>CP125976.1:537030785-537630785 GCA_030063025.1 Avena longiglumis
AGTATCCACAGCACTTGACCCTTTTGCGGATCGGTTAACATACACCCATCGGTATGTCGGCGGGCCTAAGTCACGGCGTTCCGCACCAAAGCAAGTACATGGGGCCACCCACCAAGTCGAACCCGCGAAGTCGGCGGTCTCGAGACGGACTTAGGGTTTGGGTAGACGGCTATGAACGACAAAAAATCCCAAAAGCGACCTCGACACCGCTAAAACGTGTCCGATCCTAACGATCTGATGTGCTCCTCGCACAAACGTAAATAAAGCGATAAAGCATGGCATAAGTACAAGATAGTAAATAAAACCTCAAACTAGTTTGTGGCCCCAAGACAATACTTTGAAATCAGGTAATAATCAATGGGGCCCATATCTCCCCACCGTGGTTAGCGCTCGATCTCTAACAGTGTCAAGAACTCGGGGTCCCACGGACACAAGTGTGTTGAAACCAACATTATCTATCACCCACCGATGCCTCTGCTACTTACTTCAATTTTAGTTGTTAAACAGTAATTAAAGTGAGCGAAAAGTAAAGCCATGATCATCTCCAACATAGAACATGCGGCACTCCTCCAACAAGCTGTGGTACTTGTCGACACATAAAACACTTGAGCAAGCGACTCTGACGCGGGTCCAACTATCTACCAAACAACAGGTAATAGGATGTGTCCAAGGCTATATAGGGCTGCAAGGGATATTACGGGTACGAAAACTAGAGCATCGCAACACAGATAGCAAAGATCAACAGGAGGGAATAAATACTAGAAAAGTAAGATAGGAAGAAAGGGGGGAGATGCTCGCCTGAAAACATTGTCGAAGGTTCATCCGAAGATCGGGGCGAAGCTCACAACAACTCAACGGCCTTATCCGCGAAGAACCAAAACACTAGAAGAAACACCGGATGCACTATTTAATTCAACGGCAGAAGAATGGGCATGATGCATGTATGATGCATGGCATGGCGAAGGTGCAATGCAATTAGGTCATATTAAGTGGAACCGGGGTCCCGACAATTATTTAGGTGGTTCATGTTGTTTAGATACCCCACAATTTAAATGTTGTTTGGACATGGCAAAAGATGGTACCGGTTCGCTACACAAATTTAAATGAGGCCAATATGAGACTAGATTTGCCCGCATATGGGCCCCATATTTAATTATAAGGTGAATCGGCATAAGGCCCCCAAACCACATGATAAGATGCATGCGAGTATGACAATTTAATATGCAACAATTTGTATTATATTATAAAATAGGGTTTCAGGAAGGGGTTCACACATTATAGGGTCTCGACGAACTTGGGGTTCCGGGGGTTCGGGGTCCGGTCTCAGGGTCCGGATCTGGGGTTCGGTCTCGGCGGGATCGTTCTCAGATAACGGAGTAGATCTTGGCGCATCCGGGTTCTCGACGGACTCGGCGTCCGTAAAGGAGTACTTGTCGTCCAGGGTCTCGGTGTCCGGGGTGAAGTACTCGACGTTAGGCGAACCTTGAAGTAGACCTTGGAGTTCCGCGATGACCTTGGCTATTCCCTGTCGAAGGCCTTGGCGCTTCGGATCGGTCTTCGGCTCGGGGCCTCAGGGTCTTAGGGTTCGCGTCCGGGTGGCGATCTTGTCGTCCCGTGTAGACGTCCTCGGTGTCGGGGAAGATCTTGAGGTTCTAACTTGTGCGTCGTGGACGGACTTGGTTCGTCGTCGGGACTCGTCGGGACCAGTCTTCGGGGTTCCGACACCATCACCCTCGGGATCGATGACGAACTTGGGATCCGTGAAGGAGACCTTGCATGCGTTCTAGGGGGCTTTCGAGTGGTCTTCGGAATTCAGGAAGAAGATCTTGGCGTTCCGTGTCAAAGGCCTTGGGTATCATCTTATTCGTTGGTGGCGCACTTGAGATCGACGCCGAGGTCTTCGGAAGATCTTGCGTTAGGCGGTTCTCGTCGGGATTGGAGAATCCAAACATCACCAACACGCATCATACATCACCATACTTCACTTTCTTCACCACAACAGCCGAGTAGAAGCAGAAGCAAAGGTGCACGAGCAGCAGGCACAAAACCAACAAAGGTACAGCAGTAGCGCATGGGGCCATGTCCATTCGGGCATTAGCTCGAGCACCTTGCAGGAACCAGGGAAGCGGGAACACTACAAGGAATCTGGCTATATATGACCCTCAATTTTCGTCACAGAATCGTCATAGTAGTCCGTTTATGACGATTCTATGACGATTTTGAGATCGTCAAAAGCTGGGCGTCGCAAATGAACTATAACGACGTTTTTGATAAAATCGTCATAACCGTCTATGACGATATTGAATCGTCATAACGTCTATGACGATCCAATATCGTCATGGACCTTGTAGCCAGGCCAGCTCAGATCCTACGTGGCAAAATTGTGACGAAATGAAATCGTCTTAAATCAAAATCAGATCCATTTTAGTTGCTTACTTGGGCTAAGCCCAATAATTCGCTTTTCTTTTTCTAGTCGGCCTTTTATGGTGTGTCTCTCTCAGCCTTAGCCTTTTTATGGCCTCTTTTCTATTTTGGACCTCGGCCTTTTACGACACATTTGGGATAGGCCCGCTTTTATTTCAATTTTCATACATAATCGAATCGAGTACATCAATTATTTTGATAATCAAGAATATAACGATATTTTCATTGTTTAAATCAAAGATCTTGATATACAAAATAATAATCCAGGTTTGAAAATACAACAAAAAATGAATATGCATAACTCTATTACAATATTTCCGATGTTCAAATGGCAGATACTGATATACGAAATAATAATCCAGGTATAATAATACAACACAAATTGAACCTTCCATCATAATACAAGGCTGCAACATAATGTAAAACCACTACAGGACATCCCTTGAAGCAGTAACATCCATCGACTCGGAGAACGAGGAAACAAAGCATATCCTTCCAACCAACCAAACTCGACTCCAAAGCTAGATGCCCTTGCTATTGCATTATCGGGACCTCTCCCTACAAACAACACATCAAGTTGCTAACCTTATGGTATATCAAATAACACGGATGCATGCTTCCAAAAAAATTATAATCGCACCATAACTATAAAATAGAACTTTACCATGCTATGAAACAATATGTATCTATCCTGCAAGAACAACATTCAAAACATAAATGCACTCAGATAGCCTATGAGCAATAATGACTAATAGTCCTAATTTAGGTATCATATCAGACAATGATACATACATGAATTCAACTCAAATTTATAATGCATGAATACTAAGATATTATCTCAAAGTTTTCAAAAATATTAAGATGATGCATTACTCTAGCATAACCAAAATAGAAGCATCAGATTACATAGATACAACAGAAGAGAGCCAATAAACATCCCAGTTCAGACATCTCTTTCTCCACAGAAGCTATCGTGTGGTCAGAGAGGTTATAAAAATTTAATATGGGCACTATAGATTGTCAATAGCTGAGGCAAATAGATGATTCTGCATGATCCATAGGGACGATAAAAGCAACATGTATACACTACTTCCTAATAATAGATAAATGCGGACGAAACCCCACCAAGTAATCCTTCTTTCGAGCAAGGGACTTGGCCATCTCAATAGATTCATCACTTGAAACCTGCCAAACAATTTGAATGACCAAAAGGTTACACAAGGTAAAAGAAGCAAGGTATGGAAAGACAAACAGAAGTATCGGGCAAACTTCTATTGTCGAAGAAAAGTATAACGCAACTAAGCAAAACATAAGGTGGTAGAAAATTGCCCATATAGTGCCTTCCTACAACACAACTTAATACAAGAGGAAACTCACTTGTACGGTTTCATCAATGATGTCAACGTCCAAGACACGGGGATAAAATCAGCTCCAATTCCTTGGATCTTGTGTGGCCACAACTTAAAAATTGGATCTCATGAGTTCGAGCAGCGGTGTCAAGAAACAAAGCGGTATTTCGGTGCAACATGGTCCTCAAGGTCCCTCTTCCTAATTGATATTTTTCTTTTATAAACCATCCGATAATTCTTACTACTAGGCAGGAGAAAATGAACAATACCGCAGATCAAGGCAACATACATGAATATCGAATGCGAGATGACACCGTCAACTATATTACTCTAATACAAATGGTCAAGCGGCATACGCAAAAGAAAAGCAGTTCGTTATATTCCAGTCTAATCACAGCAACTAAACGGAAGCCAGTCTAATCACAGCTAATACATACCAAAATCACAAGTAACAAATTATATTCCACGAAGTGCAAGTTATTATTGTTTGTAACGCTAAACTATTCTCAAACATCATAAGCACAAAAGCAGGGGAGGGAGGTAGTGTCGATTTCACCCACGTGCACAGAGTGATGAATCCTTCTCCTCTGCATCGCTGATCATCGTATCCAATCCTGCACAAGAACAAAACGACGGCATCGTGCAGAAGAAATCTTAGCAACAAAATTACAGAATGATGAATTACAAAGGTCACCTAAATTCACCAAAATCGTGTACTGGAATAGGTAACTGAAACAGTATTCTAGACTAACAGACCATGCATCCAAACTAATAACAGACCATGGATCCAAACCAAGCAACAACCTCTCCCTAGAGGGCGCGTATATTGCTCCAGTGTACAATGGGAAAGGTGAGGGGAGGTTATTCATACCGAGCATGGAGGTGCCGACATAGAGGTTGCGGAGGGTGGCGGTGAGGTCTTCTCCAGGCGCTCCACCATGTCTCTGTCCATCAAATCCAAGCTCCAGTGAGAGTTCCTGCAGAGAAAGAGAGATGGACTAAGAGAGAAATCAAGATAGAGAGGGGGTGAGAAGGGGTGTGTAGATCAGGCTAAGATGTCGCTACATCCGGCGACCCGATGACAGATCCTGGCGGCCTCATGGATCTCGGTCACGCCAACGAGGCTATCCATCGCCAATCACATCCAATGTGAATTCAAAGAAGACCAAGAAACCCTAGAACATGCGAGTATAGGGGAAGGGACAAGGCAGAAAACCTAATCCGTGTACTCATTACTAAAACTTGGTAAAACCGAACGTTCTACTGGAATTGGGACAGAGCCTGCGAGATCCATCAGTAAACTCGCGAGATCCAGACAAAGACTCGCGAGATCTGGCCTCTAGACCACGCATTTCACGCACAGGGAGAAGGATGGGGGGCTATTTTCTTACCGACACGTCGACGAGATGGGCGGCGAGGTTCTCAGCGTCGATGAGCGCCGCCTCCACCATCGCCCGCTTCTTCTTAGCTTTCCTCCATGACCGCGCCACCTCATTTTGCGTCTTGGTCCCGCCTCCATCATCGCCCGCTTCTCCTCGACTTTCCATGGCCATCTCTCGGTTGGTAACCCGTGGCTAGGGAAGAGGCGTTGGTTGTAGCGGAGCAGATCTGGCTATTCGAAGTGGGGATTGGGGAGGAGATGCTAGGGTTCATGGGTTCTAAGGAGGGGAGCGGTTTTGGTGGCGGTCGAAGGTGGTGCCGAGGTGAGGAGGGGTGCTGGAGGCCTGGGCTGGAGGAGATGGTGTGGCATCGGGGAAGGAGGAGATAGGGATAGGGAGGGGATGGGATCAAGATGGCGCTCATGGGTGGGTGGGAGAGGAGGGGAGGCGGCGCTCGTGGGAGAGGAGGGGAGGGTTGTGGTTGCGCGATGCGGCGATAGGGTGGGTTGGATGCGGCTAACCCTAACGTCAACGGGCGCAAATTTGGTGGGCGTGAGGGTTTATCTAGGGCGTTGGATTGATATGCGATCAACGGACAAAATCAAGTTCTAGACTCTGATCCAGGGCAATAGGGTTCCTGAGTTCTGATTGGCCGGAGAAGAGTGTCCACAGATTGACATTTATCTGAGGCAAAAAAGATTTTTTATGAAGAACCTACTGAGAATATGTTGTAAAATGGTACCACCTCATTTTTGTAAAATATTATACCACGTTTTTGTTATAAATCACCAAGTGCTTGGACCATAAAAGCTATCCATACACTCTTATCAAAAAGCTATTCCAAGGAAAAATACCAAACTTGGTAAATTGAGTATGTCTCAAAAAACCCTTCACAAAATGACCTATCATGTTCGAGGTTTCGTGGCTTTCGGGTCAAATGACCAATGTTATGGCTAGAGTCAGGGCACAGTTTGTGATAATGTGCCCATATTGTGCACACATATGTATCATGGCATGGAGAACAATGTTGCAGGAGGAAGTTTTCCTTTTAAAACGGAAAAACCATTTTCCATTTTCCGAAGCGCAAAAAGCAGGCGTTTGTGAAGCAACCACCAAATGACAGTTTAGAATGGTACCGCCACATTTTGTAAAAATATTAGACCACCTTACATGGACATTGTCCCCAACGGTATCTCAAACCTTTCCGTACACCTGGCGAAAAAGACAAATTCTGCGATTCGGTGAGGAAGTGGTACAGTTTGAACTACAGGTACATGATCCGATGCCCATTCTTTTTTGAAAAAATGTGTTTTAGACTCGCAATATGCTATTTATTTAGAGATCCAATGCAAGTTTAGCGAGGCTCGGCCCTGAGCTAAGAACCTTCATGCCCGCCGTTTTGACCATAGTTTGAAACGGGCATAAAAAAATAAAAAACGGTCCGATCAACGCAAATCCTTCGCGTCGTGTCTTATTATGTGACATAGTTGCAAGGAAAAATACCAAACTTGGTAAATTGAGTATGTCTCAAAAAACCCTTCACAAAATGACCTATCATGTTCGAGGTTTCGTGGCTTTGGTCAAATGACCAATGTTATGGCTAGAGTCGAGGGCACGTTTGTGATAATGTGCCCATATTGTGCACACATATGTATCATGGCATGGAGAACAATGTTGCAGGAGGAAGTTTTCCTTTTTCGGCCTACGGAAAAACCATTTTCCATTTTCCGAGCGCAAAAAAGCAGGCGTTTTGTGAAGCAACCACCAAATGAGCTTTTAGAATGGTACCGCCACATTTTGTAAAAATATTAGACCACCTTACATGGACATTGTCCCAACCGGGTATCTCAAACCTTTCCGTACACCGGCAAAAAGACAAATTCTGACTTCGGCAGAAGTGGTCCGATTTGAACTACGGTACATGATCCGATGCCCATTCTTTTTGAAAAATGTGTTTTAGACTCTCAATATGCTATTTCTTTAGAGATCCAATGCAAGTTTAGCGAGGCTCGTACGAAGCTAAGAACCTTCATGCCGTTTTGACCATAGTTTGAAACGGGCATAAAAAAATAAAAAACGGTCCGATCAACGCAAATCCTTCGCGTCGTGTCTTATTATGTGACATAGTTGCAAGTAAAAATACCAAACTTGGTAAATTGAGTATGTCTCAAAAAACCCTTCACAAAATGACCTATCATGTTCGAGGTTTCGTGGCTTTGGGTCAAATGACCAATGTTATGGCTAGAGTCGGAGCACGGTTGTGATAATGTGCCCATATTGTGCACACATATGTATCATGGCATGGAGAACAATGTTGCAGGAGGAAGTTTTCCTTTTCGACGCACGGAAAAACCATTTTCCATTTTCCGAGCGCAAAAAACGGGGCGTTTTGTGAAGCAACCACCAAATGACAGTTTTAGAATGGTACCGCCACATTTTGTAAAAATATTAGACCACCTTACATGGACATTGTCCCCCAGCAGTATCTCAAACCTTCCGTACACCTGGCGAAAAGACAAATTCCTGCCGATTCGGTAGGAAGTGGGTCCGGTTTGAACTACAGGTACATGATCCGATGCCCATTCTTTTTTGAAAAAATGTGTTTTAGACTCGCAATATGCTATTTCTTTAGAGATCCAATGCAAGTTTAGCGAGGCTCGGCCCTGAGCTAAGAACCTTCATGCCCGCCGTTTTGACCATAGTTTGAAACGGGCATAAAAAAATAAAAAACGGTCCGATCAACGCAAATCCTTCGCGTCGTGTCTTATTATGTGACATAGTTGCAAGGAAAAATACCAAACTTGGTAAATTGAGTATGTCTCAAAAAACCCTTCACAAAATGACCTATCATGTTCGAGGTTTCGTGGCTTTCGGGTCAAATGACCAATGTTATGGCTAGAGTCAGGGCACAGTTTGTGATAATGTGCCCATATTGTGCACACATATGTATCATGGCATGGAGAACAATGTTGCAGGAGGAAGTTTTCCTTTTCGACGCACGGAAAAACCATTTTCCATTTTCCGAGCGCAAAAAACGGGGCGTTTTGTGAAGCAACCACCAAATGACAGTTTTAGAATGGTACCGCCACATTTTGTAAAAATATTAGACCACCTTACATGGACATTGTCCCAACCGGGGTATCTCAAACCTTTCCGTACACCCCTGGCGAAAAAGACAAATTCCTGCCGATTCGGCAGGAAGTGGGTCCGGTTTGAACTACAGGTACATGATCCGATGCCCATTCTTTTTTGAAAAAATGTGTTTTAGACTCTCAATATGCTATTTCTTTAGAGATCCAATGCAAGTTTAGCGAGGCTCGGCCCTGAGCTAAGAACCTTCATGCCCGCCGTTTTGACCATAGTTTGAAACGGGCATAAAAAAATAAAAAACGGTCCGATCAACGCAAATCCTTCGCGTCGTGTCTTATTATGTGACATAGTTGCAAGTAAAAATACCAAACTTGGTAAATTGAGTATGTCTCAAAAAACCCTTCACAAAATGACCTATCATGTTCGAGGTTTCGTGGCTTTCGGGTCAAATGACCAATGTTATGGCTAGAGTCAGGGCACAGTTTGTGATAATGTGCCCATATTGTGCACACATATGTATCATGGCATGGAGAACAATGTTGCAGGAGGAAGTTTTCCTTTTCGACGCACGGAAAAACCATTTTCCATTTTCCGAGCGCAAAAAACGGGGCGTTTTGTGAAGCAACCACCAAATGACAGTTTTAGAATGGTACCGCCACATTTTGTAAAAATATTAGACCACCTTACATGGACATTGTCCCAACCGGGGTATCTCAAACCTTCCCGTACACCCCTGGCGAAAAAGACAAATTCTACGATTAATCGGGAAGTGGTCCGATTTGAACTACAGGTACATGATCCGATGCCCATTCTTTTTTGAAAAAATGTGTTTTAGACTCGCAATATGCTATTTATTTAGAGATCCAATGCAAGTTTAGCGAGGCTCGGCCCTGAGCTAAGAACCTTCATGCCCGCCGTTTTGACCATAGTTTGAAACGGGCATAAAAAAATAAAAAACGGTCCGATAAACGCAAATCCTTCGCGTCGTGTCTTATTATGTGACATAGTTGCAAGGAAAAATACCAAACTTGGTAAATTGAGTATGTCTCAAAAAACCCTTCACAAAATGACCTATCATGTTCGAGGTTTCGTGGCTTTCGGGTCAAATGACCAATGTTATGGCTAGAGTCAGGGCACAGTTTATGATAATGTGCCCATATTGTGCACACATATGTATCATGGCATGGAGAACAATGTTGCAGGAGGAAGTTTTCCTTTTCGACGCACGGAAAAACCATTTTCCATTTTCCGAGCGCAAAAAACGGGGCGTTTTGTGAAGCAACCACCAAATGACAGTTTTAGAATGGTACCGCCACATTTTGTAAAAATATTAGACCACCTTACATGGACATTGTCCCAACCGGGGTATCTCAAACCTTTCCGTACACCCCTGGCGAAAAAGACAAATTCCTGCCGATTCGGCAGGAAGTGGGTCCGGTTTGAACTACAGGTACATGATCCGATGCCCATTCTTTTTTGAAAAAATGTGTTTTAGACTCGCAATATGCTATTTCTTTAGAGATACAATGCAAGTTTAGCGAGGCTCTACGATCTAAGAACCTTCATGCCCGCCGTTTTGACCATAGTTTGAAACGGGCATAAAAAAATAAAAAACGGTCCGATCAACGCAAATCCTTCGCGTCGTGTCTTATTATGTGACATAATTGCAAGGAAAAATACCAAACTTGGTAAATTGAGTATGTCTCAAAAAACACTTCACAAAATGACCTATCATGTTCGAGGTTTCGTGGCTTTCGGGTCAAATGACCAATGTTATGGCTAGAATCAGGGCATATTTTGTGATAATGTGCCCATATTGTGCACACATATGTATCATGGCATGGAGAACAATGTTGCAGGAGGAAGTTTTCCTTTTCGACGCACGGAAAAACCATTTTCCATTTTCCGAGCGCAAAAAACGGGGCGTTTTGTGAAGCAACCACCAAATGAAAGTTTTAGAATGGTACCGCCACATTTTGTAAAAATATTAGACCACCTTACATGGACAATGTCCTAACCGGGTTATCTCAAACCTTTTCGTTCACCCCTGGCGAAAAAGACAAATTCCTGCCAAATCGATAGAAAGTGGGTCTAGTTTGAACTACAGGTATATGATTTAAAGCTCATGATTTTTGGTAAAAATCATTTTTAGACTCACAATATCCTGTTTCTTCAGAGATCCAATGCATTTTTAGCGAGGCACATCACCTAGCTAAGAACCTCTGTGCCCGCCGTTTTGACCATAGTTTAAAACGGGCATAAAAATTCAAAAACGGTCCGATCAATTGTCCCTACCTTGAACTAATGTGAGATTAGTAAATCCACTATTTTGAAATAATACAAGTATTGATAATTAACAACCTAGGAGGATATAACTGAATTTTATAAAAAATTAGAGCCAAAAATCAATTTATTTGGACTTCTTATGAAAAATATACTGAAAAATTAAGAAAATAGAAAAGAAAAAAACTTTGCTAAATGGACCAGCAAGCGGACGGATCTTATCTGCCACCGGTTGCCAAGGCCCATGCCATAGTTAAAAAAGAAGAGGAAGGACTATCTTTGGTAAGGCCTGTGCCCAACCAATAGGTTGGAATCATTTATAAATACGTAGCGCGGTTTTAGTACAACGAAGCGCTGGTGGCAGGGTGGTTAGATCCTCTCGTTTAGTTGGAGAGATGCCTGGTTCGAGTCTTGGTGGCACCCCATTTTTTGCGCCATTTATTTGTCAAATCCCAATTACTAATTATTATAATAAAAAAACTATACGATTACAACACCAAAGTCGTGATGGCGTGGTGGTTGTCCACGTGCTGGCCAGTGCGCTAGGTCCCAGGTTCGATCCCAGCGTCTCCTTTTTTATATTATTATTTCCCAAATAGGTTCAGACACATACACATGCCACATAAGCATAATTGTTGAGGTGGCAAACTAGTTAATTTAATATATATTATTTTAGACAATATGACGATTTAAATTGGTCATAATGGGGTATAAATAAGACTCTAAGCTATATCGTGTAGGTTATGACGATTTCTTATGGTGAAATTACGATGATTTTAACACAAATCGTCGTAATTCTATAGGATTTTGATCTCTCCAAACATTGTATGACCATCTTGTGCGAAATCGTCATAAATCTATGACGATTTAATTCCTCGTCACTATGAGAAGGTCACAAATTAACACATTTCTTGTAGTGGAAGCGGAGCCGGTGGTAGAGGACGGGGATGAGGGCGACGGAGGCGACAGGGAGCGAAGCTTGAGCAAGGGGAGGTGGCGGCGCTGGTGGCGAGGCTGCGCATGGCTAGGGCGGCGAGGTGTTGGACGACAGGCACTACAGAGAAGGCCGTACTGGCTTGCGCCACACAGGAGGAGGAGGAGAGCGTGGCAGAGCCGAGTCCCAGCAAGCAGCGGAGGTTGTTGGCGAACGGAAAGAGGAGGGGTCAGAGGCGGTCGAGCGGGGGCGAGAGAAAGGGGAGGCGAC
Organism: Avena longiglumis; assembly: GCA_030063025.1. Lineage (NCBI taxonomy): Eukaryota > Viridiplantae > Streptophyta > Magnoliopsida > Poales > Poaceae > Avena > Avena longiglumis. Next base: position 537,042,515 of record CP125976.1, read on the forward strand.
AAGCAGGGGAGCGGCCACGCTGGACGGGCGGAAGGGTGAGGGGAGAGGTGGCCGGAGGGTAGGCAGAGGCAGGGAGGCGGCCAGGAGAGAGAGAGAGGGTGGAGCGTGCGAGGCGAGCGGGAGGGAGCGGGGCGCGTGGTTGGGGAGGACCGGGGCCAGGAGGCGCGCGAGGGCGAGGCGGGCCAGTGGGGGCCTGTCGGAGACTTGGTGGGCGCAATGGAGAGGAAGGATGCGGGAGAGAGAGCTTGACGGGGAGAGGGAAGCGGAGGGGCGAGGAGGGCCAGCGAGAAGGGAGGCCGGCTGGTGGCGGGGTGCCGGTGAGGAGCAGAGGCGGCGAGCTTGATGGAGGGAGGAGCGAGTGGGAGAGGAGGAGGAGGAGGAGCCGACAGTGGTGGGGCCAGTGGCTGGGGTCACTGTGGTGGTGGGTTGACTGGGTGAGGTGGGGAAGAGGGGGTGGGGCCAGGCTGGTAGAGGGGGGAGAGAGAGAGGGGTGGGGAAAGGGGTAGGATTAGGTGGCAGATGCTGGTTGGGTGGGGAAGGGAAAAAGGTGAGGTGGCATATGGTGATTGGCCAGGGTGAGGTGGAGGCAAGGGTGGGTAGATTAGGTTGGGTAGCTTAGGTATTTTTGGGGTGGACCGATTTAATTCCTGGGGGTGGTCGTTCGGGTCGAATCGGCCCGTTCGACTGCCCCCATTAAAAATAATTTAATATTTTATTTGTTCCAAACAGTCTTTTTGCAAACCGATAGCAACAAAACAAAAAAATCCGGAGGCCCGGGTTTTGGTGTTTGAATAAAGATGGGGCGTTTTAGAAAACACAAAATAGGTTTTTCTGCAAATAGTTTTATGCAAGCAAATGCAAGATGATGACGATGCTCAAATGCAATGTGCCATGATGACATGAGCATGCGGTCATGATGATGCAATGCACAAAAACAACGCGATTTTCTAGCAGTGGTTTTGCGGGATGCCACAGTTATGACTATGAACAAGTCACCATAGCCTCTAAGATCATTTAGTCCTTGACTTGTAGTACCACTCTATGCTTTGATTAGTAATGTTTTGTTGCTCTACATGATTATGGCCATTATTGCTCTCTTAGTTGGTTGCTCCCAGTCTTTTGCTAGCCACCACTTGTATGATTAAGATCTACTCATGCTTCCAACTCCCAAGAAACCAAGTTATTCCAAAGTGTCCACTATAAACTCCTATGTCCAAGTATATTCTCGTTTTCAGCTATCTTCCAATTAAAAACTATTTTTTATGTGAAAACTTAGTGATTAAAGCCCTCACAAACTTGATGGCACACTTTATATTCTTTGCCCCTAATAAACTTGAATCATTGTGTCTTCTATGTTGTATATGCTTGAACTAATACGTTTGAATTAGCAGAACCATGCTATCATGGGGAACGTTTTCAACATTGCACTTGTACTTTGTACTCAGTTGATATCACGCTCTTTTGTCTATGGATGTCACCGGTGTGAAATAAAGAGGGAACTTGTAAGTCCATAGAGTTTGTATCCTGTGTTAGAGAAACGCCTGAGCCGCTAGCCTAAGCCATGCCTAATCATGGTGGAAACTTGAAGCATCACCATAGTGACATCTATGAAGCATTCTTCTTATAAAAAAAGAGACACTTTGAGAAAAAAGGAAAGAGAGAAAAAAGCACCATATTCCCATGGTAAATAAGAAGATTGCTAAGATGCTCATTGTCTGCTTGCCTTGTCATTTTAGTTATAGGAAAGCTCCTATACCATGTGCAAGGGTTACCCCGTTGGCGGTTTTCAATGATATGCAAATACTTACAGTGATAAGAACTTACAGGTGACTAAAGTTGAGTAGCATGAGGTGTGGTCCTCGTATTCAAGGGACTTGAGTTTGCCAACTTATACTTCGTCAAGCATATACTCCATCTTTGTTCACTTTAACCTTAATCACTTCAAGATGCTTATGATAGGGGCAATGAGGGATGAAAGCTAACAAGTACCATAATTTTTGGAAGCTCTTTTTGAAACTTGAAATATCTGCTTCCTTTATAAAAAGGTCTTTATTCCACCACTATTGAGTCTCCACCTTCTACCTTTAGGCACCATTAAGAGAGCATAGTTGTCATTCTGTGTGTAGTGTTCCAAAGCTTATTGATTGATGCATATTGTGATATTACTTGTTCTTGTGCTATTTGTTTCTAGTCACCCTTGTGAACTTTGAAGGTGTCCTATGCATCTATATTGCTACTCTATGAGGGACAAGATGATTTCCACTATGCTATGTTTTCTGTATGTGAAACAAACAAACGTTTTTCAATGCATGTTATTCATGATCTTTGTTTGTAGCCTTTCATGTTGCATGCATAGTTACTATGTCCTATTGACAGAACTCCATCTTTCATGCACATGTTTAGAGTTCTTTGATCCCAGCTTTCAATGCTTGCAAATGGTTTGATCTTGGTTTTGATGGTGCATGTCACCTCAAAAATTATTATTTTTATCACTTACCTACTCGAGGATGAGCAGGAGTAAAGCTTGGGGATGCTTGATACGTCGGAAACGTATCTATAATTTTTGATGCTCCATGCTTGTTTTCTATCATTTGTCTTATGTTTTGTCTACACTTTGAGGTATTTTTATATCTTTTCTGGAACTAACCTATTAACAAGATGCCATAGTGTCGGTTGCATGTTTTCTTATGTTTTTGGTTCTAGAAAGGCAGAAAATCAATATTCTCGGAATTGGACGGGACAAAATCCAAAGTCATTATTTTTCCCAGAGCAACACGGAACCACGAAGTAGATCCGGAGGGGGGGGCATAGGGTGGCCGCACCCTCCTAGGCGCGGGCAAGCCCTAGAGGCGCCCACAGGGGGTGTGGGCCCCCTGGACCCTCCACCGACCTTGATTCTTGCGCCTATAAGAAGCCTCCGACCCAAAAACCCTAGGGCATCCAGAAGAAATCCACGAAAACCTCCGTAGCGCCACCGCCACCAAAAGGGAGATTCGGGGGGACAGAAAGTCTCTGTTCCGGCACCCTGTCGGGACGGGGAAGTGCCCCCGGAGCCATCTCCATCGCCTTCTTCATCACCGTTGCTGATTCCCATGATGAGGAGGGAGTAGTTCTTCCTCGAGGCTAAGGGCTCTACCGGTAGCTATGTGTTCATCTCTCTCTCTATGCATGATCTTGTTGTGGTCATGAGCTTAGTAATCAAGTTGATCTACCTTGCTACTCAAGTTCTTCAATAGATCTCTGATCTCCCCATGTGTGTGAAAGTGACAGCGTGCATGCCATGGTGGCACTTAGGTTTGAGTCTAGATAAATACTCTTTGTGCTTTAATAGATCTATGATTTTCCCCACGTGTGTGTGAAAATGACAGCGTGCATACAGTGTGTGGCACTTTGGCTAGATTGCATATTTGTTATGAGTTATATTTGGAGTTGGATGTCTCTATGAAATTGTGGTGTTTGTTGGAACCATCTAGCACTCAAGGTGATAATGTGGGGTTATCTAGATTGGGGAAGGCCCTACCATGGATTAGAGTGTCCAACCGGAGAGTAGTTAAGAGTAGTATCATGAAGAGAGGATATTTATATGAGAAAGTGTTCACTAGTGAAAGTATGATCCCGAGGCCTTATTTCTAAACATTGAAACACCATTTGCATCTAGATCTGTTGCATGTTTGCTTGCTTTAGTCTTTATCTCAGCGTCAAGCTATTTTCTGGCACCGTTACCAATTGTATTTCACTATCTCTTCGCCGAACTAGTGCACCTATACACCTGACAAGTGTATTGGGTGTGTTGGGGACACAAGAGACTTCTTGTATCTTGATTGTAGGATTTCTTGAGAGGGAATACCTTTGACCACTTCCTCCCTGAGTTCGATAAACCTTGGGTAATCCACTTAAGGGAAACTTTCTGCTGTTCTACAAACCTCTGCACTTGGAGGCCCAACAACTGTCTACAAGAATAGAAGTGCGTAGACATCAGTCCACTATAAAGTCCTATGCATGGTGTGTTACACCATTCCAAAGTATATTCTTGTTTTCAGCTATCTTCCAATTAAAAACTATTTTGTAATGTGAAAACTTAGTGATTAAAGCCCTCAAAAACTTGATGGCAAACTTTATATTCTTTGCCCCTAATAAACTTGAACCATTGTGTCTTCTATGTTGTATATGCTTGCACATATACGTTGGAATTAGTAGAAACGTGCTGCCACGGGGAACGTTTTCAACATTGCACTTGTACTTTGTACTTAGTTGATATCATGCTCTTTTGTCTATGGATGTCACCGGTGTGAAATAAAGAGGGAACTTGTAAGTCCATGGAGTTTGTATCCTGTGTTAGAGAAAAGCATGGGCCGCTAGCCTAAGCCATGCCTAATCATGGTGGAAACTTGCAGCATCACCATAGTTACACCTATGAAGCATTCTTCTTATAAAAAAGAGACACATTGAGAAAAGAGGAAAGATAGAAAAAACACCATATTCCCATGGTAAATAAGAATATTACTGAGATGTTGATTGTCTGCTTGTCTTGTCATTTTGGTTATGGGAAAGCTCATGTACCATGTGCAAGGGGTACCCCGTTGGTGGTTCTCAATGATATGCAAATACTTACAGTGACAAGAACTTACAGGTGACTGAAGTTGAGTAGCATGAGTTGTGGCCCTCATATTCAAGGGACTTGAGATTGCCTACCTATACTTCGTCAAGCATATACTCCATCTTTGTTCACTTTAACCTTAATCACTTCAAGATGCTTATGATAGGGGCAATGAGGGCTGAAATCTAACAAGTACCATAATTTTTGGAAGATCTTTTTGAACCTTGAAATCCCTGCTTCCCTTTATGAAGGGCCTTTCTTCCACTATTATATTGAGTCTCCACCTTCTACCTTTAGACACCATTAAGAGAGCATATTTACCATTCTATGTGCAGTGTCCCAAAACTTATTAATTGATGCATATTGTGATATTACTTGTTCATGTGCTACTTGTTTCTAGTCACCCTTGTGAACTTTGAAGGTGTCCTATGCATCTATTTGCTACTCTATGAGGGACAAGATGAATGCCACTATGCCATGTTTTCTGTATGTGAAACAAACAAAAGTTTTTCAATGCATGTTATTCATGATCTTTGTTTGTAGCCTTTCATGTTGCATGCATAGTTACTATGTCCTATTGTTAGAAATCCTTCTTTCATGCACATGTTTAGAGTTCTTTGTTCCCATCTTTCAATGCTTGCAAATGGTTTGATCTTGGTTTTGATGGTGCATGTCACCTCAAAAATTATTCTTTTTATCACTTACCTACTCGAGGACGACCAGGAGTTAAGCTTGGGGATGCTTGATATGTCAGAAACGTATCTATAATTTTTTATGCTCCATGCTTGTTTTGTATCTACTTTGCTTTGCTTTGCCTATACTTTGAGGTGTTTTATTATCTTTTCTGGAACTAACCTATTAACAATTTTCCATAGTGCTAGTTTCCTGTTTTCTTCTAATTTTGGTTCCAGAAAGGCAGAAAATCAATATTCTCGGAATTTACGGGACAAAAGCCAAAGTTATTATTTTTCCCGGAGCAACACGGAACCACGAAGCAGAGCCGGAGGGGGGCCACAGGGTGGCCGCACGCCTCTAGGAGCGGGCAAGCCCTAGAGGCGCCCATAGGGGGTGTGGGCCCCTGGACCCCCACCGACCTTGATTCTTGCGCCTATAAGAAGCCTCCGACCCAAAAACCCTAGGGCATCCAGAATAAATCCACGAAAACCTCCGTAGCGCCGCCGTCACCGAAAGGGAGATTCGGCGGACAGAAAGTCTCTGTTCCAGCACCCTGCCGGAACGGGGAAGTGCCCCCGGAGCCATCTCCATCAATCTCCACTTCCATCTTCATCACCATTGCTGATTCCCATGACGAGGAGGGAGTAGTTCTTCCTCGAGGCTAAGGGCTCTACCGATAGTTATGTGTTCATCTCTCTCTATGCATGATCTTGTTGTGGTCATGAGCTTTGTAATCTAGTAGATCTACCTTGATACTCAAGTGATTCAATAGTTCTCTGCTCTCCCCATGTGTTTGGAAGTGACAGCGTGCACGCCATGGTGGCACTTAGGTTTGAGTCTACATAAATACTCTTTGTGCTTTAATAGATCTATCCTTTTCCCCACGTGTGTGAAAGTGACAGCGTGCATACCGTGTGTGATACTTTGCCTAGATTGAATATTTTTTATGAGTTATATTTGGAGTTGGATGTCTCTATGAAATTGTGGTGTTTGTTGGAACCATCTAGCGCTCAAGGTGACGAGGTTTCGACATGTCAATGCACATTGTTATGATCTTGGGTTTTGGAGAAGATGGGGGGTGCTGGAGATCGCGGAACGGTTAACAGACAAGCAACCAGGGGACACGAGATTTACCCAGGTTTAGGCCCCCAGAGGTAAAACCCTACTCGTGCTTGTCTGCTCTTGATTACGGCAGAACCGAAGATTACAGGGATGCGCATATGCAATCTGGCGTGAAGGGTGTGTATGCGGTGGAAAAAGGATTGGTCCTCCTCGCCGTGCCCTCCTGGCCTTTATATAGAGTTAGGAAGGTCTCGGGCATAGATGGATTCGGTTACAAGTTTAGGGTTTCCCCCTTTGAATATTCTATTTGTTCTAGTCTTGCTCTCCAAGGTTCCAAAGATGTCATGGGCTTGGGCCACCCGAAAATCTCCACAGGCCGCGTATATTCATGTGGGCCTTCCTTGGGCTGGACCAGGTATGCTAATGTCGTGTACCCGCAGGGTATAACCATGTCAGTAGCCCCCGAGTGTTCAGTCAAATCATAGATTCGGCTGAGGACTCTTCATTTTTTCGGGTGCAGTTGTTTCTGTTCATCAGATGATTTTAAAGTGTAGGGATTTTTGATACGTGAGCCTGACTCTCCCGAAGGATCAGGGTCAGTTAACTGTCTTAGGACAAAACAACACGATCTTCTTCAGACTCGAGTCCCTAGACTCAAACCTGGAACAAATGCTAGTGTAATTCGACTCAGGCCGTTGAGGTCTTACAGGAGTCGAATCCCAGTAGTTTTCGAATGATGTACCCAACATGTTCGTCGGGATTTTCATCGCGCCTGTTGGCACGGAATTTTACTAGTAGAGCGCAGTCAGGTGCGTTACCAGGCCATCAGATGGTATCTGTAGGTCTTATCTTCGCGTCGCAGACACATCATCAAAAAATTTATCACCGCGGAGGTGTTTCGGGTGGCCAAGGAGAATGTTACTCACTAAGCATTTGGTTGGGGCAAAGTTGCCAAAAAGTTTTTGCATATTGATCCGAAGGATCGTAGTCAAAGAATTCATAAGGTGCGCGACCAGCGCTCCCTATGGGAGTAGCCCCCGAGTGTCTGTTCGAGTCATAGACTCGAGCAGAGACTTTAATTCAGCCATTGTTAGCTTCAGGTCTGTAGGACACAATTTTTTTGGAAACTTGAATCAATCCTCCCTATGGGAGTAGCCCCCGAGTCCGTAGTGGATTCGTAGACTCGACGTAGGACTCGAAGAATCAATGTTGGTGCTAGTACCTTAATCATGCCTCATGTGCGTGCCCAGCGCTCCTGATAGGAGTAGCCCCCGAGTAGTTGCTCGAATCGTAGATTCGAGTGAGTACTTTTAGCTGTTAGCCGAAGATTTCTAACCGTTGCTAGTGTGGTGTTGATGACGTCAGTGCTGACGATCGGTGACCTCAACCATCTGCAGCGATAGAGGTGACGTGACAGGACGAACGTGGGTCCTACTTTCTGACTTGGAGTTGACTGGTCATGCGTGTCGTGGCAAAAATTACGGCGCCTCCTCGGTTCCCATGCATAGTGGACGAAGTGTGAGTGACGGTTCACTGCCGTGTTGACACGTGGATGGTTGGATCTGATCCTGACGCTAGGGATTCTAGATGAACGATCCATGTTCATCGTCTTCCTCCTTATAACTGTGGGGAAAACTATAGTTTTGTTTTCACCCTTTGCCATTTGCTTTCACTGCCTCCTATTTCACGAGCTCATCCCTGCGCGCTGGACGTTCTCTGATCTTTCCCTTCCTCATTCTTGCGCGCGCACCGTCGTCGTCTACGCGCCGCGATGGGGAAATCGAAGAAGGCCTCCACCGGAGCGGGCACCAGTGCTGCTGCCGGCGGCAAGAAAAGCACCACCGCCACTCGTATCACCGATGGTGGATGGCGGCGCTCGGAGACGCGCGAAGGTGACCTGCGCAAGCTTCGTGATGCGGGTTTAATCCCGCAGGAGAAGGACGCCGTCAAGGTCCCCGGCGATGAGGTAACTCCCCGTCCACCCGCAGGGTTTCGGGTGATGTTTGTTTCTTTTGTTCTTCGCGTCCTCTGGCTCCTAGTCCATGATTTTATCCATGGACTGTTGTTATTCTATGGCATCCAACGTCATCATATTTCGCCCAATTCTCTTCTCCACATTGCATGCTTCATTGCTTTTTGCGAGTGCTGGCTCGGTATCGAGCCGCACTTTGGACTCTTCTGGAAACTCTATTCCGTGAAGAGGCAATCTGGCTCCGATGGAGTCTATCCGATTGGCGGCTGCATCATTTCTCTTCGATTTACTGTTCTTTGCTTCTCTTTCTCTATGTCTAAGTCCGTCCAATACTGACGGAGGAAGTGGTTTTATATCCGCGACTCCACAGTGGACGGGAAAAACTTTGGCCTCGCCCCTTTCGACTCCACCCAGGAGATCTTGAAGAAGAGATCCTGGAAGAACGATATCCTGGAGGGCGAGGTGGAGGAGGTAGAGGAGCTCTAGCTTCGGGTGGAGGCCCTCCAGGTGGTTGTGGAGAAGGAGGTGAACGGTGTGGACATCATCCGCACCTTCCTTAAACGCCGGGTGCAGCCACTCCAGGCTTGGGCGCATCCGATGTTCCTTTACTCTGGCCGCCATGACCCAACGAGAGTTTCGGCTGAGGAGCTCTCCCGGGGGATCTCGACAGAGTTCTTTGGCCACTGATGAAGTACAAGTCCGATGAGGACCTTCCGGGGAAGTCGCTGACGCCCCCGTTCAGTGCACGAGACCAGTTCCGTAGGTGTAGATTTGCGATGTGCGCGTAGCGCATTTTTCAAGTGTTTTCCTTATGATTACTTGTACTTAACGTTTATGTCTTCATTGTGCAGAAGCTCCAGGTGGCTGGCATGGTGCCTCCACTTCCCAAAAGGTTTCCGAATGCGCCAAAAAACGAAGTTGTGAACTCCGAGTCTGAGCTTCCGCCGGCGCAGTCGCCGACTGAGGAAGCCCCCGAGACGAGTGAGGGGCAAACCCGAAAGCGGGCACGGAGCTCGAGTGAATCATCGGATGCCTCGACTCCGTCGACGCCTAGGGACCCGCCGTTCCTTGTCCACCATGGCGGAGATGAGGGCACTTCTTCCTCACCTATCTCGATCGTGCCCGTGCGGGCTAATAGCGCCGCAGCCGCCGGCCAAGAGGAAGAAGGAAGAGAAGAAAGAGAAGAGGGCACTGCCCGTTTTTGACTTGAGCGACATGGACTCGTAAGTACCTTCGGATGTCATTTTTTACTTTCTTGTCTTCTTGTTTTCTTGCTTTTGATTGGTATTTTCCTTGCAGCCACTCCTCTGATGGCTCTTTTAGTGAGGCTGCTCAGGGGGCCATAGGGGAGTCGAAATTGACGCCCCCTCCCTCTAAGATGGTGGCCACCTCTGGGGGCGATGCTCCGAAGCCCTCTCTGCAGGAGGCTCGAGTGATCGTCTCCCAGAAGACTACACCTGGACTTTCGGAGTCTCCGTCGGAGCATGTGAGTTGCTTTCTCCTCTTTTCCTGGGGGGAGCCCCCAAGTCCTTATCGGGTCGTTTTTGCTCGACGTTGTGCTCGCTGCGGGGCATAGCCCCCAATCCTTTTCCTTGATTCTTTTTTGATTGTTTTCTTTTTCTTTCTTCCGTAGACCTTTGTGCATAGTGTGAATCTGCTTGTGCGGCAGCATCTAGCGCTGGAGGCCAGCATGCAGCAACTTCGAGGTACGTGCTGCGTCGATCTTGTTCTTGCTCGTGTGTCTGTAGCTTGTGTTGCTTATGTATGTTCTTGGTGTTTTTACAGATGAAAATAACGCTTCCCTTCGCGAGCTTGATGCTCTCAAAAAGAGTCTTGGGCGAGCGGAGAAGAAGGCCGATGATGCCATTGGTGCGAAGGAGCGCCTTTAGCAGGAATTGGCTAACGTAGCCGCGGCCAAGGAGCGTCTTCAGCAGGAAACTTCGGATCGCGAGGAGAAACTCGCAACCGCTGCGGCTGCGCGCGAGAAGGAGGTGGCCGAGAAGCTGATCGCTGCTGCCAGGGCTGTTTTCGGTAAGTTCTTCTGCCCGTCTTTGGTTTTTTGGCTTCTCTGTCACCATGCCCTTATTCGATTCTTACTTTGTTTTTCTTTTCTCCAGATGCCTCGGGCATTGAGTTCAATCGCAGTGCCTTGGAGCACGGGAGCGCTCTGGTACTGCTGCTGGCTCACTTGCCAAGGCCAAGGAAATCCTCGGGCGCTTCTACAAGGAGATCGTTCCCAAGGGCGCTGCCCTTGAGGATGTGGATTCTTTAGCGGATGCGCTGTGAGCGGATGCGCCTGCGGTCTACAAGCGCAAGCAGAAGGGCATCGACGCTTCCATGGAGCTAGCTATGGCCATGGCGTCCGGGGTGGAGCTGGATCTTCATTAGGTCACCTCCCAGATACCAACGGCTCCTGACAGTTCCGAGGTAGCCTTATCTCTCTACGCTTCTCGCTGTAAGCGCTATGGGCCAAAGCTCATTGACCTTCTGGCGGAGTATGCGGCAAAGCAACAGGAGGAGGTGAAGAGTAGGCACTCTGGCTCCGAGGCCACTCTGGATGCAACTGCTTAGGCCTTGTCGTTGTAGCTTTAGGATAGTTGTCGTCTTCTTTTTCTATAATATTTGTCGAATAGTTTCCGTGTGCCACGTAGTGGCCTTTTGTTGTATATAAATTATGCTTCGAGTTGTTGCTTAGTCATGTGTTTTTCATAATCTTGCATGTTTTCCTTTAGGGACCTTCGGGTGAGGATCCCTTTGATACTTTGCCTATTCCGCAGCCGCGACCATCTTTGGATGATGTGTCGAAGCTTGATTTTCTTCGTGACCGCGTCCGTAGTCTTGAGAAGGAGATACTTGTCATCCGAGGCCATGCGGATGTGTGGAAATCGAAGGCGGAGTGGGATACCACCAGGGAGGAGTATCTGATGGGGGAGATGCGGTAGTTGGCCGAGCACCTTCAGTGTAAGTTTTCTTCTTGAGCTGCTGCTTGTTTTGGATGCGCCTGTTTTGCGTGTCATCTTACTCTATACTTTCTGCAGGTGCCAGCCTTGTTCTAAGGGAGGAGAAGGAGCGCATTGCAGTTCGGATCAACTTCTTGAACCAGTAGGATATGGAAGCCAGAGGCTTTTTCTGGATGGACCGCGACAGGGCCACTGTCCTTGCAACTGTGCAGGATCGTGCTCATCAGGTGTCACAGGTGCTACGACAGGTGAAGACTTCCTTGGCATTGATTATGTATATCATGTTCCCCCTTGATGAGGCGCCTTCGACTCTATGCGGTTTGCTAGCAAAGTTTCGAGACGTGGGTCACGTCAGGGAGTTGGTGTGGCACCAGCTGGTTGCAGGGGTGAAGGCCGCCCTGTCGCTTGTTAGGATGCACCGCCCGGATGTTGATCTTGTGGCGGTGGCGGCTGGGCCACCCCCTCGGCCAGATGGTGGCCTATGGGATATGCGCCCGCATTATGCGGCGGTTAGGCAGTATGCCGAAGAGATTGAAGATCTTTTTGAGCATCGGGCGCGTGTGATTCTTCAGAATAGGTAGGCCCTGTAAAAAAGATAGATATAAAACTTGTATATATTTCGAGTGGGCTTGTTGTGCCCTTTGTTGTCAAGGTTATTTGTATTAGCACGTGGTGCTTGGTTGTATGCATGCCCTTTTCGTTAGCCTGACGTGGTCAGCTGCTCAGGTTTACATGTGAAAGGATCGTATGGGCACCTAGAGGGGGGGGTGAATAGGTGCTACTTCAAATTTTACTCTTTTTCAAATTAGGGTTTGACAAGAAAGGTAAATTCTTTAGAATATGCAACTATGGTGAATTTACCTATATGTCAACAAAGCACAAGCTAACACAACACTAAGCAAGAACAAGTAAGTAAAGTGCGGTAAAGGATAGAAGTAACCAAAGGAGTGGACGCGGAGACACAAGGATTTGTTTCCCGTAGTTCCTTCCTTTTGAGGGGAAGTACGTCTACGTTTGTAGAGGGGGTTGTTTCAAACCACAATGCCACGAGAGGCCTCCCTTGTTCTCCGATGAATCTCACCCCAACGGGCTCGATTCACCTTCCACTATATTGGCAACTTTCAAGGTGGAAGTCGGCACCTTTACAACAAGTTCGAGGCACACATCCACAACTGAATTGGAGGTTCCCAAATACAAGCAAGCTGTCAAGAAAAATCAAAGACAAGCTTGTAAGAACCAAATCAAAGTTAAGGTTTCCAATGAAACACTACAGCTTGGGGGCCCTCGAGTGAATGAGGGGGAAATGAAGATCTCTCTTGGTGAAGATGTAAATCAAGGCCTCCTCCTTCGATTCTCCAAAGATCAATGACTTTGGATGGTTGGATGAAGAGATCTTGTAGATTTGGTGGCTCTAATGGGGTTGGTGTTCTTGAGCAGCTCGAGCAACTGGAGGAAGAAGCTAAGGGTCCCCTTTTATAGGCAGCCCCCTCCCCGAACCGTTTTCTGACCGTTGTAGAAAAGTCAGACCGGAGACTCCGGTCTACACCGGAGACTCCGACCAATCTCCGGACCAGCCTCCGGACAGCCCATCTGAATGACCCAGCCCTTTCATGACTCAGCAAAACCGTAGACTCCGGTCTATCAACACCAGAGACTCCAGACTTATCCAACCCCGGAGACTCCGGAGTATCCTCGAGGTGCTCCGCACCCCAGATAGAATGTCCTAGCGGATCCGGGAGGCACCATCGAGCGTAACGAAACTCCGGACCACACCGGAGACTCCGGTCTTGGCAGACCGGAGACTCTGGTCTGGAGTTTCCAGAACAGTGCCACATGTATGTGGACTTCCCAAGTGTGAGGGTGCTTTTCACTTATCATAATATCAACCTGTGGACAGTGACAAACTGTAAAATGATCTACTTGTTGTTAACGAACACCAAAAGTGATTATGGCAATAAATTCCCTTTCAATCTCCCCCTTTTTGGTGTTCGATGACAACAAGTGATTTGCATGGAATAAAGTATATACGGGACTCCCCCTGACTATGTGCAACAAGATAATTAAGTAAATCATGCAAGATAGATAGTATCACACATAAAACACATAAATCTCACATGAGTTACAATAGATGAAGCACACAAGCACATAGTCATAGTCACACATAAACAGCAAATAACACACATAAAGTTCAAGTTCGAATATGGCAAATCAAGGGCAAAGAAATAAAGGCAGATAGTCGTCGCAAATCCCAAATCCCCCATGCAAACTGATGAGAATGTCTTCTCCCCCTTTGGTATCGAAACGCCGAAAAGGGAAAAGACCTACACTAGCGCCCCAACAGCTCAGTAGTCATCGTCATCCTCGTCATCCTCATCCTCCTCCTGGTCATCATCATCCTGATCATAGTCATCATCATCGTCTTCAGGGACAGCAGGCCCTTTGCCGTGAGGGCGAGAAGAGGAAGAACCCTGGTACCCGAACATGGTGGTGACATCAGCAAACGTCTCCCAATCCACCAGACTATCCTGTTGGGCATTCCATGCCCCAAATGAGAGTGTATGATCAGACTCTATGGACTGCTGAGCCCCATGCTCATCATTGTATTCATCCTCACCTTCCTCATTATCCTCAGCACCTTGTTCCTTGATCTCTTTGAGGAGCTTCTCAATGCGGCGGTTGCTTTGGTAGGATGCATGCTACTGCTTACGGATGTCGACGTTCATGCAACAAAGGGTCCTCTCCCAAAAGCTGGCCTTCTTGACCCGCTCATGCACATAGTCTCGAGTCACAGTAGGCATAGGGGCATTGGAGGCATTCTTCCTCCAAACTCTAGGTGGGGAGGGAGCCCTCTCCGTCTCAATCTCCTCATCATCACCCCCATAGCGGTGCCTTGGAGCAGGCCCCATATGCCCCTTCTGCTGCAGAGTGACTAGAGTGTGCGCAGTGAGGTGTGGTGGTATGCCAAGTGGAGAATCATGCTCCTGGGAGTTGATGAGCCTCATAATCAAGGGTGCATATGGAGGAGACTTCTTGTAGAGAATGACGTGGAACATCTCCTCGAAAATAAAGTCCATCGCGTCAATAGGTGCAGCATCTGCCTCAGGTCCAGCATTAAAGATCCGGTGAGTATGGTACAGGAGGTTGACAAGCCCACCCCTAATTGCATCATCATTTCCAGCACTTGGTGCAATAGTGTGACGGAAGATCCTTAGCATAAGTTTTATAGAGGGTCTTGAGTCCCTTGGAACCCCCCACAACACCATCATCATACATAGGTGCCAGCTTCAACTTGTTCTCACCCAAAGCTGTTGAGTGCATGCGTAGCCCCACAGGAGTGGATACTCCATGAAAGGTCTCAAAGATGATGTTGGCAAAGTCATGAAATGTAGCAGTGCAGCGAGTGGTGCCAGACATCCACACCATGGTCCGGTCAAGATCAGACCCAAACACAACTGTGGAATAGAACTACTGTACAAGGTGGACATTGTAGTCTTCACGCAGCTCCATCAAGTTGTAGAGACCCAGCTTCTCACAGATCCACGGGGCATCATTGAAGTAAGGGCTCTGGTGCATCAACTCAACACTCATGAACTTCTGAGGGCAGACAGGTGATTTGGTGAGTACACCATACAATGAACACAGCCTGTTCTTTCCTCCAGTAATGAGGGTCCATTACCAAAAATCATCATTAAGCTCACATATCACTAAATGATATTAAGAGGAATGATTTTGATTGCTTTAGGCATAATGGGGGGAGGGATGGTCCAATCAATTAGGACCGCACTCCCCCTATATTCATGCCTACACCTAAACCAAATATGAGTTGAAATATAGGTGAGAGTGCAAGAAAATCAAGTCAAGCTCCTTGAATCTACGACATTTAGCTCATTCCTCAAGTAGCAAAACCTTGCTTCATCAAGTGGCTTCGTGAAGATATCGTCAAGTTGATCTTTGGTTGATACATATCATAGATCAATATCACCTCGAGCAACATGATCTCTAATGAAGTGATGTCGAATCTCAATATGCTTTGTCCTTGTGTGATCCACCGGGTTGTAAGCAATCTTGATGGCACTTTCCTTGTCACATACAAGAGGCACTTTGTCACAATGGACACCGTATTCCTTTAAAGTTTGCCTCATCCATAGCAATTGGGTGCAAGCACTAGCAGCTGCCACATACTCGGCTTCGGCGGTGGAGAGAGATATACAATTTTGCTTCTTGGAAGACCAACATACCAAGGACCTACCAAGGAATTGGCAAGCCCCGGATGTTGATTTTCTATCATCCTTGTCCCCCGCCCAATCCGAATCCGTGTATCCACAACGAGCAAATGTTGAGCCTCGAGGATACCAAAGACCATAAATGGGGTATGAACTAAATATCGAAAGATTCTCTTGACCGCCATTAAATGGCTTTCCTTAGGAGCCGCTTGATATCTTGCACACACACCTACACTCAACACAATATCGGGTCTAGATGCACAAAGGTAAAGCAAAGAACCAATCATGGATCGGTATACCTTTTGATCCACATCTTTACCATTTGGATTTTTTTCTAGATGTGTCTTTGTATCCATGGGAGTAGGAGCTCCATTTAAATCTTGCATTTTGAATCTCTTGAGCATATCTTGAGTATACTTGGCTTGATTTAAGAATGTCCCTCCTCTAACTTGCTTGATTTCAAAGCCAAGAAATACTCTTAACTCTCTCATCAAAGACATCCGGAACCTACTAGTCATAAGCTTTGAGAATTCATCATTAAAAGCTTTGTTAGATGAGCCAAAGATAATACCATCAACATATATTTGGCATACAAAAAGCTCCCCCATTGACCCTCTTAGTAAAAAGAGTGGGATCGATTTTCCCAACCTCAAATCCACGGTCAAACAATAACTCTCTAAGGTGCTCATACCACGTGCGTGGGGCTTGCTTGAGCCCATAGAGCGCCTTATAAAGTTTGTAGACATGGTTTGGGAAGTTGGGGTCCTCAAATCCCGGGGGTTGATTAACATATACTAATTCATTTAATGGGCCATAAAGAAATGCACTTTCTACATCCATTTGTTGCAACTTGAAGTTATGATGTGCCGCATAAGCAAGAAGGATACGAATGGACTCAAGGCGAGCCACGGGTGCATATGTCTCTCCATAGTCAATGCCTTCAATTTGAGAGAACCCTTGTGCAACTAATCTAGCCTTGTTTATTACTACGATTCCATGCTCATCTTGCTTGTTCTTGAATATCCACTTTGTTCCAATAACATTGCGACAATCCTTTGGCTTCTCTACTAACTTCCATACTTTGTTTCTCTCAAAGTTGTTGAGTTCTTTGTGCATAGCTTCTAACCAATCCGAATCTTCAAGAGCTTCCCACACTTTCTTTGGTTCAATCATGGAGATGTGTGCTTGGTGTTCACTGAACCTCTTGAATTGTTCTCTTGTGGAAATACCTTTCCTAAGATCACCAACTACATTTTGTAGAGAGTGGTCTCTTAATTCCAACATTCTTTCCTTTCTAGCTTCGCGACGAGCGTTGATCTCCGTGTTGTTTCTTGGGGGACCCTCTTCTTCATTTTGATCCTCGTCTTGATCATCATTGGAATCATCCTCTACATTGGGAGGCAAATATTGACCTTGGTCTTGATCAAGTGCTCTTCTAGCATCAATTTGAGCTTGTCTCAAAGCAGTTTGTACGGATCTTCCTTGAGAAATTGACTTGGCACCACTTGACAACCTGGCGAATGGATCAAGCTCCCCTTGACTAGAGTTGTCACTTTGATCACCATGTTGAGGGTCCATATCTTGTCTTTGGCTTGAGTCAATGTCCTCTTCGGTGGATGGAGCATGTTGAGGTTGTGAAGATGAGGTCTCCACTTGAGTGGAGCATAGTTCTTCTCGATCTGCCATAAGGTGTTCCTCAACGGGGCGGATATATCCCACACCCATTCTTCCTATGGCATCCCGAGGCATTTCATCATCTGCATCACAAGCATCATATTCTTCGAAGGTCACACTACAAGATTCTATGACGGCTCTGGAGAGCTTATCATAGATTATATAAGTGTGAGATTCGAGACCATATCCAACAAAAATACCATCTAATACTTTAGACTCGAATTTAGACAAACGAACACCTTTTATGAGATAGAAACACTTACAACCAAACACTCGGAAGTAAGATATGCTGGGCTTGTTACCGGTAAGAATTTCATATGGAGTCTTGTTGATTTCTTTGCGGAGGTAGAGCCGGTTTGAAGAATGGCAAGCGGTGGAGATGGCTTCGGCCCAAAAGTTTTATGGAGATTTAAACTCCGCCAACATGGTCCTAGCCATCTCAATAAGAGTCCGGTTCTTCCTTTCGGCCACACCATTTTGTTGAGGGGTGTATGCAGTGGAATATTGATGTTTAATCCCCTCATCACTAAGAAAATCATTCGAGGTGTATTTCTTGAACTCGGTGCCGTTGTCGCTTCTTATAATCAACATGGGCACATTGTATTGCCATTGAACCAAGTTGATGAAGTCGATAAAGGTCTTTTGAGTCTCACTCTTCAACTTGAAGAAATAAACCCAAGAGTATCTTGAAAAATCGTCAATAATCACCAAACAATATTTCTTACCACCAAGACTTGCATGAGATGGAGGACCAAATAGATCCACATGAAGGAGTTCCAAGATTTTGGTAGACTTGATTTGGTTCTTAGGCTTGTGAGGGGCGTCATGCATCTTCCCTAGAACACATGCCCCGCAAACACGATCTTTGACAAAGGAAACATTTTCTTTTAGTCCAACAATATGGTCCTCCTTATGGAGACTTTGCAAAGTTCTCATATTAACATGGGCTAGTCGGCGATTCCATAGCCAACCCACATCAGCCTTTCTGAATAAGCACATCAGACCTGCAGTGGTTTGCTCCGAAAATTCAACCACATACAAGTCATGTTCGACATACCCAACGAAAGCGACCTTGAGAGACTTGCTCCACAAGAGGACCACAATATCAACATCAATAAAGACGGCAAAGCCCATCTTTCCAAGAGCACGGACTGAAAGTAAATTGTATCCATGGGTCTCAACAAGCATGACGTTCACGAGTGTAATGTCGTGAGCAACCACAACCTTGCCGAAACCCATTACCTTAGACTTTGATTTGTCGGCATATGTCACGGTGATTTGATCACCATTTGGCTTTAATTCCTTGACAATAGACGAGCTTCCGGTCATATGAATTGTGCAACCACTATCAAGCACCCACCTTGACCCTCCGGAAGCATAAGTCTACAAAAGATCAAGCTAATTTTTAGGTACCCATTTTTCAATGGGTCCTCTTTTGTTAGCAACAAGGGTCTTGGGAACCCAAATAGACCAAGCAATATACCCATCATAAGGGCCAACATATTGCGCATACACATCACCATAATAATCACGCATTAGAACATAGTGAGGGTTAGCACTTCCCGCAAAGTCATCATGAGACATAGTTTTACCACTTGTGGTCTTACTATCCACAATGGTCTTGTTGGTCTCTTGTGCGGGCTTGGCCTTCTTCTTGTTGTTGTTCTTCTTCTTAGTATTGGAGACAAAACCAATGCCCCCTTTATCACCACTAGGCCTTTGGTTGCTCAAAAGATCATCAATGGACTTGTTGCCTTGTGGGAATGTGGCCTTAGCAAGCTCCCCCTTCAACCTAGCATTCTATTCAAGAATAGTTGTGCTACTAGATGGAATGAAGTTACTAAGTGAAGGAGTGTTGGCCAATTGAGTTTGAAGCGTTTCATGGGACTTTGTGAGTGACAAGAGTTCACTCTCCAAAGCCTTGTGGGCCTTTTTAAGCAACCTAAAGTCCTCGGCAAGTTTTTCATGAACCACACCAAACTCAATCTTGTCCTTTTTAGCCCTTTTGTATTTAGCAATAGCATGATCATGCTCTTTGATGAGTTTGTTAACAATAATGTCATTGGCCTCATCAAGCCCTTCAAGTTTTAATTCAAGTGACAACCTAGTTTCTTGTTCTTCTTCTAGAGCATTGTTTAAAGCCTCTAGCTCAATCAAGTGTTCATGCCCAAGTTTACATCTTACATCTAGAAGCTCTTGAGTATGTGAAAGTTGATCTAAGATGTTTCCAAAATGAACTTAGCATCTCCTTCTAGGTTGGTCATAAATTCATCAAAGGCAATTAATTCCTTTTTAACATCAAGAGACATCTCATCATCAATTTCATCATTATCTAAGGGAGTAGAGCGGGATGATGAGGATACCTCCGTTCCTCTTGCCATAAGGCAAGTGACGTTCTTGGTAGGAGAGTTCTCATTTGGAGAATCGAAGAGTGAGAATGTCGGAGTAGAAGTGGTGGCTAAAGCAGCCACACCATTAGAAGTTTCCTCTTCCTCATCTTCATCATCTTCATTGTCGGAGGAGTATTCTTCATGAGTGATCAAGACAATTTCTCCCGACTTCTTATTGATGGGATTCTTCTTGATGAAAGGTTTCTTGTAAGGTGCCTTGAGAGTCTTTTTCAACACAAGTTTACCACCATGATCTTCTCTCTTCTCATAGGGGCAACTTGCCACAAAGTGATAGCGGTCACCACAATTGAAGCAAGTTCTCAACCTAGTGGTATTCTCTCTTTTCCCATTTGGGTTGCTTCTCCGTTGCATTTCCATCTTGGCCTTGGCGGGGTTCTTCCAAAAGTTCTTTGCATAGAAGGCCATATATTGACCATGAGCAATCTTGACTTCATCGGGATGGTCCATGGAGAGGCCTTCATCACTATCATATTCATCCCCATGGTCCACAACTTTGGCCTTCAATGCAACATTGACAACATTGCTCATCCCAAGGGCACGAGCACGAGCATCTTTGGTATTCTTAGCGGCTACTTTGAATGCTGCCATCTCTTGCATAACTACATTTGAGGTCATGATATGGTAGTTGTGTCTTCCTTGTAAGCTCTTCAAGTCGGTGGGCTCAAAAGGCATGAGTGCACTCACATATTTCCTTTTTATCCATGCATCATCCACATGTGAGGCACCCACATTTCTAAAAGCGGTGGCGGTGGTCTTGAGCCTTCGGTACATGTCTTCGTGATCTTCACCTTCTTTCATGTAGAAGCCTTCGGCTTCATTGCTTAGAGCATCATACAGGTTCCTCCTCATACTCTCATTTCCAACAAACAATACGGTGAGGGCATCCCAAGCTTCCTTGGCAATGCTAAAGTGCTCAATTTCTGGATAATCCTTTGTCCCCAATCCTTGTTGAATCATATGCAAAGCAGTGGCATTGAGTTGACTATTGACAACCTCTCTTCTTGTCAAGTTGTTTGGATCCCTAATAAAGAGTCCATGCTCGATGATGTTCCATAGTTCAATGCAAGAGCTGCGCACATGAGATCTCATTAGTGATTGCCATTGAGCAAAAGTAGCAGATTCTTCTAGCTTAGGTGGGTCACCTCTATTGTACACATGAGGGTGAGGGACGGGAGGATCGGGAGAGTACCAAGAATCACGGTGCTCACCCTTCCCCCCATCAAGTTGTGTGGAGGAATTAGCGTTGTCGTGTTTACCCCCCACCACCATACCCTCGGGGGATACGGAAGTATTCCCTTTAGGTACAACGGATGGTAGATCCTCTTTAGGAGAAGGGGGTGATGAGCCATCTTTGTCTTTAAGAAGTTTCTCTAGCATCTTGTTGACTTCGTTGACCAAGGAAGAGCTCAATCTTGTTTCCAAGTTTCTGAGATCTTCCATGGTCACCGTGGTCGGCTCACTACCACCATCCCCTTCTTGGCTACCCATAGTCTCTTAGGCGGTAAAGCCCAAATAAAGAGCCGAGGCTCTGATACCAATTGAAAGGATCGTATGGGCACCTAGAGGGGGGGTGAATAGGTGCTACTTCAAATTTTACTCTTTTTCAAATTAGGGTTTGACAAGAAAGGTAAATTCTCTAGAATATGCAACTATGGTGAATTTACCTATATGTCAACAAAGCACAAGCTAACACAACACTAAGAAAGAACAAGTAAGTAAAGTGCGGTAAAGGATATAAGTAACCAAAGGAGTGGACGCGGAGACACAAGGATTTGTTTCCCGTAGTTCCTTCCTTTTGAGGGGAAGTACGTCTACGTTTGGAGAGGGGGTGGTTTCAAACCACCAACGCCACGAGAGGCCTCCCTTGTTCTCCGATGAATCTCACCCCAACGAGCTCGATTCACCTTCCACTATATTGTCAACCTTCGAGGTGGAAGCCGGCACCTTTACAACAAGTCTGGGGCACACATCCACAACTGAATTGGAGGCTCCCAAATACAAGCAAGCTGTTAAGACAAATCAAAGACAAGCTTGTAAGAACCAAATCAAAGTTAGGGTTTCCAATGAAACACTAGAGCTTGGGGGCCCTCAAGTGAATGAGGGGGAAATGAAGATCTCTTGGTGAAGATGTAAATCAAGGCCTCGTCCTTCGATTCTCCAAAGACCAATGACTTTGGATGGTTGGATGAAGAGATCTTGTAGATTTGGTGGCTCTAATGGGGTTCATGTTCTTGAGCAGCTCGAGCAACTGGAGGAAGAAGATAAGGGTCCCCTTTTATAGGAAGCCCCCTCCCCGAACCGTTTTCTGACCGTTGTAGAAAAGTCAGACCGGAGACTCCGGTCTACACCGGAGACTCCGGACAATCACCGGACCAGCCTCCGGACAGCCCATCTGAATGACCCAGCCCTTTCATGACTCAGCAAGACCGGAGACTCCGGTCTATCAACACCGGCGACTCCGGACTTATCCAACCCCGGAGACTCCGGAGTATCCTCCAGAGCAGGCTCCGGACCCCCAGACAGAATGTCCCAGCCAGATCCTTGGAGGCACCACCGGAGCCAGAACCGGAAACTCCGGACCACACCGGAGACTCTGGTCTTGGCAGACCGGAGACTCCGGTCTGGAGTTTCCAGAACAGTGCCACATTTATGTGGAATTTTCCCAAGTGTGAGGGTGCTTTTCACTTATCATAATATCAACTTGTGGACAGTGACAAACTGTAAAATGATCTACTTGTTCTTAACGAACACCAAAAGCGATTATGGCAATAAATGCCCTTTCAACATTCGTCATACTGAGTCGACGAAGTCGTGAGTTGAGGCGAAGCCCCCGAGTGTGTGGTTACAGAAAGTAATGTAGGAATAAAGGACAAATTGTCGGGTGAGACACTTAGCTTTTATTCATATCGTAACAAGGAGGTACATTGTTCGGCTGAGTAGCCTTGGCTGGGTAGCCTTATTGAAAGTAAAAGTGGATATCTAGGGGTAGAAGAGTCGCAATTGTGCGACGTTCCATGGGTTGGAGTATGCGACTCCAGATTCCACGTGCTTGAGGCGGTAGGCGCCACCTGGGATGACTTCGGTGATGACGTAGGGTCCTTCCCAGGGTGACTCGAGCTTCTTCGGCCGCTCTTGCTTGAGTCGAAGGACGAGGTCTCCTTCGACGAAGGACCTTGGGCGCAGACGATGACTGTGATAGTTGCGGAGGCTCTGCTGGTAGACCGCCAAGCGAGCCGCAGCGATGTCGCGTGCCATCGAGCGTATCGACGACGTCTTTGAGTGCGGTCGTCGATTCGGCTTCGCTGTAGGCGATGACCCATGGGGCCTTGTGGCATACTTCTGTAGGTAACACGGCTTCGGCTCCGTGTACCATGAAGAAGGGCATGTAGCCAGTTGAGATGTTTGGCGTTGTGCGCAAGCTCCGGAGGAAGGAGGGTAGCTCTTCTGCCCAGGATCCCGCAAGCCGTTCGAGTGGGCTGAGTAGGCGTTTCTTGATGCCGCCGCCTACGAGGTCGTTGGCCTTTTCGACCTGACCGTTGGTTTGCGGGTGCGCCATGGAGGCATATGATATGTTGATCCCAAGGCCTTCGCAGTAGTCCTGGAATTCTTTGGAGATGAAGTTCGACCCGTTGTCAGTTATGATGTTGTATGGCACGCCGAACCTGTAGACTATGGACTTGAAGAACTTGAAGGCCGTTTTGCCCTTTTGGTTGGTGACGGGCATTTCTTCGATCCACTTGGTGAACTTATCGACTGCGACCAGGAGGTAGACGTGGACTACTTTCAAAGATTTGGGAAGTTTGCCGATCATGTCGATGCCCCATTGGGCTAAGGGCCAGGCTAGGGGTATGGTCCTGAGCTCCAATCCTGGTGCGTGTGGCTTATCTGCAAACCTCTAGCAGCCTTTTCACCGCTGGACAATGTCCTTGGCATCGTTCATGTCCGTTGTCCAGTAGAATCCAGCTCGTAGAGCTTTGGCGACGAGGGCGCGGATGCCTGCGTGATAGCCGCAGATGCCCTCATGGATGTCTTGGAGGATGGTTTTACCGTCACCGATGGTGACGCACCGATGGAGTACACCCGAAATGCTGCGCTTGTACAACTCGTTGTTGATGATGGTGAAGGCCTTGGACCGGCGAGATATGCACTGGGCATCTATCGGGTCATCAGGCAGTTCTCTGTTTATTAGGTACCGAAGGTACGGCTGCGTCCATGTTTCTTCAATTGCCATGACCTGCATCAAGTTGACCACCGCGACCTCTATGTCCAGCTTTTCGGGTCCTTCCTTTCCTTCGGGTAGGGAAGCCCCCAAGTGCTATGATTCTTTGGGTGATGCCTTGGGGAATTTCCGTTTAATGGAGGGGACGCAGATTTGCTCGAGGAACATGCCTGGTGGCACTCGTGCGTAGGTGGATCCGATGTTGGCGAGTCTATCAGCTTTCTTGTTGCTTTCCCTTCCGACGTGCCAAAGCTCGTAGCCGTCGAAGTATCCTTCGAGTGAGTTATAGAGTGCACGGTACACGATCATGTTAGCGGCGTGTGCGTCGCACTCGTTCATCGTCTGCTGGACGACGAGATTCAAGTCACCATAGATGACTAGGGGCGTTGCACCGCAGATCTTTGCCATCTTCATGCCGTGGATGAGGGCCTCGTATTTGACTTCGTTGTTGGAGGCCCGAAATTTCATCCGGAGGACGTGTTTCATCTTGTCGCCTTGCGGGGACGTTAGTATGACGCCAGCTCCTGCTCCAGCCTCGCGCTTGGAGCCGTCAAAGTGCATCGTCCATGATTGCATCATATTTGGGGTGTCTGGCAGCTGTAGCTCCATCTAGTGGACGAGGAAGTCCGGGAGGATCTGAGATTTGATCATGTGGCGCTTCTCGTAGACTATGTCTAGAGGGGACAGCTCGATGCCCCACAGGGCTACGCGTCCTGTAGCTTCGGGGTTGTTCAGGATGCTTTTTAGTGGCGCCTCGTTGACGACCATTACCTGATGCTCCTGGAAGTAGTGGCTCAGCTGACGAGCCGTCATGAACACGCCGTAGGCGAGTTTCTGGTAGTGAGGGTACCTCTGTTTGTTGGCATCAGGACCTTGCTGAGGTAGTAGATTGGTCGTTGGACCCCATGGGTCTTGCCATATTCGGGCTGCTCGACCACAAGCATGGTGCTTACCACCTGATGCGTGGCTGCTATGTATAGCAGTAGAGGCTCGCGTTCCTTTGGCGTGACCAGGACGAGCGAGGTGGAGCAGCCGCCTGGATCTTCGAATGCCCCGCCTGTGTGTCCACTCGAATTTTTCTGCTTTGCTTAGCAGCTGGTAAAAAGGCAGGGCCTTCTCACCCATGCGGCTGATGAATCTGCTCAGCGTCGTGATGCGCCCAGCTAGCTGCTGGAAACCTTTGAGGTTCTTTGGTTTCTCCATGGCCAGTATGGCCCGGATTTTCTTCGAATTCGCCTCAATTCCTCACTGGGAGATGAAGTAGCCAAGAAGTTTGCCAGATGAGACACCGAAGGCGCACTTTTCTGGGTTCAGCTTGATCTTGTAGTGATCAAGGTTGTCGAACGTCTCGCGGAGATCGTCAATCAATGTCTTGGCCTCCCTTGTCTTGACTACTATGTCGTCGACATAGACCTGTATATTGCGGCCGATCTGGTTCTTCAGGCATGCCTACATGCACCGCTCGTACATGGCACCTTTGTTCTTCATCCTGAAGGGCATTGTGTTGTAGCAGAATACTCTGAACAGCGTGATGAACGCCGTTTTATCCTAATCTTCGACCTTCAGTCGAATCTAATTGTAGCCTGAGTAGGCATCGAGGAATGAGAGTTTCTCGCATCCTGCAGTCGAATCGATGATCTGATCGATTCGAGGGAGAGGGAAAGTGATCCTTCGGGAAGTGTTTGTTGAGCGATGTGAAGTCCACGCACATCCGCAGGATGTTCGTGTCCTTTTTAGGGACCAGCATGGTGTTTGACAGCCACTCGCTTTCCTTGATCTCCCTGATGAAATCGGCATCGAGTAGTCTGTTGACTTCAACCCCGACGAATTCGGCCCGTGGCTCGGACAAACGTCGAATGGACTGCTTGGCGGGCTTGGCATCTGGAAACACATTGAGTGCGTGCTCGGCGAATTCCCTGGGAACTCCTGGCATATCCGCAGGACACCAGGCGAAGATTTCCTAGCGCTGACAGAGGAATTCGATGAGCGCGCTTTCCTATGCTGGGTTGAGGTCGTTGGCGATAAACGCTGTCTTGGAGGTGTCCGTCAGGTGGACCTGCACCTTTTTGGTGTTGACTGTGGAGTCGAATGACATGTCGGGTGCGTTTTGCCTGGAGACTGGGGGTGCCCTGTTGTCTGTCACCTCTCAAAGCCTCGTGAGTTCCTCCTGCATGCCGAACGACTGGGAGATTCTATTGAAGTCCCTGTCGCAGTGGTAGGATCGGGTAAAGCTGCCCTGGACTGTGATGACGCCCCTAGGTCCTGCATCTTGAGTAGCAGGTACGCATAGTGCGGTACTGCCAAGAACCTTGCGAATGCCACGCGCCCGAGGATGGCGTGGTAATGTGATGGCCAATCCACCACTTCGAATTCAAGCCGCTCGCACCGAAAGTTTTCGGGTTTGCCAAAGATGACGTCGAGCCATATCTTTCACAGGGGGAATATGCCCTTCCCTGGTACTATGTCGTGGAACGTTGTGTCGGATTTTTCCAGGCTGCACAGCAGGATCCGCATTGCTGCTAGGGTGCTAGCGAACATCAGGTTGATGCTACTGCCACCGTCCATGAAGACGCGACTCATCTCAAACCCTCCGATATGCGCCTCAAACACCAGGGCAGCGTGGCCTGGGCGAGGGATCTGGCGGGGGTGATCCGAACGACTGAATCTGATGTAGGACTCCGAATCGATAAGGTACTCAGGTATTGCGGGTGGGGCGGTCATAGCCAGGCGGACTTGGCGGGTGATCTTCTTTTGCACCTTGTTTGTTTGGCGCCCTTTTTGGATCATCAGGGACCCTTTTGGCGCGGGGTACCCGTGTACGCCGTTATGTTGCACGAGCGCGATCGCGGGATTCGAAGGTCCCACGGGTGGTGGTGGAGGAGCTCCGTGGGCGATGTCGCCTGGTGCAGGTGCGTATCTGAACCCAGGTTCAGGACCTGCTGTCTCATCTGGGCGAAGCCCTCGCTGAGTTTCTGGAATTCACGGTAGTCCTTGAGCATGTGGATGGCCTTCTTTTTGCCATCCTGCTTGTCAATGTAAAAGTGGATGGTACATAGACCCAACAACTTATCGTATGCTGAGGGTTCGTCGTCGTGGTCGTGGCGTTGCCACGTTTGCGTTGGGCGTCCTCCATCGCGGAAGTTGTTTCCGCGGTATCTGTCGCTGCTGCGGTTGTTTTTGTTGCAGCGGTCGGCGTAGCCAGCCGCGACCATGTCGGGTCCGTCGCGATCGTCGTAGCCGCGCGATCTTCGTTTGCTACGCGTTCGCATCTGTGGCCGTATTCATCTTCCTCATCCAAGTGTGCTCGGTGGACGGAATCCTCGCCATCTGCCCACCTGTTGGCGATGTCCATGAGGTGGTCGAGTGTCTTGGGCTTGACTCGCCCAAGTTCTTCCTTGAAGTCCTGGCGTTTGACGCCATCTTTGAAGGCGTCGATTGTTTTCTCCTCGGAGATATGCGCCACCGAAGTTCTTGATGTTGGACCAGTGTAGTATGTACGAGCGAATGGATTCGCCCGTCCGTTGAGTGCAGGCCCTTAGTTCCTCGATCGAGGCTTGTTGGTACCTTTAAATTTTTGGATGAAACTGTACGCCAGTTCATCCCAGCTTCAGACGGAACCCGAGGACAGGCTGCTAAGCCAGATCAAGGCTGCGCCTGTCTGCTGCAGCTGAAGGCACTGTAGGACAGTGTTTTTGTTTCCGCCATGCAGCTTGACGGACAACAGGTGGTCGTTGAGCCACGCCTTAGGGCCCCGCGTGCCGTCGAACTTCGGAGTGTTCGAAGGGAGCTTGAAGTTTCTTGGCATCCATGTTCGCCGGACAGATCTGCTGAAGCATCGAGCTCCGCAGAGTTCTCCGTCATCATCCTCTTCGGATTTGGATGAGCACGCGCGTTTGGCGCGTGCCTTGTCGATCTTGCACTGAGTGAGGTCGCTTCGAGCGTCGTAGTCGTGGCTGCGACGTCTTGGGATCTTGCGTCGTCAAGGTAGATCGTGCTCGTCCTTGTCAGATGAGGGTGTGGGGCTTCGGTTGAATTTGACCGTAGCCTTCTTCTTTGGCTCCGTAGGAGCCTCCTCGTGGAGCGCAACTCCAACGAGTCCGAGTCCGGCTAGTGCGGACATGTGCATGTCTCTCTTCGGGTCCCCCACCGGAGGTGGATGGGACGCGAGATATGTGGTGGCTGCCATGATTGCAGCTTGCGGCGTCTTTGGGATGACGTTGTCGTTGGCGTCCATCTCCATGAAGGACGTGTTGAGGATTCAAGTGACCTCACGACGTGCAGCTGGATCCATGTGCTCTGTGCGAGAGCGATGCTTGTTGGCATTGTTGTCGTGTGAGATGGAGCGACCAGCGACGGAGAGCGCAGCTCGCCGCGTGCTAGACTCAGAGGCCGCTTGCTTGCGTTTATCGAGTACCTCTTGCATCTTCACCTGCTTTTTGTGCTCTTCGATGAGGATAAGGTGGTATGCCATCAGCAGGTCCCGTGAAGCATCCACAGGCAGGATTTTGTTGCCCGTCACAGCTTCGCGTGCCTGGTTTCATCCTTCCTTGTTGAGGTGAATTACTCGATTGGCATCGGGGTCAACCTCGTTGGGTGCGGGGATGGTTGCCTCCTGTTTTCTCCGTTTCTACCCTGCGGGTTGGGTGGCGGCGTGCGGGCACCCGAACCTGGTGGTTGTTCCACGTCGCTTTGGATGAACATGGCGCACTGGTAGCGCTCGCGGATTGGATCGCTGCTGCCACAACTTTCGGGCCCGGAACTGTAGGTTCCTTCATCCGACGGAGGGTCCAACAGATCTGAGTTGCAGCTGCTGCTGTCATATGACTCATCTGTCGACGTTGACGTGCGTAGCACGCTGGGATGCGGGGCCCATGAGGCGGGCATGATCGATGGCAGTGGCACCCACTCTGGGAGGCGGAGAGTGCCGGTCTGTCCCACCTGAAAGCAGAAGCTTCCGAACAGAATCTCGAGCCCGTCGCCTACGGGCTCGAAGTCCTTCATGGTGGCTGGCGAGTGGGCGGTGAAGTCGAAAGCGCCGAAGAGGAGATGGATCTCCGTCGCCGAGGAGTTGTAGATCGCTTTGGTTAGGACCGTCACTATCGCACAATCAGCGCCCCCGATTCCCACAAACGGCGCCAATTGACGAGGTTTCGACTCGTCAATGCCCATTGTTACGATCTTGGGTTTTGGAGAAGATGGGGGTGCTAGAGATCACGGAACGGTTAATAGACAAGCAACCAGGGGACACGAGATTTACCCAGGTTCAGGCCCCCGGAGGGGAAATCCTACTCCTGCTTGTCTGCTCTTGATTACGGCGGAACCGAAGATTACAGGGATGCGCAGATGCAATCTGGCGTGAAGGTGTGTATGCGATGGAAAAAGTATTGGTCCTCCTCGCCGTGCCCTCCTGGCCTTTATATAGAGTTACGCAGGTCTCGGGCACAGATTGAATCGGTTATAAGTTTAGGGTTTTCCCCTTTGAATATTCTATTTGTTCTAGTCTTGCTCTCCAAGGATCCGAAGATGTCATGGGCTTGGGCCACCAGAAAATCTCCACAGGCCGCGTATATTCTTGTGGGCCTTCCTTGGGCTGGAACAGGTATGCTAATGTCGTGTACCCGCAGGTATAACCATGTCACAAGGTGACAGTGTGGGGTTATCTAGATTGGGGAAGGCCCTACCGTGGATTAGAGTGTACAACTGGAGAGTAGTTAAGAGTAGTATCATGCAGAGAGGATATTTATATGAGAGAGTGTTCACTAGTGAAAGTATGATCCCTAGGCCTTGTTTCTAAACATTGAAACACCGTTTGCATCTAGATCTGTTGCATGTTTTCTTGCTTCCAGTCTTTACCTCACTATCAAGCTCCATCAAAGCTATTTTCTGGCATCATTACCACTTGTATTTCACTATCTCTTCGCCGAACTAGTGCACCTATACACCTGACAAGTGTATTGGGTGTGTTGGGGACACAAGAGACTTCTTGTATCTTGATTGCAGTATTGCTTGAGAGGGAATACCTTTGACCACTTCCTCCCTGAGTTCGATAAACCTTGGGTGATCCACTTAAGGGAAACTTGCTGTTGTTCTACAAACCTCTGCACTTGGAGGCCCAACAACTGTCTACAAGAATAGAAGTGCGTAGACATCACCCATTTATATTCATCCTCACTTTCAACTTTCAACTTATCCATGTTCCTCCTCCAAGTTTGAACTTGCAATAGACTATAGATCATTTTTACTATCTCCCATTTATGCTTCTTATGGAAATTCTGATGCAGATGCCTCACACAATGCATGTGCTCTGCATCAGGATTTTTTTTTGACAGCCTTGATTAATCCCTGCAAACAAGAATATACAAACATAAATAAGGGAAGTGTCCACAATGCAGCAACACAATGTTGAATAATTATGCAATGAAGGAAAATAACCTTTTGCTTGTCACTCATGATGGTGGAATGAGCAGTGTTTGTTATGTTAATATCATCTCTTAGAGTTTTCAAGAACCATTCCCATGAGCTAGTGTACTCAACCTCAACAAGACCCATTGCAATTAGAAATATGCAATCATTGGGGTCAATACCAACAACAGTGAGTAATTGGCCCTTATATTTAGTCTTGATGTAGCATCCATCTATACAAATCAATGGCCTACATCCTTTTAGGAATCCCCTCTTACATCCATCATAGGACCAATACAAGGTTTCCAGATGATCCTTCTCTTCTACGTCTGACTGATCTTTTTCTTTATTTATGGTAAGGAAAAACCTGGAGCCAGGATTTAATCTCCTCAGTTCTTGCCCATAGTCCCAGAGCAAGCTAAATTGCTCTTCCTCATCACCATGAATAATCTTTAGTGCCTCTTTCCTTGCTCTTCCTAACTTGAACCTATTTGGACACATGTTGAATTTTCTCTGAATGTTTGCAATCCCATATTTTGGTTATCTCTGAACTCATCAATGAAATATTGAGTCAGGAAAAGTGTCGTCAACTACTTCAACTCCCAAACTCTTTCACATGTGTGAAGTTCACAATATTTTTTAACTGTAATTGCATCATTCCTACTATCTAGTGACACCTTTATCATCCAAGGGAAATGCCCTACTATAGTTTTTCTAGTACAAATTGCATCAAGTATGCTAGCTTCATTTCTTGTCTTGTGGATCTTTACTCTTTCATTTATGGTGTATGTAGTCAATGTCTTCCCGGACTCTTTTATGCTAGAGAAAAGCATACCCACTCTGAAAACTGGCCTTTCCATATCAACTTTTGCATTGAAAGTTGTGAACTTGTATGCCAACTCAAGTTGTTATTTCATAGTCAGTTGAAAGTCCTCATTTTGCAGCCTAGCATATCCTCCTTCTCTAGTATCACTAGTGGCTCATTGTTGTCACCGACTTCCTTGTCAACATTTACTTCAAATATGTCATCATCCCCATCAGCAACATCATAGTCATTGTCAAAGAACTCTGAATCTGTGTCATCCTCTCCTGCTTGTTCTAGAGAATTTTCCATTTCTTCTTCAGCTAGTCTAGAATTTTTCACAGCAGGTGGAGGTCTGTTAAGAATTACTTGCTCTCTAAGTCCCTTCAGGAAGTTGGTGTGATCCACTAATATGGTCAAGGTTTTATGCTCATTGGCAGCTGCACACATTTCTAGAATATGGGAATCAGATTCAGTGCAGTACAAACCATATGCTATTTCTTTTTTAGGGAGGCACTAATAAACACTTAGTCTCTCATTAATTGGATGGACAAAATGTTTAATAAAATCATGAATTCAAATAAGTGAGAAGGTCTCACTACTGGAATTGTCAAAGAAGTCACAAGAACCACTAATGTATTGAAGATTCTCATGCAATCCACAAAAAAACCATTGTGTTCTATTTGTAGTGTGAACTTCTCAATATCACACAATATATACAATTCATAAGAACTATCAGATGACAATGCTAGAGACCTATAGCTTGCTAGTGCATAAAATTCAGGAAATGCAACACCTACAGCTTGCTACTGCACAAGTTTCAGTAGTTACAAAACAATTTTCAGAGCCGAAACAGGACATGTTGGGAATCTCACTAATAATTGACACTAGCCTATATTATTGCTTAAATATGACCTACATACTAATACAAACTACAGAAAACCCAAAATTAACTAATTAATCGGTGCCAGTACCACAGTCGGCCAAGGCTGAAACAGGACACGGACAAAATTGACAAATTAGACACCTACAAGAGGGTGAACCATCCCTACACACTCACACTACCAAATCCATCATTGAAATTGTCGAGATCATCCATGATCATACCCTTTCGACATGGGCCACTCCGCGGTCATGAAACGAGCTTAAAGCCAGAAGAATTAGAGAGGCAAGAGAGGAGAAGAAACGTATCGTAGTCAGGGGCCCCTTCGTCCCATCTACGCAAGTGTGGTTCGTCGGCCATGCCGGCGGCGGAGAGAGATGCGAGCTCTCCATCCCCGTACTCGCCGTCGCCAACTGCCCAGCTATAATAGAATGAAGGAAAGTGGCGACTAGGGCGTTATTTTAGGATCTGACTTTGGGAGGACCAAACCGGAAAAATGAAATAAGGTGATATTTTTGTAAATTTTCCAGGGGTGGTTTTCGTAAACGACCAAGTGCGTCACCATTCAGCTTTGCCAGGAGCTAATTTGTAAAAGTATAATCCAGCGTGGCACCAACGTGGAGTATAAATCATCCCGTTTTCCGGTTTTGCATGACCTTTGCACGTACTGGAGAAGTTCGTGTATCACCTCACAACGTCAACTTTTTGTATGAAAGTGCACTTAATAGATAACTTTTTATATAACCGGTGCAATTACCTCTTAAAAAAATTAGTTTCAAGATTGAGGGCTACCCAACAAGTATACCAAATTCTCCCGGTGTGAATCGGGCGCAACTGACCCGCAGGATTTTGGGGGAGCTTCCGTTCTGGAGTAGGGAGGGGACGTTGTAGAGGACGAGTTTCTTTTACCGATGAAAGCTCCGATCCATAGCCCTGGCCAACATATGTGCGCTCCTAGATACATCCGCTCGATTCCTCGTCTCCTCCGTTATCCTGATGTCGCCACCTCTCCTCCCAATGCACCTTTTCTCCTCTCTCGCGCGACCACTCCTCTCTTTCATGTCCCGTGCTCCGCCGCCACAAATTTCCCCTCCCATGGGCCAGGCAGCTCCCAGTGCACCAGTTTGTCGTGTTTCCCGATTTCCTCATGGATCTCGTAACATGGCAAGCACCAGAGGGACGAGGGGTATAACCGAGGAGGCAATCTCTCGCAATCCTGATGGGATGGCTAGTAACAGGAAGACGACGGAGGGAGTGCAGTAGCCAATGGTCACCGGGTCATAAGGGAAATGCCCCCGGGAGATCGGCCACTTCTATCGTCCGGTCTGGTCCGCTGCGCGCCACGCGTCCCATCCGGTAGAGATAGGAACCCACCGCATGCTAGCCTTAGGGCAAGTCCAGCAATTTCTTTAAAATATATTCCTATATCTCAAAATTTTCAACTCCCTTAAAATTATTCTCTCCTAAAAGATTCCCAACTCCAGCGGTTTTTCTAAAATATCTCCCCTATTCTATATTTTAAGAATTTTCTGTAACTACTATTTAAAACCCAACGGCTATCTTTTTAACAGCTTGTCTTTCAACGACTCGATTTTCAACGGCTAGTTTTTAGATCTATATATACTTACCATCTCGCATATCTCTCACAATATTCTTAATTCTGCCTCCTCTTCTAGTTCACTTTCACCATCTCTCTTGCATCTCTCGAACACGAAATGAGTCACCGCAAAAGCTTGGCACGACAGTTTTGCGAAGATTCCTCGTCTGAAGACCCTTGTGTTCTATCCGAGTCTTCGGTCTTGTTGGCATGGAAGTAAGCATTTATTTTTTTCCAATAATAATCACGAGATTGGTCGACTCCTATGATGGGATCTTGAGTTATCTCGAGGTATGCATCACACAAAGTCAAGTCTTCAGCCTTGCTAAAAAAAATTTGCCTCTTCGAAGCACTTGATTTCAGAGTGCTACCTTTTGAAACCCTTGCTTTTTTACGGCTTGCTTTTACATGAGGGATAGCTTCTTGACACTCTTCGAGATCGATTTGTTGTTCTTTATAACCTTCAAGATTGATGTGTTGTTCTCCATGCCCTTCAGACCACAAATCATTCAATCCGGCATCACCATTCAAAAGATTGGTAAAACTTTGATTGTCCATTGCTAAAATCTGAATAAAATACAAAGAAATATGTGAATTTCTCAAACAACACCAACAACACAGCAAGCCTGCACAGCTACTATCGCATGTACTGCCCAGCGTTGCGTGCCATCGGCAATCTTGATGTCACAGCGCCACCCCATGGCAGAGCACCAGCGCCGCTGCGCCATGATGCCTAGCCCTGCCCGCGCAGCACCCAGCGCCCGTGTCCGTTCCTATCGCCAACCCCTGCCTACGTACATACACCTCCTGTCCACTATCCTCTTCCTCTCCCTAGAATCTGAAGCTCGATTTGAGGTAGGAAATCGATCTATTGCTCGATTTGGGGCTGGAAATCAACCTCCCAGCTTGATTTTGACCTCGATTTGGTGCTCGATTTGGAGAGGAAAAAAGAAGAAACAGAGAAGAGGAGACATACCCGTGGTGGAGATCCTGGCGGGAGGATTCTTCAGGGAGGAGCGGTTGCTCGAGTCGAAGGATAGGGGAGGCCTCGGCCGTGCCGATCTGTAGGGGAGAAGGAGGGGATGGATCGGGGAAGCCGATTTTTGAGGGAGCCTTTGGGGGAACTGCTGGACCGACTTTTTTTGCTTTTTCTCCCCTAAAACGTTATCAGGGAGGCTTTCGGGGCACTGCTGGACTTGCTCTTATCTCCCCTGAGATTTCTCTTCCATTATTTTCCCCTTGTCTTCCATCATTGATCACCCAACGTTCCCATGTTCCTCTTCTCCCCTAGCAAGAAAGCAGCTGCCTACCTCCTGATCTCCAAGTAACAACCATGGCCAGATGAGCTTGCCCTCAAGCACCTCCACTCGTTGACCTCCGCAGCTGTTTCCATGTTCCTCTTCTCCCCCTGGACTGCCTACCACCTGATCTCCCCCTAGAAATAGAAGCCATGGGAAAATAGGCTTCGCGTCGAGCATCTCGGCGCTCACGCGCTGATGCAAATAGCGCCACCGCTGCGAGATGTGCTGCATACATCGGCCACCTCTGCTACGCACGTCGGTCGCTGCTGCTACAAGAGGCATTGGTCGCTGCTAAAAGAGGGTCGAGCTTGCCACATCGGCTGCTGTGGCCACTGCTGCTGCTAAAGTAAGCGGCGGCGCTTTGCTACAAGCGGCGACGACGCATGCTACAGGGTGTGCGGGGCTCTGCTACAAGGGCAGCAGGCGGCGCCGCTACAGCCGGCATCGGGTTTTGCTACAAGCGTCAGCGGCACTTCTACGTGCGCCATCGGGATTTTCTACCGCGGGTCGACGGCGCTGCTACAAGCACCGGACGGAGCTGCTACATGCTGTTGGAGATATGCCCAAGTGGCAATAATAAAGTGGTTATTATCATATCTTCACACTTATGATAAATGTTTGCATACCATGCTATAATTGTATTAACAGGAAACATTAATCTTGTGTGATTTGTAAACATAAAAGAGTCCCTAGTAAAGCCTCTTGTTAATATATGATCATGGTTTCCTGATCATGAACATAGAGATGTTATTAACAACAGGGTCATATCATTAGGAGAATGATGTGATGGACATACTCCTATAGTAAGCGTAGCATAAAGATCAAGTCATTTAATATAGTTCATTTGCTATAAGCTTTCTGATACATAGTAACCTAATTTCTTCGACCATGAGATCATGCATATCACCTTTACCGGATGGATGCTTTTATGACATCAAACACCACACCGTAACTGGGTGGCTATAAAGGTGGCATTGAGTGTTCGGAAAGTATTGGTTGAAACACATGGATCAAGAGTGGGATTTGTCCATCCATATGACGGATAGATATACTCCAGGCCCTCGGTGGAATGTCATCCAATTAGCTTGCAAGCATGTGACTGGATCACAAGGGATCACATATCACGAACGAGAAAAGAGTACTTATCGGTAACGAGGTTGAACTAGGTATGCAGAGATACCGAGGATCATAACCTCGGATAAGTAAACTATCGTGAGACAAAGGGAAATTGGTATCGTATGTAAGTGGTTCATTCGATCGCAAAGTAATCGTAGAAATATGTGTGAGCCATATGAATTTCTGATTCCTCTATTGGTTATTGTTCGGAGAAGTGTCTCGATCATGTCCGCATAATTCACGAACCGTAGGGAGACACACTTAAGGATTCGACGTTGTTTTGAGTAGTTATGGTATTATGAGAAAGAGACCGAATGTTGTTCGAGTCTCGGATGGGATCCGGATATCACGAGGTGATCCGGAATGGTCCGAGAATAAGATTCATATAAGAAAAGTCTCGCTTTGAGTTCGGGAATGATTCGTGTTTTCATGAATGTTCTAGAAGGTTCCGGAATGTCCGCACTCCGGGGAAGGTACATGAATGTGTCATTACATATTGGAATGATTGCATCATGTACTAAGTGTTCTTGTTCCAAATAAAGGATTAAATTGAATCCTAAAACAGAAAAGTCAAATGGCCGGTTTGAAAGTCAAACGGCTAAAAAGCAACTGTGGGAAACAAGCAAGAGGAGGTTGAACCGACTTGGGGAGGAGTCCTCCTCTCCAAGCCGCGGCCACCCAAGGCCGACTTGGGAGGGACTCCTCCCTTGGCCGCCTCCCACCTATAAGAGGAGGCAGGGCCTCCTCCTCTAGATACACAAGTTCCTATCCTCTAATCTCCGGTTTAGAGCCGTTTTGGTTTAGAGCTTCTAATTGCCCTAGCCTTGGTTTAGAGCCTTCTAATTGGTGTGTCTAAACCCTAGACCACTAATAGCTCTCTCATACTCCACCATACTCGCTCCGGCTTAAGGCTCATGGGATCTCCCTCTACTCCTGTACGCCAGGCCGCCGGAATCGCGAGGAGAGTGCTACAACCTCCATTTTCTTTGGAACAAGGGAGAGGAAGGTCTTCGTCGAGTCAACGCAGTGACCGATCATGGGAGCGCTGCTTAACGCAGCACGGAAGGATCGCTCACGCGATCTTGAGATCGGAAAGAGTACGACTACATCACCCACAAGAATCGCTCGTTAACCGCTTTGGAATCTTCGAGGTAAGTTATTCCATCGACTCATTGCTACAATCTAGTAGATAGATCTTGGCTTGTTTGTTTGTATGCGATAATTTTTTTTATTTTCCATGCTACGAACCCCTACAAAGGGTATCGAGCCGTGTCTATATGTAGATCACAGACGAGTAGAACACAATGGTCATTGTGGGCGTTGATGCTTTTATTGTCGAATGCTTCTTGTGTACTTTGCATCTTACGGTATGTTGGGATGAAGCGGCCCGGGCTAACCTTACATGACATCGTTCATGAGACTTGCTCCACGCTTGAC
The DNA here is from genome assembly GCA_030063025.1 of Avena longiglumis. Lineage (NCBI taxonomy): Eukaryota > Viridiplantae > Streptophyta > Magnoliopsida > Poales > Poaceae > Avena > Avena longiglumis. The sequence goes on from CP125976.1 coordinate 537,079,846, forward strand.
ATGCAACTTGTATTGCATAAGTGGCTTTTATGGGTGCCTGTTTCTCCTAGCATAGTTAAGATCCAATTTACAATGGGTGATTAACAATACTAGTATCAATGTTGTGGTTCATGTTCGTAAGTTAGAACGACACTTATTGAAAGCCCCAAACCACGTAAAATATGCAAAGAAAGTAGAGTCGTCTAACTTTGTTTTGCGGGGTGTGATGATGTGATATGGCCATGATTGTGATTATATATGATGTATGCAATGTTCCTTATTGTAAGTCAGCAACCGGCAGGAGCCATATGGTTGTCTTTAATTTATGTTAAGACCCGCGTGTCTATTCAAAGTAGTTGTAATAGTTGAAACGGGTGGACGACAACCATGGAGAAGCGTCATTGACCTTGATGCAATGCCGGTGATGATGGAGATCATGTTCGTGCTTGAAGATGGAGATCGGAAGCACAAAGAAGAAAGGCCATATCATATCACATATTATGAATTGCATGTGATGTTTATCCTTTATGCATCTTGTATTGCTTGGTAGACGACGGTAGCATTATAAGATGATCCCTCATGCACATGAATTTCAAGTCATAAAGTGTTCACCCTTAGTTAGCACCGTTGCTAAAGCTTGTTGTTTCGAAGCACCACATGATGATCGGGTGTGTTAGATTCTGCAAGTGTATAGAACGTGAGCAAGCCACTTTGCTCATGCGGAAACTAAGGTTTGATCTTGACGAGCCTAGCATGTACAGACATGGCCTCAGGAACACGGATTACCGAAAGGTAGAGCATGAGTCATATAGTAGATATGATGAACATGTTGATTGTTCGCCATTGAAGCTATATCAACTCTCGTGATGATCGGTTTTGATGTGGTGGATTTGGTTCGTGTGATCACTAAAACAATGTGAGGGATATTGTTTTGAGTGGGAGTTCACCTATATTAATTTAATTATTAATTAGAACTCAATTTATCATAAACTAAATCAAAGTGAATTTGCATAGTTGTTGTAGTCATTGGCATCCGTTTACCACCTTGCGCTTAGTTATAATTGAGATGATAGAACTATAGAATTCTGGTTAGTTACTTTATGAACTGGTATTGTATTGTTTTGAAGTGTTAATCTAAGGTTTAAAAGTCCTATTGCAAGCTTTCAGTAAGTTCCAGTTACTCCATGAAGTTTAATAATTAGTATTAAATCAAGAGTAACAATTCCAAGTGTTAGTATATAAGTATCATGTTTGTCTCCATGATTCTTGATATTCAAAGGATTCTCTTAATATCAAGGTTCTCTAGGATCTGAAAGAGTTGTTTCAGAAACCATGATGTGTGGAAGATATTGTGATATCTGAAACGAAGTTTTGGTTACAACATGATAGAGTATAATATGGCAAAATTCATGTTCTCATATTTTGATGAGAATTTGCAAAAGGTTGGAGACAATTGTTGTCCTAATCCTCCAAAAGGTTTTGGATAGCAACATTATACTCATAATTCATCGTTATAATCTAAAAGTAGCTTGATCATGGACGATTCCATGATGAGGGTGAATATTTGATGTAGGTAAGATGTTTACTACACCAAGAGATTACTAAAGAAAGGAATTTGAAAGAACACCAAACATTTGATGATAGGTGATCTACTTCAAAGTGCAAGTCCAAAGACATTGGTATTTAATTATACACGCTTTGGATTATGTGTCATATGTATGACTCCACTATTGATATTGATAGATTCTTTCAAACAGAAAAGGAAATATTGAAAGAGAATCTCATAAATATATGGCAGAAAAGAAAAGACTAGAATTGTTCATTTTAAGTATATAGATGATATACATGTTATGGCTATATTCTTTGCTTATTAAACAATGTGGTTATTAAGTATTTGATACTGAATTTGTTGGTGTGAATCGTCATACAAACAATGTAATTCATGAACTACAATGGCCTAAGTAACTAGCAAAAGAATATGTGATGATGTTCATCGAGAACAAATAAAGGGTTATTGTGTTGCTCGTTAAACATCAAAGCTTGCCTTCAAGATTTGTTTTATCAGGTATTATGAGAACAAAAGGGTTGTTCAAATAATTGCCGTAATACATAAAAGATGGATGATTCACAAATCTCGTTGGAGAAATCACATCCATAAAACTAGTGCTAAAAATGTCGAAAGACAAATTGATTGAAAGATCACTTAGGAAGTGACATCGCCGTTTAAATTATATTGGAAAGAAAACATGAAGAAACTCCATGTGGATGGAATTTTGGAGTCTATTTGATTTTGATCAAATGACGCTTGTGAAACTTTCCTAGAGATAATTAAAACTTCGTTCATAGGCCAAAAGGGAACGAATGACTAGCTTATTGGAACTTATACATATTGTTGTACGAAGTCCATTATGTATAGTAAAGAGCGATGGATTTCAACTTCATATGCTTTCTCCGAAAATTTAAGTGAATATATGAATATTTACTTAATAAGGATTAAGTATAAAACATTTTAAAAGTTCAAAGACTTTCAAGATGAAGTGCAAAATCATTGTAAGAAGAATATAAATAGTTCATGATAAGATCATAAAGGAAGATATTTAAGTTACAAGTTTAGCATAATACCTAAGATTTAAGGAATCGTTCCGTGGATTTGCATTTCCCGAAACACCATAAGAGTATGGAGCGTTCGAGATATGTAATTAAACCTTGTTTGACATGGTAAGATCGAAGGTGTAATTTATAAAACTGCCATTATATTTTAAAGATTAAAAGCTTTAGAGACTACCGTTTTTTCCACTGAAAAGAGCTCCATCATAATCCGTTGAAATGACACCATATGTTATGGTTTGGGATAAAACCCAAGTTGTCCTTTCTTAAAACATTGGTATGCTTTGCATAAGAAAGATGTTTGCAACCAAAGTCGGATGAACCTGTCTTTGTATGATTATTTCGAATAACTGTTGAGTATTCCTCCATAACATCGGAGACAAAAGTGTTTGTCACTTAAAACGTCAAGTTTCTTTGAGAAGGAATTTTTCGTGAAAAGTTAAGTGGGAGGACAATAGAACTTTGATAAGGTTAAAAGAACCTTAGCTATATGTGCAAAGTTAAGCAGTCAAAAAAGTTTTCCGGAGTTAGCAAACAATGCTCATGGCTCGCGTACTTCAAAGGTTGTGGTCACGGAGATCTAAGTTCCTATTGAAACAAGTAGGTCGGATGAACAATCAAATACCAAGATTTGAGAGTTAAATCATTATTTGACAATAGTGATCCGACTACATGCAAAGAAGCAATGATGAGCCCTGACTCCGTCAAATGGCTTGAAGCCATAAAATCTGTGATAGTTTCATACACGAGAAATCAAGTTTTGAACTTGAAGGACCCTCGAGAAAGGTGTAAAACCTTACAGTTGTGTCTGGATCTATAAAGAAATATACATGGATATTTTACATCTATGAAATAGTCGACATGTTGGGAAAGAGTTCACAAAATGTTCAAAGGTTGACTATGACAAGATTTGATCTTTCATAGAGATATTTAGTCTAGACGGATTAATGTAGCAAACCACTACATATAATTTTGTTATATGGTATTTGAATAAACAAAACAAGTTCTTTTAATAGAATTGTTACCTAGGACGTGTGCATGACACGGTCCATAGGGTTTTGTTAATCCAAAGGATGCTAAAAGCATATGCAAACTTCAATGGTTGAAGTGAGCATCGCGGAGTTAGAATCTTCACTGTGATGAAACTGTTAAAGGAGTTTAAAAGTTCATTAGAGACGATGAAGATGCTTGCATTTGCAAGAAATTAAGTGGGAGCGCTAAGACATGTTTCTAATACATTATGTGGAAGACATATTGTTGATTGGAAATGATGTATCTTTTATTAACACATATTAAGAATTTCATCCCGATGAAAGACTTAGGCAAAACCCAAATATTTGGCATCAATAGATGCTAATATGGTTGTGCCGTATACATAGACGAGATATTGAATGAGTTCAATATAGAAACTACAAGAAAGGTTCTTGTCGCGTAAAGGATTGAAAGAGTTCAATGTTGATGATATATTCAAGTGTATTGACATTTGGTAAAGTGAAACAAATAATCAAGTATAGATTGATACTTGATGTATGAAATCACAAAGAGTATTTATATCAATCATACTGTGATATGTACAAATCCAGATATGTCTTATGCTCTAAATGTTGAGAGCATATACCAGAATGATTCGTAAGATGATCATTGGACAATAGTAAGGATATTCTTATGATCTTTTGGAAGAACTAAGAGTATATTATTTGTAGAACTGACAAATAGATGGTTAGTTCATTGTAAAAGTACTACATTGATACTAGTTTTGTCACAAAGTACAAATTAAGTTTATCTCAATCTAAACTAAGGGTGGCACAATATAATGGAAAGTAAGTTCCATAATGGATTTGGATGAGTTCCAAAGTTAAGACATTGTGACAGATACTACAACAAAAGGCTAAGTATATAACTGCTACTATAGCAACAAAAGAGGGTATTTGTGTCAAGTAGTTTGTTATCAAACTAGGTGTAGTTCACAGTGGGATAATACTATAAAGATATATTGTGTGACAATATTATCAACATGTTTTTAACCCCAAAGAACTAAAGATCACACCAAAATACCAAATTTATACAAAGCCATCTCATTAGAGAATGAGTGATGCGTAGAGACGCAAAGACATGCAATTACACACGGACCTCGAAGTGTCAGATCCGGAGATCAGTTGACCACTAGCAATCGTGTACATACAACACCGGAAAGCCATAGGTGTTGAATACACAAAGGTTTGAAACTAGATTATTGACTCTAGTGCAAGTGGGAGACTGTTGGAGATATGCCCAAGAGGCAATAATAAAGTGGTTATTATCATATCTTCACACTTATGATAAATGTTTGCATACGATGCTATAATTGTATTAATAGGAAACATTAATACTTGTGTGATTTGTAAACATAAAAGAGTCCCTAGTAAAGCCTCTTGTTAAACTAGCTTGTTGGTTAATATATGATCATGGTTTCCTGATCATGAACATAGAGATGTTATTAACAACATGGTCATATCATTAGGAGAATGATGTGATAGACATACTCCTATAGTAAGAGTAGCATAAAGATCAAGTCATTTAATATAGTTCATTTGCTATAAGCTTTCTGATACATAGTAACCTAATTCCTTCGACCATGAGATCATGCATATCACCTTTACCGGATGGATGCTTTGATGACATCAAACACCACACCGTAACTGGGTGGCTATAAAGGTGGCATTGAGTGTTCGGAAAGTATTGGTTGAAACACATGGATCAAGAGTGGGATTTGTCCATCCATATGACGGATAGATATACTCTAGGCCCTCTCGGTGGAATGTCATCCAATTAGCTTGCAAGCATGTGACTGGATCACAAGGGATCACATATCACGGGGCGAAGCCCTGCGGGATCTCCCCTCTACTTCCGGTACCACGCCGTTGTGCTGCCGGAATCGCGAGGAGAGTGCTACAACCTTCGCTGCCTGCTGGAACAAGGGAGAGGAAGGTCTTCGTCGAGCGCCGTGTGACGACCGATCGCGGGAGCACTGCGCGCTGAAGGATCGCTTCACGCGATCTTGAGATCGGAAAGAGTACGACTACATCACCCACGAGAATCTGCTCTCGTTAACCGCTTTGGAATCTTCGAGGGTAAGTTATTCCATCGACTCGTTGCTACAATCTAGTAGATAGATCTTGGCTTGTTTGTTTGTATGCGATAGAAATTTTTTGTTTTCCATGCTACGAACCCCTACACATGCTCCCGACGTCCGTGCTACAAGCCCCGACGACGCTGCTACTCGTGCCCGACGGCCCTTCTACAAGCTCACAACGGTGCTACTATAAGCACGCCATGGCGCTGCTACTTGTGGCCGACACCCTGCTACTCGCGGCGGCGCTGCTATAAGCACGCGATGGTGTTGCTACTCGCGCCCGTCGATGCTGCTACCTGCGTTCGACGAACTTGCTACAAGCGGCCGACCACCCTGCTACAAGCACTACAGCCGGTTGTGCTGCTACCGTAGAGGATGGAGCGGAAGATGTGGGCCTTCCATGTTGCCGCCGATTTGCTGCAGCGAACGCCAGCGACTTCTGCAGGGCATGCCGCTGCATCGCCTGCCGTCTCCTTCCCCACCCGCGAGAGCGAGAAGCCCGCTGGCTTTTTTCTTCTGTGGTGCTGTGACGGTTCAACATAGTAGACCGGGAACAGAGAGAGGAAAATCAGACGGTGCAGTTTTGTTAGATCCAATGGCGAGGGACCCGGAGGATCAGGGGGTTTGATCCCCGGAGGACGCGTAGTACGCTCCGGGTCATAATCGTCAACAGTGATAACGATGAAGACATGTCCCGACACTGTCAAGGAAAGTGTATTCCCTCTGTATTTACAAAATACCAGCCACCGTAGTGGTTCTATATACGACGAAGCGATTGTATTGGGAGAATTCTTTGGCATCTCAGACTCCTGTTGGAGGCAACGATGAATTCAGGACTCGCAGCTGATTGCTTCCACCCAAATGGAACCTGCGTGGTGCATCCACCTACATCTCGGCGCCTGCAAAAACTAGCATGTGGTAAACTGCAAACCGAATTTGACCCAATTTGGGATTCAGTCAATTGCGTACCAGACTAGATACCGCATCTGCAAACTGCATATTTGAAAAAAAAACTTCACGAGAGAATTTAAACGTAAGAACTAGGGATTAAGGTTGAATTTCAGATCGCAGTTGCATTTACAAAAGATCACAGTTGCATTTACAAAAGATCACAGTTGCATTTACAAAAGATCGCAGTTGCAACCAAAATGCGGCCCGAGATTCTCACCGAAGCCTATTTGCCGTGGCAGCGACGCAGGTGGCGGCTCATTCGTCGTGGTCGAGGTCGACAAAGACCTTGGCTTGCGCCTCCGCCTATCGTTGCCACCCCTCCGCCTTATCGGCGTCTTTGCGGCTGCTCTCCGACACCAGCTTGATGGCGGTGCCGAGGTGGTGGACTTTGACGAAGTCTCCACGCGCGAGTACCTCCCTCTCCGCAAGCATCACGATGACCTTGCCGATGTCCTCGTCCGGTGGAAACACCAACACCTCCTCGTCGTCGACGACCTCCTTCTTCACAGGTAGCAGGGCGCGGGAGCTTGAGGAGGAAGGGGACGGGGACCGCGGGCGACAGACGGAGGGAGAACGACGGGTACATGGATGGACATTGGGTGCGGGCCTGCCAGTACCGTGGTTCCCGACGAGCGAACGCGGGAGGCGGGTTGTTGTAGCGTTACGAGCCACGGATGCGTACCGCGTCCAAGATCCGCAGCCACGGGTTGTTGTAGCGTTACGAGCCACGGGTTGTTGTAGCGTTACTTCTCGGCGGCGGTGAGCTCACGGGCGGCGGATCCGCAGCCAATCTGGCCATCCCCGCAGCCAAATCGACCTCCACCCGACGACATGGTGGTGCGGAGACTGCGGATCTGTGGCGGAGGTTATGGATTGCTTATCGGCGGTGTATCAAAGGGGAAGGCAATACAGCAGAGGGGAAGGTGATGCGACAGCATGGGGATAATGTTCAGACCCGCATGGCTGCTCCGAGTGGCATATATGAAGGCCAATGTGGTGCGGAAGCAGGGCCCGACATATTAGATGCACTCCGGACCACCGATGCAGGGTCTGGTCCGGCCAAAAAAATTGTCGAAACCCGCATATTAGTGCTATATTGCCGTTGCGGGACGAGATGTGGGGCCTGCTAGAGTTTCTCTAGAAGTCCAATCCCTCCAAAAATGGTGCCTTCAAGAAGGAAATGGTGCACAAGCGCTGTCGTCGCTAATCAAAGATCCTAGATTTCAACCTATAGAAAGTTCTCGCTCGCAAAACAATGCATTCTACAAGGCCATCGCGAAGCATAAGCAATAAAGGCCAGATCTTAGGTTTTCATCTTGCAAGGTAAGACTGTGAAATTTTCTTGTGTTATTGCCTCTACTAATAGTCGCTGCTGCGAGTCCCAGATCACCAAGCCAGTCCCTCACCACAAAGACTCAAACCACCATCGCTAAACCTCATATCCCGCATTTCATGACATTCTCTACATATGAATTCATTATGGATCGTCAAAGACATGTCTCATGATGGTAACGGATAGTTGAGCTTCGCAATGCTCCCACTGAAAACAAACGAAAAGAAAAAAAGGTCCATTCGACCGAATCCCATCTGATCCAGCAATCTCCAGGCATGAGGCGCCCTTGGGAGTTTGCCGGCGGAACCTTCCGGAACTTGACACTCTGGCCAAAACAATGAGGGAAAGCATCCAGTAGATCTTCGTCTTCGCATGGGAGAAACCATAAAACCGCAGCACGCCGGGCAGGGCTACGGGGGAGAAGAGGATCCGTGCGCCACCTGTCGGTTCTGCCTCTTGCCTTCACCGCCGATTGATGGCTAGGGCACCTCCACCACCGCTAGTGCCGGTGGCGGATAGGTTTTTGAGGAGGATGGGGTCGCCCCCGGGAGCAACCCGCGCCAGCCAACCCGGGAGCGTCTTTTCTCAAAAAGAAATTCTCGAAATAGGATTTCACCCCGCTATATTAATATAGCAACCACACGATACAACTCTGAGTGCACTGCTAGGGAAAACAACACAAGCAAACCCAAAAGAAAAAAACAAGAGAAAATAAAAAGAAACTAACGCCGGCAACGCTGGCTCGACAAAAGCAATGAGTACCCGCAACTGATGCGCCCTACAAAGAAGTCTCACCACACTCCTATGCCTATGAATCACCGTGTACCAAACACCACCTTCAAGAATGGATGCGACGACGACGCTGATGCCCAGACTAGTCCTAGGATTTCTCCTGGTACACAGAGGGGAGTGGGGAAGAGGTACACCTAGCGCCCTTCAAGAAGGAAGGGTGGCGCCCGCAGGCGTCACCACGACGGTTCCGGCCAAACCGATAGAGATTTATCCCAACCCCCAAAAAACCACAACCCTAGATAATCCGAAGCACGCCACCAAACTTGCGTCCACCAACATGTGCCACCATAGTCTTGAGGAGTCTCACCATGGCAAACTCTACGAGACCGGCCAGACTGAGACGAAACAGATGTAGACAGAGGCACCAGCGCCGTAGTAGCGCGAGAGGGAACAACCTCCACCGTCATAGACAGTATCCGTTCGGACGCAGAAGCAAGAGCATACCAAGGCAACATTGGAGCCAGAGGGCGACAATAGCACAACCACATGGAGAGCGTCCTCCACCGCCATCGGCGGGTGCTGACTGGACGCGGCAACAGGGACACACCGGGCCGAGCAGGCCCAACCAGGTCCTAGTGAAACCCGTAAAGTCCCCGTCACCACGCTGCTGCACTTAGGCCGTCGCCGCCATTTTCCTCTTGTTCGGCGCCATCGACCCGGCCAAGCCCAAACGGGCCTGTGAAGCTCCCGCCGCAGCACTGTGTGGCATCCCGCAAAAACCACTACTACAAAATCGCGCTGAATTTGTGCATTGCATCGTCATCATCATGCATTGTTTGCTAAAACTATTTTCGCAACGCCCGTTTTGTTTTCTAAAACGCCCCAACTTAAATCAAATATCAAAACCGGGGATCCGGATTATTTTGTTTTGGCCGCTATCGGATTGCTTACGGCCCGTTTAAAACAAATAAAATTTATATTATTTTAGCGGCAATGAACGGCCGGTTCGACCAACGACACCAGATTTTAAAACGGTCCACCCCAAACCAGCCCTCTAAATACTACAGCTACCCACTATCCTACCCAACCCATCCCTCCACCTCACCCCCTCCAATCACTGCTTGCCACCTCATCTCCTTCCTCTCCCCCTCCTCTCACATGCTGCCACGTGTCCCCTCTCTCTCTCTCTCTCCCACACCACACACACCAGCCCCACCCACAGACACACGCCACCCCGCTACCCCCACAGCCGTCCCCCTCCTGACCCGTGGCCCCTCCCTGCCTCTGGGTCCCACCACACCTGCCAACCACCCACACTCCGAACCACTCATCACCAATCTCTCCCCGCCCTAACCGGTCAAACACGCCACACCCCCCTCGTGTCCCTCCCTGGCCCACGTCCCGTGCTGAAACCGCCCGCCTCCAGCGTGCAGAACGAGAACCACCGCCCCGACCAAGCCCTCCGCCTCGCTCGCCCTCTCCCCTCCCCGCTCGAGAACCACCCAGCACCCACCGCCGCCGGACCCCGATGCCCTCCTCTGGCGCCGCAAGCCGCCTCTGCAGACGCCGCCTCACCTGACCTTCCTCCTCTCCTCGCCGCCCCAGCTCCCCTCTGCCGCTCCGTGGCCAGCGCCGGACGCCCCGACGCCCAGAACCGCCACGTCGCCATCCTCGACGCCTCGCCACCGAGCCTCGCCTCATGAGCTGCCCGCGCCAAGGCCAGCTTCCATCTCGCTGCCCGGCCTCCGCCTACCCCGCGTCCGGCCACACCTCCTCGCAACCGTCGTGCTCCTCCCCTTCTCCTCCTCGGCCGCCTCCAAGCGCCGCCTCGCAAGCCCAGCCGCGCCGCTGAAGCTTGCGCTGCGCTGCTGCCGCCGCCGAGCCGACCTCGCCGCCGCTTGGGGCAGCGAGCCGCCGCCGAGCTCGCCCGCGCGCTTCCCGGCGCTCCACCGCCTCCCGACCGGTCTGCCGCCGCGCGTCCTCTACACCGCCGCCCGGTCTCCTCCCGGCCAAGCCCGGCCGAGCTACCCTCGCCGCCGCTCTCCGCTCCGTCGCTGCTCACCGCTGCGGGTTTCGCCCGGCGAGCCACGTGCTCGCCGCCTGCGTAGCACCTCAAGGCCGCAAGATCTGCCCGGGTTTCTCCTCGCGATCCACCGCTGCGTTTCAGCCTCCAACCGTGCCCGTTTGATTGTAGTACCAAGTTGGTACTAATCATTGGGTGTGGAGACGACAAAACCCCAACCTCCCGTGGACCGACATCGAGAACCGAGCCCGACACCGGCAAACCCAGATGGCCTCGCAAGACCGTTCCCCGGGTCGAAGAACGATCCAGGAACCGTCCCCGAAGACCTCCGGCCTGGACTCCAAGATCTGCCTCCCGGACATCGAGCCCACAAGATCTTCCGTACACAATGGAACCGCGACACTCCAAGCTCTCCGTCCCGGCGTCCGAAGACCGTGAAGCGTCGAGACCCCTTCACCGATACGAGACCCCGAAGAATCGCGCAAGACCTCGGGCGCGAGACTCCAAGACCGTACCGAGCCGAATGTGTCCGGATAATCCCCGACAAGAACTCCATCACGGAACATCAAGTACTCCGACAGGGAACCCTGGAGACCCGACGTCGAGCCCAAGTTCGTCCCCGATAATCAAGGTGGAACCCCAAGACCCCGATGCGCCCGACGCCACGCCAAGTTCGTCTACCCGAACGCCAAGACCAACCCCGATATCCGAGAACGATCCCGCTGAGAACGGACTCCAACCTCGGACCCTATCGAACCCCGAACCCCGGAACCCCAAGATCGTCGAGACCCTGATGTGTGCCCCTTTTCCTCGAATCCTACTTTTATAACATAACAACTTGTTGCATATTGAATTGTCATACTCGCATGCATATCTGTGGTTTGGGGGCTTTATGCCGATTCACCTAATAATTAAATATGGGGCCCATATGCGGGCAAATCTAGTCTCATATTGGCCTCATTAAAATTTGTGTAGCGAACCCGATGCTATCTTTTGCCATGCTAAAACAACATCTAATATGCGGGGGTTTAAACAACTTGAACCATATATATTTGTCGGGACCCCGGTTCCACCTAATCTGACCTATTTGCATCGCACCTTTGCCATGCCATGCATCATACATGCATCATGCCGATCTTCTGCCGTTGTATTAAATATTGCATCCGGTGTTTCTTCTAGCGTTTTGCTTCTTCGCGGATAAGGCCGTTGAGTTGATGTGAGCTTCGCCCCGATCTTCGGTTGAACCCTTCGACAATGTTTTCAGGCGAGCATCTCCCCCTTTCTACCTATCTTACTTTTATAGTCTTTATTTCCCTCCTGTTGATCTATTGCTATCTGTGTTGCGATGCTCTAGTTTCCGTACCTGTGATATACCGTGCAGCCCTATATTGCCTTGGACACATCCTATTACCTGTTGTTTGGTAGATCGTTGGACCTGCGCGTCGTAGTCGCTTGCTCGAGTGCTGATGTGTGTCGTCATATGCCACAGTTGCTGATGTATTGCCGCATGTTGATGTTGGAGATGATTCTAGTTTTACTTATCGTCACTCTAATTTCTGTTTAACAACTAAAAATGAATAAGCAGAGGCATCGGTGGGTGATAGAAAATATTTGGTTTCCGAACGCCCACTTGTGTCCCGTAAGACCCCGAGTACTTGATACCTGTTCCTTGATTTTGCGCGCTATCCACATCCGGGAGGTATATGGGACCCCCCTGAGCCAGAGCTTGATTCAGACTTATTTCTTGGGGCCACAAACTAGTTTGAGGTTTTATTTACGATCCTGTACTTATGCCATGCTACTTTCAGATTTAATTTGTGCGAGGAGCACTGCATCGCTTAGGATCATGGCACAATTCATGATGTCGACAAGCCCAGCCACACTTTCGGGTTCTCGATCGTTCACAGCCGTCCCCATAACCTTGAGGCCGCCTCGAGCTTGCTTACTCCGTTATGGATTCTACTTAAGGTGGCCCCTCAAATATTTCAATCCTGTGATTGTTCGTGAAAGCCTCGTTGGGTTTTGATTTGGTTTTTCCGAGGTTGATCGAGCGTGTGTTGCTATTGGTGCACCCCGGCCGGGTAAAACTTTCTGAAAGCCGTGTCCGCGGATATGGACGACTTGGAGCACAGTATCTCGATCATAGACAAGCATAACTAAAGTTTACTGCTATAAATTTGACTTATAATGACTAGTAATCAGCTTCACTACAACGGAATGGCTAATTAATACTGCCCACAATTGCTTGTTTGGTTGTCGCTTGCGACAATTGTATCTGACTAGTAAGTATTGCAACTACAACGAAATGGCTGAATAAAAGTACCAACAACTGCTGGGTTTCGGGATTACATCATGCTATCTGTACCTGATTAGTAATTGTTGCAACTCCAACGGAATGATTAACTAAAAGGGCCCACTGCTTACTTTATCAGGACGACTATCTATACCTGACTAGTAATTGCTGCATCGATAACCAAATAAATAAAACTGCCAACGGTGTGAGTTCCTCGGTTGACTTCCTCGTTTGGTCTCGAGGGGGGAAAAACCAGGATGGGTTTGTTTGGTGTTAGCTTCAGGTTGGATCCGGTTAGGTCATTCTTATCCCTCTCTGATATCCGCCAGTTGTATCGAGTCTCTATAGGTTGTTTAGTGCATGCTGCCGCTTGATCCACCATACCTATGTAGGCGAGGACCGAATTCTAGCCTCGCCGTGCATCGCCTCGATCGACGCTCCTCTTTTTCCTTTGCCCTTTGTCGGCACCCCTTTTGTTTAAGCAGGTTTTGAGATCGACGCCGTTAGCAGGGTTACCCTTCCGGCTTGGCCTGGGCAGGGTTATGGACGCCATTGATTATTCTTCAGGGCTCTTAGCCCCATTTGCATCTTGTCCGTAGCTGGACGCTAAATCGTTTCAAGGTGATTTGGATCTTTGTACATTATATCTGTATCCTTGACTCTTTGAGTCGCTGTTATATATATCTGATCTGTGGGTCCCATCGAGGACTGTTGTGTAATGTTATTACTTCGTTTTCCACCCGCACGAAAGTGCCTGGTGGGCACCTTTGAATCGTTTCTATGCGGGTTTGGTGAATTTTGCCCAAATTTACATAGGTCCGATTCGAGGGTGTTACTGAGTGGTATCGAGCTCAGCAGTTGCGATACCCACAAGTCCAGCCAGAGGATAACCTAGCTAACGGCCGCAGAGAGTGTCAAAACTATTTTGCAAAATCGGTTGGATAGTTCTGATTAGGTCTGATTTTACTCCTTACCCTCTGCTGTTCTCCTCTTACCCCCACGTGTTTTGACTCGCCTCGTCTCTTTCTTCGAGTCCAGGAATTCTCGTGGTTGGGTTTCCGTCGTACCTTTAGGGTTTCGCTTCCTTCTTCGATAACGGTGTTGCTACATCTGGTCTTCATGCTATCCGAGGAATCCTTCGTCTGAGGTGCCGTCCTTGCTCTTTGTTTGTGCCTTCCGGTGTTTTCCGACGCGACGATATTCCCTACGCCAGACTCCGTTGTTCCGAACCTCGCTTGTCGAGATCTTCAGTCTGACTCCGAGAGTTGGTCGCATAGTCCGCCCATTCGTGTGCAGAGTAATGGTTTGGGTGCGGGATGGAGTAGCTACCATACCACTACTCTTATCATTCGCTCTTGTACATCGAATCAGTGGATCCAGCGATTTTACTCTGTTCATGGAAGTTAGGGGTGGCTTTATTTGTTGATACCTCTACCTTCGACCTTTTGTTACCGGAGAGTTCTCTCGACGATCACGGACAACGACCTCTTGTTAGTGGTGTCGCGAGGATCTACACGAAGCGCGAAGACGCAGATCGCCGACCTTCCTTCCGGTACCATGAGGCGGATCTCGAGGGCGAGATCCATCGTTAGTGGTGTCGAATTGTGGCATCCCGCAAAAACCACTACTAGAAAATCGCGCTGAATTTGTGCATTGCATCGTCATCATCATGCATTGTTTGCTAAAACTATTTTCGCAACGCCCGTTTTGTTTTCTAAAACGCCCCAACTTAAATCAAATATCAAAACCGGGGATCCGGATTATTTTGTTTTGGCCGCTATCGGATTGCTTACGGCCCGTTTAAAACAAATAAAATTTATATTATTTTTAGCGGGGGCAGTCGAACGGGCCGGTTCGACCCGAACGACCGCCCCAGATTTTAAAACGGTCCACCCCAAACCAGCCCTCTAAATACTACAGCTACCCACTATCCTACCCAACCCATCCCTCCACCTCACCCCCTCCAATCACTGCTTGCCACCTCATCTCCTTCCTCTCCCCCTCCTCTCACATGCTGCCACGTGTCCCCTCTCTCTCTCTCTCTCCCACACCACACACACCAGCCCCACCCACAGACACACGCCACCCCGCTACCCCCACAGCCGTCCCCCTCCTGACCCGTGGCCCCTCCCTGCCTCTGGGTCCCACCACACCTGCCAACCACCCACACTCCGAACCACTCATCACCAATCTCTCCCCGCCCTAACCGGTCAAACACGCCACACCCCCCTCGTGTCCCTCCCTGGCCCACGTCCCGTGCTGAAACCGCCCGCCTCCAGCGTGCAGAACGAGAACCACCGCCCCGACCAAGCCCTCCGCCTCGCTCGCCCTCTCCCCTCCCCGCTCGAGAACCACCCAACACCCACCGCCGCCGGACCCCGATGCCCTCCTCTGGCCGCCGCTCGCCTGCAAGCCGCCGCCTCTGCAGACGCCGCCCTCGTCCGCGACCTTCCCTCCTCTCCTCACTGCCGCCCAGCTCCCCTCTGCTCCGCTCCAAGGCCGCGCCGGACGCCTGCAACCGCCACCGTCCGCCATCCTCGACGCCTCGCCACCGAGCCTCCGCCCCGCTGAAGCAACCGCTGGCGCTGCGCCAGCTTCCATCTCGCTGCCGCCGCCTACCCAGTCCGGCCACACCTCCTCGCAACCGTCGTGCTCCTCCCTTCTCCTCCTCGCCGCCTCAGCGCCGCCTCCTGCAAGCCCAGCCGCGCCCTCGCCGAGCTGCTGCCAGCCGCCGGGCCGAGCTCGCCTCGCCGCCGCTGCCAGACGAGCCTCGCTGCCCGAGCCTCGCGCGCCCGCGATCGCCCGCCTCCTCGCAGCGCTCCACCGGCCTCCCGACCCCGTGCCCGCTGCTGCCGCGTCCTCTACACCGCCACCGCCGGTCTCCTCCGCCAGCCCCGCCCGGCCGAAGCTACCCTCGCCGCTCTCCCGCTCCGCCGCTGCTCGCTGCGTCGGGCTCCGGTGAGCCGCGTGCTCCGGCCGCCCTGCGTAGCACCTCCAGCAAGGCCGCAAGATCTGCCCCGCCGGTTTCTCCTCGCGAGCCACGCAGCGCTTTCAGCCTCCAATCGCCTGCTTTCGGTGTAGTACCAAGTTGGTACTAATCTGTTGGGTGTGGAGACGACAAAACCCCAACCTCCCGTGGACCGACATCGAGAACCGAGCCCGACACCGGCAAACCCAGATGGCCTCGCAAGACCGTTCCCCGGGCCGAAGAACGATCCAGGAACCGTCCCCGAAGACCTCCGGCCTGGACTCCAAGATCTGCCTCCCGGACATCGAGCCCACAAGATCTTCCGTACACAATGGAACCGCGACACTCCAAGCTCTCCGTCCCGACGTCCGAAGACCGTGAAGCGTCGAGACCCCTTCACCGATACGAGACCCGAAGAATCGCGCAAGACCTCGGGCGCGAGACTCCAAGACCGTACCGAGCCGAATGTGTCCGGATAATCCCCGACAAGAACTCCATCACGGAACATCAAGTACTCCGACAGGGAACCCTGGAGACCCGACGTCGAGCCCAAGTTCGTCCCCGATAATCAAGGTGGAACCCCAAGACCCCGATGCGCCCGACGCCACGCCAAGTTCGTCTACCCGAACGCCAAGACCAACCCCGATATCCGAGAACGATCCCGCTGAGAACGGACCCGCCGAACCCTGGACCCTGTCGAACCCCGAACCCCGGAACCCCAAGATCGTCGAGACCCTGATGTGTGCCCCTTTTCCTCGAATCCTACTTTTATAACATAACAACTTGTTGCATATTGAATTGTCATACTCGCATGCATATCTGTGGTTTGGGGGCTTTATGCCGATTCACCTAATAATTAAATATGGGGCCCATATGCGGGCAAATCTAGTCTCATATTGGCCTCATTTAAATTTGTGTAGCGAACCCGATGCTATCTTTTGCCATGCTAAAAAAACATCTAATATGCGGGGGTTTAAACAACTTGAACCATATATATATTTGTCGGGACCCCGGTTCCACCTAATCTGACCTATTTGCATCGCACCTTTGCCATGCCATGCATCATACATGCATCATGCCGATCTTCTGCCGTTGTATTAAATATTGCATCCGGTGTTTCTTCTAGCGTTTTGCTTCTTCGCGGATAAGGCCGTTGAGTTGATGTGAGCTTCGCCCCGATCTTCGGTTGAACCCTTCGACAATGTTTTCAGGCGAGCATCTCCCCCTTTCTACCTATCTTACTTTTATAGTCTTTATTTCCCTCCTGTTGATCTATTGCTATCTGTGTTGCGATGCTCTAGTTTCCGTACCTGTGATATACCGTGCAGCCCTATATTGCCTTGGACACATCCTATTACCTGTTGTTTGGTAGATCGTTGGACCTGCGCGTCGTAGTCGCTTGCTCGAGTGCTGATGTGTGTCGTCATATGCCACAGTTGCTGATGTATTGCCGCATGTTGATGTTGGAGATGATTCTAGTTTTACTTATCGTCACTCTAATTTCTGTTTAACAACTAAAAATGAATAAGCATAGGCATCGGTGGGTGATAGAAAATATTTGGTTTCCGAACGCCCACTTGTGTCCCGTAAGACCCCGAGTACTTGATACCTGTTCCTTGATTTTGCGCGCTATCCACATCCGGGAGGTATATGGGACCCCCCTGAGCCAGAGCTTGATTCAGACTTATTTCTTGGGGCCACAAACTAGTTTGAGGTTTTATTTACGATCCTGTACTTATGCCATGCTACTTTCTGTATTTAATTTGTGCGAGGAGCACCTTTACTGCATTAGGATCATGGCACGATTCCGGGTGTCGACAAGCCCAGCCACACTTTCGGGTTCCCGAATGCTCACAGTCCCCATAACCTTGAGGCCGTCTCGGAGCTTGCTTACTCCGTTGCGGATTCTACTTAAGGGGTGGCCACCTGAAATATTTCTGAATCCTGTGATTGTTCAGTCGTGAAAGCCTCGTTGGGTTTTGATTTGGTTTTTCCGAGGTTGATCGAGCGTGTGTTGCTATTGGTGCACCCCGGCCGGGTAAAACTTTCTGAAAGCCGTGTCCGCGGATATGGACGACTTGGAGCATAGTATCTCGATCATAGACAAGCATAACTAAAGTTTACTGCTATAAATTTGACTTATAATGACTAGTAATCGGCTTCACTACAACGGAATGGCTAATTAATACTGCCCACAATTGCTTGTTTGGTTGTCGCCATACAATTGTATCCGACTAGTAAGTATTGCAACTACAACGAAATGGCTGAATAAAAGTACCAACAAGCTGCTGGGTTTCGGATTACATCATGCTATCATGCTGATTAGTAATTGCAACTCCAACGGAATGATTAACTAAAAGGGCCCATCGCTTACTTTATCGTGCGACTATCTATACCGACTAGTAATTGCTGCATCGATAACCAAATAAATAAACGCCAACGGTGTGAGTTCCTCGGTTGACTTCTCGTTTGGTCTCGAGGGAAAACCAGATGGGTTTGTTTGGTGTTAGCTTCGAGTTGGATCCGGTTAGGTCATTCTTATCCCTCTCGATATCCGCCATTGTATCGAGTCTCTATAGGTTGTTTAGTGCATCTTGCCGCCGCCGCTTGATCACCATACCTATGTAGGAGGACCGAATTCTAGCCTCGCTGTCTTGGCCTCGATCGACGCCTCTTTTCCTTTGCCCTTTGTCACCCCTTTTGTTTAAGCAGGTTTTGAGATCGACGCCGTTAGCGGTGGTTACCTTCCGCTTGGCCCGGCAGGTTATGGACGCCATTGATTATTCTTCAGGGCTCTTAGCCCCATTTGCATCTTGTCCGTAGCTGGACGCTAAATCGTTTCAAGGTGATTTGGATCTTTGTACATTATATCTGTATCCTTGACTCTTTGAGTCGCTGTTATATATATCTGATCTGTGGGTCCCATCGAGGACTGTTGTGTAATGTTATTACTTCGTTTTCCACCCGCACGAAAGTGCCTGGTGGGCACCTTTGAATCGTTTCTATGCGGGTTTGGTGAATTTTGCCCAAATTTGCATAGGTCCGATTCTGAGGGTGTTACACACTGCAGCATGGACACCACCATCCCTTTCACCAGCTGTTCGTTAGTCCCACCGGAGACGGTGAGCACCCTGACTCAGATCGGGCCCTTCGAGCCTAGATCTGGGCCGACAGGGCTTCACCGGCTAGGCAATTTCCTTGACGCCACCACCACCAAGAAGAAGATCCATCGCGCGCCGTCATCCGCCTTGCCGGAGCATCGCCGACCTTTCTGCACCACCGCCTGGAAGCATCCCCACCGAGCAGGGCCTCCTATACCGGGGAATGGAATGGGACGCCACCTCCAGCCCCACATCGGCCCCGCGCGGGCAATGCCCAGCAGTGCCCGTCGGAGGCGGCGGGAGGAGAGAGCGAGAGGGTGTGCTTGGGAGGGAGGGGTCGGAGGGAGCCGCCCTGGCCACCTCGCTCAGGGAGGCTGCGCAGGGGGCACGGGGGGAGGGGTCCGGTTCCTGTTCCTCAAAAAGAAACTCCCACCAACTTATTAATTACGTCGATATACATAGCGGTACGTGATAAGCTGGATCGACTCCTCTAAACTTAAACCGCATGGGCTGTTTTATTTTTTGACCCGTCGTAACCCATATCGAGGCCACGTATATCTTCGTATATGTGTACTCGGTCAAACTAGGTATAATCCACGTTCCAGCTGGCTGATCCCACCTCCCATTATCGCAATCTACGTCTTTGCATGTCATGTTTAATTTTTTTGTTATTGCTGTTATATAACTTCCAGTTTTCGCCTTCCACGGGCATATGAGTATAGTGTACAATGAGTATACGTCTAAGAGGACCATACGTGGATTCGTATGGTCCTCTAAACAATCGGTATCAAGTTTTTGATTGTTAAAGTTTGAAAAGAAGTAGGGGAGGGGGGAGGAGGGGACCGAAGCAAATGTGTTAATTACGTCGTCAGCTGGAATGATCCCATCGTCGTGGAGCAGGTGGGATCTCTCATTAACATGAATGGCCCTAAGCGAGTGATACATTTGCTTCACACTATCATAATCGAGTATGACACGAGGATCAAGACATGTGAATAAGAATGGAACTGTCGCGCATTAAGAAGACATCCACGGCGAACGTGACGCCGTTAACATACCTTCCTTGCGTCTTCAAGGGGGTGTTGATGCGCTAGTAGAAGTTTCTACTCCCTCCGTTTTAAAATATAAGATGTTCTAGTTCTTATGAAATAAATATGTATAGACATATTTTATTATATAGATTTAGAGTGAACCACATGCTAAAACACGTCTAGATACATTGGTTTCACAAAAGCTAAAACATTTTATATTATAAAACTGAGAGAGTACATCGGAAGTGAAATGCAGTTTCAGTTTTCATCTCGGTTGTTTCGTCGATAGATTAGATGAGGAAATCCGTCTCTTTGATGGCTCTATTGAAATCAAGCCTCTTAGAAAGGTCTGTGGTGACTTAATCGACCTTGTCTGGCCGTCGTGATATCAAACTGACATGAACTTTGTGAAATGGGATTCACGGACTCGGCGAGAAGCTGGATGAGATCTTTATTGTGAGGCTTTTCCTCCACGTGGCGCCGCCGCGTTACTCGCCCGTTGTCTCGACGATCGAGCAATGCGTTGATCTCAAGACTCTCACGATGGATGATCTAGTTGGACGGTTCAAGGCACACGACGAGCAGATGAAGATCACCTATGGCGACACGAAAGTGGATGAGCATCTCATGCTTATGTCTTGAGCGTTGTTCGCCAAGGAAAAGAAGGGCGATAAAGCATCCGGCAGCAGGAGTGATAGAGAAGATTCTCGCCCAGCGAAAAAGTATATCGCAGGGAAGGACGAGGACGAGCCTCCGTCGCGGAGGAAGTTTGACATCAAGAAAGTAAGATGTCATAAGTGCGGCGAGCTCGGTCACTTCAAGAAGGATTGCAAGAAATCGTCGAAGGAGAGGGCTCTCATCGCCCAGGAAGGAGATGATGATGGACCGATGATGCTAATGCTCGAAGTAACTTAGCTGAAGGATGAGAAGGATTCTCCATCATCGGGTATGGAGATTGTGGCACAAGTAGATCACGATCTACCGTGTGTGGATCACGAGCAACAGAGTGCCCCGTTTCTGCGTGAAGCCACGTTTGAGGCAAGTGAAGCTTCAGAATCTGATCATGGTGATCTATGCATTAGAATTTCACCTGCAACTCCGTCCGGCAATAAGTTCTTCATGCTTGTGATGGATGATCATAGTAAATACATGTGGATTGTGTTGCTAAAAAGTAAGGGTCAAGCTCAACAAGCATTTGAGAAGATCAAGGAAGCCGAAGAGTTCAAGGTGGAGGCGAAGATAAGGGCTCTACGCATTGATCAGGAAGGCGAGCTGCATCAAATCGTGTTGACCATGGCACGGAGGATGATGAAGAGTAAAGGTTTGCCAAGAAACTTCTGGGGTGAGGCAGTCAATACGGCTGTGTATTTGCTGAACATGGAGCCAACTGAGAGTGGAGTTGGTATGACTCCGTATGAAGGATGGTACGGATGGAAGCCCTCGGTTGATCATCTTCGCACTTTTGGGTGTGTGGCGTATGACAATACCGGCCAACAGAGTACTTCAATGATCATGACAGGATATGAAGGCTCGAAGGAATACCGTTTGTGCAATCCTTATACCAATAAGGTGGTTTTCACGGACGATGTAGTCTTTGAGGAAGAGAAATCATGGAATTGGGGCTCCAACGAACCGGGATATTCAACTTTTCACATCACGTGGGATCTTGAGTATGAAGAAAATATGGATCAACCAAGCTTATCTTTGTCAGCAAATTTGAACCCAGAAGAGATTGAAGGCCTAGGGGGTGCTCCAGACATGGACACCAGGCCAGAAGCACTAGGGATACTCCCAGAAGAAAAAGTGTCCGGAGAAAAGGCTAGTCCGTGGTCAGAAAAAACAGAGCTAGAAGGTGTTGTGTTTAGCTCATCATCTGCTAGTACAGGAGGTGATGATCCACGTGAAGAGCTTGGGAAAAAGGAGTGTCCAAAAGTGCAAGGGCAATGTGATGTGGTGGTGAGTCAAGAAATTGGCTCAGAAATAGGCATGCAGAATACGCTGCAAATAGAGCCGTTGGCTCCAGGAGCTCTACGTGGAGGCACACAAGGTTCAGAAACAAGCGTGTTGTCGGACGCAGAACAGTATGTCGTGCCGACTCTGATAGAACTGGAGCTAAGGCAACTACGACCGACGCGAGCACACGAGCGAAGCGTGTTGGAATACTATCCGATAAAGAAATTTCGGACGGCTGATAATCTGGTGAAGATGAGCTACGAAAATCAATGTTTGTTCATCAAGGAACCGGTGAAGACCGAAGGCATGGTCATGGACGACATCGACAAGGAGGACGCGGAAAAGAAGGATGCGGACGAGGAGGGTCGACGTGAAGCCATGGAGAAGCCGGCGAAAGCAATGTCGGTGACATGGGTGCCAAGGAAGGGGACGGCGAAAGCAATACCGAGGAAGAGGTCGGCGAGGAGCAACCGGCGTATTTGGGACCCTGGTCGAAGTAAAGACAGAGATGTCGTGTTTAGGGGGTGATTGTTAGGAATAAGCACGAGTCCGGCACCGGCACGACGCCGTATACGTGATGGTGTAGGTGTCCGTTTCATGTACCTACATGTACTTGGATAGGACTAGGAGTTAGTCACCGATTGGGTTGCTAGTCTAAATCGGTTAGCTGATTCTTGGCATATATATTCATGTATCCAGTATCCAGGCTTGTAAAACACCACCAGACACCGTGGAGTTGAGCAATACAAGAGAGAAAGCAAGGCTCGACAAGAGCCTTTAGCAATCAAAGTTGTTTTCGTGTGCGTACGTGAGACGTGCATCTCAGTGAAAGTTATCGGATACGTGTGTCGTCTCGTCGGAATTTCCTCGTCGGTGTCGTCGGAAAGTACTCGGCGGCAGGAGCTGTGATAACATAAAGCTATTTCTGTCTAAATTCAATTGTGGCAAACTTAGATTCTAATCAATCTGGTGTAAGGAAGTGTTCGTACTGTCTATTATAAAGTAGTACTGTATGATTTATTTTTCCTGAAGCGTCTTTTATTTTTCAGGTCGAATGGCAAGTGCTCTGGCTTTGATTATAGATACAGAATGTACAAGCTGTGAAGCTTCTTCTAAAACTAATTTAATGCTCGATCTATACTATATACTGCACGCAGAAACATCTCCTTGCACCGGAAAGTGGAAATGAGGACCATATATACTGAAGCTGCTTTTGCAGGTTCCGGGTGAGTGGAACAGACAATGCCCAATGGCCTCCATGCGGTTTATGCCAAGTTGATCTAGGATAAATTGTACGTACTAGCTTTCAAGCCTTTCTTTCTCTTGGTTAGACTAATATACGGGGCATAATACACCAAAAAAGCAAGCAGGGACTAGCTGTTCTCTTTTGGGAAAGGAATTCCTTTGTGAAAAGAAACGTGGAGCTAAAAGAAGCTTAGCCAGTAAGTACGCTCGACGGGTTAATGACTTAATGGGGCTTAATAAAGAGCAGATAGGTCAGGGCCACCTGAGCTGTCAAGGTCCTGAAAAATTCAGAATACTCCATGTACAATTAGTGTATATATAAGTAGGGCGAGGACGAAGAGTACGGTGAAGGCAACAGGAGGAGGAGGAGGGGAAACCGAGCCGTAGTCAGCGATGTCCGGTGGTGGGGCGACGCTCGAGGAGACGCCGACATGGATCGTGGCGTCCGTGTGCTCCGTCATCGTCCTCATCTCCATCATCTTCGAGCGCTGTCTGCATTATCTTGGGAAGGTACGGTGATCCAACTCGACAGCCACTTCAGCCTTCGAGCCGAATATTTGCTTCACCGATGCAGAGAGCTCGTCAGTTAGCGAGAGTAACTAAGTTCTTACTTGTATCACTTTGCAGTCGCTGGAGCACCGGAGGGAGACGCTGTACGAGGCGTTGCTCAAGCTCAAAGAAGGTCAGTCAGTCAGTTGTATTATCGTCCATCGATCGTCTGGTAGCAGTAGCAGTAGCTTGCTTTCTTGTCACTTTTTGAACTTGTGCTTACTTGTGAACAATGTTGCAGAACTGATGCTGCTGGGGTTCATCTCGCTGATGCTGGTCGTGTCCCAAGACCTGATACAGAAGATCTGCATCGACGAGAGCCTCATGGGCCACTGGCTGCCGTGCCTCCCAGGCACCAGCGCCAAGACTGCCCATTACGGCGTCTCTGCTTCTTCTTCTTCTTCTTCCAGCTTGGGCATCGGCGCGAGGAGGCTGCTCAAGGGAGAAGCTGCAGCCTTGGGCCACTGCTCGACCCACAAGGTTTGAAAATGTTATTATACTCGCGTCGACATCAGATGTAATGTAACCAGGGGAATCGATCGGGTCGGTTTTGGACATGTTTCAGAGTCGTCGGTGCATAGAAGGTTTAGAAAATTGCTCCAGACAAGTAGACTGGTCTGACCGAGGTCTTGATACACTACATTTTCTGTTTTTAATTGGAACCGTCATGGGTATAGTAAAAACTGGACCACAGTGTCAGAGAACCTTTATCTTACTATTGTAGTACGTACTAGTACTAGTATAGTACCTGGGCTAATTACTGCAACGCATCTTTGTATATGTTTCAGGGACAAGTGCCGTTACTCTCCCTTCACGCCTTGGAGCAGATACACATCTTCATCTTCGTTCTAGCCATCACGCATGTCGCTCTCAGCGCATTCACCGTGCTCCTGGGACTACTTCAGGTAACTAAAACTACTGTAATCATGTCTGAACTTCCAAAAAAGCTGACCTGACAGTAAGTAAGCGGCGATTTCTCGTGCGTGCGCAGATGCGGAAATGGAAACAGTGGGAGAAGAGCATCCAGATAGACGGCGACAGTGGTAGGGCGACGTCTCTGATATTAATTGCTACTCTTTCTTGTAACGAATGAGTAGAGGTTGCTATGAGTACCATCAGAATTCATAGCGCTAATTGGTGGTTACCCTCATCAGCTGCCGCTCCTAAGATGATCCACCGGATGCAGCAGCACAAGTTCATCCAGGACCGCTACAAGGGGTACGGAAAAACCACCATGGTCATACTCTGGGTGGTACGTATGCGATGATGCAATCAGCACCCAAAACTTGAGATTTCTGTTTACTGATGATGGACGTCTGAACTCGATCTGAACTTGGACGAATATGGTTTCTTCCAGCGTTCTTTCTTCAAGCAGTTCTACGGATCAGTGACCAAGGACGACTACGTTGCAATGAGGCTTGGCTTCCTCATGGTAGGTGGAGTAGTACATGTAGGGCAATTGTTTCCTGTGCTGATTTCTGCTATTGGTGGTTGTTTTAAACCACTGTTTTCGGCTGACAGGAGCACTTCAGGGGGAACCGGAAATTCGACTTCTATGACTACATGATAAAGGCTCTGGAGAAGGATTACAAGAGAGTCGTTGGTATAAAGTGAGTTTTTTTTTTTTTTTGAAACTAAAGAGGATGGTATAAAGTGAGTTGGTTGGTACTTTATGCTGAAGAGGATTGGCTGCTAGCTGCTTCGTCAGAGGTTTCAGTAAACGACCGTCTGTTTAATTAGTAGCTTGGATCTGTTGAATGCAGGTGGTATTACTGGATATTCGTGATGATTTTCCTGCTAATTAACGTCACAGGTATGCCTCCTTATTTCCTTCACACACTATTGAGGCATTAAGTAGTAGTTCACAAGGACATTATTGAGTATGATGGCTGGAAATGGTTGTTGTTGCAGGGTGGCACTCCTACTTCTGGATCTCACTTGTCCCGTTGGCTGTAAGTCCTATACAGTACCGGTTGCTCTGTTTTTACCCTTGCAAGTAGTCGCTTCCTTACCTTATGACGTGTGTGCCCTGCATTGCTTGTTCTGTATGCACGCAGCTGCTGCTTGTGATCGGCACGAAGCTTGAGCACATCATAACCCAGATGGCGTACGAGGTGGCCTCGAAGCACGCCGCCGTGGAGGACGGGGACATCGTGGTCGACCCCTCCGACGACCTCTTCTGGTTCCACAACCCCCGGATCCTCATCATCCTCATCCACTTCATCCTCTTCCAGAACGCCTTCGAGTTCGCCTACTTCTTCTGGACGCTCGTAAGCATATGCAGTCACGACACGCGATTAAATCCTTTTAATTCGTCTGAAATTCTAGCACTGTGATATCTGTGCTCTGCCCAGGCGACGTTCGGCTTCAACTCCTGCATCATGGACAGGCTCGGGTTCAACGTCTCAAGAATCGCCATATGGTACGTACGTAGCACTAGCAGCTGCTAATATTTCTTCCAGTCGTCAGGTACTCGATGCGCGCGCGTAGCTAACGAACGTTTGCTTCTTGTTTCGTCGTCCAGTGTCGTGGTCCAGGTTCTCTGCAGCTACAGCACGCTCCCACTCTACGCCATCGTTTCTCATGTCAGTAATCAGCAACCCCATGATTCTCCTCTGTTTACTTGTCCAACGTATACGCGTTCACCGATGGAGTCTTGACTGAATTGTTTAATAATGCAGATGGGGAGCTCGTTCAAGAGCGCCATGTTCAAGGACGACGTGGTGGGCCATCTCAGGGACTGGGCCGACGGCGCCCGGATGCGAAGGCGAGGAGAGGAGGTCGGCTGCCTGGGCGGCGCGGGTGCGGCGGCGACGGGGTCCAGCAGGGAAGGGGTCCGGCAGTCGTCGCAGGATGTGCCATCTGCCGAGATTTCATGAAACTTTTTTACATGCGAAATTCTTTTCGGGCTCGACAGAACTCGTGGCTTTCTTTCTGATGAATGTATGCGTTCCGCGCGAGTTTTGTTGCTTTCCGTCCATCGACTGTGTTTTGATCGTGAGAGCGTGCGTGGGGAATGGCGGAGGCGGAGCGCTGAGCTGCGCAGCGTACGTCGGGATAGATAAGCGGGTCGGGGCGTGCCGAGCCGTGGTTGATTTTGTTCGTTTTGCCCGGGACGTATATGGGTAGGAGGCCGGTTGAGCTCTATTTGCACACGTCTCCCTCCGTCTGCAAATAAGTGTACTTCTAACCTTGTCCTAAGTCAAACATTATAAAGTTTAACTAACTTTTTAGAATAACGTACCAATATTTATGAAACTAAATTGTTATCATTAGATTTATTTTTAAATCTATTTTCATAATATGTCAATTTGATGTAATATATGTTTCTATATTTCTCTATAAAGTTGGTCAAATTTGGTTATGTTTGACTTAGGCAAAAGCTAGACGTACACTTATTTGCGGACGGAGGGAGTATGCTCTAATCCACTTTTTTTTTTTGGGGGGGGGGGGCAAAATGCTCTAATCCACGATTGTAAGAGCAACTCTAGCAGATATGGTAAAACGCAGAATTGTAAAACACGAGTAAAAACGATTGTACTTGGTTTTTACCGTTCGAAAATCAGCGGCACAGATCAGTGTCCGCAAACTCGACCCGTGAAAAGGCGAGCGATCTGGAACTTTAAATAATTGTCCACGAATAAGCATGGAAATAATAATCCAAGTATAACTCAAATTACAACAATAGTTCCGATCATATTACAACAATATTGTTCAAATCAAATACAAACAAATTGTTCAAACATAGGACAAATAAATGTTGATGTTACACGATGAAGATGGAGGAGGAAACCAGGGTGGCCACACCCTAGGTGGGCGCGGGCCCACCCTAGGTCGCGCCCACAGGAGGTGTGGGCCCCCTGGACCTCCACCTTGCCTCCTTCGCCTATAAGAAGCCCCCGACTCAGAAACCCTAAATAATCCATCATACTTCCAGAAAAACCTCTGTAGCGCCCTCGCCATCGAAAGGGAGATTCGGGGGACAGAAAGTCTCTGTTCCGGCACCCTGCCGGGACGGGGAAGTGCCCCCGGAGCCATCTCCATCACCATCTTTATCACCGTTGCCGATTCCCATGATGAAGAGGGAGTAGTTCTTCCTCGAGGCTAAAGGCTCTACCGGTAGCTATGTGTTCATCTCTCTCTATGCATGGTCATATTGTGATCATGAGCTTTGTAATCAAGTAGATCTACCTTGCTACTCAAGTGCTTTAATAGATCTCTGCTCTCTCCATGTGTCTGAAAGTGACAGCATGCACGCCATGGTGGCACTTAGGCTAGAGTCTACATAAATACTCATTATGCTTTAATAGATCTATGCTTTTCCCCACGTGTGTGAAAGTGACAGCGTGCATACCGTGTGTGGCACTTTGGCTAGATTGAATATTTGTTATGAGTTATATTTGGAGTTGGATGTCTCTATGAAATTGTGGTGTTTGTTGGAACCATCTAGCGCTCAGGATGACAGTGTGGGGTTATCTAGATTGGGGAAGGCGGACTTTGAGGAGTGATGTTATAGCTCTACCAATGATTAGAGTGTCCAACCGGAGAGTAGTTAAGAGTAGTATCATGAAGAGAGGATATTTATATGAGAGAGTGTTCACTAGTGAAAGTATGATCCCTAGGCCTTGTTTCTAAACATTGAAACACCGTTTGCATCTAGATCTGTTGCATGTTTGCTTGCTTTAGTCTTTACCTCACCGTTAAGCTATTTTCTGGCACCGTTACCACTTGTATTTCACTATCTCTTCGCCGAACTAGTGCACCTATATACCCGACAAGTGTATTGGGTGTGTTGGGGACACAAGAGACTTCTTGTATCTTGATTGCAGGGTTGCTTGAGAGGGAATAACTTTGACCACTTCCTCCCTAAGTTCGATAAACCTTGGGTAATCCACTTAAGGGAAACTTGCTTTTGTTCTACAAACCTCTACACTTGGAGGCCCAACAACTGTCTACAAGAATATAAGTGCATAGACATCAAGCTCTTTTCTGGCGCCGTTGCCAGGGAGGTAAGGTAAAAGGTAATCACATCCTCCGGTGTGAGTGCTCGAAGTTATTTCCTTTAGATTCTGCAATTTTGTCTTTTTGTTTCTTGTTTTGACTAGTTAGGCTTAATGGAAAAACAACAACAAAATTAGAAAGCTCTATAGCATTTATCTTGAGTTGGGACATGAAGTGTTTGAAAATAAAATTAAAAAACCTATGTGAAAGGATACAGATGTCGCCTAGAGGGGGGGTGAATAGGCGATTAAAACTTTTCCTAGAGTGGCTCAACAAAGGCGGAATTAAACTAGTGTTTACTTTGTAAAGCACAACCTAGAAACAACTAAGGTTTACCTATGTGCACCAACAACTTATGCTAAGCAATACAAACAACAAAGTGATAGCAAGATATATATTACTTCAAGCACGAAGGCTATCACAATGTAAAGTGCACAAGTAAAGAGCTCGGGTATAGAGATAACCGAGGCACGCGGGGACACCGATATTTTACCGAGTTCCTCCCAACATGGAGTACGTCTCGTTTGGAGAGGGGGTGGTATCAAACCACCAACGCCACAAAAGGCCTCCCTTATTCTCCGGTGAATTTCACCCCAACGGGATCGATCCACGCTTCCACTATCGGTGCACTTGTCGGTGGCAACCGGAACCTCTCACAAGGTTGGGGCACAACTCCACAACTTAATTGGAGGCTCCCAACAAATGCCACCAAGGCCACAATGCCACCAAGGCCACAAACCGTCTAGGGTTCCAAGAACCCAAGAGGGACAAGCTCCAATGAGTAACTCAAATCAAATCCTCCAAAGAGAACTCAAACCGATGCACCAAATGCAAATGGCAAGAACACCACAAAGGTGCTCAAATCCCACTCTCCCAAATTCCACCAAAGCTACAAAAGCTTATGGGGGAATAAGAGAGGAAGAACAATGGAGGAAATCCACAAAAGACTCCAAGATCTAGATCCCAAAATATTCCCCTCACTTAGAGGAGAGATTGATTGGTGGGATTGTAGATCTAGATCTCCTCTATCAAATCCCTCAAGAATATGCAAGAAGCATTGGAGGGATGGAGAGAAAGCAAGCTCAAGAAGGTCAACAATGGAGGGGAAAAACTTGCAAGAATGGTTAGGGAACCATTGGGGAAGAAGGCCCCTTAAATAGGTTCCCCGAAAATCCAACCGTTGAAGCCAAAAAGCGAATCCCGGTACTATCGACATTCCCGTACTACGGACAATCCCGTACTACGGACAATCCTGGGATCCCAGGTCGCCAAACGCACCTTTTCAGTACCGACCGGTACTAAGCGGTACTACCGGACCTCCGTACTACCGACCTGGTCCGTACTACCGTCATCTCGAACGAAACGGCCATAACGTTTGCATCCGGACTCGATTTTGATGATCTTGGGCTCGTTTGAAGAGGACAACAAGCTCTAAAAAGATAATGCAAAGAAACATTATAGTCCAACAAGGAGGATAGATCCAAATGACGAAAGGTTTAACCTCTATCAAAAGATGAACCGATAAAACCTTCAACATAAAAAAGCGTAATAGAAAATGCATATGAAATCCGTTTTCGATGAAAGAGAGCTTGTCATGGAGATTAACACAAGCTCTAAATCCTCACATGAGTAAGAACCAAATAATGGAAGGTTTTACCTATCTCTAAAATACAAACCGGTAAAACCTCCAAGATCAAAACGCAATAAGATATAAAAGGAACTGTTTTGATGGACTAGAGCTTGTTATGGAGATTACCACAAGCTCTATATCCTCACATGGATAAGACCAAATAACAACCAAATATGATGATGCAAGTATGCAAAGGTTTGATCTCTCTCCGAACGATGTGACCGAGTTACTCATTCGAGAGCCCTTCTTGATAGTACGATTATCTATCCTAAACCCGGTCTCCCAAAAAACATGAGACCGGCAAAAGGGAAAACCTATCAATATTATACCTTTGCCTTGAGCAATACACTTGAGATCGATGTAGATGATCTTGTCCTTCTCAAGATGGACATCTTTCTTGATTCCTCATCATCGATCCATGATCACCGAGGATGGCAAGCATCAAACATGAGATCTTCTATAGATGGCGCATTTTGAGCTTGCACAACACATCTTCTTCTCATTTCATCTATCTTGAAGTCAACACATGCTCCAAGCAATGCCAATGGACAATTCCTACAAGTACAACTTAATACACACATTAGTCCATAAAGATTGTCATTAATTACCAAAACCACACATGGGGGCCCAACATGTTCTTTCAATCTCCCCCATTTTGGTAATTGATGACAATCCCCTTAAGAGGGTTTATATAAGGAATTTTAATGAATAAAATGGTAATACCAATATCAAATACTACAAAAGTATGTGATATTGGTACCACCATCATATATAGAGCAAACTCCCCCACAATCTATGCATGTGTGATGAACTTAAATTTCATTGCATATATTGCCAATCATTATCATTGGAGGAGTTTCCTCTATATATACCACATGCTAAGCAACAACAAAGATGCAAGAGCATGAGAAGAAAATGCACAAGAACAAACTCAATGCATAAACCAACTTCCCTTAAACCCTCTAAAACTTCTCCCCCATTGGCATCGATTGCCGAAATGGGTGAGAAGTTCTAGAAGGCAAATATAGTAATAATTCCTCCAAAGGTGTGCCTTCGCACATATCCAATGATGAATACTTGGGAGGGAGTAGAACTATATCGAGGACCCTAAGATTGCAAAAAAAAGTCAAATAATGCAAGCAACTACAAGGTCCGACAAACCAATTTGAAAACAACAAATGAGTCCAAATGGAAACAACAAGATATTATGATATGAGCAAAAGAGTGTTTTAAATAACAACTAGAGAAGCTCCCCAAGATTTGTGCACAATTCAAAATAAATGTATTGGAATACATAATGCACAAATATGGAATCCTTGCTCCCCCATAAGCATTTAAAACACAACAAATGTGAAAGAATGCAAATGAGTATTATTAAATGAATTAGATGAGCTCCCAAAGAGCATGCACCAATTATGATAATTGCATTTGGGAACAAAGTGCATAGTCATGGAATCCTCACTCATCCAAATTCATTTAACAATACACGACATGAGAGAACTAATATGAGTGTCCGAAGATGTAGACAAGAGGAATAATCACTCATAGGCAAATAAATTTGGAAGCCACCAAAGAATAAAAAGAAATAAAAGGTGACATCCAAGGATTAAAAATCAATTAAAATTATCTTCTCATATGTGTATATGTCTATAAGTGGAAAACATCATAGATACATATGCCAACAAATAAATATGCACACATAAAGAAGATATACAAGAAGGCATATGAAAAGCAAAATGAAGTCATAATATATACCAATAAGATTTTTGCTTCAAAGCATGGCCCAAGGCTCACATATATCTTATTGTACATTAATGAGCTTCAAATACCAACACACTACATATATTACAACTATCACCAAGGGAAAAGGAGAAAGTTGGAATATATGGAGAAAGGCAACAAGTATCATAAGAGAAAATGGACTAGAAAAATCTCACTATTGCACATGAGAGAAGTTGAGGAAATGATAGACAACAAAATTGCTAGATTGACATATTTGGGATTGGAGGATCATATGCATGATTTTGTATAGTCCCAATTGTATGCACTCATCTCAACTTATACACATATACAATAGAGAGTCCTCTTAAAAGCATGGCTAGAGATGCAACAATAAATACACAATTAAAGAAACCATGCCAAGATGCAACCTACAAAAGGTTGGAAGCAATATAAATATGCATGATCAAGAGATACTTTTTACCGAGATATAATTGGTAGGATGTAGATGATATGAATTCATTGATCATCCTATAGCTTGACTCAACTTTTCATGTATGCACCACTTCTTCAAAATCGAAGGACAAGCATCCAATATATCTCCAATGTACCTAAAACACAATTAAGTACAACATGGTCCCCAAACTCATTGGGTCCAAAGTAGTTAGAGAAACTACAATACATAGGAGAGACTCCACATAATTATGTGCACATTGATATGAAATTGAATTTCATGCACAACTTAGCCGATGGGAATTGGTGGAGTTTCCCATATATCGGATCAAAGAAAGCAAGCATGCCATAATATAATCATATAGTAAATATGCATGCATGAAGCTTTCAAGAACCAAAAAGGAGATACAATTTGAACAAAACACCAAGTAAACCGAGATGGCACACACAGAGTGTGACAAGACAAGCGTGTCCAAATTGTATCAAAGAACCAATTCAACACATGAAAGATCACAATTTCAACAAATGAACTAGGCATAATCCAAGGAGCAAAAGATAGATAGAAATAAAAATGCTCAAGGATTTATCTCATTCTAAAATGGTCAAATCAAGAAACAAGGAATGAGACAAAACCAACTCCCAAAAAGAGCAAGGTTCCAACAAGAAACCAAACTCCCCAAACTTCACATGATGGCACAAGTACCAAAATGAAAAGATTGAGGTTCCAAGCACATAAAACACGATATGGATCAAACAATGAAGCATAAATATGAGTGTTCTAAATAATATAGGAGAGCTCCCCCATAGATAGTGCATTATGTAGGATTTTCATTTTAAATTCAAAATGCACACAAATGGGATCATCACTTGCACCTACAATAAGTAAAACACAAGAGGATATCAATAAAATAAGAAGATCCACAAGAAGCAAGGAAGGCTTGGGAGACAACACAAAACATTTTCTTGGCCAAAGATAGAATAAAAATTAAGCAAGGGACAAAGTGAATATGATCAATAAATTCTACCATAAGTTGGGTACTCATTGTCCAAGGACAAGAAATAGAATAATTTTCCCAAGGTAGCTTGCATGGATATCCAAGATCATAGTCACAACAAGAAGCATATAACTAAATATAAGAAATTGAGCATGATACTTCGAACAAGATTCTTGGTAGCTTCCCAAGTCACACAATCACTAGTGAATAGAGCAACTTGAAGCAAATGGTTTCCATGAGGATATATATATCTAAATATGAGGAAACGCATACCAAGAAACACTCTCATATACAAGATCCAAAATAAGATCAATAAAGCCATTCATGCAAATAGGAACTTGTATGAGCCAATGTGTCACAGCGCTAGATAATTATCAATATCAATTCTAAGTGACATAACCTCGAATATTCACATTTTCTAGGATTGTAATATGCACTAAGCATAAGACTCCCCCATAATGTGATACTACCATAAAAACAACACGAGGCAAAAGGATACAAATAGAGATAATTAATGGACATTATAAAACTTAAATTTCTCATGAGAATTATACCACATAGAGACTAGACAAGAATCCAATATAAATACTAGGTGGTAATCCTCATGTACACACATTTTTAGGATTGTGGAATGCCTAAGCATAACACTCCCCCAAAATAGGATAATCCATTAATTTCTCACAAGAGCCAAATAGGATACCAAATATAACCAAGCAAGGCTCAAACACAAGAAACACACATACATGGTGTGCCACCTAATCATACACAAATAATCTTGATTTCAAGATAATTAAGTGGATAGCACAACATGTACAAAAACATGGAAGATACAAAACCAACACATGCACAAAGGGGCGAGTAACTTTCAATGTAAAGAGTTTAGCATATGTTACCGCAAGGAGGAACATTGTAAATATAATATAACCAAGATAATCAAAATGGCTTGGCATGACAATAATAATTGATGAAGATCCCTCAATTCTTCATAATGTATCCAAGACTCCAATGCCCTCCAAAACACACCTATTGATCAAGTTTTGGTTTGTTGGTCCCCAACCAAGTTGGGTCCTAAGAGGTTAGTCACAATAGGTTTGGCAACCCAAATGGTTCTTTTCTTGACACCACATTGAGCACCAACAAATTTGGCAAACACATTGCCAACCTCATCCTTCCAAAGAGAATAAGCATCATCAATAATGATAGGGTTGGATGAGGAGATACCGAGAGTGCATGAGGAAGAAATATGCCCCTTTTCACGGCATATGTAGAAATTTCTACTCTTGCCATCTTTCTTCTTAGGAGAAGCCACAACTCGAGGAAGAGCTTGAGTAGTCCTCTTAGGAAGAGGCCCATTAATGACTTGAGGTGGAGCTTGAGGCCGCTTCCCTTGTTGCTTCACACTAAGAGGCTTTTTCTTCAATGGGCAAGATCTAACATGGTGCCCTTCTTCCTTGCACTTGAAGCAAACAATGTTGGCCGTATTCTTGACTTGATCTTGGCCATTCTTCTTGTTGTCCTTGTGCTTCAACTTGATAGTGGACTTGTTCTTGACATTAGATTTGAATCCAAGCCCACTCTTGTCATTGGGGGATTTTTGCATACTCAAGATTTTGTTGAGTGTGACCTTCCCTTGTTGACCCTTTTTCAAGTCATTCTTCAAAGAAGTGACTTGAGCCTTAAGCTCTTTGATTTCCTCTACATGGTTAGTTTCAATACAAGTACTAGAGGAAGTAGATGCTACATTGTTAGAGCAACAAGGCATGGAATGTAATTCATCACGAGATATAGCATGGTTGTGAGAGGATGAATTACAAGGACTAGCACATGGCAATATAACATTTGGAGTAGATATAGTGCTAATGTCCACATGAGGCCCACTAGATGTTACCTTTGACATGATGGCCTCATGAGCCAACTTAGCCTACCATGGGAGACTAGGAGATCCTCATGCGAGCTTGAGAGCTTATCATGGCTTTCTTCTAATTTCCCATAGTTGCTAGTTAGCAAAGCAAGTTGAGCCTTTAGCTCAACATTCTCCTTCAAAATAGATGCTTCACAAGAAATAGAGTTAGTAGCACAAGCATCATTACTATTAACAAGAGGTGAGGGCAACTTGTCAAGCTCTTTTGAACATGAGGCTTTAAGTTGCTCATGTGACTCAGTGAGTTTGATGAGCTCACCCTTTATGACCCTAGAGCCATTTTTGAGGTGCTCAAAATCCTCAACAAGTTTAGCATAAGCAACTTCAAGTTCATCATTTTTAATCTTGAAGGAGTTAGCCACCACAAGTTCTCTATCATGGTATTCCTTTACTCTAGATAATTCTAGAGTAAAAGTCTCCTCAAGAGATTCTTTGGTGGTTTGTTCTTCTTCAAGGGAGTCCTTTACTTGAGAAAGTTCATTAGCATATTCACGCTCAAGTGCAAACTTTTCATCAATTATGTTTTCTTGCTCCTCAATAAGATCATTGCCTTCTATAGCATAATTCAAGATTTCAAGAAGGCTGGAGGAAGCAATTTTATTTTTGTACAGAGCACTATAGACAACCTCTCCCATTTTCTTAATAGAGGTAATATCATACTTACCTCTATAATCATCATTATCATTCTCAACCTCATCATCATCATCATGAGATACAATGGGATCCAAAGAGGTTACCTTTGTTCCCTTAGCCATAAGGCACATGTGAGAACCGGAAGAAGCTGATGATGAGATTGCACCTGTAGCTCTCTTCAAGACCTTGTCTTGGCCCATAGAATCTTCATTTTCCTCTACATGGTTAGCAACACAAGCACTAGAGGAAATAGAAGCATTTTTATCATGGCAACAAGACAACATGAGCATATCATCATGAGATTTATTTAAGTCATTTCTACATGATATGCAAGGACTATTAACACAAGCATGTGAGGAATTTTGAGTGCTAGAAGTGTTAAGGTCCAAAGATAGATCATTGCAACTAGATAGATATGAGGGATTGCAAATAGTGAACACACTATCCATATTGCAATTTCTATCACCACTCACCATATCATTACCTTGTGAAAAGTCACATGTTGGTGAAGTGGTAGAGGATGAGAACTCATCTCGATCGGAAGTGGAAGCAACACAATCATCTCGACCGGAAGTGGAAGCAACACAATCATCCTCAATAATGTTGGACTTGCTATATTTATCTTGAAGCTTGGTCCATATCTCACGAGCGCTTGAATAAGGCATGATAGACGAAAGAACTATATTGCTCACAACATCCAAAATAATTTTAGTAGCTAGAGAATCTATATGAGAGTTCAACTTCTCCTCTAAAGATTCGTTTTGGGTATCCATAGGAGAAGAGAAACCCATATATAGATATCCCTCGATAATTGGGTGAATTTCCCGAAATAAATTAAGCATGCGAATTTTCCAAACATCATAATTTGTGCCATCGAATGTGAGCGTGTCCTTGTGCACTAATCCCCTAGCCGACATCTTTACTCTCAAGGCGGTGAAGCCTAAAATGAGAGACCGGGCTCTGATACCAATTGAAAGGATACAGATGTCGCCTAGAGGGGGGGTGAATAGGCGATTAAAACTTTTCCTAGAGTGGCTCAACAAAGGCGGAATTAAACTAGTGTTTACTTTGTAAAGCACAACCTAGAAACAACTAAGGTTTACCTATGTGCACCAACAACTTATGCTAAGCAATACAAACAACAAAGTGATAGCAAGATATATATTACTTCAAGCACGAAGGCTATCACAATGTAAAGTGCACAAGTAAAGAGCTCGGGTATAGAGATAACCGAGGCACGCGGGGACACCGATATTTTACCGAGTTCCTCCCAACATGGAGTACGTCTCGTTTGGAGAGGGGGTGGTATCAAACCACCAACGCCACAAAAGGCCTCCCTTATTCTCCGGTGAATTTCACCCCAACGGGATCGATCCACGCTTCCACTATCGGTGCACTTGTCGGTGGCAACCGGAACCTCTCACAAGGTTGGGGCACAACTCCACAACTTAATTGGAGGCTCCCAACAAATGCCACCAAGGCCACAATGCCACCAAGGCCACAAACCGTCTAGGGTTCCAAGAACCCAAGAGGGACAAGCTCCAATGAGTAACTCAAATCAAATCCTCCAAAGAGAACTCAAACCGATGCACCAAATGCAAATGGCAAGAACACCACAAAGGTGCTCAAATCCCTCTCTCCCAAATTCCACCAAAGCTACAAAAGCTTATGGGGGAATAAGAGAGGAAGAACAATGGAGGAAATCCACAAAAGACTCCAAGATCTAGATCCCAAAATGTTCCCCTCACTTAGAGGAGAGATTGATTGGTGGGATTGTAGATCTAGATCTCCTCTATCAAATCCCTCAAGAATATGCAAGAAGCATTGGAGGGATTGAGAGAAATCAAGCTCAAGAAGGTCAACAATGGAGGGGAAAAACTTGCAAGAATGGTTAGGGAACCATTGGGGAAGAAGGCCCCTTAAATAGGTTCCCCGAAAATCCAACCGTTGAAGCCAAAAGCGCGAATCCCGGATTATCGACATTCCCGATTACTCGGACAATCCCGACTACCGGACAATCCTGGGATCCCAGGTCGCCAAACGCACCTTTTTTCAGTACCGGTACTGACGGTACATTATCGGACCTCCGGTACTCTGGGACTGGTCCGACTACCGTCATCCCTGAACGAAAACGGCCATAACTTTTGCATCCGGACTCCGATTTTGATGATCTTGGGCTCGTTTCAAAGAGGACAACAAGCTCTAAAAGATAATGCAAAGAAACATTATAGTCCAACAAGGGAGGATAGATCCAAATGACGAAAGGTTTAACCTCTATCAAAAATATGAACCGATAAAACCTTCAACATCAAAAACGTAATAGAAAATGCATATGAAATCCGTTTTCGATGAACGAGAGCTTGTCATGGAGATTAACTGTTGCCGGTCAAAACTCACTGGCGGGCAGTGACGAGCAACACGAAGAGCCGGGAGGCTCCCAGAGCGGCTGGTGGGCCCTGGTCCCTCGGTCGACGGCCATAAATCTTCAAGACGCACGCGTCTGTCTTGGTTCGAGTGCCACCGACCTATACCTGGTCGAAGGTGATGGATTGTTCCGATTGGTTTCTGCGGTAAACAAGTATCGTAAAATTCGAGCCGTGATCGGCTCTGTGTTTCTCAGAATCGGCTTTCAGAGCCGATTGTCCCCATGGTTCTGCATTGGATCTATGATAACATGGGGTTTTGCTTAATTACTACAAGTTAAATCGATCTACGATAGTTTAACATTTTCACCACGCAACCGGAACGTCCCCACGTAGTTGAGCCTAATAGATACGAAGATAGAAAACCGATCCTAGAGAAGGCCTAAAACCAACATAACGTCAATTCCGGAAACATCCCTCTAAGATCAATAAACCATACCTTACGACACCGGATCGTTCAACCCGTTTGTGAGGCCTAACCACGTAGATATTAAACTAAACCTTGATGAACAAGGCACAACTATAACAGATCAAATCGACTTAGGCAGAAATCAAGCAAGATGCCACCTTTACACCCGGGAGAAGGTGCAAAGACGGCGAGATAGCTAGAGGCAGCACAAGCAAGCAATCATAGTAAGAGCATCGATGCTAGCTCTAACAATCTGTGGTAAAGGTGTTACTCGCCATCAACAAGGCTTCAGTACGAGTAACACCGGATAATCGCATAAGTAAATACTGCCTAGATCGCAAGATGCGATCTAGGCAGCATGGCACTTACCCGAGAAAAAACCCTAGAACAAGGGGTGGCGATGCGCCGAGATTGTGTTTGTTGGTTGTGAACGTGATTGTCCTTCCTTTATCAATAACCCTAGGTACATATTTATAGTCCGGAGACTCTCTACTTTTGGAATAACTCTACAACTCTATCTTTATCTAAACATAAACGGAACCTAAACAAATACGACTCCTACTAAGATACAAGATACACGGGCAATTCAGCCCAAATCTACGCACTAGGCCGATCCAACCACACCTTGAATATATGTATCTTCTAAGCCCATCTTGATCACGGCCCATCTCCATCTTAGGCCAAAATATGGCGATAACACATGCCCCCCTGGTTTTGGCAATGATAATTCCAAAACCACTGTGTGTTTTTCCTTCTCCTGGTTTTTTTATCGGGCACTAGATGTCGAACGCTGCGGCAACAGGATCCACGCCACCCTTCATCATGATGCCTGTCTTCTCAACTCCTCCGATTGCATGATTTGACGATTTTGGCAAATAACTGGGAAACTATGGCATTGAACCGTTTCTTCACTATTCCTCTTTATTTAAATCCACCTGAACAGTTCACAGTTCCCATCTTCCTCCCGAAGCCAAAAAACCCTCTTTCTCCACCGGAAAACACCCTCTTTCTCGCCATGGCCTCCCCTGCTTCCTCCGATGCATCCTCCCATGCCTCCAACTCGATTAGCGAGCGAGAACCAACTCCAGAGCACCCGCCCACGGCGACAGACTTTCGCCCACGATGGTGGGACGAAGGATCGATTTCGCCGGTCGAGACGATGCGTCCCCGACGACGGCGAAGAGCCTGCCTCGTGAGACGGGAACCGAGGCGAAGAGCAACGACAACCGGTCGTGGGACGGCGTCGACTCTTCCGTGAGGAGGAGGAATCGGAGGAGGACACCTCCTCCGATGGGTATCCGCCGACGAAGCGTTTCCGCTATGGGTCCGGCGAGGATACTGAAGATGACAACGAGGACGAAGAGGTCCCTGCTGGCTTCTTCAGCAGCAGCAGCGAGGGCGACGCCGGGAGCAGCGCCGAAGACAGTGAAGAGGACGGCGGCATTTACAACGGCGACGCATTTACCTCGGCTTAGATTAGAATTAGTAGTAATGGCGTAATAGCAGGCCCCTTTGTAATCGATCCTTCAGAAGCAATGATCCTTTGAATGAATGAAACTTTGTTCCCAAAATATTGCTCCTCTTCCTGCTTCAATTTCGCGATAATCCAAACAAGTCGATGTTCCGTCGAAGCGATGACACTGTATCGGCTTTCACCATGTTGCATGCATACAGTCAAACAAGTTAAATTGCACAAAGCCGATGACCACCCATCGGCTCCTCCTGCGACCTTCCTCAACACGGTGGATTAAAACACAAACGACCCAAATCTCCAATTGCCCACCGAAAAACGTGCCCCGCACAGACTACTAGTGACAAGCAAAGATGAAGATGACAAGGCTCAGACCGTCGAGGTGGCCCTTTCTGTAACATGTGTGATCCTCTAGCATCGATGACCATGCATCGGCTATATATAAAATTTATATTATATTTTTTTTTACTCGGCCGATTTCCAGCATCGGCCCCCATATCTTACCCGTCCATTACTTCTCGTAATTTTACCTAGCCGATTTCATGTAACGGCTCCTCCAGCTTCTTGTCCAACATCCCACATGCTTGGGAAATATTTCTTGAGATGTTGTCCATTTGGCCATCTTGGGAACTTTACTCCATCCAACTGCTCAAGCATGTATGCTCCCTTTTAAAACTTGGTCGACCTTGTACGGCCGTGCCAATTTGGAGACCATTTACCATATGTCGTCCTTAGTACCCAAGGGCAACAGCTTCCCATACCAAATCTCCAACGTGGAACTCCTTTGGCTTCACCTTCTTGTTGTAGGCACGAGCTACCTTAGCCTTGTTCTCTTTATTTTCTCCAATGACCACAGCCTAAGCTCACCACATCTTCAATCTGTCACACTCATCAAAGTTGCATACTCTTCAGTTGTTAGATCGTTCTGAAAAGTGACGCGTCTCGATCCAGCCGTAATTTCCCAAGGCAATACGGCTTCTTGTCCATAGACCAGATGGTACGGAGAGGTTTTTATCGCTCCATGACATGACATGCGATAAGCCCATAAAGCCTCTGATAAAACTTCATGCCAACGCCTCGGATGCTCATCGATTTTCCTCTTGATCAGTTTGATAAGACTCTGGTTGGACGCCTCAGCTTGTCCATTTGCTTGAGCATAGTACGGAGATGATCGAATCACTTAATCCTGTATCCTCACGTAACTCTCTCGAACTCGTGAGAAGTGAAACCGAACCTCCATCGGTTGTGATAGTCGAGGAATCCCAAACCTATGAATGACATGCTTTTTCACAAAATTGACAACATCTTTTGAACTTCTCGACTTCATAGGGACGGCCTCCACCCACTTGGTAAAATAATCTGATGGCCAAGATCCACATGTGGCCTTTGCTTGATGGAGGATTGATCTTGCCGATCATGTCCATGCCCCAACCTCGGAATGGCCAAGGTTTGATGATGGGATTCATTGTTGATGCGGTACCATCTGGATTTTTCCAAATTTCGACATGCTTGACACCCTTTGTAGTAGTTGAAACAGTCCTCCAAAGATAGTGGGCCAATAAAACCCCGATCGCTGATCAACCATTTCATCTTATGAGCCGATTGGTGAGTTCCACGAGCTCCTTCGTGTACCTCATGGAGGAGCCGATTGGCCTCGCTGTCCCGAGCACTTGAGCAATAGCCCTTCCAGAGTCCTGTAAAACATGTCATCCCCAATAAGCACGTACTTCATGGCTTTGTACCTTATCCGTTTAGGTGCCCCCCGAGCCGAATCTTTCAAGTAATTGAAGATATCGGCTCCGATCATCTGCTTCTAAGAACTGCACGGACATCGGCTCCTTCCACCGTATCCTTGTATCCTGAAGCTATCTGCAAGATCGTCGCCTCGGTATTCTGCGCGTGGGATCCAAGTGAAGTTGATGTACCGAATTGCGTCATCGCTTGGCGGTGAAGCCATAATGGGAAGAGGGACTCGCTCGCACTTGTAGTCCTCCGTGAGCTGGGAAATCACCAACTTGGAGTCTCCAAAATTTCCTTTGCCTCCGCTCGAGGAGTAACTCCATCCCTTGCGTATTGCCTCGTGCTCGGCTACATTGTTAGTGGGAGGTAGACAATCGATGGAGAAGGAAAATGTTGCCCCAGGCGACACGAGGAAAATGCCGATGCAGCCATCGTCACAAACTGATCCGTCGAAAAACATAGCCCATGCTTTTATGGACAGTGCTGCTATGTTAGTGTTGATCCTCTCGGCAATAAGATCAGCCAGCGCCTGTCCCTTAACAGCTTTCGCGGGCTGATACCGGATGTCAAATTCTGATAATGCAAACATCCATTTGCCTAATCGGCCTTTTAACATAGGAGCCGATAACATGTGCTTGATGACGTCCGACTTGCATATGATGATGACCTCTGCTGATAGCAAAATGTGGCGTAGCTTGGTGCATGTAAAAAACAAACAGAGGCACAACTTGTCGATATCTCTGGATACCGCGTCTCTGCCAAAGATCCTTCTGCTTATGTAGAATACGACTCGCTCTAGCCCATCATGTACTTGTACCACCACTGAGGCGATGGACGTGTCAGCCACTGACAAGTACAGGTAGAACGGTTTGTCTGGCTGGGGTGGAACTAACACTGGCGGCTTTGTCAGGTATTCTTTGATTTCGTCGAAGGCCCGTTGTTGTTCTGCCCCCCAGCGGAATTCCTCATCAGCTTTAATTTTCACGAGCCCCATGAACGGCTCTATCCTTCCTGACAGATTAGAGATGAATCGTCTAACGAAGTTGATCTTGCCAATGAGAGACTGTAGCTCTTTCTTTGTAGTGGGTGGCTTCATCGTTCGTACTGCCTCCTGACTCTTCAGGCCGATCTCAATTCCGCGTTCATGGACCAAAAAACCCAAGAACTGACCGGCCGTCACTCCGAAGGCACACTTCTTTGGATTCATCCTCAGGCCAAACTTTCTTGTTCGGTCCAGACGTTGCAGATCGCCAAGTGCCCTTTACCGAGGCGACTTGACCACCAAGTCATCGATGTAGATTTCCACCGGTTGCCGATCGGATCATGGAAGATATAATTCATGGCCCTTTGATACGCTATACCGGCATTTTTCAGTCAAACGTCATGACTACATATTCAAACAACCCCACGGACCAGGACTCAATGCAGTCTTGTGTATGTCTTCTGGAGCCATGAAGATCTAGTTGTACCCGGCATTGCCGTCCATGAAGGTCAAAATTTTATGACCAGCTGCTGCATTGATCAATGTTTCTGCCACCGGCATCGGATATTCATCCTTTGGGGTAGCTCTGTTGAGATCTCGAAAATCTATAGCAACACGCCATTGGCCGCCCTTCTTCTCTACAGGCACGATGCTAGAAATCCATTCAGCATACCTGCATGGTCTGATCAACTTGGCCGTCAGCATTTTCTCGACCTCCTTCTTGACTTCTACCAGAATTTCGGCCTTCATTTGCCGTGCTCGCTGCTGAAATGGCCGGAATCCTTTTTTCAGTGGGAGCCGATGCTCAATGATGCCCCTGTCTAACCTGCATTTACTGGTAGTCCCGTGCGGCGATGGGTATTGTTTCAACAGGGCGATCATTGGGCCTCGCAGATCTGGATCTAATTTCTTCGATAAATGTTGGTCGTGGCTTATCCCGGGACCAATGTCAATCTCTTCTAGCTCATCGGATGTAAACCCATACCCTAGCTTGCCGTCACCGTCGGTCGATGCTAAACACAGCAAGCGGTGGATGAGGACAACAAAATAATTTGGGCGATTGCAGAATCGCCCCTTCTTGATTGTGCTCGTCAAGGCGGTTTACACCTCACGGTTTTATAATGGCGGGCGTCTCGCTACGACTACATGATCGCTTGTCGTATGGTTGTTGCTTTTATTTTTGTGGCCGATCGTGATGATCGGCCGTACCACGATGATCGTGGACCTTTCTATTCTGGTGCCGGATAAGACCAGCCTCACCCCGTTTTGTAGCTTCAATACGTCGCAGCCTAGATTGATTCCAGAGATCGGCTCTTGGTCTTCCGCTTCCCGATGTTCATGCCAGTGGAAACCTCGATAGAATCGTCGCATGGACGACCTCCACTTCATCCCGTCCCCATCGTATTACACGGTGCATCGTGGATGGAATGCAGCGATTAGCGTGGATCCAATCCTTCCTAGCAAGACGGTAGGTACTTTTGCTGTTCACGAAAAATGACGTGGTACGGTCTTCCTGCCCACGATCCACGCTCGTAACGCCTTGTGTTTCAAGACGGCCGTTGAAGTCGCTTAACGTGGCGTTGGTTTTGATCAGTCCGCAGAGCGTCCCCAAACGTCGTCGTAGCATGGAGTATGGCATGATATTGACCGCTCGGTGTCCACCAAC
Source organism: Avena longiglumis (assembly GCA_030063025.1). Classification (NCBI taxonomy): domain Eukaryota; kingdom Viridiplantae; phylum Streptophyta; class Magnoliopsida; order Poales; family Poaceae; genus Avena; species Avena longiglumis. The sequence continues at coordinate 537,124,766 of CP125976.1, forward strand.
ATCTTGCCGACGGTTGTCCATTGATGTAGCCCGCAGTACAGCTTTCAGATGTTTGTAACCCTTCTCACGTGGCTTCTCGAAGATAACCGGCCGTGGGCCGCAGTCAAGTTGTGCCACTGATAGCATATTGGTTTGTGGCGCGCAGAACTCTGCCGGGAGCACGAACACCATGTTTGTGCCAGCCGATGCCTGTGCATCGGCTTTTATTGGCTTGGTTCGCCACTCTTTCCTTGTCGCGGGGCCCTTCGTATCCGTAGTCTGCCTTACTTTGACGGCCAGATCAGGCCGTGCTTTCTTTAGCGCGTGGAGATACTGCGCTTCAGCCTCTTCTAAGTTACGCAGCCGCTGCACCCTGCGCTTCTGAGTGTGTCTGAGTCCATCGGGGCACCACCTTGGACGGTGAAACCTGTCTTCTTCTTCGTCGTCCCTGGTCCTCTCAAGGCCCTTCGCTCTAGTGGACTCCTTAGGACGGCTCTGAGGTGGGAGAGGTCCGAGACGTTCGAACACCGATACTGGCCTCGTGCCCTTCTTTTGTGTTCCACATTCAGGCGGTTGTCATTTGTAGGCAATCGGCTCATTCCCACGCCCCAAGAATGCTTGAAGAAGGGCAATCCCAATGTTTGTCTGCGCTTCCTTCTCTTCGACGGTCCCCGCAAGGTGCTCATATCTTCCGTCTCTCGCTGCTTGGCGGCGTTGGTCATCTTGGCGCTCATACTTATTAAGGAGATGCGTGGAATGTGGCTTCGATATCGCACTCTCCTCACTTGTTCCTCTGTTAAGTATCGCCCGTTATCGTTGGGCCGGTCGCGGACCAGCCTTCTCTCGCCTTTGCTCCGAGTGATCACCTCCTTCCTTGTACGTGTCATGGTGGTACCCAGACCCGCCATGTTGACATCAAACGAAAAGTCCGATTGACGTCTCATGAGCGATCGAGCTCTATCATGTTGACACCGGGAACGGGTTCGTGTCCACCTTCATGGCGAGTGGCCGAGGATCAGCGGCCTTGTTCTATTGCCATTTGGATGGCGCGCAGCTCTTTGCAATCATTGGTGGTGTGGGTGAACGAATGATGCCACTTGCGATGGTCTCCGTTCATCTCTGAGCGGTGGGGATCTTGTGGCCTTCGGTAACCTCAACTGTTCTTCTTCAAAGAAAATCGAATATCTGCCGGCTTTGCTCACGTCAAGTCAAACCCTTTCAAAGGCCCCGCTTCACCCATTTGCAGGACAGGTTCCGCCCGAGCCCACTCGGCCACGGCCACCTCTGGTCTTGTGTAGGATCATCTTCTTCCGTACCTACCAGCTTACGGGCGCTTGAACCTGTCTTGGTATAACTCGGGGTGGCGCTGTTCATACATCGTCCGGGCCATGTGTGCGTTGAGTTGTACTCCACCGAAAGCCAGATCCTTGGCGACGGTGCTAAGAGCCCCACCACAGCCAGTCGATTGCTTCCTTCGCTAAACGAGCCGAATAACATCTGTTCTTGATGGTTACGAAGCCGGATGTATTCGCCAGTTTCTCCCGCTCGTGCATTGCGCCAGTCCGCAATGCCACCTCGGTCGCCTCTGAATGGTACCTTGGATGTGGAACTGTTCTTCTAGTTGTTTCAGTGCGAATTGAATCGGTGGCGCGAGGTGTACCACCCAAAAGCTGGTCCTATTAGAGATTGTGCAAAAATCTCACGCATTTGATCCGATGCGAAATCATACCTAAATGCGCCGGTATCGGCACGTGCTCGATCGAGCTTGACCCTCGACCTGAATCTTGAGAACTCAGGGAGCTTATATTTGGGCGGTAGTGGAATCAGGTCAAACTCGTTGGGGTACGGCTTTGAGTAGCCGATCGTGCGCCTTTTCGGCACGAAGCCGAACTGATCTCTCAAGATGGTAGTGATTTGGTCCACTGTTTGAGCTGCAGGGGCTAGACTCTCATGGCTTGTTCCAGTGGCATACTTGGCTAGCCACGCCTGTTTGTCAGCGTCTATCCCAGACATCGTTGCTCCAGGAACGCCTGCTCCTGAAGATCCTGCAGTAGGAACCCCTGCCGCGGACACTCCTGCGGTTGCGATCTGGCTGGTGCGCGTCAAGTTGTTGCAGTCCGGCACGTAGGCACATATGTACCCATGCGGGATCTCCTTGGGTGGCTCGAACAGGAATTGGCAATCACCTGGATCGCCTCCGGCCTTGTAGACAACGTATGCCGCTGATCCTGGCGGCTCTGGAGCCGCGAGTGTGAATGGCAGTTGCGGCCTGGTGTGGAGCGGTCTTTCTCCTTGGTGGGTTCCTAAAGTGGGCCCCGACGGAGAGTACTGATGTTTCATGATTTCCTGGACCACGCGAACCGCGACCCGCTCGAAAGCGTTCACCAGGCTCTCAGAGTGGCGGTGTAGAGAATGAGCCACCATGTAGTTGACCTCCTGTCGTAGAGCCCTGGAGCGTTCCTCCGAAGGAACAGACAGATCCACTTCATCGAGAGCACCCTCGGGGGAGAATCCCTTCCACCTGATGCCACGCGAACGGGTCCTCTCGAAAGAGCCGATGAGGTCGGCTTCGAAGAGCTCCTTGATCTCGTCATACTTCGCTTTGTGCTCAGCAGGAAGCTCGTCGTACGTGACCGGCCTGTTCTCCATCGTAGCGTCGGACATTGATGTAGATGTTGTTGAATGTCCCACCGGGCGTGCCAGAATGTGTTGCCTGTCAAAACTCACCGGCGGGCAGTGACGAGCAACACGAAGAGCCGGGAGGCTCCCAGAGCGGCTGGTGGGCCCTGGTCCCTCGGTCGACGGCCCGCAAATCTTCCGGCACGCACGCCTGCCTTGGTTCGAGTGCCACGACCTATACCTGGTCGAAGGTGATGGATTGTTCGATTGGTTTCCTGCACGGTAAACAAGTATCGTAAAATTCGAGCCGTGATCGGCTCCCGTGTTTCAGAATCGGCTTTCGAGCCGATTGTCCCCATGGTTCTGCATTGGATCTATGATAACATGGGGTTTTGCTTAATTACTACAAGTTAAATCGATCTACGATAGTTTAACGTTTTCACCACGCAACCGGAACGTCCCACGCGTAGTTGAGCCTAATAGATACGAAAGATAGTAGAAAACCGATCCTAGAGAAGGCCTAAAAACCAACATAACGTCAATTCCCGGAAACATCCCCTCTAAGTTCAATAAACCATACCTTACGTATTACCGGATCGTTCAACCCGTTTGTGAGGCCTAACCACGTAGATATTAAACTAAACCTTGATGAACAAGGCACAACTATAACAGATCAAATCGACTTAGGCAGAAATCAAGCAAGATGCCACCTTTACACCCGGGAGAAGGTGCAAAGACGGCGAGATAGCTAGAGGCAGCACAAGCAAGCAATCATAGTAAGAGCATCGATGCTAGCTCTAACAATCTGTGGTAAAGGTGTTACTCGCCATCAACAAGGCTTCAGTACGAGTAACACCGGATAATCGCGCATAGAATATCGCCTAGATCGCAAGATGCGATCTAGGCAGCATGGCACTTACCCGAGAAAAAACCCTAGAACAAGGGGTGGCGATGCGCCGAGATTGTGTTTGTTGGTTGTGAACGTGATTGTCCTTCCTTTCTCAATAACCCTAGGTACATATTTATAGTCCGGAGACTCTCTACTTTTGGAATAACTCTACAACTCTATCTTTATCTAAACATAAACGGAACCTAAACAAATACGACTCCTACTAAGATACAAGATACACGGGCAATTCAGCCCAAATCTACGCACTAGGCCGATCCAACCACACCTTGAATATATGTATCTTCTAAGCCCATCTTGATCACGGCCCATCTCCATCTTAGGCCAAAATATGGCGATAACATTAACACAAGCTCTAAATCCTCACATGAGTAAGAACCAAATAATGGAAGGTTTTACCTATCTCTAAAATACAAACCGGTAAAACCTCCAAGATCAAAACGCAATAAGATATAAAAGGGAAATCCGTTTTTGATGGACTAGAGCTTGTTATGGAGATTACCACAAGCTCTATATCCTCACATGGATAAGACCAAATAACAACCAAATATGATGATGCAAGTATGCAAAGGTTTGATCTCTCTCCTAACGATGTGACCGAGTTACTCATTCGAGAGCCCTTCTTGATAGTACAGTTATCTATCCTAAACCCGGTCTCCCAAAAAACATGAGACCGGCAAAAGGGAAAACCTATCAATATTATACCTTTGCCTTGAGAAATACACTTGAGATCGATGTAGATGATCTTGTCCTTCTCAAGATGGACACCTTTCTTGATTCCTCATCATCGATCCATGATCACCGAGGATGGCAAGCATCAAACATGAGATCTTCTATAGATGGCGCATTTTGAGCTTGCACAACACATCTTCTTCTCATTTCATCTATCTTGAAGTCAACTCATGCTCCAAGCAATGCCAATGGACAATTCCTACAAGTACAACTTAATACACACATTAGTCCATAAAGATTGTCATTAATTACCAAAACCACACATGGGTGCCCAACATGTTCTTTCACTATGGAGTTTTATTTGCATGCTAATAGCAATGTTATTAGTATGAATTCTTTGGACACCATTATTGCTAATGCTATGGAAAAGTCTAAGCTTGGGTAAGGTAGTTTTGATGAAAATGATATTTTTAGTCCCCCAGCTTTGGAAGATAGCTATTCTATTGCTTATGATGATACCAAACCTCCAATTTATGATGATTGCAATGATGATTATGATATTTTCAGTCCACCTACTATTGAGGAGAAAATTTATTGTGATTACAATATGCCTCGTACATTTGATGATTATGGTGATGAGAATAATAGTGACAGCTATTTTGTTGAATTTGCTCCCACTACAATTAATAAGAATGACTATGCTTATGTGGAGAGTAATAATCATTTTCTGCATGTAGCTCATGATAAGAATGTTTTATGTGATAGTTATATTGTTAATTTTATTCATGTTGCTACTGAAAGTTATTATGAGAAAGGCAAACATGGTTTTATGTATCTCAATAATATTAAGTTTCCCCTCTTTATGTTAAAAGTCTTGAAGTTGCACTTGTTTTGATTTCCTATGCTTGGTGATTTGTGCTTTCATGACTTTTTTATTTACAAGATTCCTATGCATAGGAAGTGGGTTAGACTTAAATGTGTTTTGAATTTGCTCCTTGATGCTCTCTTTTACTTCAATTCATATTTCTTATGTGAGCATCTTCTCAAACTATCAAGCCTAACTTAAAGGCGTTAAAGAAAAGTACTTGTTGGGAGATAACCCAAGAGTTTTCTTGAGTCTTGGAAGTTATTACTTGTGTAATGACCTTTCCTTATCCTTTTTGTTTGTTTTTGTGCCAATAATGACCTCTAATGAGAGGGAAGTAAGATTTGGGAGTTCTGTCCGAACAGTTCATCCTCCACCATAAAAATTCGTGAGGAGTCTCTATAAGTCGGATTGAGCTGAAAATTTATGAATAAATCCCCCAGTATGTTAGATAACTTTCATTAGTTCAACACTTTTTGATTTCATCAACATAGGTCTTCGAAAAAATCGGTTTCTACCTGCTGGTATGTTTTGACAGATTTCTGCCATTATTTGCATTTGCTTCTTATTGATTCCTTTTTGGGTTCTTTTTGGGAAATTGAGCTTTTTGAAGGAGTTGTTACAGTAGCTTGTGTCTTTAGTGAAAGTTTTGCTGTTTTGAAACTAAACCCAAAGGTCTATTATCTTTTGAATACACTAATGTTGCTAATGAAGATTGTGTGAAGTTTTGTATGAAGGAAAATTTGCAGGTGTAGATAAAGAATGATGTAATGAGATGAAGAATGGACAAAAGCTCAAGCTTGGGGATGCCACCCCATGCCACCCCAAGAAATATTCAAGAGGTACAAGCGTCAAAGCTTGGGGATGCCCAAGGCATCCCCTTCTTCATCAATAAAAATCTCAGGTCTTTCTAGACACTTCGTTTTTATTGTTTCATGCATTGTTGTGTTGTTCTTGGAGCGTCTTAGTTTTCGTTTTTGGTTTTCGTTTGCTTAAGTTGGTTGGTTACACCACACTTATTTGGGAGAGAGACACACTCTGTTTCCATTGTTTAGAACTCTCTAGTTTTCACTCTTATTGTTTTGTGAGTGTTCACTTTTGCTAGCACTGCGTTCAGCCTTAGTTTTCTTGTGCTTTCAGCTTAGAAATTTTTAGTTCTTCTTTGTGGATTTGTGAGACAAGCTCACTGATATTTATTGATTATTATCTTTGTGAGTTGTTTCAAATAAGTTATTTTGTGTTGGAAAAGAGTAGAAAGTTTCATGCTTATAGTGGTACATAATGGAGCTTGTTTTGACTGCGGCTTAGACTTTATCATGTCATGCTAGATATTGTTTTCACCTTATGCTTAGTGATTATTGCTATAGCATGACTTCTTCGAAACAATTAGGATTGCTTAATGTGCCTTAAAAGAATCATGCGTTGTTTTAGCATACAAAAGCATAGTATTGCGGTATTCTCCTTTGATGCTTTGTTTGGGTTGACTTGGCACATGCTCACACCGTATTATGTTATGAAGAAGTCACCATAGCCTCTTTGATCATCTAGTCCTTGACTTGTAGTACCACTCTATGCTTTGATTAGTAATGTTTTGTTGCTCTGCATGATTATGGCCATTATTGCTCTCTTAGTTGGTTTCTCCCAGTCTTTTGCTAGCCTCCACTTGTATGAGTAAGCTCTACTCATGCTTCCAACTCCCAAGAAACCAAGTTATTCCAAAGTGTCCACTATAAACTACTATGCATGGTGTGTTACACCATTCCAAGTATATTCTTGTTTTCATCTATCTTCCAATTAAAAAGTATTTTGTTATGTGAAACTTAGTGATTAAAGCCATCACAAACTTGATGACACACTTTATATTCTTTGCCCTTAATAACCATTGTGTCATCTATGTTTTATATGCTTGCACTTATGCGTTGGAATTAGCAGAACCGTGCTGTCACGGGGAACGTTTTCAACATTGCACTTGTACTTTGTACTCAATTGATATCATGCTCTTTTGATGTCACCGGTGTGAAATAAAGAGGGAACTTGTAAGTCCATGGAGTTTGGATTTTGTGTTATAGAAACGCCTAGGCCTTTGGCCTAAGCCATGCCTAATCATGGTGGAAACTTGCATCATCACCATAGTGAGCTATCTATGAAGCATCCTCAATAAAAAGCTATGCATATAGTAAATAAAAAGATCGCTGAGATGCTCATTGTCTACTTGCCTTGTCATTTTGGTTATGGGATAGCTCATGTACCATGTGCAAGGGGTACCCCATTGGCGGTTCTCTATGATACGCATGTACTTACTATGACAAGAACTTACAGATGACTGAAGTTGAGTAGCATGAGGTATGGCCATCGTATTCAAGGGACTTGAGATTGCCAACTTATACTTTGTCAAGCATATACTCCATAGTTTGTTCACTTTAACCTTAATCACTTCAAGATGCTTATGATAGGGGCAATGAGGACTAAAAGCTAACAAGTATCATAAGTTTTGGAAGCTTTTTTTGAGACTTGAAATCCCTGCTTCCCTTTATGAAGGGCCTTTCTTCCACCATTATATTGAGTCTCCACCTTCTATCCTTAGGCACCAATTAAGAGAGCATAGTTGCCATTCTTAGTTCTATGTGCATTGTCCCAAAACTTATTGATTGATGCATATTGTTGATATTACTTGTTCTTGAACTATCTGTATCTAGTCACTCTTATGAACTTTGATGGTGGCATATGCATCTATTTGCTACTCTATGAGGTACAAGATGAATGCCACTATGTCATGTTTTCTATATGTGAAACAAATAAACGTTTATTCAAGATCTTTGTTTGTAGCCTTTCATGTTGCATGCATAGTTACTTTGTCTTACTGTTAGAACTCCATCTTTCATGCACATGTTTAGAGTACTTTGATCCCAGCTTTCAATGCTTGCAAATGGTTTGATCTTGGTTTTGATGGTGCATGTCACCTCAAAAATTATTCTTTTTATCACTTACCTACTTGAGGACGAGCAGGAGTTAAGCTTGGGGATGCTTGATACGTCGGAAACGTATCTATAATTTTTGATGCTTCATGCTTGTTTAGTATCTACTTTTCTATGCTTTGTCCACACTTTGAGGTATTTTTATACACTTTCTGGAACTAACCTATTGACAAGATGCCACAGTGCCAGTTGCTTGTTTTCTGCTGTTTTTGGTTTCAGAAAGCTAAAAAATAAATATTCTCGGAATTGGACGGGACAAAAGCCAAAGTTCATATTTCTCCCTGAGCGATACAGAAAATCAAAGACGAGACGGAGGAGGAAACCAGGGTGGCCACACCCTAGCTGGTCACAGGCCCACCCTAGGCCGCGCCCACAGGGGGTGTGGGCCCCCTGGACCTCCACTGACCTTGCCTCCTTCGCCTATAAGAATCCCCCGACTCAGAAACCCTAAATAATCCATCATACTTTCAGAAAAACCTCCGTAGAGCCGCCGCCACCGAAAGGGAGATTCGGGGGATAGAAAGTCTCTGTTCCGGTACCCTGCCGTGACGGGGAAGTGCCCCCAAAGGCATATCCATCGATCTCCATCACCATCTTCATAACCGTTGCTGACTCCCATGATGAGGAGGGAGTAGTTCTTCCTCGAGGCTAAAGGCTCTACCGGTAGCTATGTGTTCATCTCTCTCTATGCATGGTCATATTGTGATCCTGAGCTTTGTAATCAAGTAGATCTACCTTGCTATTCAAGTGCTTTAATAGATCTCTGCTCTCCCCATGTGTGTGAAAGTGACAACATGCACGCCATGATGGCACTTAGGCTAGAGTCTACATAAATACTCATTGTGCTTTAATAGATCTATGTTTTTTACCACGTGTGTGAAAGTGACAGCTTGCGGTACCGTGTGTGGCACTTTGGCTAGATTGAATATTTGTTATGAGTTATATTTGGAGTTGGGTGTCTCTATGAAATTATGGTGTTTGTTGAAACCATCTAGCGCTCAAGGTGACAGTGTGGGGTTATCTAGATTGGGGAAGACGGACTTTGAGGAGTGCTGTTATAGCCCTACCAATGATTAGAGTGTCCAACCAGAGAGTAGTTAAGAGTAGTATCATGAAGAGAGGATATTTATATGAGAGAGTGTTCAATAGTGAAATTATGATCCCTAGGCCTTATTTCTAAACATTGAAACACCGTTTGCATCTAGATCTATTGCATGTTTGCTTGCTTTAGTCTTTACCTCACCGTCAAGCTATTTTCTGGCACCGTTACCACTTGTATTTCACTATCTCTTTGCCGAACTAGTGCACCCATACACCTGACAGGTGTATTGGGTGTGTTGGGGACACAAGAGACTTCTTGTATCTTGATTGCAGGGTTGCTTGAGAGGGAATACCTTTGACCACTTCCTCCCTGAGTTCGATAAACCTTGGGCAATCCACTTAAGGGAAACTTGCTGTTGTTCTACAAACATCTGCACTTGGAGGCCCAACAACTATCTACAAGAATAGAAGTGTGTAGACATCAACGGCCAAGTGCTCGGTGTCGTCCTTGTGGAGCAAATCCTCGATGTCTAAATCGTCGGAGCAGGACGGGTCATCGAAGAAGAACTGCTCAGTCTCGCTCATCGTCAAACTCATTTGTGTGAAATCACATATCAATACCTAAATAGAGCGGTTCAAACTCCGATGGCATGGAAGATCGTCGGATAACTTACTGCGACAATATTTGGGCAACTCCGACGTTGGAAAGCTGACAAGGCGATAGCAGGTCTTGCCGCCTAGGTGCAGGACGACGCTAAACTGCACCTCCGTCATGAATTCATGGTTGGCGGCGCCATGATTCCTCCTACCATGGCCGAAAACCTGGCCGCCCCACAAGATTTGACCTACTAGCGATGCGGCGGGGGTGCGGAGAATCTCGTGGCGTCTAGGCGTGTGTCAAGGCAGCAAAGATGGGTGGGGGAGACAACGCCAGGCGGCGGCAAAGGTGGGGGCGCGTGGGTGATGAAACTTCAGCACGCCAGGAATTGGCTAGTGAGTAGGGTTCACGCTAGGGTCGGGACTTCGCATAGTGTATGTACCAGTCGACGTGCGGATTTTTCTGAAACCCTCAAAAAAAGTAAGGGTCAGGGCCTTTTACGAGGACCTATCAGCGCTGTGAGTTTCATGCAATCTGTAAAATAGCGATTATTTTGATGGTTTTAACATTTTACCATATCTGCTAGAGTTGCTCTAATACCCTTAGGGCATAGAGTGAGGCGTGATGGTTGTCGGGATCCATGGAGCCTGGTTTTTGAAACTTAAAGTTTTTAAATATAAATGATCTTAGAAACTTATGAAACAAAGATAATAACTATATGTTCTAGTGGAAAATTTTAGTTCAAAATATTTTGTATTTTGTCTCAACAAAAATGACAAATTGAGCTTTTGTCATCGGTATGGTGAACGGTGTTAATAGACCGGTGTTTTTTTTTTGCAAAAAAAGGTGATTCTATCATTTTGTGTGATTTTGTCTTTTTTTGTTGAGTCTAAAATATGTAATATTTTTTGCTGAAAATTTACACACCATTAAATTTCATGGTTAGATGAAGCTATTTTTTATAATTATTTGAAAACCATTAAATTCAAATTATTGTAGAGTTTTGAAAATAAATCAACCTTTGCTGGAGTCTGGGAGCCATCGGGCTTATTTGGTAGGGCATAGCACATCTAGGTTGTGGTGACATCAAACATGTTAAGTAAACAACTATTATCCTACACTAGTAGGAAAAAATCCATTGGTGGCGTTTGAAAAATGAGGTCAATGGCGTTGAACCCACACACCATTAACTTTACGCCACTGATAGCAGGTAGTGGTGGCGTGTGGTTCCAACACCACTAGTAAAACAATGTACTGGTGGCGTGTTGTCAGAACGCCACCACTATTTGTTTTAGTATTGACGCAACGCCAGCAGTACCAAAGCATCATTGAACGCCACTAACGTTTTAGCAACATCAACATTTTACCCTGCTGGGGTAGCATTTCGACGTATTTCCCTGCTGCGCCAGAGAAATATGCTGAAATGCTGACACATTAGGGCTTTAGGCAAGTGTATTGAGAAGTAATACACCCAGTAAAATAATTAACTTTAAAACACAACAATAAACGATGAAAACTTAATAGCTAAATCAAGCAAGTCTACAAGAACGTTCACAATACACTAAAGTATAAATTAAGTAACTCGGATAGTACTTGTACGCACAACAATCTTAGAGGCACACACACGACGGCACAATATGATTAACAAAGTTTTGATACAAGTGAGCCTTAACAACGCTCGAAAACTACTTCTTCGGGAGAAATGGGAGAACACCCTAGTAGGTGTTGAACAACGGGTTGTGGCCATATTGATGCATGCGATCCATCACCTCATATGGAGTATCTACGTCGTCGTAGAACACACCTGGTTCATCGATGACGTCTTTGTTGAGGATATTCCCAAGATTTAATTGGATGCGTGCGAGTTCATCCCTCTAATCTCCACATTTTTTCTTCTCTAGTTCTTGGCTCCATCTCAGCACGTCTTTTCCCAAGTAAAGGGTATTAAACACATGTACATATTCACTGATATGATGGATGACGTAGTAGGCGATCATAATATTGTGTCTAGGCAATGACGGAGTAGGCTACCGTAGGCAAGGGAATTGCTCATTTAAACGGTAGCCTGGCAAGGCGCTACTCTTCTTCCTATCTTTTAGTTATGCATCCTCCGTAGGTGCTATAGTTGATGAGAGCTTCGTCCATGATGCCGCGTGCTAACAAGTAGTATTTATTCAAACTTCTCACTGAATCATGATAAAAGCTAGACAATGATGTGGGTGCTGTTGCCTGTCAAAACTCACCGGCGGGCAGCGACGAGCAACACGAAGAGCCGGGAGGCTCCCAGAACTGCTGGTGGGCCCTGGTCCCTCGAGCAACGGCATAAAACTCCGGCGCATACAGCTTGGTTCGAGATGCCACCTGACCTATACCTGGTCGGGAAGGTGAAGGATTGCTCGATTGATTTCTGCATGGTAAACAAGTATCGTAAAATTCGAGCCGTGACCGGCTCCCAGGTTTCCCCGTGAATCGGCTCCTAGAGCCGATTATCCCATGATTCTGCATTAGATCTTATAATAACATGGGGTTTTGCTTTATCGTTACAAATTAAATCGATCTACGACAGTTTGACGTTTTCACCATGTAATTGGAACGTCCTACACGTAATTGAGCCTGGTATATACAAAAGATGAGGAATACTAACCTTAGAGGAGGCTTAATAACCAACGTAAAGTTAATTACGGAACAACTTCTCTAAAGCAGTAAGCCACGTCTCTATGCACTACTGGATCGTTCAACCCGTCTGTAAGGCCTGACTACGTAGATATCAAACTAAACCTTGACGAACAAGGCATAACCATAACAGATCGAAACAACTAAATAAAGATGAAGCAAGATGCTACCCTCGCACTTGGGAAAGGGTGCAAAGGTAGTGAGATAACTAGAGGCAGCGTAAATCAAAGAATTATAACGAAAAGTACCGACGCTAGCCTCAAAAGAACCATGATAGTAGTGTTACTCGCCATCAACAAGGCTTCAGTACGAGTAACACTAAATAACGATATAAGTAAAAATCGCCTAGATCGCGAGATGCGATCTAGGCGCATATTACTACCGAAAGAAACCCTAGAACAAGGGGTGGCGATGTAGAGATTGTGTTTGTTGTGAACGTGATTGTCCTCCTTTTCTTAATAACCTTAGGTACATATTTATAGTCCGGAGACTCTCTACTTTTGGAATAACTCTACAACTCTATCTTTACCTAAACTGAAACGGAACCTAAACTAACACGAAACCTACTATGATACAAGATACACGGGCAATTTAGCCCAAATCCACGCGCTAGGCCGATCCAACAACACGTTGAATATATGCATTTTCCAAGCCCATCTTGATCACGGCCCATCTCCTTCTTTGGCCAAAATATGGCGATAACACATGCCCCCCTGGTTTTGGCAATGATAATTCCAAAACCATTCTGCTGATATATATATTTTTTGTATCGGGTTGCGCGTTGACAGAATGGGTTGCAGAACAGGATCGTCACGCCACCCCTTCATCATGACGCCCTGTCTTCTCAACTCCTTCGCAGTGCATGATTTGACGATTTTGGCAGCACATTCTGGGAAACCGCTATGGCATTGAACCGTCCCTCCACTATTCCCTTTATTTAAATCCACCTAAGCAGTTCGCAATCCCCATCTTCCTCCAACAGCCAAAAAACCCTTCTTCCTCCGCCGAAAAAACCCTGTTTCTTCGCCATGGCCTCCTTTGCTTCCTCTGGCCTGTCCTCCCACGCCTCCAACTCAATGAGTGACCGAGAGCCAACGCCGAGTACTACCGATGGCGTACAACACTCTCGCCCACAATGGTGGGACGAGAGGGGTTGGGATTTCGCCGTTTGGTCGGAGGACGACGTGTCCTTAACCGACGGCGAAGAAGACCTGCAGTTCCTTGCTGATGGGGAACTGGAGGCAGACAACATCGACGACGCCATGTCCTGGGACGGCGTCGACTCCTCCGAGGAGGAGGAGGAAGAGGAGGACACCTCTTCTTAGGAGTACCAGCCGGTGAAGTACTTCCGCACGGGTCCAGCAAGGACACCGGCAGACGAGGAGGCCCTAACGCTTCTTCAAGGCGAAGCGGCAAGACGGCGGCAAGGCGAGGATAGCGCACAAGACGGCGGCGGCGGCGGCAGCGACCTCGGCCTAGATTAGGAACCGATGGCGATAAAGCGGTAGTCATAAGCTCCCTTTTGTAATCGATCGGTCCTTTGTAAGAAACCAGCACGAATGAAATGAAAAATCCGTTCTCGAAGATTGCTCTTGTCGCCAATTTTGCCGATAACAAAATAGGTCGATGCTCCGAGCCGATAGCGCATCGGCTTTTACCTTGCTACGTTTACTCGATCAACCAAGCACAGCTCAAGAGTCGATGCATATCGGTTCCCACAAACGTTGACAAGGTCTGACTTGGTCACATGCTCAGGCAAACCTAAACGGTCACTTCTTAGTCTCAAACGGTAACCTGCGATCTTCTTCAAAAAAGGGCGACCTAGATCTCCAATTGCCCATCAAAATACGTGCCCTGAACAAACAGCTAATGACGGGCAAGAATGAAGATTTCTTCAGTAGCTTGTATGTGGACACTGGCACCTGTTTGTAGCATATGTGAACCTCTAGAGTCGATGACCATGCATCGGCTATATATTATATTTTTTTTTATTCGGCCGATTTTCAGTATCGGCCCCCCCATACTTTACTGTCCAACATCTCACGTGCTTTTACCTGGCCGATTTCATGTATCGGCCCCCATGTTTTACTGTCCATCATCCCACATGCTTGGGAAATATTTCTTGAGATGTTGACCGTTAACCGCCACCGGGAATTTCACGCCGTCCAGCTCCTCAAGCATGTATGCGTTTCCTCTTAAAACTTGATCAACCTGTATGGCCGTGCCAATTTGGAGACCATTTACCATATGTTGCATCCTTAGTCCCTAATGGCAACACGACTTCCCATACCGGATCACCAACGTGGAATTCCTTTGGCCTCACTTTCTTGTTGTATGCACGAGCTACCTTGGCCTTGTTCTCTTTGATCTTCTCAAGCGACCACAGCTGAGCTCGATTAAATCCTCCACACCGTCACTCATCGGGGTTGCATATTCTTGATTGTTAGATCGTCACGAAAAGTGACACGTCTCGATCCGCCGTAATTTCCCGTGGCAATGACTTCTTGTCCATATACTAGATGATATGGCGAAGTTTTTATCGCCCCATGGCATGACATGCGATAAGCCCACAATGCCTCTGACAAAACCTCGTGCCAACGCCTAGGGTGCTCATCGACTTTTCTCTTGATCAGCTTGATGAGGCTCTGGTTGGATGCTTCAGCTTGCCCATTAGCTGAGCATAGTATGGAGATGATCGATCGACTTAATCCCCATGTCCTCGGAACTTTCTAAACTCCTGAGAAATAAAGACCGAACCCCCATCGGTCGTGATAGTTTGGGGAATCCCGAATCTATGGATGACATGCTCTTTCACAAAGTTGATAACATCCTTTGAGTTCACTGATTTCATCGGGACAGCTTCCACACATTTAGTGAAATAATCAGTGATGGCCAAAATCCACATGTGGCCTTTGCTTGATGGAGGATTGATTTTGCCGATCATATCCATGCCCCAACCTCGGAACGGCCAAGGCTTGATGATGGGGTTCATTGCTGACGCGGGTACCATCTGAATTTTTCCAAATTTCTGACATGCTTGACACCCTTTGTAGTAGTTGAAACAGTCCTCAAGCATGGTGGGCCAATAAAACCCTGATCGCCTGATCAACCATTTCATCTTGTGAGCTGATTGGTGAGTTCCACAGGCACCTTCGTGTACCTCGTGCAGGAGCCTCTTAGCCTCGGCTGTCCCCAGACATTTGAGCAATAACCCTTCCAGAGTCCTGTAAAACATGTCATCCCCAATAAGTACATACTTCATGGCCTTGTACCTTATCCGTTTAGGTGCCCCCCGAGCCGAATCCTTCAAGTAATTGAAGATATCGGCTCTCCAGTCGTCAGCTTCCAGGAACTGTACCTGAATATCGGCTCCCTCTGCTACATCCTTGTAGCCTGAAGCCATCTGTGCAAGATCATTTGCCTCTATGTTCTGCGACCCATGGGATCCGGTGAAGTTTAGGTACGGGCTGTGTCATCAGCTCGGCAGCGATTAACCATAATGGGAAGAGGGACTCGCTCTCACACTTGTACTCCTCCGTGAGTTGGGAAATCACCAACTTGGAATCTCCAAAATTTCCACCCTTGCTCGGCTCGAGAGTAACTCCATTCCCTGCGTATTGCCTCGTACTCGGCGGCGTTGTTGGTGCGAGAGGTAGATAATCTGATGGAGAAGGAAAATGTTGCCCCGAGGCGACAAGTAAAATGCCGATGCCGCAGCCATCGTCACAAACCGATCCATCAAAGAACATAGCCCACGCTCTTATAGACGGTCTTTGCTATGTTAGTGTTGATCCTCTCGGCGATAAGGTCGGCTAACGTTGTCCCTTAACGCTTTTGCGGGTTGATACCGGATGTCAAACTCGATAATGCGAACATCCATTTGCCCAGACGGCCTTTCAACATAGGAGCCGACAACATGTGCTTTATGACGTCGATTTGCATATGATGATGATCTGCGATAGCAAAATGTGGCGCGCTTGGTGCGGTGAAAAAGCGAGGCACAACTTATCGATATCGGGATATCTTGTCTGCGTCCAATCATACGCTTATGTAAATACGACTCGCTCTAGCCCATCATAAACTTGTACCACCACCGAGGCGATGGGCGTGTCGACCATCGACAAGTAAATGTAGAATGGTCATCGGTGAGGCGGAACCAACAACTGGCGGCTTCGTCGGATATTCTTTGATCTCGTCGAAGGCTCGTTCTTGCTCGCCCCAATGAAATTCCTCGTCGATTTAGTTTTCACCTCCATGAACGGTTCTATTTTTCTGACAGATTGGAGATGAATCTTCGTGAAGTTGATCTTGCCGATTAGAGAGGCAGCTCTTTCTTTGTGGTAGGTGGCTTCATTGTCCGTCGCCTCGACTTTTCAGCCGATCTCAATCCTCGTTCATGGACCAAAAACCCAAGAACTGGCCGTGACCCTGAAGGCACACTTCTTTGGATTCATCCGTAGCCCGAATTTTCTTGTTCGGTCCAGAACGCGCTGAAGATCGTCCAAGTGTCCGTGCACGGAAGCAGACTTGACCACCACGTCATCGATGTAAATTTCCACCAACTTGCCGATTAGATCATGGAAAATGTAATTCATGGCCCTTTGGTAAGTGGCGCCGGCATTCTTCAGTCCGAACGTCATGACTACATACTCGAACAACCCCACTGAGCCTGGGACTCTGAACGCCGTCTTGTGTATATCTTCTGGAGCCATAAAAATTTGGTTGTAACCGGCATTGCCATCCATGAAGCTCAGGATTTTATGACCAGCCGCTGCGTTAATTAACGTCTCTGCCACCGGCATCGGATACTCATCCTTTGGGGTAGCTCTGTTTAGATCCCGAAAATCTATGGCAACACGCCATCGGCCATCCTTTTTCTCTACAGGTACTATACTAGAAATCCACTCAGCATACCTGCATGGCCTGATTAACTTGGCCGTCAACATTTTCTCGACCTCTTTTTTGACTTCTTCCAGAATTTCGGCCTTCATTTGTCGTGCTCGCTGCTGAAATGGCCGAAATCCTTTTTTAAGCGGGAGTCGATGCTCAATGATGCTCCTGTCTAACCCGGGCATTTCTGTGTAGTCCCAGGCGAAGCAGTCTGGATATTTTCTCAACAGGGCTATCATCGGACCCCGCAGACTCGGGTCTAACTTCTTGCTGATAAATGTTGGTCGTGGCTTATCCCCAGGACCAATGTCGATCTCTTCTAGCTCATCAGCAGATGTAAACCCATACCCTAGCTTTCCGTCACCTGTCAAATCGATGGTAAACACAGGGCAAACAGTGGATGAGGGTAACAAAAATAATTTGGGCCGATCGCCTGAATCGGCCCCCTTTTTGCTTGCATTAGTCAAGGATGGTTTACGCCTTATTGTTTTACAATGGGATGGCGTCTCCTTGCTACGACTGCGTGATCCTCTTGTCGTGTGATTGGTGCTTTTCATTTTTTGTGGCCGATCGCGAGGATCGGCCGTACCACGCATGGTTGTGAACTTTCCTACTCTGTCAGGCCAGTGGATAAGACCAGCCTCACCCCGTTTTTTGTAGCTTCAATGCGCTCACAGCCGTCTAAACTGATTCCAGAGATCGGCTCTTAGTCTTCGCCCAGCGTTCATGCCAGCTATGGAAACCTCGATAGAATCATCTGCATGGATGACCTCCACTTCATCTCCCCTTTGATGAGGCACTGGTGCATCGTGGATGGAATGCAGCAATTAGCGTGAATCCAATCTCTACCTAGCAAGACAGCGTAGGTACTTTTGCTGTCCACGACGAAAAATGACGTGGGTATGGTTTTTCTGCCCACTGTCAGATCCACGTTCAGTACGCCTTGTGTTTCCGAAGACTGGCCGTTGAAGTCGCTTAACGTGACGTTGGTTTTGATCAGATCTGCAGTAGAGCGCCCCAAACGTCGTAGCATGGCGTACGGCATGATATTGACTGCCGCCCCGGTGTCTACCAACATCTTGCTGACAGGTTGCCCATTGATGTAACCTCGCAGGTACAGGGCTTTCAGATGTTTGTAGCCCTTCTCACGTGGCTTCTCAAAAATAACTGGCCGTGGGCCGCAGTCGAACTGTGCCACTGGTATCTCATTGGTTCTTGGCGCGCAGAACTCTGGCGGAAGTATGAACACCATGTTTGTACCAGCCGATGTCTGTGCATCGGCTTTTATTTGTTTGGGGCGCCACTCTTTCTTTGTCGGGCGGTCTCCCGTTTCCAAGGTCTGCCTGACTTTGACGGCTAGATCGGGCCGCGCTTTCTTTAAAGCGTGGAGATACCGTGCTTCAGCTTCCTCCAAGTTACGCAGCCGCTGCACTCTACGCTTTTGGGTATGTCTGAGTCCGTCTGGACACCATCTTGGACGGTGATACCTGTCTTCTTCCTTGTCACCCCTTGGCTTCTCGAGGTCCTTTGCTCGAGCGGACTCCCTGTGACGGCTCTGAGGTGGGAGATGCCCTAAACGTTTGAATACTGAAACCGGCCTCGTGTCCTCCCTCTGCTGTCCACACTCCGGGCAGTTGTCGACTGTAGGTAATCGGCTCATTCCCGCGTCCCAGCAGTACTTGAATAAAGGACAATCCCAATGTTTGTCTGCGCCTTCCTTTTCTTTTGACGGTCCCCTAGCGAGGTGCTCATATCCTTTATCGTCTCCATCGTGCTGGCGCCGTTGGTCATACTGACTCTCATACTTGTTAAGGAGATGCGTGGAATGCGGCTTCTGATACCGCACTCTCCTCACCTGTTCCTCTGTTAAGTCTGCCGTCGTTATGGCGGGCGGTCGCATGGACCAGCCTCTTCTCTTTCTTTGCCCGAGGCGACCACCTTCCTCCTTGTGCGTGTCATGGTGGTACCCGGACCGCCATATTAACACGAGCGAAAAATCCAGTGGCGCCTCGCGAGCTTGAAGTTCTACCATGTTGACGCCAGAAATGGGTTTGTGTCCACTTTCATGGCGAATCGCCCAAGGATCAGACGGCCTTGCTCTATCGCCATTTGGATTTGGCGACGTAGCTCTTTGCAGTCATTGGTGGTGTGGGTGAACGAGTGATGCCACTTGCAGTATGGATCCCGTTCATTTCCTGAGCCGTGGGGATTTTATGGCCGTCGGGTAACCTCAGCTGCTTCTCTTTCAGCAGTAAATCGAAGATCTGCTCAGCTTTGCTCACGTCGAAGTCGAACCCTTTTGCAGGCCCTTGCTGTTTCACCCATTTGCAGGACACGGGGTCTGCCCCCCGAGCCCATTCAGCCACGGCCACCTCCGGGTCTTGCGTAGGATCCCCTTCTTCTGTATCGACCAGGCCTATCGGACGCTTGAACTTGTCTTGGTATAACTCGGGTGGCTGTTCATACATCGTCGTTCGGGCCATGTGCGCCAATGAGTTGTACTCTACTTGGAAAGACAGATCCTTGATGGGTGCTGAGAGACCCAACACTGCCAGTTCAACTGCTTCCTTCTCAGTTAAACGAGCGGAGTAACATCGGTTCTTGATGGTCCTGAAGCGTTGGATGTACTCTGCTACCGTTTCTCCTCGCTTGCCGCTTTGTGCAGTGCGCAATGCCGACCTCGGTAGCCTCTGAATGATATTGGATGTGGAACTGCTCTTCCGGTTGCTTCCAGTCTGAATCGAATCGGTGGCGAGGTGTACCACCCAAAGCCGGTCTGTCGAGATTGCGCAAAAACCTTACGCGCATCTGATCCGATGCCGAAATTATGCCTAGCTGTGTCAGGTATCGGCTTACGTGCTCGATTGAGCTCGATACTTCCGACCCTCTAAACCTTGAGAACTCAGGGAGTCGATACTTGGGTGGCGGCGGAATCGGATCAAACTTCGTTGGGTACGGCTTTGAATAGCCGATTGTCCTTCTCTTGACGCCGAACTGGTCTCTCAAGATAATGATTTGCTCCTTTGTTTGAGCGCGAGGCTAGATTCTCATGGCTTGTTCGATGGCGTGCCAGCTATACGCTTTGTTTATCGTCCACCCTGCATATCGCTGCTCGAGCGCTTTGTTCCGGGCTCCGCCCGAGAACCCCCCGCGCGAAACTCCTGCGGTTGCAATCTGGTTGGTGCGTGGCAGGTTGTTGCAGTCCGGCACGTAGGTGCATATGTATCCGTGTGGGATTTCCTTAGGTGGCTCGAACAGGAATTGGCAGTCGCCTGGGTCGCCTCGACCTTATAGGCGGCGTCGCCGCTGCTCTGGTGGCTCTGGGGCGCGGCGTGAATGGCATTGCGGCCTAGTCTGGGCGGTCTTTCTCCTGGTGAGTCCCTAAAGTAGGCCCGACGGAGAGTACTGATGTTTCATGATTTCTTGAACTACGCGAACGCGACCGCTCAGCGTTCACGGGCTTTGAATGGCGGTGAAGAGAATGAGCCACCATGTAGTTGACTTCACACGTCAGAGCTCAGTGCGCTCCTCGAAGGAAGACAGGTCCACCTCATCAAGAGCACCCTCGGGGACAACCCCTCCACTTGATGCCATGCTTACGGGTCCTCTCAAAGAGCCGATGAGATCGGCTTCAAGAGATTTCGATCTCGTCATACCGCCTTGTGCTCTTCAGAAGCTCGTCGTGCGTGGTCTGCATTCTCCATTGCAGCGTCGGATGTTGATGTAGACGTTGTTGAAGGTCCCACCGGCGTGCGAAATGTGTTGCTGTCAAAACTCACCGGCGGGCAGCGACGATCAACACGAAGCCGAGAGGCTCCCAGGCTAACTGGTGGGCCCTGGTCCCTCGGGCAACGGCCGCAAAACTCCGGACGCAGCCTGGCTTGGTTCGAGCGTGCCACCTGACCTATACCTGGTCGAAGGTGAAGGATTGCTCCGATTGATTTCTGCATGGTAAACAAGTATCGTAAAATTCGAGCCGTGACGGCTCCGTGTTTCCCGTGAATCGGCTCCTAGAGCCGATTATCCCATGATTCTGCATTAGATCTTATGATAACATGGGGTTTTGCTTTATCATTACAAATTAAATCGATCTACGACAGTTTGACGTTTTCACCATGTAATTGGAACGTCCTACACGTAATTGAGCCTGGTATATACAAAAGATGAGGAATACTAACCTTAGAGGAGGCTTAATAACCAACGTAAAGTTAATTACCGGAACAACTTCTAAAACGAGTAAGCCACGTCTCTATGCACTACTGGATCGTTCAACCCGTCTGTAAGGCCTGACTACGTAGATATCAAACTAAACCTTGACGAACAAGGCATAACCATAACAGATCGAAACAACTAAATAAAGATGAAGCAAGATGCTACCCTCGCACTTGGGAAAAGGTGCAAAGGTAGTGAGATAACTAGAGGCAGCGTAAATCAAAGAATTATAACGAAAAGTACCGACGCTAGCCTCAAAAGAACCATGATAGTAGTGTTACTCGCCATCAATAAGGCTTCAGTACGAGTAACACTAAATAACGCATAAGTAAAAATACTGCCTAGATCGCGAGATGCGATCTAGGCAGCATGACACTTACCCGAAAGAAACCCTAGAACAAGGGGTGGCGATGCGCCGAGATTGTGTTTGTTGTGAACGTGATTGTCCTCCTTTTCTTAATAACCTTAGGTACATATTTATAGTCCGGAGACTCTCTACTTTTAGAATAACTCTACAACTCTATCTTTACCTAAACTGAAATGGAACCTAAACTAACACGAAACCTACTATGATACAAGATACACGGGCAATTTAGCCCAAATCCACGCGCTAGGCCGATCCAACAACACGTTGAATATATGCATTTTCCAAGCCCATCTTGATCACGGCCCATCTCCTTCTTTGGCCAAAATATGGCGATAACAGGTGCATAGCAATGAGAACATTGCAACTAATGCACAAATAGTTGAATAGACCAATCATATAATAAAAAAGATATATAAGGAAAGTGTATCGATCTTAATTAGTTAGATGACTGATAAAATGACTTAAGGGAGCCTACGGAAGGAGAATTGTGGTCTTTCTCTTATTGGCAATGACAAAGTATTCTTTCTTCTAATTTTAATCCCTTAAGGTTTTTCAACTTGTTCTCGCTGAAAAGGTAGGGGTCCATAATTGTGATGCCTTTGGTCTTGTCGACGTTGGCGATTGTGTGGGCCATATGGAGGCCCATAGGCTGATAAAGCTTCCATCCACAAGGGCAACAGGTGCATCATATTGAAGATGGAATCGACTTGTATGTAGAATTTGTCCACGGAGGCTTTATCGTTCCAATCAACATAGGGTGGCACCTGAACAACAAAGACCGGGACGAGATTTGCTTCCTTTAGCTCTGCTTTCTCCCTTATTAGAATATTTCATTCAGCATTTTGAATTCAACGGCTGCTGTGCGGTAACTTTCCAATGGAAAGATGTTGTTTCCGGTGTAACTTAGCTTCATGACCCGCTGATTTTCCTAATCCAACAGGGAGAGCATATGGCTGATTGCTAGGGGATGGTTGGATGCTTCCTATGCTTCTTAGTGGGTGTCAGTTGGTCTGGGCATTACAATATCGCTTCCTTAGCTATGTTCCTAAATGTATTTGAACTGAATAACGGTTGTCGTTGGGTGTCCTGCTATGTGTTCTCCGGTGTATGATCATCAAACAGACTCTTCTGACACTGATGAATAACCCGTTAAACAGTTGGTGCTTCTAATTGGGGTTGTCCATCTAGTTGGGGTCCTTCTGTTTGGCGAGAACAACTACCACCCATGACATGTAAATCATGTTGGGGTCCTTCTGGACCAAGGTTGTCATACATATTGGTGTCACCGCCACCGCCAAGTACTGATCAGTGTCATCATACAATAGCTCATTTTCATACACTAAGGCCGGGGCAGAGCTAGGGCCAACAGGGTTCTGACCCAAAGGAGATGGCATTGTTGGAATTCTCCTTGTATGTGGGCTACTGCTGTCACCCAGACGAATGTACGCCTTCGGCAACTCCAGCATCCAAGAACCCCTACACCGTAAGAGGTTCATGTGGTTGTCTGCATGTGCAGGTTGAATCGGAGGATCTATCTCCTCATAACCCTTATGTACCACATGCACATTAACCCGAAGAACGTCGCTTCGTATCTTTTAATTGTGCAACAGCTTCTGATTAGGTTGAATGACTTTGCCTATGGCAACTGCCTTCAACTCCTCATTCACCATTGCGAGGAGAGTGCACGCGTGTCCTCCATTAGGGCGTCTAGCTCATCCCTTGGCGACGCCATGGTGCAAGAGACAGTTGGGCTGCTATGATGAGTTTGTAAGATAGGCGAATTCTCTCAGTCGCCACTAGAAACATTTGGGAGTGCCAACAAAACAACAAGGTTAAAGGTAAATTGTGGCATTTCTCTTACACAACCTTGTTGTACCTAAGCCTTTACTGCCTCGTTATAGACGCCGCTTGCCTATTTTATGAGCTTATCGGCTACCTCTTTAATTGCAGTTCGTGCTTCCGGGGCAATTTTGGCATCGGATTCAGCTTTTCATTCAACAAACAGTGATTAATCATCTAGTTCGTAGTGATTACTAGTCATCTAGCTCGTAGTGATTAGTCAACTAGCTTGGTGGAAATAAGCATATCATGTCTGCCTAGCCGTGTTGTAAAGAAATTACTCCATGCTCTTCCAATAAACAAAAGTAGATATTCAAACTTTAGCTTCGAGGATTTCGACTTTGGTGGTGAAAGATTTATTGTACATCTATTCACTCTTATGAGCTACCTACGTCAACCTAACGGTACTTTAGTTCCTAGACTCACACGTCTCAGGTGAATGGGTGTGTTAGGAATCGTACAACTCCAGCTCATTTGTATGGCAAACAGTAAATAATTAGTTCCAAACAATAATAAATCTCTCAGGACCAAACAACGCCCTCGGGTCGCTAGCGCGGGCGATCCCTACTCCTTCAAAAAACTCTACCCTCGCGTTCCTTCTGGCCGCCGCTGCTGCCGGCGGTGGTGGCGGCGCCCCGGCTTGCAAAGGCGGTGGGGCAAGGTGGGCAGACATCTCTCTCAAGGCTTCGCGCGGAGAGGAGGTGAGACGGGGCGCACGGCTCGGTGCGTCGTCTGCTAGTGCGCGGCAGCGTGATGGACTGGAGGTGGGGCGGCGGGGCATGGTGGCGGTGTTGTGACAGCCGTCCTTGCAACGTTCTCCACCGAAGTATTGCCCCTCATAGTTCTCATGGGCATCACGGCCGGGGTCACCCTCGATTTGTCGACGTTGGTCCGGTGGGTCTGGTGGCCGGTGAAGGCCGGTAGTGTGGGGGATGCAAGTCGGGATTCGAATAAAGGGGGTTCGGTTTCTGGATCCCTATCTATCCAAGATGATGATCTACTTGTCACCTAGCTTCTTAATCCGGTTGGAGTGTTGTGTTCCGGAAGGCTCCGCTAGCGAATTTCAATGGACATCATGCCTGAATTTCACTGGATCAGATGGGATTCGGTCGCGTGCAACCATGTTTTTTACTGACCGGTTGGTTTTAGAGTAAGCGATATGAAACTCTACTATCTGTTACCATCACGGGACCTGTCTTTTAGTCCCATGGTGAAATCAGTCGTGGAGAAGGGCATGAAAGACGAGATCTGAAGACTAGCAATGGTGGTCTGATTCCTGGGGGTGATGAGGTTTTGGTTTTGGTGATCCATGACTTGGAGCAGTGGCATCGGAAAGTGTGTGTGTGTGGGGGGGGGGGGGGCGACAGCACAGGAGAAGTTCTGAGTTCAATCTTGCAGCGTGAAAACCCAAGGTCTGGCCTTAATTGGTTGTGCCTGGCAATGACCTTGTTGTAGGCATTGTTTTGTGAGAGCAGACTTTCTCTAGGGTGAAAATCTATGATCTGGCAACAGTGGCACTTTTGCATTCTTTCCTTCTTGGAGATGTCGTTTTTGGGATAAGCTGGACTTTTGATGCTGTCTTGGTGGTGTTAGATTCGCTGTTACAAGGAATTGATCACTATAGAGGGACTTTTTTTGTATTTCTTCTTTTTCCTGGGTTGTGTACATCCGTAAGGTCGCTAGGGCTATGCATTGTTGCAGAGGCTAGTTGTAATTGGTATCTTCTTGATATTAATTTATACTCTTTATAAAAAAAATGAGTTCAAAATTCTTAAACGAATTACCTGCAAAGATGTTTTCGACAAATTCAATATTTTTGAAATTCACGAAGTAAAATTTTATTGCACAAGACTCAAGAGGTCATATATTTGGACTACCATAGGCATGCTGGTACATATTTTATCCAAAAAATGGACATCCAGGCTATGTTTTGTCCAAAATCTTGAAATGTGGTTTTTAATAGAGACCAAATGGATCCATTTTCACTTTTGAATTTACTTCTCCATTGAACCTCCCAATAACAACAAAATACCAGTAGTAGATTCAAGCATACAACTACATGAAAACAATTTCCCTAAATCACTAGAGAAGCACTTGAAAATAAGTTCAAGTTAATGTATTAAAAACTGAACTTGATGGTTTTGGTAGGAATAAAGGTGAGAATGGATATTTGGGCTCTTGTGTCACATAGAGCTGTGTGTTAGATATAAATAGCTGTTAGATGAATAACATTAATTAACATGGTGACAAAACGTTGATTGAAGCGTGCAATTAGGAAATTGAGAAGCTGGATC
Source organism: Avena longiglumis (assembly GCA_030063025.1). Taxonomy (NCBI): domain Eukaryota; kingdom Viridiplantae; phylum Streptophyta; class Magnoliopsida; order Poales; family Poaceae; genus Avena; species Avena longiglumis. The sequence continues at coordinate 537,150,697 of CP125976.1, forward strand.
AAAGTAATTAGGACGTTTGTCTGTGTGTCTATGTTCTGATCGAAGGACTCAAAATTTAGCTGGACTTAATTCCATGATAATACAGCGAGAAGAGCAGTACGTAGGGGACCTTCAAATGATGGACACATAACATTGATGCCATGACCAGCCTATCACAGAATCCAAAAGAACAAACAAGAAAAGGACGTACAAGTTATTATCTCTACGAGTAGGCCGTTGGGCCCGTCGCCCCGCGGCCGCCTGACGTCGGCATGCACGCCAGCACCAACAGCATTAACAGCATTGCCACCGGCACCAGCATCAGCATCGACGGAGGCGGAGGCAGTGGTGGCAGGACGAGCGGGAGGATCACCAGCGACGCGGTGACCAGAACGAGGAGCAGGACGGAGAAGTAGTTGGTGAAGAAGCTTCCGCTGCCGCTGCCGCTGCCGCTGCCGCTGCAACTAGGCTCCTCCTTCCCGCGGTGGTACTGTGATCTTTGGTCACACGGCGGAATCGGCGGTGGCGACGACGTGCTGATTCCGCCTCTGCCGCTCTCCATGTCGTTGGCTGAGGCCGATGCCGTGCCCCTGAGGTTAGGGATCAGTTTTTGGCTGTCCTCCGACTCCAAGGACTCGCTTCTTTCGGTCAAGAACATGAGGAGCTAGCTAGCTAGCATCCAGTTTGATACCTTGCCCTTGGCGTGTGATGAGTCTTGTTGAAGTGGAAGATGGTGCAGTGCTCCAGAGCTGCCTGCTAGCTTGGAGTTGAAGCTTGGATAGCTCCGAATTCTTGGCGAATCAGATCAGATCTGGCAGTCTAGTTATATCCCTGTGGATTGTTGTGGAAAATCGAAGATCTTATCAGCATGTGAAGCAATCGATGGAGCTAGCTAGCTAATATAACCCGTCTTTTCATTGCGTAAGCTTTACGTCTAGCTAGCTAATAGGTTCCGTTTCACTACATCTCAAGAAGAAAAAGTTGGTAAAGCCATAGAAAAAGGGTGGAAACATCAAAAAGGGAGGCGAAATGGCGTTAGTTCCTTGTTCTTTCGGAAATAAAGGGTCCCAGCTAGCGAGCGCGCGTTGATTTTCTTAGGATAGTCCGGACGGGATTGTTGATTAACCAAGTCACAATTAGAGTACTAATTACATCTACAAGCAAAATATGTACTGTACGTAGGACAAATAAAATAGAAACAAAGTACAGGATTACTATATATAGCTGAAGCGATCGTACGTTCAATATACCGTAGGAAGAATTAACCTACTACTAGTATGCTAAACCGATCAAGAGCCTTCACCCACATCCACTACATGTATATGCAAGCCAGGCCAGGTGTGTCCGTACGTACGCGCCGACAGGGTAGACATACGATCACATGCAGCACACATGCACCGAGATGCATGCATGAACATCGCCACCAAGCTAAGATTGACAGATGTCAACCGGTCGTACGTAAAAAACCACACAGAATATATACTCCATACATACCTGGTGAAACCGATGGCAGGCAGCAGCTCGCAGCTATATTAGCATCCAAATTTTCATGCGCATCAAGCTCGCTCGGTATACATCATCAAGCAGTACTGACTATGACTTTTAGGATCTATGGCTCATCCATTCGATCATATGGACTGAGCGAGAGATGCAGACAGGCAGACGAGGGGAAGGAGGAAAGGAGAGAGAGAGAGAGGGAGGCGGAGGGATAGAGAGAGAGGTAGATGGCAGCAGCAGGGGGGGGGGAGGGAGGGAGGGAGGCTGGATGCATTGCACCCAGCAGCCAGCGGTATTAGTCATCGCGTCGTCCCGTGCAAGTTGTGGCGATGGTGGGGGAGTATTATAAGCAGGAGGTGATGGAAAGGCAGGAGGTAGGGGGGAGGGGGAGGGGGGGTTCGTCTCCCCTGGCCATCCTCGCTGCCCTCGTACGTGTTTTTGGCTGCCACTTTGCCAATTTCTATGCACCTGCCCCCACCCCCGGCCCCTTTATGCAGTCTCGGTCGGCGAACTCCCTCGTAACATCGGATCTCCACTGCGTCTGCAGCCTGGCTTTGTTAATCAAAGAGGAAATCTAGGGGCGTCTATCTATCCTTTGTTTAGGGTTTTTGCGGAATCTTGACTGTCTGGGGCGGGCGCACACAAGTCTTTGCTTTGCCAAAATAGCCAAGGACGACGTACGTCTCTCTTGGCCTTGGTCCTGTTAGATGTATATATTTATATATTGTATTTCTCTTATATGTTAGGGGGCTTTCTACATATTTGCTCTGTATCTGTACTATATATTGTGGCCTTTGGCCCCTAGAGGAATACATGTTGTATATTCCTGACATGGTATCAGAGCTAGGTTAGACAAATTTTTCTGCAACATCGTCACCGCCGCCACCGTCCCTGTCGTCGTCGTTCTTCCGACGTCGCCGCCGCTGGTTGCCGCTCATCTCGGATCTGCCGTCTTCGACACGATCTGCCGTCTTTTTGAGATCGGTTCGAATCGATCTCGTTTTCCAGCATCATCTTCTCCACGCGACGTTGTTCGAATCAATCGCGCGGGCCTGCCGCGTGCCGATCTGCTCCTTATCCACCGCATGGCCTGGGATTCTCCACTCGCCTGACACCGCCCGATCAAATCCACGCACGGGAGGACCCTGCCTTGCTCCAGTGACCACGCACGGGAGGAAGCCAGCTCCCCGCCTTGATTCTCGCGCCCCACGCGTGGTACTGCTCCCTGACGCGTACTCCCTGGCGCGGTACTGCTCCCTGACGAGTACTCCCTGCTCCCACGCGCGGGCTCCCTGCTCCCTCTACTGCCCGTGCTGCTCCCTGACGAGTGCTCCCTGACGCGTGCTCCAGTGCTGTTGCTCCCTCTGTTGCCCGGTGCCGACCTGCTGCTGCCTTCGACCGCATCCCGCCTGGCCTGCCGTCGGCTGATTTTCGTCTGCTTCGTCAGGATCAATTAGATCTAGATCTAGATCTGATCTGGAAAAAAAAGAGACAAAAGAGAGAGAGAGAGAGAGAGAGAGAGAGAGAGAGAGATATGTCTTCTTCATCGGGTTATGTTGCGATTCCTCGCTGCCCGGTGGTCTTTGATGGCGCGAATTACCCTGATTTCACTGCCTTTATACGCGTTCACATGCGCGGTCTTCGTCTTTGGGGTGTGCTCTACGGCGAGGTCTCCTGTCCGCCGTGCCCCCTGCTCCTGTGGCTCCTATTCCACTGACGTCGATTGTTCTTGATGCTGATGCTTCTCGGGAGGCCAAGGATGCTGCTCAGAGTGCTGATGATAGTGTTGTTGCTGCTTATGACCTGAAGTTCAAGCAGTACTCTTCTGATCTCGAGGCCTATCGACACGCTCTGACTGCTTACACTCAGTGGGTTGATGAGGATGCTCGTCTTTCTTGTTCTCACCTCCGATGTTACGCCTTAGTATGCTCTTGAGTTCATGAGTCTCCCCTCATTGCCGCTCAGTGGGCTCATCTTCGTCAGCGCTATCAGCCGTCTGGGGATGCTCTTTACCTGTCCGTGGTTCGCCAGGAGCATGCTCTTCAGCAGGGTGATTCCACTATTGATGAGTTCTATACGCAGAGTGCTGCTATCTGGCGTCAGCTTGATTCTCTTCGTACTGTTGTCTGTGGCACATGCTCGTGCTGCTAGATTGTGCGCTTGGATTTGGAGTTTCACCGCATTTATGAGTTTATGTCTCGGCTTCGCCAGGAGTTTGAGCCCTGGCGTGCTCAGCTGAATGCTCGTGGTCGTGTTCCGCTCTCTAAGGTGTTGTCTGAGCTTCGGGCTGAGGAGACCCGTCTCCGTAGTGCTGGTCTTCTTGCGGTTCCGTCTGTGCTTGCTACTCGTGGTGCTCCTCTGTCGTCTGCTCCCTCGACTCAGCCGCGGTCCCCTGTGCCGCCGCCGCCGATTCTGCCCACTCCTCCGTGTCGTGGTCGGCTGGTCACCAAGCAGCTCGGGTCAGCTTCAGCACCAGCAGCCTCAGGGTCAGAGTCAGCACCAGCAGGCTCGTGGTTAGGGTCGTCGTGGTTCTCTTAAATCACTTGCTCTTCTGTGAGGGATGGCCACACTTGGGCCACCTGTTATACACGGACCCAGTTTACGTCGCGACACCGAGCTCGTGGGCGTCGGCTCCTTCCGGATCTTCAGCGGTTGCTCTCTCGATCGGGACATTATCGAGTCTTGGCGATGCCTTGCTCTGTGCTCTTCTTCGACGAACGCTTCTGGTTACGTGGTGACTCTTGAGCAATGTCGACCACCACCTTCTACACAGTCAGGCACGTCTCCGTGGTATCTGGATTCTGGAGCTTCTTTTCATATGACCTCTGAGTCTTCTTTTATGTCCGCTCTTTGTTCTCTCCCTTCTCATGTCCGTGTTTTTACGGCTGATGGTACCTCTCTTCCTGTTTCTAGTCGGGGCACCCTTTCTACTTCTTCTTTTTTTGTTCCTGATATTTCTCATGTCCCTCTTCTTAAGATGAATCTGTTCTCTGCTAGCCAGCTTACTGACTCTGGTTGTCGCGTCATTCTTGATGCTGATTCTTGTGTAATCCAGGACCGTCGCACACATGCCCTGGTTGGAGCTGGCCCTCGCAGTCGTGACTCTTCAGGACTTTGGGAGTTAGACTGGCTTCGTGTTACGCACTCTTCTTCTTCTCTATGTTGATGATATGATCATTACTGGTGATGATCCTGAGTATATCGCCTTTGTTAAGGCTCGTCTTCGTGATCAGTTTCTTATGACTGATCTTGGTCCTCTTCGATACTTTCTTGGAATTGAGGTTTCCTCCACTTCTGATGGCTTTTACATCTCTCAGGAAAAGTATATTCAGGATCTTCTTTCTCGTGCTGCTCTTGGGGATGAGCGCACAGTTGAGACCCCTATGGAGCTTAATGTTAAGCTTCAACTTACTGATGGTGATCCTCTTTCTGATCCGACGCGTTATCGTCATCTTGTTGGGAGTCTTGTCTATCTTGTTGTTACTCGTTCTGACATCTCTTATCCCGTTCATATTCTGAGTCAGTTTGTTTCTGCTCCTACCACTGTTTACTATATTCATCTTCTCCGTGTTCTTCGTTATATTCGTGGTATGATCACTCGTCGCCTTTTATTTCCTTGTTCCAGCTCCCTCCAGCTCCAGTGCTATTCGGACGCTACGTGGGCGAGTGATCCTTCGGATCGTCGTTCACTTTCTGCTTACTGTGTGTTTCTTGGTGGTTCGCTCATTGCTTGAAGACGAAGAAACAGACAGCGGTTTCCCGTTCGAGTGTTGAGGCTGAGTTGCGTGCTATGGCCTTGTTGACTGCTGAGGTGACCTGGTTACGGTGGTTACTTGTGGATTTTGGGGTCTCTCTTACCACACTCAGTCTGGTTTTGTCTGACAGTACATGTGTTATTAGTGTTGCACGTGATCCGGTCAAGCATGAGCTTACCAAGCATATTGGTGTTGATGCTTTCTATACCCGTGTTCAGGTGCAGGCTCAGGTTGTTGCGCTTCAGTATGTGCCTTCAGATTTACAGTTGGCGGATTTCTTCACGAAGGCACAGACCAGAGCGCAGCATGATTTCTTACTCTCCAAACTCAGTGTTGTGGATCCACCATGAGTTTGAGGGGGGTGTTAGATGTATATATCTGTATATTGTATTTTCCCCATATGTTAGGGGGCTTCCTGCATATTTGCCCTGTACATGTACTATATATTGTGGCCTATGGCCCCCAGAAGAATACATGTTGCATATTCCTGACAGGTCCTACGTGCCAGGAGGAAATTGCAGTTTTACACCGGCCGGCTTTCACTGCAAGGAACACGAGCTTTACGATTTCTGTGCAGTTTTTTCACAGCTCACTACAGCAAACAACCAGGCGCCGACGGCCAGCTCCTATCGGCGTAGCCCGTGATTACCGTCAACGTAGGCTATGCCGACGGATGCCGAGCATAGCACCTATGGGGTTCATATCGGTGGTTGACAACCAGTATGGCGGTAGCTATGCCCTTTTTTACAATTTTATTTTATTTTTTAAAATTTGTTTTAATTATTTGACTCGTTAATTTCACGAGCATCTTTTTTTTAAATTGTTTGTCTCGTTAATTTCATAAACGTCTTTTTTAACACTAAGTATGTTTAATCTTTGTTTAATTGCACTCATGGTCAAACTTTCCGATCGGTCACCCTTACACTACTTTACTCTTAGCACGTTTAACTCTTCTCTGTTCTTTCCGGATGAAATTAGACCTTATTGATAATAGTACCATATCAATCCTATTAATCCTTGGATCATGGTGTCACACGCCTTTATTTTTAAAATTTCAAACAATTATTTAAGTAAAAAATGAATAAGTAATAATAATTTTGAATTCAAATAACAATAAAATAATTTTTTTTGCCTTCTTCTATTTAATATGGAATAATTAATATCTTTAAATTCGTAAATCAGAACACTTGGTACTTGACACAAGTGCGTAATTCATATCGCCGCCAACACACTTGGTTCTTAAATTCATAATTCATATCTTTAAAATTCATATCTTTTAATATGGAACACTTGGTACTTGACACCTTCGACCGTGCGAGTATCGATTGGATGGGGCTGCACAATGTGCGTCATACCAGGGTTTCGATGTGCCATCGCCGCCAACAACCTAGGGAGCCTCCCATATGCTTCCTCCCAATCACCATAAACCATCTTCATAGCCATTTGCTTAGCCCTCCAAGCCTTTCCATACTTGATATGATAGTCAAATATGAGTTTCACAAATTGGACCAAAGAGGCCGCTTGCAGGGTAGGCGTAGCTTTGATGGCATTGGCACACCGGTGTGCAATTAAAGTAGATGCCAGTTGCCGGTGCTTGCTGCCCTCTAGGAAGGCATTGCCACATGTGTGCGGGACTTCATACTTACTTATCTTCCACCAACCTTCAGGTTTCTTCTTCCTTGCCCATACATTCCATGGACAATCTTCATTCTCGCATATCAAAACATATCTTTCATTTTGGTCAGACTTGAACACTATATAGGGTCGATGATGACTTACGGCATACTCCTGGAACCATATTTGCATGTCCAACATAGCCTTGAATTTTAGCCCCGGGTATATCAAAGGTCGTTCCCTAGGTCGACTTTGTGCCTCGTCTTCGGTGAGGGGTCTAGGCCGCTCCGGCCCATACTCCCGCAGGTTCAAGTCTGCCAAGGCTAGGTGAGCCTCCCTAACATCCTTGAACTCATGAACATAAGGATCTCTGCCCCACACCTTGACAAATGCATCGGTCTCCTTCTCCGAAAACTTGGGAACCGAACGATCATCGTCCGAGTCCGCAGCGTAAGCATGTTCATACCCCTCGTCCTCTTCATTGTCATCTTCATAGGTATATGGATCTCCCTCAAGCACCGAGGATGCCACCAAAGGTACACAAGGCGATGATGGAATGTTGATTGGCGAGACAGCTACAAACTCTTCCTCGATCGGCTCTAAGGTTTCAACATTCATTTTCTCCTCGATGATCTCTACTCGTTCTCTTTTAACAGAACTAGGCTCCTCCATAATCTCCTCCAAGTAATCTTCATCTTGTTGATTTTCTATATCCCACACAGGCGGTTGGCTTGGACCCGCATCATACACATCCTCATGACGGTCATCGTTACTTCTTTCGATAACCGAGGGCCGCTTGTTCAAGTCGATGAGAAGATGGGCATGCCCGGTGACCTTGACAGCAAACACGACCAAAGATTTTATTTGCGAGTTCTCCACTATCTCTTTGTATAGATCCCACTCGTTGTCACCGTTGATCAGGATCATCTCAGTATAAGATCTAGAGCCACCCGCATCATATCTTCCTTCCAAAACAACTTCATCGCCTTTGTCACTCCATCCAAGGGCGGATCTAACCTTGACAACAACATCACTAAGACTAGGAATAGTCGGAAAAATATCACAGTCTTCGCCATATCCACAAACTCAACACCGCAATACGATTGCACAACACGCCCACCCTGATGCACATGAAGTACTTTTGCATAAGCCATCTATATTAATAGCCAAAACAAATACCAAAGCATCCATTAGAGAATGCAATACCCAACAAATTGTGACAATGTGCAACCAATAATACCAAGCCATCTACAATATCATTGCTCTAACCTACTCATTTTGCACTAGCCAATATCATTCATATATGTTGCACATGCTTACAACACATTACTACCAATCGAAAATACAAACACCAATCAATGTTGCAACTCCTACAAGCTCGAAAGTGAAATCCTACAAATGTTTCCTACAAGCAACTCCTACAAGATCAAACACATGTTTCCTACAAACAACTCCTACAAGCAACTCCTACAACCAAATCCTACAAGCTCAAGCACATGTGACATTTACCAATATCATCTAAGTGAATTCTAATGAGCATACTAGTTGATTAAGTTTCTAATTTTACATGATCTTGCAAAGAACAAATCAATAGATCAAGTAGTCAACAGATTTTGAGAGAGGGGAAGGGGAGGGGAGAGGTACCTGCAGAGTTGCAGAGGAGGTTCAGCCGGAGGGCAGAAGAAGCGGACGGGGAAACGGCCGGAGGAGGAGCTGCCCACCCTCCACCGGCGTGCAGGTGGAGGAGGAGCGGCCATCCACCCACGTGCGGGCTCCGGCGGATAGGTAGTGGGGGTGGAGGAGGGGGTGGTGCGGTGGAGGCAGAGAGTCCAGCGGAGGCGCGGCCGAAGGCGGAGAGGGCGATGGAGGAGTGGCCTGCCGGCGTGCGGGCGGAGGAGGCAAACCGGCGCGGCGGCAGGGTCACTTGAATGAGGGAAAAAGAAACCGAGAGGGCACGATTCGCTATAACCCTAGGGTCGGCGCCATTATAAATGGCGCCGACATAGAGGCCACGTTAGCCAGGCGCCCACCCAGTGGCTAGCTCGGCGCCATCACCGACATGTGTTAGGTCGGCGCCATTTGAAGTGGCGCCGACGTGAGGGGTCATATTCCAAATTAGTTTCACCCGGGGGGGGGGCAGAGCTGGTTGAACTTGTTCAATTTGGTTAGATTTGTCAAAAAATACGAGCGACGTGAGTTGGATAACGCTCGGCTCGTTGAGCCGTCCGAGCGAGCCGCGAGCTTCTCGAGCCAAGCCATAAGCCTACTTTTCAGTTATTTTTTATACACAAGTCGAGCTAGGTTTGACTCGATTTTGCTCGAGCCTGACCAAACCGAGCTACAAGTTGACTCGACTCGGCTCGATTCGACCCCTAGGTATAATATTAAACCTAGGCCAACGGCTAAACCATTGGCATAGACTTGACGCTGTCACATCTAATCCTTACACTGATGGCCTAGTCTACACTAATGGCCATCGTCGGCCTATCCCGACCTGCGCCGACAGTAAACCTAGGTCGACGATACGTTTGCTCAGCTGCCCATCTCGGGGCCTACGCCGATGACCCCAACGAATAGCCGTCGGCGTCTGCATCTTCTCCCGTAGTGGCTTTTACGTCTAATCAGTTGCATATTTCACTAGGTCTCCCCGTTAATGCACTACGCTGGTTAGCTCAGCTGACACCAAAAATGTGATTTTACTCAATCCCTTTTTTATGAAACAACAATGTTTAGATGTTTTGTGTGTTTCTTGCAAAACGAATAATCTTGTCAAACTAAATAAACCATAGAAAAATAACTCTCTGTCAAAAAAATGATTTTATTTGGATGCTTCTAGGTTGTAATGAACCAGTTTTGATTCAAAGATTTTAAAATGTGCCAACAAAAACATGTCCAACCTGTAGATAACATTGTACATGAAATGGACCTGGAATAAAAAGTAGCATGTTTATTTATGAAAAGTGTTTTTGGCTCCCAGGATCTAGTGATCTCTTTATTCTAAAAGATTCAAAAAATTACAAGTTTCAGAAAAATATAATATTGGACATATCCTACAAGCATGCAAAATCTCAATGCGGAGTTCTTTGTATTGTGGGCTACATAAAAATAACAAAATCTTATAAAATTTGAGATTTGAAAATATGCATATCGGATCCCCAATTTTGTCATTTTTGTAAGTATTTGCAATTTTTATTTTACATGTTTATGAGATATATGATTGGCTACCTCCGGTTTTTCTCATTTTTTAAAACTTGTAAATATGTTTCAACACAAAATTTTAAAAAGATCACTCGAGCTTGGGAGCAAAAAATCTCCACTTGTTTATATAGACAATACATAAAAGATAGATGAATTAACTTAGCTAAGCAGTGCTTTAACGAAGAACTTGTGGAATGTGCAACATATTAGATATAGAAGTAGTGAAAACTGCAACAAAAAATGGTACAAGTGCTGATCGTGGTGATCTTTGGAAAATCTTATACTCTCTCTCACTCATATTAGTTGACTGGGCGGGAGATGAAGGCAAGCACGCTGCTCAAGGGAAAGCGCTGGTAAACTGGATAACCGTCTGCAGACCTAAGGCCTTGGGAGGGCTCGGGATGCCTGATATCGAGCGTACTAGAAGAGCGCTGAGGCTCCGCTGGCCTTGGCTTCAATGGACTGATCCTGCACGCACCTGGGCCGGATCAAAGCTTCCTTGTAACTCCTCTGACATGGCCCTTTTTCGAGCATGTACCAAGATCACAGTCGGAAACGATGAAACCGCTTCTTTCTGGCACAACAACTGGTGTGACCGCGGGCCTCTCAAGCAGTGGGCTCCCGACCTCTACAAGATCGCTACAAGAAAAAAAAAAAAGGACTGTTGCGATAGAGTTTGCTAATGGAAACTGGATCCGCACGGTTGACAGGCTCAACACGCCGACCCAGCTTGCACAATACATGGAGGTTTGGGACATCACCCAACAAACTCAGTTGAGCACGACGCTTCCTGATTCCATCAAATGGACCCCCACCGCTGACGGAGTATACTCCGTCAGCTCGACCTATCACGCACAATTCAACGGTTGTTTTCCCAAATTCAAGGCGCAAAAGATTTGGGACACCCACGCTGAGCCGAAGTGCAAGCTCTTCTCTTGGCTGGCCCTCCACGGAAAACTACTGACCGCTGACATGCTGGCCATCAGGGGATGGCCTCATGACCCCATTCGCCCGCTTTGTGCATCGGCCCCGGAAACTGCCAACCATCTCTGCAAAGATTGTCCTTTCACGACTGTTGTCTGGAACATAACGCAATCATGGAACAACGATACAATCGGCAGTCCCGGGCAGTCCTTTTCCTCCATATCAGAATGGTGGGACGACTTGATCGTCGGAAGATCAACAAAGGAGCAGAACCGCCTTAGTGGTCGCATGCTTTACGTCCTATGGAATGCCTGGAAGGAACGAAACTGAAGAATCTTTACGAGTCGACGGACGACATACTTCAACGGAAGCTCGCTTTTCATACGCATGAGCCGGCTATTCCAGCCGAGCCAAACTAGTTTTTCGGGGTTTTCTGGTGGTTTTGGCATGTTTTCATCTTAATCTAAACATGTCATTCTGTACTTTGACCGATTATTCTCTCTTTTAATAGAAAAAGTGCTCTTGCGATTGCTCTAAAAAAATATTAGTTGATTTAACTTTGTCTAGATACGGATGCATCTAGACTAGATATTTAAATAGATACATATGAATCTTGATAAACTTAAGTCAACTAATATGGATCAGAGAAAACAGTAAAAGTATTGGAAAGCGCAATTTCCTGTACGTGCCAGATTGCCAGCTGTATGTGACGGAATTTTCACATCCGGAAAATTTGCACGAGAGAGACTCGAGTAGTTAGTGAAAAGTAGTGCATGTACGATTTCACCATCAAAATTTGGATTATGTTCGTCTTGTTTGTTTACCTAATAATTGGCTATGCATATTGGGCACTGGTGAAGGAAAAAAAGAATAACGGTTATATTGACCTTCATTAGAAGAAAAAGAAAGAATAACGGGTTCCTAAAAATGTCTTGGAGAGAGAAAAGTGTGGCTTGGAGGATGGACCTCTTAAACGTAAAAGAGTATAGCTAGCTTTAAGGGGTCTCCAAATAGAAATACCATTCAAGACGCACATCTTATACCCATATGCGGATCCAATGAGTATACAAGATAGAAGAACATCTATAGCGGATCATGTAAAATTCCTGCCCTAACCATTAGTTTTATGTTTTTAGGCAAAAAAAATGACCAGCACATATCCCTCAAAACTGTCTGTCCTAGATTTTCTTTCGGCGAGTTGAAAACTGGCTACCAAATCATGGTGTTGGCCGGAGGGGCTCTACGGGTGTGTTTGGGTTGTGCCAAAGATTGCCCCGGCAAATATTTGGCTAGCCAAAATTTTGGTTAAGTCTTTGCTTGCCCATAAGTTGGTCAACATTGGCTAAAAAATTAAACTAAAGTAGGTAGTGGAGCATTGGTGAAAGGGCATGTATGCCCTCATGTGTGGTTTGTCCATTGGCATCGCTTGGGCCATGTGTTGGTCTCAAGGGTGGAAGATGAAGAAATGTCCAAGGGCTTTGTGCCTATTGGAATCATGAAGAAAGAAGGAGCTTGAAGGTTGATCAAGACATGTGCAAAAAGTTGCATCAAGATGGATCAACCTCAAGAAGGGATGAAGAAGGGCAAGATCAAGATGCGGCATCTCTAGAAAATCACATGCTTGAAGCTTGCCATCCTCATGATCATGGAGTGATGAAGACAAGTTCAAAGAAGAGGCCCCCCCATGGAGTATGGGGGAGAAATTTTCAAGTCTTCATCTTCATCAAGCAAGAGCAAACAAGAAAGGTGTTCCCTCTATAGAAGAACAAGACGATCTACATCAAGTTCAAGTGGGATGCTCAAGGCAAAGGTATGTTCTTGATAGGGATTTTTTTTGCCGGTCTCGTGTTGTTAGTTGGGAGACCGGGTTTAGGATAGATAGCCGTTCTATCAAGAGGGGCTCTCAAGCGGGTGTATCGTTTGCATCGTTCGGAGAGAGCTCAAACCTTTGCATTCATAGCATCATCTTTCTTGGTTGCTATTTGGTTCTTGTCCATGAGAGGATCTAGAGCTTGTGGTCATCATCATAACAAGCTATAGTTTATCATCTAAGGATTTCACTTGCATATCGTATTGCGGTTTTTGATCTTGCGAGTTTTCCGGCTCCACACCTTGGGGGATACTTCACATATATATTCATAGTATTTTCTCTCAAGGTGATATCCAATATTTCGTCGTTATCTTTCAAACGAAATTGGTTTCATCTCGTTTGGAGTTCGGATGCAAAAGTTATTGCATTTCTGGTTTTCTGGTTTCTGGGATTTCCCTAACCGGAAGTTCCGGCTTGTCATCGGAAGTTCCGCTAGGGCATTTTTGCCGCCGAAAGTTCCGGTAGAAGTTTCGGGTCTTCTTCCGCTCACGTTCAGTAACCTTCTGTTTTGGATGTGCTATTTGACGGAACTTCAGTCGAAATTTCCACCCGAAGTTCTGCTCCGACCGGAAGTTCCACTCGGGCCTAATTGCCGCCGAAAGTTCCGGTTGAATTTCCGGCTCTCGTTCTGCTCACATTCAGTAACCTCTCTGTTTTTGTTTGCTCTATTTGACGGAACTTCTGTCAGAACTTCCACCGGAAGTTCCGGTGAACCGGCAGAAGTTCCGACCAGGACTCCCGTTTTCAGTTTCTCGCTTCGCGGTTTTTGACCGTTGGATTTGTGCCACCGGAACTTCCGGCCTCCCACCGGAAGTTCGTCCATGGTCGTGAATGCCCATGACGGGCAGATCTGGGAGCCCTTTAAAAGTGGGTTCCTCTTCCCCTTCGTGGGTAACAGCTCTTTTCTTGGTTCTTGGCTTTCTCTCTCTCCTGCATTGTTGACCTTGAAGAAGCTTTCCCTTCCCATGATTCTTGCATCTTTTTGAGGGATTTGAGAGAGGAGATCTAGATCTACAATCCCCCCAAGCTAAATCCTTTCTTTATGAAGGAATCATTGGGATCTAGATCTTGGAGAGTTTTGTGTTCTCCTCTTGTGTTCTTCCTCCCTTATTCCCCCAATAGCTTTTGTAGCTTTGTTGGAATTTGGGAGAGAAGGACTTGCCCTTGCATTTGGTGCATAGGTTTGAGTTGTCCTCGGAGATTCGGCGAGTTCAAGCTTGTGGGATTGTTTCTCTTGGGTTCCTTGGAACCCTAGACGGTTGTGTGGTTGGATTGTTGACCTTTTGTGGTCTTGTTGACCTTTTGTGGACTTGTAGCCTTTTGTGGCGTTGTTGGCCTTTTGTGGCATTGTAGCCTTTTTTGGCTTTGTTGTTGGGAGCCTCCAATTGAGTTGTGGAGTTAGCCCCAATCTTGTACGGGTTCGATGACCTCCCTCAAGCGTCCCATAGTAGAGCGAGTGCCCGCCTTTTGTGGTGCGCACTCGGGAGAATAGGGTTAGCCTTTTGTGGCGTCGGTGAGTTGCGTGCTTCCGCATCCGGGGTGTGGCCTTGTGTGGCGTTGGGTGAGCATCGAGCCACCACACCTCGAGGTGAGCCATTTGTGGCGTTCGAAGAGCATTGCGCCATCGCACCTCCCCAATGGAGACGTAGCTTCTTTGGAAGTGAACTTCGGAAAATAAATCTTCGTCTCCGCGTCCATCGGTTATCTCTCAACCGAGCCCTTTACTTATGCACTTTACATTGTGATAGCCTTCGTGCTTGAAGTATTTATATCTTGTTATCACCTTTTTGCTTGTATTGCCTAGCATAGGTTGTTGGTGCACTTAGGTGAACTTAGTGGCTAGGTTTTGTGCTAAATAAATTAAACGTTAGTTTTATTCCGTATTTACTTGATCCTAAACCGTAATAATTTTAAAAGCCTATTCACCCCCCCTCTAGGCGACTTCCTTTGTACTTTCAATTGGCATGCCAAAAAATTGGTAACAATCCAAACAAGAGCCAACCTTTTGGTCATGACAAAAATATTGGTATGGTACATTTTGGCCACAATCTAGTTAAGTAAAGGAGAAATTTATCAAGCGAATTAACCATAATAAACGCTAGATAAAACATGATTAGAATAATAGAAATTATATTAATCATGTGAAATAGCGCATACATATTAAGGCAGATAACCAAACAGATTGCAAGGCAGAGAACTTGAGATACAATTAGAACAAGGTTGAGAAAGAGCATATACACGACAGCAGCAGCAGAGGAACCGCCAGCGTTCGCGTTGGCACCGTCATCAGCCATGTTGTCGAGGAAGAGGGTGCTGATGTCAGGGAAGAATTTCTCGTTGGGGAAGACGTCGGCGCAATCGCTATCCATGAATGAGTTCGTGATGAAGCCAGTAGTCGTGCCAATAGCGCTCCCCAAAAACCTTATCAGCCATCTCCCATGTAGGACTCGAAGCAGCGGGGTCTCGGAGGCCTACTGTCTCGGCTCGCGGTGCACGCCGCAAGATGAGACTCACCCCATGGCCGTGCGGGTGGGACCACCCACCGCCTGGGGGGTGCAGCCGCCCTGGTGGCCCCCCTGCCTCGCTTCTTCGCCTATAAGAAGTCCCCGATGCCTAAACCCTAAGCACCCGATCAATATTCCACGAAACCATCTGAAGCCACCGCCACCATCATCCCTAGATCGGGGGATCTAAATCTATTCCCGGCACCCTGCCGGAGGGGAGATCATCCCGGAGGCCTTCTTCTTCATCATGCCAGCCTCCGGTATGAAGCGTGAGTAGTTTCACCTTAGACTACGGGTCCATGTAGTAGCTAGATGGTTGTATCTCCTCCTTGTGCTTTCATGTCTGGATCTTGTGAGATCCGTTCATGATCAAAATCTCATCTATTAGTAATCATGCATGTTGTGTTTGCGGGGATCCGATGGATATTGAGATTACTATGTCAGATTGATTAATGGTTTTGTCTATTTGATTCTATCATGTCCATGTTGTTTGTGATCTTGCATGCTCTCCGTTGTTAGTAGCTATCTTGGCCAAGTAGTTGCTAGTGACTCCAAGAGGGGGTATTTATGCTCGATAGTGGGTTCATACCTCTACTTAATCAAGGGAAGTGACATAAATCTCTACGGTTGTAGATGTGATGTTGCCACTATGGAGAAAACAACGGTATCTTGTTCATGGAACAAGTGGATTGTTTACCTTACACACTTTGCTTAAAGCAGTTGACTGTTGCTTGTAACTTAATACTGGAGGGGGTTCGGATGATAACCCAAAGGTGGACTTCTAGTCATAGATGCAGTTGGATGGCGGTCTATGTATATTGTTGTATTTTCCAATCGAATCTCATAGGATCTTTATGTCTAGTATTGCATTGTTATGCCTTGCTCATTCCTGTCAGTTGCCCTGCTGTAATTTGTTTACCCTGCATGTCATGTTTGTTTATCTAAGGAGAACACCTCTAGTTAGCTATGGGCCCCGGTCCAATATTTACCATTGATACATCTTCCACTGTTATTGTTTACTTGCCGCAAACCATTATCACCTTCCACACCATACAATTAATCTTTTTTTACAGCAACCGGTGAGATTGACAACCTCACTGTGAGTTGGGGAAAAGTCTTGAGTTTGTGTTGTGTAGGTTTCCACATTGCTTGCAACACCTGTGTGATGTTTCCTTCATCCTACTGGTTCGATAACCTTGGTTTCTTACTGAGGGAAAAATTGCTGCTGTGTCGCTTCATACCTTGCTCTTGGGGTTTCCCGACGAAACGTCCACCACGCATCACCTGGTTATGCCACCATGGCACAATGGAAGCAGCAGGGCAACCGCGTCATCCAAAGGATTGGTCCCCTTGTGGTTGCTTCCTCAAGGCTCCCTCCCGCATCGATGGTGGTGGGGACCATTATTTCCATAGTAGTGTTGTTTGAGGATGGCCAAAATATGTGGAAACTGGATCGAAGAAGGCGGTGGCAAAGGGTGCTACACCTCGTCCAGCTCGCTAGGCGCTTCTACCAACATCACCCTACCTCCAATGTGTTTGAGGAAACACTAACGATGTAAAAAATCATCATTTCTTTGAATGTGAGTTGAATTGCTCGTGTTGTTTCGTTCTTTTAGTTTTCCAATTGTGTAGTTCAAATATTTGCATTCGATTGCTACCTCTTATGTGCATACGTTAGAGGGGAATGAGGTCAATATTCCTGGTGCACCACTTGACGCATTCGATGACATCATGGAATATCCTGCCGATGAGGTTGGTGAGACTAAAGTGGATGTGATTAGGGAGAAGGTGTTTGATGCTTCTCAACCGAAAGGAAGAGCCCAAAGAAGCACAATTACAGGAATGTGGTGGCCGGCAATGATCAAACTGGCAGTAGTAATAGGAAAGAATTGATGATAAGTTCTAGCGACTTATGCCGACCCCATTGAACCACACACTGAGATCACTTCAAGGCCGTTATGATGTGATCAAACAATGTTGTAGCCTTTGGAGTAGTTGTTTGGAGAAAGTGACGAATGCACCTCCAAGTGGAGTCACTGTTGATGACTATGTGTGTTAACTGTTAATGTAAATTGTCTCAAATTTTGAGTGTTGTTGTTTACTATGAATATGCTAATTTCATTTTTTGAAATGTAGGATCGTGTTGCAATGGAAAGATAGAAGCAAATGCCGACTTCCAAAAACAAACAATTTGTTCTCCAACGTTGTTGGAAATTGCTTAATCATGGTGAGAAATTGAAGCTAATATGTCAAGAAGCTCCATTGAAGAAAGGAGCATTAATTGTGTTGGATGACGAAGATTATAGTGATTCGCCAAAGGGAGGAAGAAACAAGTGGAAGCCTGATGGAAGGAAGATGGAAAAGGATAGGGTGAAGAAGCTAACCCTAGCCGCAAGCTTGAGAGAAAAAATAGTGAGTTTTGGGTACAATGTCAGGCTTCATGGATTGAGGTCATCCTCTCCTCATTAGGAAGATGGGTCGTAATCGTTTCATGGCATCGAATATATGGATTGTGAAGTGATGATGAAGGCCTTGAGGAGTCCAAAAGCGGATCACTCACGACCTGCTGCAAGTTTGAACCAGGTCCGTCGACTACTGAATGGAGATAGAGGGATCGTAATTAAAGTGGGTTGCACATGTAGTATTATTAGCTAACTTTCTAGAACTGAGAGAGCAACAATGTTTGGTGGCATCGCTCACTGGAGTGTCTTTATCAGGTGTTAGTTATTACTCCTTCCTGTCCATATTAATTGACTTTGATTTGTCAAAATTTGAATGAACCTACATACTAATTAGTGTCTAAATTCATTCAAATTTAGACTGAGTCTATTAATATGGGCCGAAGGGAGTAGCTTATTGCAATCCTATAAACAAGAATAAAGATCTATTTTCCCAGCAAAAGACTATGAGATGTCAATTGTTTTTTCTACTGACAGTTCGTATAAGGAATTTTGTTATAGATAAAAAATGTCACAGATGTTGGATCACATTCTGACGGACAAATAGCCGTGTGTTCGTGATGTTGTAGAAAGACCGTAAGAGACAAACAGTCGTATATACCTAACCATATCATGATATTCACGTGCCAAAAATCTCAAGTTTGTTAATCTTCTACGTGAATCACATGGCAAACTTCTATGACTAGTTCCAAAATGTGTATTGTTACAACTATTAGTGGACACTGCTACCAGATGGTACAAATGACAGTTCATAGAAGTATCATGTCGATACAGTGATGCTCAGACTTGCATGGAGTTACACTAAAAATGTATGGAATTGGAACCGGATGTCATGAGCAGAAATATATTATCTTGTACTCCCTCCGTTTTATATAAGATGTTTTAGGTTTGTAAAGAAAATAAATTTAGACTTCTTTTAGTGTGTAGATTCATCCTAAAGTTGAGTGAACCTACGTACTAAAACAAGTCTAGATTCATTTTCTTCATAAATCTAAAACATCTTATATTTTAAAACGGAGGGAGTAGTATATATTGATGGTCAGAAATACACGGAGATAGGACACCCAAATTGCATTCTTTCTTTTCGAAACCATGTGCATGCTTTCATTAATATCGAGAAGTTTTACAACGCCAAAAGAAGACACATCAGTCCCTAAGCTTGTCACCAAATACTCTGCAGTATTTGAACACTTGTCAGAGGAAGCCTTATTTTAACGCCTATTTCAAGTTTCCAATCTCCAACCGATAAATTTGCACAAATATGGCTAATGCTCTAACAACAGTATTTTCTTCTGAACACTAACAAAACTTAGATAATGATGACCATCAAGCAGTTACCTATACAACCAACGTGTGTCCATTCAAACTTGAGAGCTCGAGATCCTGATTATCCAGGTTCGGTGCACTGCTGAGCCCACATTGTGACAGCCAAGTGTCAGCGGAGCTATTGTACAAGACCAGAGAAAAAAGTGCCTTACCAATATCCACTAATCATCCAGCTCAACAAGCTGAGCTCTTCTCTCAGCTGCTTTCTTCCTGACAAAGATGCCCCACCGCATGGCAGCCTTAATCTTAAGCCACCCTACAACAGCCTTACCAGATGGGCGAGTCCGATCATCCTCAAAGTTGAAGGCTGGTGTAGGAGATGGGGTGTAGGAAGAAAAGCCACCTATATTATTCAGGTTAGATGATGCCCCACCCATACTCAGAATGCGCAGCATTTGTTGCATCTCTTGTTCATTCTCCAGTATGTCGTGGCTCCTCACCCTTATCTCCTCCATCAGGAAGTCATCAACGCCACCACGGTTCTCCTGCAACCGTCCAGACCAGTCATCAAAAGGATTGAGAGCCGGAGATTGCATAGACAGACCAAGTGCTGAGAATCCATGGTTTTGCTGCTGCTCTGGAGGTCCCAATGCTAGCATGTTGGAGCTTCTTGCTGCTTGAGTTTGGATGGAGGAACCATTGAACTGGCTTTCAGGGATCAATGAACTCATGCCATACTGCATGGCAATAGTTTGGGAGATGTCCTGAGGATTGGCTGCATATCTCATTGCATGCCCCCCGTTGGATATGATTCTAGTCCTTTCTGCTGAACAGAGCAAAAGAGCTTCTAAATTCAAGATAATAGTAATTGGTAAATGAATAATAAAATGCTATCTGGGCTTCAAAGTGCAGCATGATGATATTCTCTAAGTAAATGGATACACCAAAGCCGCAATGCTATAACAAACAAAGCTTTTCTAAGCACTATATTAGTTCAATTATTAAAATAGCCATTTGCATCCATGATATTAAACAACATGACTGAAATTGTTACTTGTTAGACACTCAAGCATCCCAACCCATTTTAGGTATTTCAGATGCATACTTTGTAGTACCACAGATACAAAACAATGTTCAAAATTTGCCACTGGAGAGAAGAAGACATTGAAACAAAATGGATTATCTTGTAAGATGGTAGGTGGATATAAACAGGAACCAATACCATGCAGAGGTCATTAGAAAATGGGAAGTTCATTTTTAAATAATAGTACATACTGCTCATGGCCAAAAGAAGGGTGTGCCAAAACATTCAGAAAACCATACGTTGAGCTACAAGAGACCGAAGCCAGATACCTTCACTCATACTGCTCACAGAAGATTGATCAACATTTGCAGGACCTCCTGTCAATTGTTTCGGAGAGTGAGCTGAACCATACGCAGTAGGGTAGCTTGTAGAAACTTTTGCAGCCTCACTTCTTGTTGTGACCGATTTCTTTTTCTGCTTAAACTTCAACAGTGCGTTGCCATCATACTCTACAACGTTGATCCAATCATCATACGCTTGCTTCACCAATGAATCCGCAAACACCTGCGATCAAGGGCCCAAATCCAGAGCAAAAGAAAATCACATCACACCAGACAAACACAAATGTAAAATCAAGTACCCAAAATTACAGATTACAGAGTGGAGATAAGATATAAAAATATCCAATGACCAGCATTAACAGGGAATTTAGAAGATACTAACCCTCTGGTTTTCAGTAAGATTTTCAGTTGAAATGAACTGATCATCAGCAATCAAACCAATGAACTCATATATATTATTGAATATTGCACCAACATTTCCTGCATCATTTGAGTAATATATATAATGCTTGCCACTCAAAACGCAAGTTTTTGCATGCTCAACAAGGCTTTCCCACATCTTATTTGACATGCCAGTGCCAAGAATCTGCAAAAGGTCAACAGAAGACGCTGATATTGGCTACAAAGCAATACTCATAACTCATAGTCAGAGAGAAACAGAACAACTTACACTTCTTAACTTCTGTTGATCTTTAACAAGAAGTTGAAGAAAGTGTTCGACTGTGTAGATTCCATTTGAGTTTAGCTTCCCATGAAAAGCACCATCCTTTCCAATCTTTTCCAATCTCCAAACATCATCCTTTAGCGCAGGAGGGTAATGCTTCTTGTACACTACAATAGACAGGGAATATAGTCATATCAAAATGTACAGTTTAGATCATTTAACAATGACACTTGACCAGTAAAAGAACATGAAAACGTACATTCTCCTCTGTGGTCTTTCACAGTAAAAGCCTCTGTCTTTGCCTCTTTGATACGAATTCCTTCACAAAATCCTGAAGAGACTCTCATTCCAAGTCTAAATTTTCTGCTCCTTATCCAGCTGGAATTATCAGTGAATATAAGCTCTCCTATGGTCCCTACCCCTTCTTTAAGGGTCACATGGATTTCACCATTTAAAAGAGGCCTCTTCCCTTCGCGTTCCTTCACAATGTGGCTCTCAAATTCCTCTTCAGTCCAATCTTCGTCTTTCTCTTTATTAAAATCACCCTCAAGCACGAGGACATCCAATTTTGCAGATGACTCAGGTCCTGAAGTAACAACATGTCCCGTGTTTGCATCCAGTAGCACAACATGTATTGATGCTCCCTGCTCTCCTTCCACTTTTCCTCCGGTAAAGAGCGGAAGTGCTAATCTACTCCTAAACTGAAGCTGGAGATTACTACCAGCAGGGCCTTCAATTCTTTTGGGAGAGGTCCTGTTTTTACTCAGTTCATAAAGCTTGATTTAAGTGACAGATAATATTTATCTACCAGTGTCAACAAGTGTAACAATAAGCAACAAGTTGCATGGTCTTGTACCTTCCTTCAATTCTAGCAGAAGCTGCAGGACCTAATTTGGCTAAAGCACGCTCTACTTCTTCACTGACCTACAAGGCAAATAATGTGTGGCAACTGATCAGAAAAGCTGCCAGATGGGTATATGAACACGTTCATTAACGGTGACTGCATGTTTTTTAACTTACAACTCTTCGGAGAATTGGCTCCAGGGATGAACAAAGCTTCTGCAGACTGTCCATCTTGAGAGCTTCTACAATCACACTGTAAAAAAGACAAGTTGCTAATAAACCATCAGAAGGATTTATCAAAGCACAAGATAAAGTTTACGAGACGAAGAAACAAAGGAAGCACGCGCTAGAGCCTTAGATTTTCATATCATTTGTTGCGCAATGGTTTACCGACATAAAATTATTTGCTGAATGAAACGTGAGTCACATAGTTTTCATATGGTCATGGAGAATGGATAAATTCAACAACTGACAACTTGAGGAAACAGACAAGACAGATACCGATTAAGAACTCCAGTTAACGTTCAATACCTTATGGGTAATTGGAAATAAAAGGATATCATAGCTATCTTATACTCTTATAATAGAAACAAATGTTGGTCTTAGTCCTGTCCAGCGAACATATATCACAGAAGGATGAATTTGAAATTCTTGTGAAAATAACCCTCATATTGTACACTGAAAAGCACAGCACTCTTAAACAGTACTCCCTCCATCAAGAAATGCAATTTTGATTCCAGGTTCATATGAATCCAAAAAATGGAAACATCTCCAAAATTCAAATCTCGAAGTCTCAATTTTTTTTTAAAGAATCAGCTATATAAAGCTTGAGTAAGTAAGAAATATAAATTTGTTTACAGTTTGTACTTACTATAAATTAAAGATCTTTTATGCAGAGTTCATATATACCTTGTATTGTAGCTAATTACCGTACAATACCTTAATTTGTGATTTAGCTGCAGCTCTCAAATGATCATATTTTTCAACCAATTTCACATGTAGGTGTGCCTACCAGTTCTCTACATGCCTGAATTTTTCCAGAGTTTTTGGAACTTATAGCTATGGTTTTCGTGAAGTTTTCATTGTTGGATTCATATGGACCCGAGATCACAAAGTTCACTCTGTCCCTCCATCTGGACATATACAGTGCATTTTTATTGGTTAAGACAACCAAAATATGTCCTATATATATCCAGACAGAGAGAGTACCAACCAAGCCACCAACTGTCTGTGTGTGGTACATACTGTGGATGAGGCAGATAATAGTAGTAGATTTATTTGTAGAACTCTAAGCTAGGAGTCTCTCCTCTATGCTAGTGGTCAAGGTTTTAAGCTAAAGCAAATCGCCAACCCTGAGAAGTATGGACACAAACAAGTGCCAGGACTCACCTCGCAAGTGCCGGGACGCGCGGGCGTTTTGGGTCACGTTCGTCGTCGTCGCCGCCGCCGCCACTGCCGCCAGGGTCTAGCGCCCGCTTTGAGCCCGAACGCTCCATGTGCCGCCCCTGCCTCTGCATCCCCGCCGGCGCCGTCTGCTAGATCTGCAACCACCACCACAAGCTCGGATTATCAATAAAAAAGTCGCCTCAAAACCCCCGTAATAAAATCAACACCCCGAATCAGAGCCTAGAGGAGCTCTAACGAACCGTAGCAGCAAGCAACTAGCGCTAGAATCCGCGGCGAAACCGCGCGGCACGAGGGGGCTGGAGAAGGCACGTGCTGGAGCTGCTCGACGCGCGTCGAGCCGGCGCAGCGCCGCGGATACGAACGAGACTGGGCGACGACCCGGGACCGGGAGAAAGAGAGAGAGAGAGAGAGAAGAAGATCTATCTATGCGTGGCGTGGGTGCGGGCGGGTGGGGGGTGTCGCCTTCTGCCTTTGGCCGTCGCCGTTTTGTTTACTCGTTTTGGTTCGCGTACGAGGCGCCATTCGTCAACAACCGCGCTCTCTCGCTGACGGTCATGGCCCACCGGAGCGGCCGGATGTCCTGAATAGACGCGGGTCAGTCGGGGTGATCTGAATGACCTATGGGGCACCTACCGACGGGACCCAGTGTCCGTGGAAGTGGTGGATTTGCTGGACGGTCCTCCGCGCTGTGGCGGCTACCCTGGCCATTATTTTTCTTCCACGAGGGTTGTGCACTGGCGTGTTTAGCAGTGCTCGTCACTGGCTGGTGGGTCTGCGTCTACATGACCCGCTAGTCGGTCGGTCGGTATGCTTGTGTTATACCTACTCCTATACTTTAATTTCGCTGACAGTGGGTCGGCCAAGTGGACACTAAGTTCCAGTCTACTAGTACAATAGAGTAGTCTTTGTGCTACTGCGCCGGTGAGGTGACTGAACAGATCGCCCACCATGGATATCAGACATGTCCTACGTAGATCGTCTGCGGAAGACCGTCTACTTCTTTCCGTGTTAAGCAATAAAGCAGAACAAAGATTTTCAGGTGTGCTTCCAAAGTGCCACTCGAACAACTTGTACTACACAAGTTACAAGTACGTACTACATAATTCTCTAATCTCTCACAAGACCTCCCAAAAATGTAACCCTCAATGGAAAATTACACACTTTCTCTACTTTCATGAGGTGATTTTTTTTTGAGCAACCGGTAGAAGCACTGCCTTTTTAAATTAGAAGAGGAAAAAAACAAATTATACATAGAAGGCATGTTTATATTAAGATGGAACATGCCAAACCACACCCCAGGGCAAAAAGAAAAAAACCTAATCGGGCGGCTGGGATATGTAGAAAACCATGAGGTGATTGTTTTACATATACATATATATATATACACACATATTCGATGTAGTGAACCTTCTTGCACTCCTTGATATGTAGAGAACCATGATTTGTATTTCTTGCCCTCGGTCTATAATAGTATGATTGGAATACAGACTCAAATGAAGGAAAATAAGCTTGGCTCCAAAAAATTTTTAAAAAAATCATCATTGTTTCTTTTAAGATATTAAAATCAGATACTTGACATACTTTGTTCAAATTAATTTGACTAAAAGGTCGCCCCGTTGCATGTAGCTTTGCTACTGTTTTAGAAATATACTTCACCAAAAGTTAGTGGAAAAAGTTGTGGTTTGACCTATACACTTTCCAGGAGTTTGTTAAGCCCTACCATGTGGATGCATCCAAGTGGTTATAATTGTTTTGGGCGTGTTTCCGAAGTTTTTTCTTCAAGAACCCATATGATATTTGTGTGTCATTGTATTAAGCTCGAAAAGGAGAGAGTTTGTTACATTGCCTATGAAAGGCAAACCAGCACATGGAGCGAGCCACCATGGGTTGACCATGCCACATCTCAGCATGGCAGGCCAACTGCCAGAACCTATTCTACCCTTTCTAAAGTTCTACACCTACAACTCATTGAGAGTCCTTACTCCTCACAAATGTCAAGGACCTATGAGGCAGATGATGGCAACGAGTTGAACACCCAAAGTTATAACTTGTAGGAAACTTGCAAGGTAGCAGTTCAAACTTGGTCGCAATTTGTGGACACTAATGTTATTCCAATATAACTTTGTTAGAAAACCCAACCATGGTATCTGCTAAAATGATACTTCAAATGTTTACCTTTTGCAGTTTATTAACATCTTGCTTGTAAAATAAGGTGCATATGTAAGTAACTTCGTTATATGAGGAACTATTTCAATGCATCGGTACATATTCGTTCATTGGAATCTCCAATATACCCTATGCTAAAGAATAATTATTTAATTTTTCGTCCCCCTCCAATCTCAACATAATGAGATCGAGGGTAGACCTAGGTGATCAGAGTTACATAGTGTACTTTATTATTGAATATATTTTTGTAGCTATATTTTTTGTATGAGTGAATCCCTACCAAAATCCTATACACAACTATGATCTTTGGGAAGAAACTCATCGGCTTTCTTTATTTACATGATAATCTAGAAAATGTTATTCTAATCGGTCTTGGAATTAGGTTGTCCATTTATATGATATTGATCTTCCATGTTTCCGCTTGTGTCTCCCATGTTTTTCACTCTGTATGGTCAATCCTAACTAGAGTGAAATTGAAAATATGACCCTTAAGGTTTTGGATGATAAATGATAATAAAATCAAGGAACTAGCATTTGACTAAGTGTTGTAGGTCTTAGTTTTACCGGTATTCTGATCAATATGACCCCTTATAATTGACAAAACTAAAGGTTAACTAGGATATGTAATTTATATTTCTCTGATTCAATGGCCATTTGGCAAGTAAGAGGATTCTGATCTGTTGCAAAATTAAATCGAAAATAATTTATCAAAGATCCAACATTCTCTCTTTCTCCATACAATCATATTCCTAGAACCACCATACATGACCTGCTAGGAACCACCCGATTAGTGAAAATGACAGACTCGCAGGAAAACACACTCCTGACACATCAGGTTTCTTCCGGTATTTCGCGTGGAGTCACTCACCAGAACCACTAAGCATGTCTTATAAGGGTTCGTAGCATGGAAAACAAAAAATTCTACCGCATGCACACAAACAAGCCAAGATCTATCTACTAGATTATAGCAACGAGTCAATAGAAGCACTCACCCTCGAAGATTCCAAAGCGGTTAACGAGAGCAGATTATCGTGGTTGATATTGTCGTACACTTGTCGATCTCAAGATCGCATAGACGATCCTTCCGGCGCTGCGTTAAAGCGCTTCATGATTGGTCACATCGTTCGGATTTTCGATGAAGACCTTCCTCTCCCTTGTTCCAGCAGGCAGCGGAGGTTGTAGTTCTCCCCTCGCGATTCCGGCAGAACGACGGCGTGGTGTCGGAATTAGAGGGAAGATCCCGCAGGGCTTCGCCTAAGCCGGTGCGAGTTATGGTGGATCTAGGGTTTCCCGATGATCTAGGGTTTAGAAGACCGGGAGGAGTAGGAGGTGTCGGCGGTGGCTAGGGCGTCGGCGACGGACCGGCGGAGGAGGCTGGCGGCGACGGCTTGGGTGTGGGAGGGCTAGGGCTTGTGTGTTTGGGGCAGCCCTCCCCCTCTATTTATGAGAGGGGGGCAGCCTTGGGAGGGGTGGGTTTGAATTCAAACCCAAACCCAAGTTGGATTGAGAGAAGGACTCTTTCCTTCTTCCACTAGGAAACCATTTTTCTAGTTTGACTTTTCAAACTTCCCGTTTGACTTTCAATTTAGAGCTTTAATTCTCTCTTGCAAATGTCCACACCAAGTGACCTAAGATATGATCCAATCATTCCACTTACCCATGACACATTCATGGACCATTCCCCTTCCGGACCGGTGAACCTTCTAGACCCTTCTAGAACCTCTCCGATGAAAACATCGGAATCTTTCCCGAACTCCGGAATCGGACTTTCCATATATGAATCTTATTCTCCGGACCATTACAGATATCCTCGTGATATCCTGGACCCCATCCGAGACTCCGAACAACATTCGGTATCCCTACTAGCATTCCATATCTACTAAACAACATCGAATCCTTAAGTGTGTCTCCCTACGGTTCATGAATTATGCGGACATGACCGAGACACTTCTCCGATCAATAACCAATAGAGGAGTCTGGAAATTCATATGGCTCCCACATATTTCTATGATTACTTTGCAATCGAATGAACCACTTACATACGATACCAATTTCCCTTTGTCTCACGATAGTTTACTCATCCGAGGTTTTGATCGTCGGTATCTCTGCATACCTAGTTCAACCTCGTTACCGAGAAGTACTCTTTTATCGTTCCCGTGATATGTGATCCATTGTGAGCCAGTCACATGCTTGCAAGCCAATTGGATGACATTCCACTGAGAGGGCCCAGAGTATATCTATCTGTCATATGGATGGACAAATCCCACTCTTGATCCATGTGCCTCAACACACACTTTCCGAACACTCAATGCCACCTTTATAGCCACCCAGTTACGGTGTGGCGTTTGATGTCATCAAAGTATCCTTTCGGTGATGGTGATTAGCATGATCTCATGGTCGAAGGAATTAGGTTACTATGTATCAGAAAGCTTATAGCAAATGAACTATTGAAATGACTTGATCTTTATGCTACGCTTATCTATAGGAGTATGTCCATCATACCATTCTCCTAATGATATGATCTCGTTGTTAACAACATCTCAATGTTTATGATCGGGAAACCACGATCATCTATTAACCAACAAGCTAGTATTACAAAGAGGCTTTACTAGGGACTCTAATTTAGTTTACAAATCACACAAGTATTAATGTTTCCGGTTAATACTGTTATAGCATGAATGTAAACATTTATCATAAACACAAAGATATAATAATAACCACTTTTATTATTGCCTATAGGGCATATATCCAACATGTCTTAGTCCTCATCATGGAAGTCTTAGTATAGGCCTGATATTTTCGAGCAAGCTATCTTGGAACCTTCAAGGTGGGACTTAGAGGTTTCTATCCAATTTTTTTCCAATGGGTGTCTGTCAGGGACAAACCTTCTGAGCAAGAATTTCTCTAGAACTACTGGGCATGTTGTATTTTTCCTATGACATTACACGGTGTTTTTATGCTAGAACCTTCGAGACTGGTACCTCTGGGGTATTGTGGTTTCTGGAGGTGTTGCCGGTATCTTGTCCGCAGTCGGTGATGGTTGACATAGTTAACCAGATCATCTTAATGGTTGCATAAAGAGCATAAAACTTGGCATAAGTTAATTAAGACATAAATGAGTATAAAATTTTAAGCGATCATCTTTCGAGATTCTTCGCAAAAATTGACCTATCAAAGCGAAAGTGTCCCAATAGTAGGTAAGGCAAATAATTCTGAAAGATTCACTTCGGAGATCCACAATTGTGTGGATACACCGTACAATCTTTCATAAGACCCTAACTAGGCAGAGTATAAGCTGGATAGGGACCAATATTCTATTTATAAAAATCAAGAAATACTTTATAAGGCAGTTTAGAGACCATTAGTAAACCCTAAGGGGGAGAGTAAACAATTTGTGGAAGTATTGTTATCTGACTTTCCAAGTAAAGGTTGGAGAGGAAATACTAACCTATGCCAACATTAAGCCTTATTTTCATAAGGTTAAAAGAAAGTCATAATTATAGAATTACTTAAGATAGTAACAAAAGGTTGTCTAAAAGCCTGATAAGGTAAAAGCTTAAAGTAATAAAATGGAATAGTCCTAACAGACTAATTCAAAAAGAAACAACTCTTAAGTGATCCTTAAGAGGTAATAGAGCACATCCATTTGGGCATGTGTAGAGAACAAGAAATTACAATGGGTATGGATTAAATGTGTTCATATCCAATCTTCCGAAGGACTACCAGTACAACTCATACAATTATAGATCAAAGATTAGTCTTTTGGCCTCAACTATTGACTAAATTAAAACATGTTTTAGTGAGACTTCCTAGACCTTACAAAGTAAGAAAGTTCGATGATTAAATAAAAGAAGTTGAATTAGGATACCTAATTAGGTTAAGGAACTAAAGAAGAGACCCGAGATTGAGGATTTTGTAATAAGGATATATACCTAAGGGATTAAAGTAAAAAGAATTTAGAGTATTGGAGACACCAAGTTAAAGATTGTTGAGCATGATGAGGATTCAAGGAAAAGATTTGGATATGGGATATTACAATTATTCACATTGAGGTTACCATGGAGTTGAGACATATCGTCATCATTGCAAGACAATTCCTTACTCTGAAACGTGAGAGTATACGAACTTCGAGGACGAAGTTTATTTTAAGGGGGAGAGTCTGTAACATCCCAGCATTAGAGCTTAGAAATAAGCTGAACCCAGATATGTGCATTGCATTCATGCATAGAAAATCCGAATAATTTTTGCGCTTTTGAATAAAACTTGTCAAAGTGATTGAAGCTTCTCTTAACTTGATGGAATTGAAGTAGATCATCAAGTTGACTGCGATAAGTTTCAATATGACCTTTGCTAAAACCTTATTTTGGGTAAGGGAGATTTGATCTAAGGGTAGATCAAATGTAATAAAAGTTAAACCCTAATTCAATACTTAATGGATTATATTTGGTCCTTAGGTGATCATATCCTAGTATTCATTACACACTCATGAATACCAAGTTATAAACATAACTTAAGTAATAGGAATGGAACCACTAAATCTTAATCTCATTTACTTATACCATGATTATCATGGTAATACCTAACCCTAACTCTTTAGTTATTTGGAGTAGGAGGGAAACCAATTCAAAGATCATTCACCATGTATCTTTTTATCCATATCAATCTTTACCATTCCTATTGGAATCATATTCCAATATCCGTTGTTCATCAATGTTGAGTAATCAACAATTGATTCACCAATTCTTAATCTATCAACTCTTGACCATAACATAGCATTCACTCAATCCTATAGAGAAAGAAGTAAGAAGAGATAGGTGGTAATGTTAGTTTTAAATATCATGTATATGATGGAGTGATGGAGGAGAATTAAATCAATATGATACTTGATAGAGTTAACTCAATCCTGAATTAATAGAAGAGTCATCTAGAAGCTTATCAAGATAAAGATTGAAGATAGTTACCAGGAGTAGTCCTATTGGATCAAGTAGGTATAATCAATGAATTATATTTCTTAATCCAATAGAGATGAACAGAAGATAATTAGAATACAACTGTAATGTTGTATGGATAGAAGCCTTTTATTAGCCAACTGGAAACCTAGACCATAAAGGGTCAAAGGATTATAATGATCATGCCTTATTCACCAATATTGAATGCTTATATCATGTATAAGTGGTATTGGTGGATAAAACATGATTGGACCCTAGTATAGATATGTTATTCTAGGTTAGCCATGATAGGTCACATTAATATAATGAGAGGTTGGAGTATTAGTTACTGGAGTTAAGTAAAGACAATATAGTATGATTAAGATGATGTTAGAGCAATATTGGATTAAAGAAGTAGTATATCTAGGAAAGGAATTCCTTAATTAGAGTCCAGGATTGTGAAGTATGGAAGATAGGAATTCTGGATAAAACATTAAACCCTAAATTTTCAACCAAACATAAAATCCATTTCATCTAATTGATCTATCATCTTGTTTCCACAATGGTTTATAGGAATATTTCCCTATAGCAAATCACTTAAGCACATCTTTTGTCATTTCCAACTATCATGCTCACATGTTCTTAGGAACTATATTAACTAATTCTTCCTCATAAACCATTATAGAAAATAACCTTATTATTTTAGAAAGGTGATAACAATAATGATTACAAACATAAAGACAATATGTTTTACCCATTGATATTTATTCATATTAATAAAAGATATAAGTATAATAAGAACCCTAAACCCTAGGTTAAGTAATTATAATTCACACCCTAACTCTTATGATAGTTATCAAAAAGGAAATATAAACCTTGGTATTTACTAGATTCATGAGAATGATATTAACCACATTAAATCCTTAGGATATCATACCTCAAATAAAAAAATATAGGATCATTATATAAAAATTTTCCTCCAAACTAAGAGATAACTAAAATTAAGTTTTATGATCAAATAAGAAAATATTCTAAAATAAATCCATGGCTTATTATGGACAGAAAATTAATAACAAAGGCCCTTACAAAATATTAAAAGAATCTATATAAGGAAATATAACATTATATAATAAAAGTCCCTAAATTGAATCTAAATAACTTTATGATTGTTGCAAGTATTTAGCAAGGAAAATCCATTAAGAAAAGTCAAAACAAT
This sequence comes from Avena longiglumis, assembly GCA_030063025.1. Lineage (NCBI taxonomy): Eukaryota > Viridiplantae > Streptophyta > Magnoliopsida > Poales > Poaceae > Avena > Avena longiglumis. The sequence goes on from CP125976.1 coordinate 537,182,352, forward strand.
TGCTTAATTTAAAAGCTATAAAAGAAAACAGAAAAGATAAGAAAAAGAAAAAAATAACAGAAACGAAACCAGGCCAAGGCCCATCTTCTATTCACCAACCAGAGCAACCAGCAGTAGCAGACTTGCTCCTTTTCTCGCAGCCCAGAACCAGCCCACTTCGGCCCGAGCCCACATACCGTTTCGTTCTCCCATTGGCAGGCGGGTCCCACGCGAGAGAGAACCGACGTCTTTGTCTTCCTCTGGCTGATCGACACGCCGCCGGCGAGCCACGTTGCCGCCGCAATTCGGGACCGTCCGGACGCGGTTGGCCGTCTCAGAACCTCACCCAAACTTGTTTGGTGTCCGCCAAGTGGATTCGCGCAGTGATTTGCGCCCACCTTGAGCTTCAGTAGCGCCGCCGCATCTCGACCATCATCGCCGTCGTGCTGACGTGTCCGAGCTTGCCTAGCCGTATAAAGCATCCATCTGAGACCACCTCGAGCCTCTAGTCAATCCTCATCCTCAAATCATCCTCCCTCTCGCTCTCTATCTCTCTCTTCAACCCGACGCCATCGCCGACGAGCTTCGGCTAGCCGTCGAGGAAATGCTCCTCGAGCCTGTGGTGTGGATGGGGAGAAACGCTGTGCTCCGTAGATCGTCTGGGTGGAGTAAAACATCAAGGGGATCTCTGAGGAGGGTGAATTTCAACGTTCCCTTTCCTCGGGGTTCACCGGAATTCTTGACTGAGCGCTCACCTCCGACCTCGCTGGTCCTCGTCGACCACCGCATGAGCATTAGGGTAAGCTAGCGCATCTCAACCACCTGCTATTTCATGCTAGCGTTCACTATAAACCTATTTCCACTGAGCGTCGCCATGCCTCGCCGCTGTGACCTCATCGTTGCCATGTTTCGGTGACCATTCTTGGGCGGCGCCGCCTCCAGATGGTTGCCCAGCCTCTGTTCTTCAAACGCGTGTAGTCGCAGAAGCCTATTAAGCCCTCCACCACTGGTTCCGGTGCTCACCGGCGACCTGACATCATCGTGACGTCGAGGTTGACCTGGTCCAGAGTTTTGACTCAGTCTTTGCCCATGTGGCATCTGACGTGGCCTTGGGCCCATGTGTCATTCTCTGCATGTAATAACTAGCCTAGTAACAAAAGTATTAGCTAAAAAGGGGCATGCCATGTGGCATGTGGCCCACTGGTCATTGACCGTGGGTAGGTTTAGCTTAGGTACAAAATGTCTTTCCTGTTTAGGAATTATATGAAATAATATTAATTCCAATATAATAAAATGATTAAATCTTGTTTCATTAATAACTTTTGTTTTATAAATCAGAAAAATGTCTAAAATATATGAAAATTTGTAGAAAAATAAAATCTATAACTTAAAACTATTATTAAACATTATTATGTTAACCATTTAAATAATTATTATTTATTAAAGGTTTTATAAGTAATAAAACTTTGATAATTCATATTTTAATAATGGTAAATGTTAAAAATATAAATAAAATACCAAAAATATTAGAAAAATAAGAATTATAATTTAAAAATATAATCATGCAGTATTATTCCACTCAATTAAATATTTATTATTTATTAAGTCTTTATAAAGTAATAAGTATTATAAAAATCATATCTTATTATTTATAAATCACAAAACTAAATGTAATATACCAAAATTATCACAAAAATAATACCTATATGTTAAAACTATAATATTCCACTTTTAAGTTAAATAAAAATTCAAACACTTTAACAACTTGAATTTAAACCATTTCCTTAATTAATAATTCATATAAAGGTAAATAAAATTTGTTAATAATTCTAAAAATTAGTCAATTGAGTCTAATAAATAGTATTAATCTTAAATATGGGTAGTGTAAAGTCAAAATGAATTAACACACTTTAAATACAATTTTATTAAATTATCTCCCAACCATTAATGTAGATTATTTTATAAAAGGATCCTTATCCAATCTAAAATCTCTGAGAATAATTATAATGAGATAAAACCCATTCCTTTACTTAAACTACAAGTTATAAACAAACCAAAACACTATATTGAATCCATAAATAGTTAAGTAATATTACTTTCTTGTTTCCAAACCATAACCACTCATTTATAAAAGCATAAATGCTTCTATTCCATTATAATGTTAGGAAACCACTACTCAAATAGAAGTAATGCCATTCTTAAATAACTTTAAGGTAATATTATAAGATGAGAAAATATAATATCATAAGCATTACACTTTCAAACCATCTATGTCTTTAAAGTTAACTTTAGTCTTCAAGACTTTAAATATAATGCTAAAGACTTTATTATGTGTTTTATAGTTAACTTTGGTCTGTTATAATTAAGTTATAAAGCATATTAATACCAAACTAACCAAGTTAAAAACCAAGATAGATAAGTCTCAAATACTACTAATATCATTATTCAAATAAAGCAATTCTTTCTTACTTAAAGACTATAACTGGAAAGAACTCCTAATAAGGTTAACTTAAATTTTAAATACTTTCCCTTAGCTAAATAAGATTTTCTTCAAAAGTTATTCTTTTAAGGAACATTATAAAGCAAGACATAAGCATTTTTATGAAAAGCTCTAAATGATGAACAAACCTTATATACATAGTCTACAGATACATTTCCCACTTGAGTATTCCATTATTGTGTGTGCTTTATTATACTTACATGTTGTTTCACACACACTCACAAGCCTTAATAAGAAGCACATGTGTGAAACTTAATCTATAAGGGCAACACATTCCAAGGAAACCCTTTCTAGTATCCAAACCCTAGAACAATGTTACCCCCGGGATTCGAGTTTATCAACTTGCATTACATTACTTATGCATAAAAGCATCTTGCTTCTTTAAACATTAGTCCTTACCGGACCAATGATGCTGATTTCAGATATTGGATCTTATATTGTCTTGAAGACCGTGAGTGCATAATCTTGCAATCACAAAAGGCAAGTTCACACTTGCTCATGTCCTTTGTTTATTTTCTATAAAGTATTTTGCAAATACAGTGTTGTCATCACCTGCATTTGAAAAAGGCCATAAAACACTATTTTTGATTATAATATGAACTATTGGTTACTGATCGAGGGTGATCAGCTAATCTATTAAATCTGGCAGTTGGAATACCACTGTTCAGGACTATATCACCTAGGATTTAACAACCAATGTCTCCAGTGATTCTTGCGCCGTATATTACGCGTTGACCATGAGATTTGGAATGGGACGAAGAAGTCAGCTGTATCTTTTCCCTCTCACATGGAGCCGGATGTGCGGGTCGTGGCTGTTATCACTCGTAGCGTGCATATTAATTGGTAATTCGTATTGGATATGCAGCATATGGGTGGGAGCCGTCAACGTCCCACGATAGTTCTGTCATCTGAATGGTCTATATTGCCTATTGCCGTAATTCAATAGGTGGACATGGCATACACCAAGGAGACATGCGGGGTCACGGAGAAGGCAGTGATTCGCTTGGATCTTAGGTGGGGCCTCAAACCAAGGAAGTTTGAACGGGAACATAATCCTGGCCATGCAACAAATCCTAAGGTCTCTCATGGGTAAAGTGACGCACCTCTGCAGAGTGTAAGAACTGTAACTTGTTACTCCCTGTTCCGGGAAGGAGCTGCGAACGCGGCGGGAAAGGAACTCCATGAAAGTTCTAGTAAACCCGTGAAGGCTGACGGACATAGCTTTTCAGAATAAAAGCAACCTTTGAAGAAATGTTTAAGAAAACTTGTTTTGACTATGACCTATGGTTTGTGGCTGTAGATATAGTGCATCAAACACTCCTTTTCTAGTGAACTTGCTGAGTACGCTCGTACTCAAAGTATCTTCTTAACCCTTGCTAGATGCTGAAGCCAATACAGACGATGTCTACATCAAGTTATGCTCCAGGAATCATCATCAAAGGCTAAATCTCTTCAATGAAGTCAAGAAATTCAACATATACATCAACTCAAGTGAATACAAAGTTACTAATTGAAAAGGAATATAATCTCTAGCCATAAAACCTATTTCTATAGTGTATTGCAATAACAGCAATGCTAGACCATTAGTTATGATACTAGTCTTAACAGTATGATAGTTTTTGAGTTATTTATTTCTGATTCTTCTTGTAAGAAGTTTCTCTCTCTTTCTTTAACCTAGAGTGCTCTCTGGATCTTATGTAAAGAGTTGAGTTGTAACCTATAGTCATGTCTTGGACCTGCTGTGTTTCTGTTGTACCACTCTGAGGGATGTAATACTAGTGAACGGTGTTTCATTGGTGTTATGTCAACGACTATAGTGTACTACATCATGCAGTGGTATGCTGGGTCACCGCATTTGGTATCAAAGCATATGCTTTGACCTTAGGATTGAAACCCTTTTAGGAAGATCTGTAGGTTGGATAGTGACTATAGGAGCCATCTTATCTAAACCAAATGTTCTTATGACTTGTGATGAGTATCCACTTGAGGATAACCTTGTCACACATAAGTCAGATGTTTAAGTCATTCTTTCTTAGGAAGTAATTATTTTATCTTTTCTCTAGTATAGTGCTCTTTAGTGTCTTCCGAGGGAGACATAAACCACCAAGATACTGCAGGAAAGTGTAAGGCATCATAAGGAAGTAGTCTTAATTTTGATGTAATGAGTAGTAATCATGTGGGATTCACTTGAGAATTCTATGTGATGAAGTGAAACCATGATAATAATCAATGGTAGTACAATGAGAAACAAAGTCATCATGGTGAGATTAACTCCTAAATCATGATGTATAGGTAAAACATAACTAGATCATGGTGAGATTAACTCCGAAACCATGATAAGAGTGTAAATATGACAAGAAATTAGTAAATTATCCTGAAGTAGAAGTATGAAAATACCCTCGTAGAGCTATGATAGAAGTTTTAGGTGCTGAAAATTTCTAATAATCTTTGGTTTAAGTTAGCAGATAGAATCTTATTAGTCATGTAGAGAGATCATGTGAGGATAGTTTATTAATTAAGGAAGGATGGTTATAGCTAGTCATTCCATAGGTGAGACAAAAGTTTAGCTAAAACCAAGTTGAGACCACTTTGCTTAAGATTATCCTATTGCAATTGAGCAATTAGGGTAAATATTGAGACAAAGTATAGTTTGACCCTAAGTGCTAAGTATCACAACGAAACCTATATGAGGAGGTGTCATATAGTACACAACTAAGCCTGAATTCTAGAGATATTATACTCAACTACTATATTCCGGTCTTAGAAAATTGTGTGTTATATGTACCACGTTTGGATTTATTTGTTTTTCTTGGATCTTCTTGATTGACTAGATCTGTACATGAAGTTTAACTTTGTGTGCAAATGCATGTTGCAACATCCAGTTACTACTTGATGTTATAGACCTAGACAGAAATGGGAATTCGTGTAAGGGAGTGACGAGTTCCGAAGACCAAGATGAAGACTTACTTGAAGAATGAAGCCAAGTGTAAGGATTATCAACTCAATTTGGAGGATGGATCAAGCTCAGGTTATTCTTAGCCAGTAATAAGAAGAAATTCTAGTGTAGAAAATACATGGAGCAACAAGAAATGATGAACTTAAGGTTCAATCAAAATAGGTAATTTTGATAAGAAGTCAATGGAGTAATTATACAAGTTAATGGAAATATCATGAATAAATACAAAGAAGTAGCTTTGGAACCAAAATGGTATTCAAGCTCTAACAACTCAGAGAGAATGCATGAGGTATGTCAGAAACCATAGGGTAACACATATAACCTAGGATGATCCGCAGCTGGTATTTGAACCACAGTTGGTATCTTGTCCGCAACCGGTGATGGTTGACATAGTTAACCAGATCATCTTAATGGTTGCATAAAGAGCATAAAACTTGGCCTAAGTTAATTAAGACATAAATGAGTATAAAATTTTAAGCGATCATCTTTCGAGATTCTTCGCGAAAATTGACCTATCAAAGCGAAAGTGTCCCAATAGTAGGTAAGGCAAATAGTGCTGAAAGATTCACTTTGGAGATCCACAATTGTGTGGATACACCATACAATCTTTCATAAGACCCTAACTAGGCAGAGTATAAGCTGGATAGGGACCAATATTCTATTTATAAAAATCAAGAAATACTTTATAAGGCAGTTTAGAGACCATTAGTAAACCCTAAGGGGGAGAGTAAACAATTTGTGGAAGTATTGTTATCTGACTTTCCAAGTAAAGGTTGGAGAGGAAATACTAACCTATGCCAACATTAAGCCTTATTTTCATAAGGTTAAAAGAAAATCATAATTATAGAAGTACTTAAGATAGTAACAAAAGGTTGGCTAAAAGCCTGATAAGGTAAAAGCTTAAAGTAATAAAATGGAATAGTCCTAACAGACTAATTCAAAAAGAAACAACTCTTAAGTGATCCTTAAGAGGTAATAGAGCACATCCATTTGGGCATGTGTAGATAACAAGAAATTACAATGGGTATGAACTAAATGTGTTCAAATCCAATCTTCGGAAGGACTACCAGTACAACTCATACAATGATAGATCAAAGATTAGTCTTTTGGCCTAAACTATTGACTAAATTAAAACATGTTTTAGTGAGACTTCCTAGACCTTACAAAGTAAGAAAGTTCGATGATTAAATAAAAGAAGTTGAATTAGGATACCTGATTAGGTTAAGGAACTAAAGAAGAGACCCCAGATTGAGGATTTTGTAATAAGGATATATCCCTAAGGGATTAAAGTAAAAAGAATTTAGAGTATTGGAGACACCAAGTTAAAGATTGTTGAGCATGATGAGGATTCAAGGAAAAGATTTGGATATGGGATATTACAATTATTCCCATTGAGGTTACCATGGATTTGAGACATATCGTAATCATTGCAAGACAATTGCTTACTCCGAAACGTGAGAGTATATGAACTTCGAGGACAAAGTTTATTTTAAGGGGGAGAGTCTGTAACATCCCAGCATTAGAGCTTAGAAATAAGCTGAATCCAGATATGTGCATTGCATTAATGCATAGAAAATCCGAATAATTTTCGCACTTTTGAATAAAACTTGTCAAAGTGATTGAAGCTTCTCTTAAATTGATGGAATTGAAGTAGATCATCAAGTTTACTATGATAAGTTTCAATATGACCTTTGCTAAAACCTTATTTTGGGTAAGGGAGATTTGATCTAAGGGTATATCAAATGTAACAAAAGTTAAACCCTAATTCATTACTTAATTGATTATATTTGATCCTTAGGTGATCATATCCTAGTATTCATTACACACTCATGAATACCAAGTTATAAACATAACTTAATTAATAGGAATGGAACCACTAAGTCTTAATCCCATTTACTTATACCATGAGTATCATGGTAATACCTAACCCTAACTCTTTAGTTATTTGGAGTAGGAGGGAAACCAATTCAAAGATCATTCACCATGTATCTTTCTATCCATATCAATCTTTACCATTCCTATTGGAATCATATTCGAATATCTGTTGTTCATCAATGTTGAGTAATCAACTATTGATTCACCAATTCTTAATCTATCAACTCTTGACCATAACATAGCATTCACTCAATCCTATAGAGAAAGAAGTAAGAAGAGATAGGTGGTAATGTTAGTTTTAAATATCATGTATATGATGGGAATGTTGGAGGAGAATTAAACCAATATGATACTTGATAGAGTTAACTCAATCCTGAATGAATAGAAGAGTCATCTAGAAGCTTATAAAGATGAAGATTGAAGATAGTTACCAGGAGTAGTCCTATTGGATCAAGTAGGTATAGTCAATGAATTATATTTCTTAATCCAATAGATATAAACAAAAGATAATTAGAATACAATTGTAATGTTGTATGGATAGAAGCCTTGATTAGCCAACTGGAAACCTAAACCATAAAGGGTCAAAGGATTATAATGATCATGCCTTATTCACCAAGATTGAATGCTTATATCATGTATAAGTGGTATTGGTGGATAAAACATGATTGAACCCTAGTATATATATGTTATTCTAGGTTAGCCATGATAGGTCACATTAATATAATGAGAGTTTGGAGTATTAGTTACTATAGTTAAGTAGAGACAAGATAGTATGATTAAGATGATGTTAGAGCAATATTGTATTAAAGAAGTAGTATATCTAGGAAAGGAATTCCTTAATTAGAGTCCAGGATTGTGAAGTATGGAAGATAGGAATTCTGGATAAAACATTAAACCCTAAATTTTCAACCAAACATAAAATCCATTTCATCTAACTGATCTATCATCTTGTTTCCACAATGGTTTATAGGAATATTTCCCTATAGCAAATCACTTAAGCACATATTTGTCATTTCCAACTATCATGCTCACATGTTGTAACATCCCAAAAATATTAAACTTGGATCATCAAAATCTAATCATCAAAATTACGGTTAACAAAAACTTTCCCAACTAAAAATATGAAAGCATTCATATGTGTGTATTCAAAAATTGGATTCTTTTGAATTGCCATGGTTCTGTGTTTCTTTTCTTGTAAAGTGATTCTTAGGTGAAATAAACATCATCTAAACAATCTCCAAACTTTTCCCAAAGACAAACAACCCAAAATAAACAAATAAAGTGAATGGTCACTTTGGCCAAATTAACTCTCATGCCTACTTTGGCTATCTCTAGTTTTCAAAACTCAACAGAAACATTTGTGGATCTTTGCACCCCTTGTTAGTACTCATAATAAGGTACCAAGGACCACTTTGTGATCATCCAAAAAAATTCAAATACTAAGTTTAAATGACAGTTTAAAATTGAATCTATCTCATATGGGAAGATCCCATTATTTCAAAAACCACTCAAACAAGTTCAATTTTTAAAACCCAAGCACCCACAGAATCCTCAACACATGCCTAGCACACCCACCAAAAATCTTTTCAAAATTCAAAACTCAAATTCTTGCAGCCATTTCATCAAACAGCTTGCAGATTCAAATCAAACAAATCACAAACACTATTTTGAGCAGTGATTTGGCCAACCTTGTCCCCTCTCTATCTCACAGCAAATATCTAGTAGATCATCTAGCTTAGTTAGTAACCTCTAGCATCACTGTGAGCTTGCCATTGTCATCAATGGTGAGAAGGCCGAGCCTCACCATGTCACCCCAGTGTGGACAGCAGGCTAGAGGAAGAACTAGTTGTTCCAACCTTGTCTGGGAGGTAGCCCATGCCTCACCGCCCCCTCTCGACCAGCCCTAGATCAAGAACAGAGACCAGAACCACCAGGAACGTCGTGCCCGCGCCGCTGTCGACCATGCCGATGCGCACCCCAGTGCACGCGTCGTTCCCACGCATCCCGACTACCTCGAGCCCTTGCCGCCCGCCAACATGCACCCCACCGTCCCAGGAGACCACTAGACATGTCGTTTCATCGCCCGTACCCCGTAGCCACTGCACGCCACGGAGTTCGCCGCCTCTGCCTCGCAGAGCACCGCACGTTCCCGACCAATGGCCATCGCCCTAAGCTCGCATTAAAGTCTTAGAGCATCACTAGGAGACCTCCCGTCGATCGCCAACCTCAGCCATGCCTCTAGCCGCCCGTAGCCATGTCGCCACCATCGCCTGCCCATCCCTCTCGGTCTCGCCGTCGAGCCTATAAAAGGAGGCGACCCCCGGCCGATTGAAAAAAGAAGCACACCATCCCACTCCCCTCACCTCACTGATCATTCCACCCTCTAGCCGGAGCACGAGGAGTAGCAGTTTGCCAGAATTGCGCCGGAGCAGGCCGCCTCTGGAGAAGAAGGGAGCCGTTGATTTCGACCTCCCTCGGAGCTTCCTCGACCATCCCTGAGCTCGCCGTCGACCACTCGTTCGTTTGCCCGCCTCGCCGTCGTCGCTGGAGCCCTGGTATGTCCCCTATGCACCCCCACTGAGCCTCTAGGGTTCGAGCTCGCCGGTGACATGTTCATCGTCGACGACGACCCTCAGCCGTTGATCTTCCTTCTAATCCAACGAACCACACCGCTCCGTACCTCTTCGCGTGTTATGAGCCACTGACTGGTGGAACCCCCTGTCAGCTGCGCCCCGCGCTGCGGAGTGACACTGGGCTGGCCCATTAACCTCTCTCGCGCGTCCCAACAGTTTGAATTTAGTTTTTTCCTTTTTAATTCAAACTCAGTTCTATCCATAGATTCAAAAATCAACCTATCTCGATTCAGTGAACCAAATTGTATGAAACCAATTTTGTTAGAAAGGTACTGAAATGCTTAATCCAAGCCCATTAGATTCAAATCGTTTGGTTCTGTAGATCACCCTTGGTAAAAATAACAAGTCAGAAGCTTTTCTGCATTCAAACATTTTTCAAAATTCAACCATAATAGCTTTTGAGTTGATTACAACTCTCAAAAATCACATTTGATCATACCTTTCAGAATATATCAAAAACATATGGATTTACTTACAGAAATAATGTCCAAGTAATAAAAGAATGCCACATAGGCATTTCTAGTCACTTTATTTAATTAAAATAAGAAATTTAAACCTTATTAAATTGTGACACCACTTTAAATCACATTCCCATGTACTGAAATATGTGGTGATGACATGTGTCAACATGATGCCATGCTTGAGTTGGAGAATATTAAATCTTAAGTAGTTTTTCAATGAGTAGAAATTACTTTTCTCAAATTAAAATAAATAAGGAAAATTCTTTAATCTTGTAATATAGGTGATGATGCTAGATCATCTATAGTGCACCTTTGTGTGATGATTGAAAATAGGTAAGTATTGTTTGGTGATTGTGTACCTCATATTTATTTATAGACGCTAGTACCGACCAAGGATACGAGGAGGAAGGAGGATACTACGAGGAAGAAGCCGAGGAGAACTTCAACCACTGCTCTTCTTAAGGCAAGCCTAATACCACTGGTTGAATTAGCAAGCTAACACTTGCAACTTAGCAACTTTATACCACTATCTTAGCAAGCCAAACCATGCAAGTTTTACTTGCAAGATTATACCACTTGATAAACCATCCTAGTTTTATTTGCAAGCTTTATACTTTATTTCTTTATCAAAGCTATTTCTTAGAGTTTACTTAAGTGACTTGTAGATTCTAGGAGGATAATTGAAGGTTGCATAAAGAGCATTAAATTTGGCCTAAGCTAGATAATCTTGTGTCATCCTAAGGCATGCGACTGAACTTAATTGATCTCCACTTGTTTACCACCCCTCATTAGTACTCACCCCACTTGTAGATGCTAGTGCTAAGCATAAAACTTGATCAACTTTAGATGGGAATACTTGGTGAAACTGGTTAGGAAAACCTTAGAATGATGAGTCATTCTACTGAGATGTTTTGACATGTGTTTCCGAACACCAGATGATTTTGATGATGAAAATGTTGAGGCATGAGCCTTAGCCCTTTATAAAACTGATGGTTGTTTGGATGCGATACCATTCCAATTTTACCGTACAACCACAATACCCGAAAATTGGGTAGGGCTTGACTGGAAACATATATACCTTAGTATGGGTTCCCTCACGGCCAAGGTCTGAGCTGACGCTACCTTGTGAAGATTGTCCACCTGTGCAGTACCCAAGATGACAGTTGGTCATGGTTGGGAGGCCAAACTCACAGGAGAGGTACCTATACTAGGGCGTGTAATTTAAAGGTTAGGATTGATTATCCGCATACTGAGTATGGTGAATTCAGGATTTGTTCCTGACGGATGTATCGAATGTTGTGGTGAAAGTGTACAATATCTACAGAGCGTCAAACTATTCATAGCGTCGCATGATTATGGACAGATTGAGTGGCATACTTGTTCCCGTCAGATGTTTTCAAAATGACTTGTGAAATGGATTGATACTTTGACTTGACCACAACAGAGTTGTGATATGAAATTCAAGTTCCCACTTAGGTGTTATAAAATTTCAACTAGTTCTTGCTTCTGAACTTAGTAGTGGTAAATCTGGCTTTTTGCAAAACAACCCTAGAGCTTAGTGTCCTACTAAAAAAACCCCTCAACTTGTTAATATTAGTTTGTGAGTACTTAAAGAGTACTTATGGCTTTGTCCTTGGCTATTCCCGTTGCCGGACTATGAAGAGGAGTACCAGGATGATGGACCGCAGGAAGGTTACAACAACTAGGATCATCTCCCATCGTCAGTATTGCCTGTGACCCCGAAGATGGAGCTTCGCCTCCGCTATCCTTATTATTACGTTATTCCGCTGCTTGAGTTGTATTAAGAACTTGATCATGAGATCCTTATTTGTGTAAGACCTTAGGTATGGTTTGTAAATCATGCAGTATTATTCCACTCAATTAAATATTTATTATTTATTAAGTCTTTATAAAGTAATAAGTATTATAAAAATCATATCTTATTATTTATAAATCACAAAACTAAATGTAATATACCAAAATGATCACAAAAATAATACCTATATGTTAAAACTATAATATTCCACTTTTAAGTTAAATAAAAATTCAAACACTTTAACAACTTGAATTTAAACCATTTCCTTAATTAATAATTCATATAAAGGTAAATAAAATTTGTTAATAATTCTAAAAATTAGTCAATTGAGTCTAATAAATAGTATTAGTCTTAAATATGGGTAGTGTAAAGTCAAAATGAATTAACACACTTTAAATACAATTTTATTAAATTATCTCTCAACCATTAATGTAGATTATTTTATAAAAGGATCCTTATCCAATCTAAAATCTCTGAGAATAATTATAATGAGATAAAACCCATTCCTTTACTTAAACTACAAGTTATAAACAAACAAAAACACTATATTGAATCCATAAATAGTTAAGTAATATTACTTTCTTGTTTCCAAACCATAACCACTCATTTATAAAAGCATAAATGCTTCTATTCCATTATAATGTTAGGAAACCACTACTCAAATAGAAGTAATGCCATTCTTAAATAACTTTAAGGTAATATTATAAGATGAGCAAATATAATATCATAAGCATTACACTTTCAAACCATCTATGTCTTTAAAGTTAACTTTAGTCTACAAGACTTTAAATATAATGCTAAAGACTTTATAATGTGTTTTATAGTTAACTTTGGTCTGTTATAATTAAGTTACAAAGCATATTAATACCAAACTAACCAAGTTAAAAACCAAGATAGATAAGTCTCAAATACTACTAATATCATTATTCAAATAAAGCAATTCTTTCTTACTTAAAGACTATAACTTGAAAGAACTCCTAATAAGGTTAACTTAAATTTTAAATACTTTCCCATAGCTAAATAAGATTTTCTTCAAAAGTTATTCTTTTAAGGAACATTATAAAGCAAGACATAAGCATTTTTATGAAAAGCTCTAAATGATGAACAAACCTTATATACATAGTCTACAGATACATTTCCCACTTGAGTATTCCATTATTGCGTGTGCTTTATTATACTTACATGTTGTTTCACACACACTCACAAGCCTTAATAAGAAGCACATGTGTGAAACTTAATCTATAAGGGCAACACATTCCAAGGAAACCCTTTCTAGTATCCAAACCCTAGAACAATGTTACCCCCGGGATTCGAGTTTATCAACTTGCATTACATTACTTATGCATAAAAGCATCTTGCTTCTTTAAACATTAGTCCTTACCGGACCAATGATGCTGATTTCAGATATTGGATCTTATATTGTCTTGAAGACCGTGAGTGCATAATCTTGCAATCACAAAAGGCAAGTTCACACTTGCTCATGTCCTTTGTTTATTTTCTATAAAGTATTTTGCAAATCCAGTGTTGTCATCACCTGCATTTGAAAAAGGTCAGAAAACACTATTTTTGATAATAATATGAACTATTGGTTACTGATCGAGGGTGATCAGCTAATCTATTAAATCTGGCAGTTGCAATACCACTGTTCAGGACTATATCACCTAGGATTTAACAACCAATGTCTCCAGTGATTCTTGCGCCGTATATTACGCGTTGACCATGAGATTTGGAATGGGACGAAGAAGTCAGCTGTATCTTTTCCCTCTCACATGGAGCCGGATGTGCGGGTTGTGGCTGTTATCACTCGTAGCGTGCATATTAATTGGTAATTCGTAGAGGATATGCAGCATATGGGTGCGAGCCGTCCCACGATAGTTCCGTCATCTGAATGGTCTATATTGCCTATTGCCGTAATTCAATAGGTGGGCACGGCATACACCAAGGAGACATGCGGGGTCACGGAGAAGGCAGTGATTCGCTTGGATCTTAGGTTGGGCCTCAAACCAAGGAAGTTTGAACGGGAACATAATCCTGGCCATGCAACAAATCCTAAGGTCTCTCATGGGTAAAGTGACACACCTCTGCAGAGTGTAAGAACTGTAACTTGTTACTCCCTGTTCCGGGAAGGAGCTGCGAACGCGACGGGAAAGGAACTCCATGAAAGTTCTGGTAAACCCGTGAAGGCTGAAGGACATAGCTTTTCAGAATAAAAGCAACCTTTGAAGAAATGCTTACGAAAACTTGCATTGCCTACGACCTATGGTCTGTGGCTGTAGATATAGTGCATCAAACACTCCTTTTCTAGTGAACTTGCTGAGTACGCTCGTACTCAAAGTATCTTCTTAACCCTTGCTAGATGCTGAAGCCAATACAGGCGATGTCTACATCAAGTTATGCTCCAGGAATCATAATCAAAGGCTAAAGCTCTTCAATGAAGTCAAGAAAGTCAACATATACATCAACGCAAGTGAAGACAAAGTTACTGATTGAAAAGGAATTGTCAACACCCGGATTTTTAATCCCAGATGCCTGTTATGCCATACATCGCAATCCCAGGATTACCTTTTTTGCGAGACATAACAGATTTGGATACCACAGTACATCATCCATTACAAACCATACATAAGGTCTTACACAAATAAGGATCTCATGATCCAGTTCTTAATACAACTCAAGGAGCGGAAATACTTAATAATAAAGGTAGCGTAGGCGAAGCTCCATCTTCGGGGTCACAGGCAATACTGACGATGGGAGATGAGCCCAGTTGTCGTAACCTTCCTGGGGTCCATCTTCCTGGTACTCTTATTCATAGTCTTGCCACAGGAATAGCCAGGGACAAAGCCATGAGTACTCTTTAAGTACTCGCAAACTAATACTAACAAGTGAAGAGGTTTTTGTTGTAGGACACTAAGCTCTAGGGTTGTTTTGCAAAAAGCCAGATTTACCTCTACTAAGTTCAGAATCAAAGAAAAACTAGTTGAAGTTTTGTAACACCTAAGTGGGAACTTGTATTTCATATCACAACTCTGTTGTGGTCAAGTCAAAGTCTCAATTATTTTCACAATTCAATTTGAAAACATCTTACGGGGGAACATTATGGCCACTCCAACTGTCCATAACAGCGGACGCGGCTATTCGAATAGTTTGACACTCTGCAGAGATTGTACACTTTCACCACAACATTCGATACATCCGTCAGGAACAAATCCCGAATTCACCATATTCAGTATGCAGATAATCAATCCTAACCTTTCGTTTACACGCCCTAGTATAGGCACCTCTCCTGTGATTTTGGCCTCCCAACCATGACCAACTGTCATCTTGGGTACTGCACAGGTGGACAATCTTCACAAGGTAGCCTCAGCTCAGACCTTGGCCATGAGGGAACCCATACTAAGGTATATAAGTCTCCAGTCAAGCCCTACCCAATTTTCGGGTATTGTGGTTGTACGGTATAATTGGAATGGTATCGCATCCAGACAACCATCAGTTTTGTAAAGGGATAAGGCTCATGCCTCAACATTTTCATCATCAAAATCATCTAGTGTTCGGAAACACATGTCAAAACATCTCAGTAGAATGACTCATCATTCTAAGGTTTTCATAACCATTTTCACCAAGTATTCCCATCTAAAGTTGATCAAGTTTTATGCTTAGCACTAGCATCTACGAGTGGGGTAAGTACTAATAAGCGTTTAACTAAGTTTAATCTTATGCCTTAGGATGACATCAAGATTATCTAGCTTAGGCCAAATTTAATGCTCTTTATGCAACCTTCAATTATCTTCCTAGAATCTACAAGTTACTTAAGTAAACTCTAAGAGAAAGCTTTGATAAAGAAATAAAGTATAAAGCTTGCAAGTAAAACTAGGATTGGGTTATCACGTGGGTATGATCACATATGCTTAAGGCATATAGTTGGCATGGTAACAAGCAAGTATTTGCTCGCACAATTGCAAGTATAAGCTTGCTAAAGTAGGGTATCTTGCAAGTGTTAGCTTGCTCAATCAACTAGTAGTATTAGGCTTGCCTTGTGCAGAGCAGTGGTTGAAGTTCTCCTCGTCTTCTTCTTCGTAGTATCCTCCTTCCTCCTCGTATCCTTGGTCGGTACTAGCGTCTATAAATAAATACGAGGTACACAATCACCAAACAATACTTAACTACTTTCAATCATCACACAAAGGTGCACTATAGATGATCTCGCATCATCACTAACATTCAAGATTAAAGCACTTGCATTATTTATTTATTTTTAGAAAAGTAATTTCTACTCATTGTAAAACTACTTAAGATTTAATATTCTCCAAACCAAACATGGGATCATGTTGACACATGTCATCACCACATATTTCAGTACATGGGAATGTGATTTAAAGTGGTGTCACAATTTAATAAGGTTTAAACTTTTATTTCAATTAAATAAAGTGACTAGAAATGCCTATGTGGCATTATTTTATTACTTGAACATTATTTCCATAAGTAAACTCATATGTTTTTATATATTCTGAAAGGTATGATCAAACGTGATTTTTGAGAGTTGGAATCAACTCAAAAGCTATTATGGTTGAATTTTGAAAAATGTTTGAATGCAGAAAAGCTTACGACTTGTTATTTTTACCATGGTTGATCCATAGATTCAAATGACTTGAATCCAATAGGCTTGGATTAAGCATTTCAATATCTTTATAATAAAATTAGTTTCATGCAATTTGGTTCACTAAATCGAGTTGGGTTGATTTTGGAAACTAGGTATAGAACTGAGTTTGAATTAAAATGGGAAAACCTAAATTCAAACGATCGGGTCATGAAAGGTTAATCGGCCAGTGTCACTCCCAAGAGGTGCAACCGATGTGGGGGTCATGGTTAGTGGCTCTTTAAACGCGAAGCGGTACGGGGCGATGTGGTGCGTTGGATTAGAATGAAGATCGACGGTTGAGGGTCGTCGTCGACGATGAACAAGTCACCGGCGATCTTGAACCCTAGCGGCTCGGTGGGGGTGCATAGGGGGCATACCGAGGCTCCAGTGACGACGGCGAGGCGGGCAAACGACGAAGTCAACGACGACGAATTCAGGGGTGGACGAAATCAATGGCTCCTCTTCTCCTCTGCAACGGCGAGCTCCGGCCAAATTCTGGCGATGCGCTGCACGCCTTGCTCCGGCTAAGGGGTGGAACGACCAGTGAGGTAAGGGGAGTGAAATGGTGTTCTTCAATCGACTGGGGGTCGCCTCCTTTTATAGGCCCCACGGTGAGACCGAGAGGGATGGGCAGGCGACGGTGGCGACACGGTTACGGGCGGCTAGAGGCATGGCCGAGGTTGGCGATCGACGCGCGGTCTCCTGGCGATGCTCTATGGTTTAAATTCGCATATAGGGGCGGTGGCAAACGATCGGGAACGTGCGGTGCTCTGCGTGGTAGAGGCGGCAAACTCTGCGGTGAGCGGTGGATACGGGGTACGGGCGATGAAACGAGCATGTCTGGTGGTCTCCTGGGACGATGGGGTGCATGCTGGCGGGTGGCGAGGGCTCGAGGTGGTCGGGTTGCGTGGGAACGGCGCGTGCTCTGCGGTGCACGTCGGCATGGTCGACAGCGGCACGGACGCGGCGTTCCTGGCGGTTCTGATTGCTGTCTTCGAGCTAGGGCTGGTCGAGAGGGGGCGGTGAGACACGGGCTACCTCCTAGACAAGGTTGGCACGGCTAGTTCTTCTCCTAGCTTGTTGTCTACACTGGGGTGACATGGGTGCTCTCGGCCTGTTCACCATTGATGACATTGGCGAGCTTACAGTGGTGCTAGGGCTTAGTTAAGGTTGCTAGATGATCTACTGAGGCTAGTGTAACCAGAGAGGGAACAAGGTTGGCTCAAAACACTACTCCAGATTGTGTTTGTGATTTTGTTGATTTGAATCTGCAACCTGTTTGATGAAATGGCCGCATGAACTTAAGTTTTGAATTTTGAAAAGATTTTTGGTGGGTGTGCTAGGCATGTGTTGAGGATTCTGCGGATGCTTGGGTTTGAAAATTGAGCTTGTTTGAGTGGTTTTTGAAATAGTGGGATCTTCCCATATGAAATAGATTCAATTTTAAACTGTCATTTAAACTAAGCATTTGAATGTTTCTGGATGATCACAAAGTGGGCCTTGGTACCTTGTTATGAGTACTATCAAGGGGTGCAAAGATCCATACATGTTTCTGTTAAGTTCTGAAAGTTAGGGATAGCCAAAGTAGGCATGGGAGTTAAATTGGCCAAAGTGACCATTCACTTAATTTGTTTGTTTTGACTTGTTTGTATTTGGGAAAAGTTTGGGGATTGTTTAGATGATGTTTATTTCACCTAAGAATCATTTTACAAGCAAAGAAACACATAATCATGGCAATTCAAAAGAATCCAAATTTCAATACACACATATGAATGCTTTCATACTTTTAATTGGAAAAGTTTTTGTTAACCCTAATTTTGTTGATTAGAGTTTGATGATCCATGCTTAGTATTTTTGGGATGTTACATACCTTCCCCCCTTAAACAAAATCTCGTCCCGAGATTTGAAAAAGGACAAAAAATATTACCTAGGATTTGAAGAGATCGGGAAACTCTGTCCTGATGTGATCTTCGCGCTCCCAGGTAGCTTCTTCTTCTGTGTGGTTGCTCCAGTGAATCTTGAGAAACTTGATGCTCCGGGCTTTGGTAGTTCTGAAAGCTTCTTCCAAAATACGGATGGTTACTTTAGGATAGGTCATGTCATCGTTGATTTCTGTGGTCTGGTGATCAATATTCTTGAACACTTCCGTCTTCTCCGGAACTTCGAGGGACTTGCAAAGTAATGAGATATGGAACACATTGTGCACGGCCGACATCTCTTCGAGAAGTTCCAATTGATACGACACTTCTCCTCGACGGTTCAGAATCTTGAAGGGGCCGATATATCTGGGGGCTAACTTTCCCTTGAGTTGGAAATGCTGCATTCCTTTCAATGGCGACACTTTCAGATACACAAAATCTCCGATATTGAAGGCGAGGTCTCGACGTATCTTGTCTGCGTAACTCTTCTGTCTTGACTGGGCGGTCTTGAGGTGCTCACGAATCTTGTGAACTTTCTCTTCTACTTCTCGTAGGATGTCGGGTCCGAAAATCTGACTCTCTCCTACTTCCGACCAGTTCAAAGGGGTGTGACACTTCCTTCCATACATGAATTCAAATGGGGACATTTGCAAACTAGCTTGGTAACTGTTGTTGTATGAAAATTCTGCGAAAGGCAGACAATCTTCCCATTTAGATCCATACTCTAACACACAGGCTCTCAACATATCTTCGAGTATTTGATTTACTCGCTCTGTTTTTCCATCGGTCTAAGGGTGATAAGCTGTGCTGAAATCTAGTCGGGTTCCTAAACCTTCTTGGACTTTCTTCTAGAATCTCGAGGTAAACTGAGTTCCTCGATCCGATACAATGTTCTTGGGGACTCCGTGCAAACTGACGATTCTAGCGATGTATAAATCCGTTAGCTTCGAACTCTGATATGTGGTCTTGACGGGTAAGAAATGGGCGACTTTGGACAACCTGTCAACTATGACCCAGATAGAGTCATTTCCCCTACTAGAAGTAGGTAATCCGGTGATGAAGTCCATTCCAACGGAATCCCATTTCCATTCCGGAATCTGCAATGGTTGAAACAATCCTGCGGGTCTTTGATGTCCCGCCTTGACTCTCTGACATATATCACACTTGGCGATATAGCTTATGATTTCTCTCTTCATCTTATGCCACCAAAATTGTTCTTTCAAGTCTTGATACATCTTCGTTCCTCTGGGATGGATAGAATAAAGAGTATCATGAGCTTCCTTCAGAATTACTTCTTTCAACTCAGAATTTGCTGGTACACAAAGGCGTCCTTTGTACCACAGAACTCCTTCTTCGTCTTCGGTGAATCCGGGTACTTTGCCTGTACCAATACGACGCTTGATTCCGTCAATACTAGCATTTCCTTTCTACGCCTCTTTGATATGGCTGATCAAAGTGGGTTGAAGTTCTATTCTAGCCAAAAATCCTTCACTCACTAATTCTATTCGGAAATCTTCCATCTCTTTGTGCAAGCTTGGTTGCTCCTTTAAAATCATGGAGTTCAAGCGGCACAGCAATCTGCTAAGGGCATCTGCTACCACGTTGGCTTTACCGGGGTGGTAGTGAATGTCCAGATCGTAATCCTTGATTAGATCAATCCATCTTCTCTGTCTCATATTCAGCTCCTTCTGAGTGAATATATACTCCAGGCTCTTGTGATCCGAATAAATCTCACAATGATTTCCCATCAGGTAATTCCTCCATGTCTTCAGGGCTAGAACTAGGGCTACGAGTTTGAGGTCATGGGTTGGGTAATTTTTGCTCATGATGTTTCAGTTGTCGGGATAGATAAGATATAACTTTGCCTTCTTGCATTAGCACAC
This sequence comes from Avena longiglumis, assembly GCA_030063025.1. Taxonomy (NCBI): domain Eukaryota; kingdom Viridiplantae; phylum Streptophyta; class Magnoliopsida; order Poales; family Poaceae; genus Avena; species Avena longiglumis. The sequence continues at coordinate 537,203,010 of CP125976.1, forward strand.
ATCCGAGAACGATCTTGGATGCGTCACAATACACATCAAAGGGCTTCGTGATATCCGGCATGATTAAGATTGGGGCTGAAATCAATCTCCTCTTGAGTTCTTGAAAAATCGCTTCACATTTGTCCGTCCATTCAAACTTCTTGTCCTTCTTCAGCAATTGAGTCATGGGTCCGGCGATACTTGAGAAACCTTCTAAGAACTTGCGGTAGTATCCCGCCAATCCGAGAAATGCACGAACTTGGGTTTGAGTGGTTGGGGCTTGCCAATCTTCAACATCTTTCACTTTTGCAGGGTCAACGGCAATTCCTACGGCTGATACAATGTGGCCGAGGAATCCTACCTCCTGTAACCAGAATTCACATTTGCTAAACTTGGCATACAACTGATGCTCTCTAAGGGTTCCAAGAATGGTCCTTAGGTGTAGCTCATGTTCTTCTTCTGATTTGGAATAAATCAGAATGTCATCGATGAAAACAACGACAAACTTATCTAGGAAGTCCATAAAAAACTTATTCACGAGATTCATGAAATAAGCGGGGGCATTGGTTAATCCAAAAGACATGATAGTATACTCGTATAATCCATATCTGGTGGTAAAGGCAGTCTTGGGAATATCCTCTGCGCGAATCTTGAGTCGATGATAGCCTATTCTAAGATCAATCTTAGAAAACACTTTGGCACCGGTCAACTGATCAAACAAATCTTCTATCCTGGGCAATGGGTACTTGTTCTTGATAGTGACATCATTCAACTTCCGATAATCCGTACACAAACGGTTACCTCCATCCTTCTTGTCCACAAACAAGATAGGGGATCTCCAAGGTGACGCACTTGGTTGAATCAATCCAATTTCCAACATGGCATCCAGTTGCTTCTTCAGTTCTGCTAGTTCAGACGGGTTCATACTATATGGTCTCTAGGCTATGGGTCCTGTTCTGGGGATTAGTTCAATTATAAACTCGATATCCCGATCTGGGGGCATACCGGGCAAAACATCTGGAAATACATCGGGGTATTCACGGACTATCCGGACTTGGTCAATTGTAGATTGGGCTATACTCTTGTTGCACTTGAATTGACGAGGTAAGGTTTCAGATACATGGTCGACTGATATTCCGGATGTACTGGTGATGGTTATTGATTTCTTGGCACAGTCAATTAATCCTTTGTGTTTGGACATACAATCCATCCCTAGTACTACTTCCAAACCTTTAGTTCCAAGTACTATCAGATTAGCATAAAAATCTATGCCATGGATTCGGATAGGGACGACTTTGCAAATTTGCCTAGCTTTGGTGGTTGAACCGGGGATTTGAACAATCATAACATGCTTTAATTTGGTTGGTTGAATCTTACTAGTACAGGCAAATTCTTCGGTGACAAATGAGTGCGATGCACCAGAATCAAAAAACACTCTAGCAAGTACTGAATTAACAAAAAACATACCCAGCACAATGTCTGGCGCTTCGTGAGATTCTTCAGCATGCATGCAAAAAAGACGGTCGTTGCGGTTGAGCGAGTTCCCTAGGGCAAACCTTCTTCCAGGCTGAACACAACGCTACTGCTGAGCTGGGGCATTTTCATTGGGGGTTACGACATTCTTCTTGTTGGGGCACTCGTTGGATTAGTGACCCTTATTTCCACAGTCATAACAAGTCACTTGCGAATTGTCCCTTACTGCAACAGGCACGACATTGCTTCCAGTCCTCGGAGCAGTATTGGTGTTGGCGGCAGCATTGTTGTTGTTGAACTTGGGTGGTGCATGGTTGAAATTGTTAGATTTCCCGGGGTTGTTGTGATTTCTTCCGGGCCTTGGGTTTCCACGGTTGGGATAGGTCGGACGGTTCATCAGGGGTCTGTTGTTTCTCGGGGCAAATCATGGAGATGGGTTGGGGCGATACTTTGGGGTCTGATGGGTTCTGTCGATGCATCATCTGGCTTATGTTCTCATTGGCTTGGTTGATCTTTCCTTCCATCTGGATGGCAGACTCGACAAGGGCTTCAATATCAGCAAAAGGGATATTGACCAACACAGTATGCATCTCATCGTGCAGTCCATTCAAGAATATCTCCTTCTTCTTGGCTTTAGTGTCGATCTCAGCCGGGGCATACCTAGCTAATGACACTAATTTGTCATTGTATTCAACTACAGTCATCCGTCCTTGCTTCAGTTCTATGAACTCATCTCTCATTCTCTTGATCAAACCCGGTGGCACATGGGTTCTGCTGAACTTGACCTTGAATTCCTCCCAGGTCATCATCTGTCCTCCGGTCATTGCACGAACGTTGTTCCACCATGCTCTTGCATCTCCGGCTAGATAGTGGGTGGCGAACAGAACTTTCTCGTTAGCTTCCACTTCGGCGACTTCCAGATTGTTTTCCATGGTTTGTAGCCAATCATCAGCATCTAGGGGCTCCTCTGACTTAGTGAAAGCAGGTGGGTTGGTGTTCTGGAAATTCTTGAGCTTAGATCCATGGTTGTCCTGATTTCCGTGGCCTTGGTTGTTGTTGGCCATCTGAGCTATGTGCTGAAGGGTGGCTAAGTTGGCTTGGCGTTCGGCTCTTTCAGCTTCGCGGTCAGAAACCAACATTTGCAGGATCTGCAACATCGGGTCCGGGGATGAACCACTTCCTCCGCGTGGCATCTGAGGTTGAGATAGATCATGAGAAAAGAGGGAAATTTCTAAGGTTCGGGGACTTTGAAAAGTTTTTAAAGTTTGACTCAGATTTTCTAGCAACTTGCTTTTCATTCATTCAGTCATAGCACACGATACAAACACACACCACAAAACAATAAAAGCAGATGGTTTTAAGAACCATTCTGGAAACAATACAACTCACTACGCTAGTGCTCAAGTGCTACTACTCCTCGGAGTCGGTGTAGTCGTCATCCTCATCATCCTCATCGTCATCGATGAAGGAGAAATCATCCTCATCGGTGAAGAATTCCATAGCCTGATCCTCCAGAAAATCATCGTCATCGCTGAGATAGGAGTAGGGGTCTCCACGAAGGTCCTCTCCGGCATTCTCCCTTTCCTCCAACTGCATGTCTCTCTCGTGGATGGTCTCCTCCAAATCCGAGATACGATGGCGAAGACGGGCAATGATGCGCTCCTTCTTGTCGAACTGACGGCGGCAAGACTTGTGATCCTTCGCTAGCATGGCGATGGTCTGATCCTTCGTCTTGATGATGGCAAACTTGTGGTTGGAGTAGTCACGGCATTTGTCCAATTCCTGCTGACGATCATACATCATGAAGCTGAGGTGGTCCAACTGAGTCTTCAGCTCGGGGTGGTATGGGGCTTCCAGTGGCTGTCCCATAGCATCACGCCTTGGACAAAACTCAAAGCTGGTACCCTTGATCTGGTTGATACTCTGCCCACACAGACGGGCAAGAGCTTCCTGCATGGCCCTGGCAAGTCCATCGAGCCATTTGTTCTCTCTTAAGGTAAACTGAATTCCCTCGGTAGTGGGAGGTTCAATCTTTCCTCGGAGACTTGCAACAATTAGCCACTGTAGATCTTATCCTCCTTGATCATTGAGCTGAGCTCCGAAGAACTTGGGGTGCGGACGCTCCAAAAGATCCGAAAGCTGGTCCAAATCCCGCTCAAAGATAAGGTCTCCTCCATTTCCCAACTGGTAAAACTTGCTGTACCTCACATCCATCTATAAGAATATAGGATGAGTAAGTTAGTAGAGTGATCAAGTGTGTCAAATTTTAGGTATTTTGCAAGAGTTTTTGAGGAACATGATTTTTTATGAAAGAAACTAAGTGATAAGAATGGGAATAAGTTTTTGTAAATATTTGTTTCCTTTGGTTTTGAAACTAAGTTTTTGATTCAAACGTCCAGTCTAACAAGGGTCTCCTATGGTCAGGATGGCTCCGATACCAACTTGTAAACACCCGGATTTTTAATCCCAGATGCCTGTTATGTCATACATCGCAATCCCAGGATTACCATTTTTGCGAGACATAACAGATTTGGATACCACAGTACATCATACATTACAAACCATACATAAGGTCTTACACAAATAAGGATCTCATGATCCAGTTATTAATACAACTCAAGCAGCGGAAATACGTAATAATAAAGATAGTGTAGGCGAAGCTCCATCTTTGGGGTCACAGGCAATGCTGACGATGGGAGATGATCCTAGTTGTCGTAACCTTCCTGGGGTCCATCTTCCTGGTATTCTTCTTCATAGTATGTCCACGGGAATAGCCAGGGACAAAGCCATGAGTACTCTTTAAGTACTCGCAAACTAATACTAACAAGTGAAGGAGTTTTTGTAGTAGGACACTAAGCTCTAGGGTTATTTTGCAAAAAGCCAGATTTACCTCTACTAAGTTCAGAAGCAAAGAAAAACTAGTTGAACTTTTGTAACACCTAAGTGGGAATTGTATTTCATATCACAACTCTGTTGTGGTCAAGTCAAAGTCTCAATTCTTTTCACAATTCATTTTGAAAACATCTAATGGGGGAACAGTATGGCCACTCCAACTGTCCATAACCACGGACGCGGATATTCGAATAGTTTGACACTCTGCGGAGATTGTACACTTTCACCACAACATTCGATACATCCGTCAAGAACAAATCCTGAATTCACCATACTCAGTATGCGGATAATCAATCCTAACCTTTCGTTTACATGCCCTAGTATAGGCACCTCTCCTGTGAGTTTGGCCTCCCAACCATGACCAACTGTCATCTTGGGTACTGCACAGGTGGACAATCTTCACAAGGTATCCTCAGCTCAGACCTTGGCCGTGAGGGAACCCATACTAAGGTATATAAGTTTCCAGTCAAGCCCTACCCAATTTTCGGGTATTGTGGTTGTACGGTATAATTGGAATGTTATCGCATCCAGACAACCATCAATTTTGTTAAGGGCTAAGGCTCATGCCTCAACATTTTCATCATCAAAATCATCTAGTGTTCGGAAACACATGTCAAAACATCTCAGTAGAATGACTCATCATTCTAAGGTTTTCATAACCATTTTCACCAAGTATTCCCATCTAAAGTTGATCAAGTTTTATGCTTAGCACTAGCATCTACGAGTGGGGTAAGTACTAATGAGGGGTGGTAATCCAGTGGCGTTTACTAAGTTCAATCTTATGCCTTAGGATGACATCAGTATTATCTATCTTAGGCCAAATTTAATGCTCTTTATGCAACCTTCAATTATCTTCATAGAATCTACAAGTTACTTAAGTAAACTCTAAGAGAAATATTTGATAAATAAATAAAGTATAAAGCTTGCAAGTAAAACTAGGATTGGGTTATCACGTGGTTATGGTCACATATGCTTAAGGCATATAGTTGGCATGGTAACAAGCAAGTATTTACTCACACAATTGCAAGTAAAAGCTTGCTAAAGTAGGGTATCATGCAAGTGTTAGCTTGTTCAATCAACTAGTAGTATTAGGCTTGCCTTGTGTAGAGCAGTGGTTGAAGTTCTCCTCGGCTTCTTCTTCGTAGTATCCTCCTTCCTCCTCGTATCCTTGGTCGGTACTAGCGTCTATAAATAAATACGAGGTACACAATCACCAAACAATGCTTAACTACTTTCAATCATCACACAAAGGTGCACTATAGATGATCTAGCATCATCACTAACATTCAAGATTAAAGCACTTGCATTATTTATTTATTTTTAGAAAAGTAATTTCTACTCATTGAAAAACTACTTAAGATTTAATATTCTCCAAACCAAACATGGGATCATGTTGACACATGTCATCACCACATATTTCAGTACATGGGAATGTGATTTAAAGTGGTGTCACAATTTAATAAGGTTTAACCTTTTATTTCAATTAAATAAAGTGACTAGAAATGCCTATGTGGCATTCTTTTATTACTTGAACATTATTTATGTAAGTAAACTCATATGTTTTTATATATTCTGAAAGCTATGATCAAATGTGATTTTTGAGAGTTGGAATCAACTCAAAAGCTATTATGGTTGAATTTTGAAAAATATTTGAATGCAAAAAAGCTTCTGACTTGTTATGTTTACCAAGGTTGATCCATAGATTCAAATGACTTGAATCCAACGGGCTTGGATTAAGCATTTCAATATCTTTCTAAAAAAATTAGTTTCATGCAATTTGGTTCACTAAATCGAGCTGGGTTGATTTTTGAAATAAGGTACAAAACTATGTTTGAATTAAAATGGAAAAAGCTAAATTCAAACGACTGGGCTGCATGGGAAAGGTTAACGGGCTGGCCCAGTGTCACTCCGCAGCGCGGGGTGCAACTGACAGGGGGGTCTACTGGTCAGTGGCTCTTTAAACGCGAAGCGGTACGGGGCGATGTGGTGCGTTGGATTAGAATGAAGATCGACGGCTGAGGGTCGTCGTCGACGATGAACAAGTCACCGACGATCTTGAACCCTAGCGGCTCGGTGGGGGTGCATAGGGGGCATACCGAGGCTCCATTGACGATGGCGAGGCGGGCAAACGACGAAGTCAACGATGACGAACTCAGGGATGGTCGTGGCAGCTCCAGGGGTGGACGAAATCAATGGCTCCTCTTCTCCTCTGCAGCGGCGAGCTCTGGCCAAATTCCGGCGATGTGCTGCTCGCCTTGTTCCGGCTAAGGGGTGGAACGATCAGTGAGGTGAGGGGCGTGAAATGGTGCGCTTCAATCGGCTGGGGGTCTCCTCCTTTTATAGGCCTGGCGGTGAGACCGAGAGGGATGGGCAGGCGACTGTGGCGACACGGCTACGGGCGGCTAGAGGCATGGTCGAGGTTGGCAATCGACGGGCGGTCTCCTAGCGATGATCTATGGTTCGCGTGTAGGGGCGGTGGCAAACGGTTGGGAACGTGCGGTGCTCTGCGTGGCAGAGGCGGCGAACTCTGCGGCGAGTGGTGGCTACGGGGTACGGGTGGTGAAACGAGCATGTCTGGTGGTCTCCTGGGACGATGGGGTGCATGCTGGCGGGCAGCGAGGGGTCTAGGTGGTCGGGTTGCGTGGGAACGGTGTGTGCTCTGCGGTGCACGTCGGCATGGTCGACAGCGGCACAGGCGCGGCGTTCCTAGCAGTTCTGGTTGCTGTCTTCGAGCTAGGGCTGGTTGAGAGGGGGCGGTGAGACACGGGCTACGTCCCAGACAAGGTTGGCACGGCTAGTTCTTCTCTTAGATTGCTGTCTACACTGGGCTGACATGGGTGCTCTCGGCCTGTTCACCATTGATGACATTGGCGAACTTACAGTGGTGCTAGGGCTTAGTTAAGGTTTCTAGATGATCTACTGAGGCTAGTGTAACTAGAGAGGGAACAAGGTTGGCTCAAAACACTGCTCCAGATAGTGTTTGTGATTTTGTTGATCTGAATCTGCAACCTGTTTGATGAAATGGCCGCATGAACTGAAGTTTTGAATTTTGAAACTATTTTTGGTGGGTGTGCTAGGCATGTGTTGAGGATTCTGTGGGTGCTTGGGTTTTGAAAATTGAGCTTGTTTGAGTGGTTTTTAAAATAGTGGGATCTTCCCATATGAAATAGGTTCAATTTTAAATTGTCATTTAAACTAAGCATTTGAATGTTTCTGGATGATCACAAAGTTGGCCTTGGTACCTTGTTATGAGTACTATCAAGGGGTGCAAAGATCCATACATGTTTCTGTTAAGTTCTGAAAGTCAGGGATAGCCAAAGTAGGCATGGGAGTTAAATTAGCCAAAGTGACCATTCACTTAATTTGTTTGTTTTGACTTGTTTGTCTTTGGTAAAAGTTCGGGGATTGTTTAGATGATGTTTATTTCACCTAAGAATCATTTTACAAGCAAATAAACACATAATCATGGAAATTCAAAAAATCCAAATTTCAATACACACACATATGAATGCTTTCATACTTTTAATTGGAAAAGTTTTTGTTAACCCTAATTTTGTTGATTAGAGTTTGATGATCGATGCTTAGTATTTTTGGGATGTTACATGAATATAATCTCTAGCCATAGAACCTATTTCTATAGTGTATTGCAATAACAGCAATGCCACACCATTAGTTAAGATACTAGTCTTAATAGTATGATAGTTTTTGAGTTATTTATTTCTGATTCTTCTTGTAAGAAGTTTCTTTCTCTCTCTTTAACCTAGAGTGTTCTCTCGATCTTATGTAAAGTGTTGAGTTGTAACTTATAGTCATTTCTTGGACCTGCTGTGTTTCTGTTGTACCACTCTGAGGGATGTAATACTAGTGAACGGTGTTTCATTGGTGTTATGTCAACGACTATAGTGTACTACATCATGAAGTGGTATACCGGGTCACCGCAGTTGGTATCAGAGCATATGCTTTGACCTTAGGATTGAAACCCTTTTAGGAAGATCTGTAGGTTGGATAGTGACTATAAGAGCCATCTTATCTAAACCAAATGTTCTTATGACTTGTGATGAGTATCCACTTGAGGATAACCTTGTCACACATAAGTCAGATGTTTAAGTCATTCTTTCTTAGGGAGTAATTATTTTATCTTTTATCTAATATAGTGCTCTTTAGTGTCTTCCGAGGGAGACATAAACCACCAAGATACTGCAGGAAAGTGTAAGGCATCATAAGGAAGTAGTCTTAATGTTGATGTAATGAGTAGTAATCATGTGGGATTCACTTGAGAATTCTATGTGATGAAGTGAAACCATGCTAATAATAAATGGTAGTACAATGAGAAACAAAGTCATCATGGTGAGATTAACTCCTAAATCATGATGTATAGGTAAAACATAACGAGATCATGGTGAGATTAGCTCCGAAACCATGATAAGAGTGTAAACATGACAAGAAATTAGTAAATTATCCTGAAGTAGAAGTATGAAAATACCCTCGTAGAGCTATGATAGAAGTTTTAGGTGCTGAAAATTTCTAATAATCTTTGGTTTAAGTTAGCAGATAGAATCTTATTAGTCATTTAGAGAGATCATGCGAGGGTAGTTTATTAATTAAGGAAGGATGGTTATAGCTAGTCATTCCATAGGTGAGACAAGAGTTTAGTTAAAACCAAGTTGAGACCACTTTGCTTAAGATTATCCTGTTGCAATTGAGCAATTAGGGTAAATATTGAGACAAAGTATAGTTTGACCCTAAGTGCTAAGTATCACAACGTAAACCTATATGAGTAGGTGTCATATAGTACACAACTAAGCCTGAATTCAAGAGATATTATACTCAATTACTATATTCCAGTCTTAGAAATGTGTGTTATATGTACCACATTTGGATTTATTTGTTTTTATTGGATATTCTTGATTGACTAGATCTGTACATGAAGTTTAACTTGGTGTTCAAATGCATGTTGCAACATCCAGTTACTACTTGATGTTATAGACCTAGACATAAATGGCAATTCGTGTAAGGGAGTGACGAGTTCTGAAGACCAAGATGAAGACTTACTTGAAGAATGAAGCCAAGTGTAAGGAGTATCAACTCAATTTGGAGGATGGATCAAGCTCAGTTTATTCTTAGCCAGTAATAAGAAGAAAGTCTAGTTTAGAAAATACATGGAGCAACAAGAAATGATGAACTTAAGGTTCAATCAAAATAGGTAATTTTGCTAAGAAGTCAATGGAGTAATTATACAAGTTCATGTAAGTATCATGAATAGATACAAAGAAGTAGCTTTGGAACCAAAATGGTATTCAAGCTCTGACAACTCAGAGAGAATTCCAGAGGTATGCCGGAAACCATAGGGTAACACATACAACCTAGGATGATCCACAACTGGTATTTGAACCACAGTTGGTATCTTGTCAGTAGCCGGTGATGGTTGACATAGCTAACCAGATCATCTTAATGGTTGCATAAAGAGCATAAAACTTGGCCTAAGTTAATTAAGACATAAATGAGTATAAAATTTTAAGCGATCATCTTTCGAGATTCTTCGCGAAAATTGACCTATCAAAGCGAAAGTGTCCCAATAGTAGGTAAGGCAAATAATGCTGAAAGATTCACTTCGGAGATCCACAATTGTGTGGATACACCGTACAATATTTCATAAGACCCTAACTAGGCAGAGTATAAGCTGGATAGGGACCAATATTCTATTTATAAAAATCAAGAAATACTTTATAAGGCAGTTTAGAGACCATTAGTAAACCCTAAGGGGGAGAGTAAACAATTTGTGGAAGTATTGTTATTTGACTTTCCAAGTAAAGGTTGGAGAGGAAATACTAACCTATGCCAACATTAAGCCTTATTTTCATAAGGTTAAAAGAAAATCATAATTATAGAAGTACTTAAGATAGTAACAAAAGGTTGTCTAAAAGCCTGATAAGGTAAAAGCTTAAAGTAATAAAATGGAATAGTCCTAACAGACTAATTCAAAAAGAAACAACTCTTAAGTGATCCTTAAGAGGTAATAGAGCACATCCATTTGGGCATGTGTAGAGAACAAGAAATTACAATGGGTATGGACTAAATGTGTTCAAATCCAATCTTCGGAAGGACTACCAGTACAACTCATACAATGATAGATCAAAGATTAGTCTTTTGGCCTCAACTATTGACTAAATTAAAACCTGTTTTAGTGAGATTCCTAGACCTTACAAAGTAAGAAAGTTCCATGATTAAATAAAAGAAGTTAAATTAGGATACCTAATTAGGTTAAGGAACTAAAGAAGACACCCCAGATTGAGGATTTTGTAATAAGGATATAGCCCTAAGGGATTAAAGTAAAAAGAATTTAGAGTATTGGAGACACCAAATTAAAGATTGTTGAGCATGATGAGGGTTTAAGGAAAATATTTGGATATGGGATATTACAATTATTCCCATTGAGGTTACCATGAATTTGAGACATATCGTAATCATTGCAAGACAATTCCTTACTCCGAAACATGAGAGTATACGAACTTCGAGGACAAAGTTTATTTTAATGGGGAGAGTCTATAAAATCCCAGCATTAGAGATTAGAAATAAGCTGAACCCAGATATGTGCATTGCATTCATGCATAGAAAATACGAATAATTTTCGCGCTTTTGAATAAAACTTGTCAAAGTGATTGAAGCTTCTCTGAACTTGATGGAATTGAAGTAGATCATCAAGTTGACTACGATAAGTTTCAATATGACCTTTGCTAAAACCTTATTTTGGGTAAGGGAGATTTGATCTAAGGGTAGATCAAATGTAATAAAAGTTAAACCCTAATTCATTACTTAATGGATTATATTAGATCCTTAGGTGATCATATCCTAGTATTCATTACACACTCATGAATACCAAGTTATAAACATAATTTAAGTAAAAGGAATGGAACCACTAAATCTTAATCTCGTTTACTTATACCATGAGTATCATGGTAATACCTAACCCTAACCCTTTAGTTATTTGGAGTAGGAGGGAAACCAATTCAAAGATCATTCACCATGTACCTTTTTATCCATATCAATCTTTACCATTACTATTGGAATCATATTCCAATATCTATTGTTCATCAATGTTGAGTAATCAACTATTGATTCACCAATTCTTAATCTATCAACTCTTGACCATAACATAACATTCACTCAATCCTATAGAGAAAGAAGTAAGAAGAGATAGGTGGTAATGTTAGTTTTAAATATCATGTATATGATGGGAGTGTTGGAGGAGAATTAAATCAATATGATACTTGATAGAGTTAACTCAATCCTGAATGAATAGAAGAGTCATCTAGAAGCTTATAAAGATGAAGATTGAAGATAGTTACCAGGAGTAGTACTATTGGATCAATTAGGTATAGTCAATGAATTATATTTCTTGATCCAATAGAGGTGAACAAAAGATAATTAGAATACAACTGTAATGTTGTATGGATAGAAGCCTTGATTAGCCAACTGAAAACCTAAATCATAAAGGGTCAAAGGATTATAATGATAATGCCTTATTCACCCAGATTGAATGCTTATATCATGTATAAGTGGTATTGGTGGATAAAACATGATTGAACCCTAGTATAGATATGTTATTCTAGGTTAGCCATGATAGGTCACATTAATATAATGAGAGGTTGGAGTATTAGTTACTGGAGTTAAGTAGAGACAAGATAGTATGATTAATATGATGTTAGAGCAATATTGGATTAAAGAAGTAGTATATCTAGGAAAGGAATTCCTTCATTAGAGTCCAGGATTGTGAAGTATGGAAAATAGGAATTTTGGATAAAACATTAAACCCTAAATTTCAACAAAACATAAAATCCATTTCATCTAATTGATCTATCATCTTGTTTCCACAATGGTTTATAGGAATATTTACCTATAGCAAATCACTTAAGCACATCTTTGTCATTTCCAACTATCATGCTCACATGTGCTTAGGAACTATCTTAACTAATTCTTCCTCATAAACCATTATAGAAAATAACCTTATTATTTTAAAAAGGTGATAACAATAATGATTACAAACATAAAGACAATATGTTTTACCCATTGATATTTATTCATATTAATAAAAGATATAAGTATAATAAGAACCCTAAACCCTAGGGTAAGTAATTATAATTCACACCCTAAATCTTATAGTAGTTATCAAAAAAGGAAATATAAACCTTGGTATTTACTAGATTTATGAGAATGATATTAACCACATTAAATCCTTAGGATATCATACCTCAAATAAAAAAATATAGGATCATTATATGAAATTTTCCCTCCAAACTAAGAGCTAACTAAAATTAAGTTTTATGAGCAAATAATAAATATTCTAAAATAAATCCATGGCTTATTATGGACAGAAAATTAATAACAAAGGCCCTTACAAAATATTAAAAGGATCTATATAAGGAAATATAAAATTATATAATAAAAGTCCCTAAATTGAATCTAAATAACTTTATGATTACTGCAAGTATTCAACAAAGAAATTCCATTGAGAAAAGTCAAAACAATTATTTAATTAAAAAGCTATAAAAGAAAACAGAAAAGATAAGAAAAAGAAAAAAAATAACAGAAACGAAACAGGCCAAGGCCCATCTTCTATTCACCACTCAGAGCAACCAGCAGTAGCAGACTTGCTCCTTTTCTCACAGCCCAGAACCAGCCCACTTCGGCCCGAGCCCACATACCGTTTCGTTCTCCCAATGGCAGGCGGGTCCCACACGAGAGAGAACCGACATCTTCGTCTTCCTCTAGCTCATCGACACGCCACCGGCGAGCCACGTCGCCGCCGCAATTCGGGACCGTCCGGATGCGGTTGACTATCTTAGAACCTCACCCCAACTTGTTTGGTGTCCGCCAAGTGGATTCGCACCGTGATCTGCGCCCACCTTGAGCTTTAGTAGCGTCGTCGCATGTCACATCTTAAAATTTTCCAAATTTTGAAATGTGAAAAATAAATAAACAAATTAAACAATTGTTGAAATTTAGGGTGAAAAGAAACTTTTTGATTCCAATTGGAAACATCAAAACCTATTTTGATCAAACAAAATCCTAGAGGGATTTAAAAAGATAAACAAATAATAAATAAAGTTATAATAGTTGGAATCACCATTTTTGGATTTTTAAATAAAAAGATATGATTTTTATAAGCAAAGGAAGAAATAAATAAATAAATAAGGACTATTTTAAAAAGCCAAATTAAATTTGTCCAAGCAAATAAAATAAAGATATTTTTGTTTGATAAAAAGAGTAAAGGATTATTTAAATAAAATCATGAGGATTTATTATATCCAATTTTATTTAAGTAAAGGTTTTTTCCATTTTAAATAAACATTAAAACTTATTAAAGTATTTTAAATTATATTTCAAAGTGTTTTCTTTTTCAAATAAAACCTACTGAATATGTTTTGGTAAAATTTAGAATTCAAATAGTGTTTTAAACATATTTAATCCTATTTTGAAATAAAGACTAATGTCTATTTATTTATTTCCTTATTATAAACCCTATAATTAATTATTCTAAATTGGACTTTAGAATATGGTAGTAAATAGAATTAAAATATACCCAAAGTTTGGCAAAGGTTTGAATTCAAATAGTGTTTGAATTGTTTGAATAAAAATCAAAACAGAAATTCAATATAGAAAAAGAAAAGGTTTTGTATAAAAAAAGAAAGAACAACCCAGCCCAGCAGGCCCAGCAGTGCAGCCCATCTGCTTTGTCAACACCCGGATTTTTAATTCCAGATGCCTGTTATGCCATACATCGCAATCCCAGGATTACCATTTTTGCAAGACATAACAGATTTGGATACCACACTACATCATACATTACAAACCATACATAAGGTCTTACACAAATAAGGATCTCATGATCCAGTTCTTATTATAACTCAACCATCAGAAATACGTAATAATAAAGGTAGCATAGGCGAAGCTCCATCTTCGGGGTCACAGGCAATGCTGACGATGGGAGATGATCCTAGTTGTCGTAACCTTCCTGGGGTCCATCATCCTGGTACTCCTCTTCATATTCTGGCCACGGGAATAGCCAGGGACAAAGCCATGAGTACTCTTTAAGTACTCGCAAACTAATACTAACAAGTGAGGGGGGTTTTGTAATAGGACACTAAGATCTAGGGTTATTTTGCAAAAAAGCCAGATTTACCTCTACTAAGTTCAGAAGCAAGAAAAGCTAGTTGAAATTTTATAACACCTAAGTGGGAACTTGTATTGTCATATCACAACTCTATTGTGGTCAAGTCAAAATCTCAATTAATTTCATAAGTCATTTTGAAAACATCTGACGGGGACAAGTATGGCCATCTAATCGTCCATAATCATGACGCTATTCGAATAGTTTAACACTCTGCAGAGATTGTACACTTTCACCACAACATTTGATACATCCGTGAGGAACAAATCCTGAATTCACCATACTAAGTATGCAGATAATCAATCCTAACCTTTCCATTACATGCCCTAGTATAGGTACCTCTACTGTGAGTTTGGCCTCCCACCCATGACCAACTGTCATCTTGGGTACTACACAGGTGGACAATCTTCACAAGGTAGCCTCAGCTCAGACCTTGGCCGTGAGGGAACCCATACTAAAGTATATAAGTTTCCAGTCAAGCCCTACCCAAATTTTGGGTATTGTGGTTGTACGGTAAAATTGGAATGGTGTCGCATCCAGACAACCATCACTTTTATAAAGGTCTAAGGCTCATGCCTCAACAGTTTCATCATCAAAATCATCTGGTGTTTTGGAAACACATGTCAAAACATTTCAGTAGAATGACTCATCATTCCAAGGTTTTCATAACCATTTTCACCAAGTATTCCCATCTAATGTTGATCAAGTTTTATGCTTAGCACTAGCATCTACAAGTGGGTAAGTACTAATGAGGGGTGGTAAACAGGTGGAGATTGATTGAGTTCAATCTCATGCCTTAGGATGACATCAAGATTATCTAGCTTAGGCCAAATTTAATACTCTCTATGCAACCTTCAATTATCTTCCTAGAATCTACAAGTTACTTAAGTAAACTCTAAGAGAAAGCTTTGATAAAGAAATAAAGTATAAAGCTTGCAAGTAAAACTAGGATTGGGTTATCAAGTGGGTATGATCACATATGCTTAAGGCATATAGTTGGCATGGTAACAAGCAAGTTTTGGCTTGTATCAGTATAAGTATAGGCTTGCTAAAGTAGAGTATCTTGCAAGTGTTAGCTTGCTCAATCAACTAGTAGTATTTGGCTTGCTAAAGTAGAGTATCTTGTAGGGTTTCGTAGCATGGAAAACAAAACATTTCTATCGCATACAAATAAACAAGCCAAGATCTATCTACTAGATTGTAGCAACGAGTCGATGGAATAACTCACCCTCGAAGATTCCAAAGTGTTTAACGAGAATAGATTCTTGTGGGTGATGTAGTCGTACTCTTCCTGATCTCAAGATCGCGTAGACGATCCTTCCACTGTTCGTCAGCGCTCCCTTGATTGGTCACACGTTCGATACTGACGAAGACCTTCCTCTCCAAGAGCAATGGAGGTTGTAGTACTCTCCTCACGATTCCGGCAGCACAACGGCGTGGTACCGGAAGTAGAGGGGAGATCTCGCAGGGCTTCGCCTTAAGCCGGAGCGAGTATGGTGGAGTATGAGAGAGTCCCTCGACGATCTAGGGTTTAGACACGCCAAGGAGGAAGCTTGGCCGGTGGCTAGGGTTGCTAGGCGGCGGCAGCGTCCTGACCTAGGTCGGCGGCGGCGGCAGTGGTGGTGGCGACGCCGACGTCTAGGGTTTAGAGGAGAGGATCTTGTGTGTCTCTAGGAGGGAGCCCTGCCCCTCCTTATATAGGTGGAGGGGCCGGCCGGCCAAGGGGAGGGAGGGGAGTCCCTCCCCAACTCGGCTTGGGTGGTGCGCCGCCGGTTGGAGGAGGGAAACCCTCCCCAACTCGGTTTCCCACTCCTCCTCCTCTTTCCAAAACTTGTCGTTTGACTTTCAAACTAGCCGTTTGACTTTTCAAACTAGGATTTGAATAAACCCTTTATTTTGGACAGCGAAGACACTTAGTACATGATGCAATCATACCAACTTGGTATAACACATTCATGTACCCTCCCCCCCGGAGTGCCGGACATTCCGGAACCTTCTAGAACATTCCCAATGAAAACACCGGAACCATTCTCCAACTCCGAAACGGGACTTTCCTTATATGAATCTTATTCTCCGGACTATTACGGATCTCCTCGTGATATACCGAATCCCATTCGAGACTCCGAACAACATTCGGTCTCTTTCTCATCATTCCATAACTACTCAAACAACGTCGAATCCTTAAGTGTGTCTCCCTACGGTTCGTGAATTATGCAGACATGATCGAGACACTTCTCCGATCAATAACCAATAGAGGAATCTGGAAATTCATATGGCTCCCACATATTTCTACGATTACTTTGCGATCGAATGAACCACTTACATACGATATCAATTTCCCTTTGTCTCACGATAGTTTACTTATCCGAAGTTATGATCGTCGGTATCTCTGCATACCTAGTTCAACCTCGTTACCGATAAGTACTCTTTTCTCGTTCCCGTGATATGTGATCCCTTGTGAGCCAGTCACATGCTTGCAAGCTAATTGGATGACATTTCACCGAGAGGGCCTAGAGTATATCTATCCGTCATATGGATGGACTAATCCCACTCTTGATCCATGTGTTTCAACCAATAATTTCCGAACACTCAATGCCACCTTTATAGCCACCCAGTTACGGTGTGGTGTTTGATGTCATCAAAGCATCCATCCGGTAAAGGTGATATGCATGATCTCATGGTCGAAGGAATTAGATTACTATGTATCAGAAAGCATATAGCAATTGAACTATTAAAATGACTTGATCTTTATGCTACGCTTATCTATAGGAGTATGTCCACCATATCATTCTCCTAACGATATGATCCTGTTGTTAATAACATCTCAATGTTCATGATATGGAAACCGCAATCATCTATTAACCAACAAGCTAGTATTATATAGAGGCTTTACTAGGGACTTCAAATTAAGTTTACAAATCACACAAGTATCAATGTTTCCTTGTTAATACTATTATAGCATGAATGTAAACATTTATCATAAACACAAAGATATAATAATAACTACATTTATTATTGCCTCTAGGGCATATCTCCAACAGTCTCCCACTTGCACTAGAGTCATCTAATCTAGATTACATGGTAATATACCGAACACCCATGACAGTTTGGTGTTGGTCATGTTTTGCCCTCGGGAGAAGTTTAGTCAACGGATCCGCCACATTCAGATCTGTGTGTACTTTGCAAATCTTTATATCCCCATCTTGGATATGTTCTCGAATAGCGTGAAAACGTAGCTTGATGTGCTTCAGCTTCTTGTGTGATCTTGGTTCTTGCGCATTGACTATGGCGCCCATGTTATCACAGTAGATAGACATTGGGTCCAGCGCACTAGGAACCACACCCAGCTCTGTAATGAACTCTTTCATCCATATCGCTTCTTGTGAAGCTTCCAAGCAGCCATGTATTCCGATTCAGTTGAAGATCTCGCCACAACGCTTTGCTTTGCACTCCTCCAGCTAACTGCTGCACCATTCAAAATAAATACGTATCCAGATTGTGATTTAGAATCATCCGGATCGGTGTTCCAACTAGCATCGGTGTAACCATTAACAACGAGCTGTTCATCACCTCCATAAGAAAGAACCATATCCTTAGTTCTTCTCAAGTACTTAAGGATGTTTTTGACCGCCTAATGATCCACTCGATTACTTTGATATCTGCTAGTTAAACTAAAAGATATGCAATGTCGGGTCTAGTACATAGCATGGCATACATCGAGATCCTATGGCTGAGGCATAGGGAGTCTTACTCATCCTTTCTCTATCTTCTGCCGATGTCGGACTTTGAGTTTTACTCAAGGTCGTATTGGGAAACATGGGCAAGAACCCTTTCTTGCTATCTTCCATTCCAAACCTCTTTAGAACTTTGTCCAAATATGTACTTTGTGACAATGATATTTGGCGTTTTGATCTATCTCTATAAATCTTTATGCCTAATATGTAAGCTGCTTCGCCAAGATCCTTCATTGAAAAACTATTATTCAAATATTCCTTGACACTATTAAGAAGGTCTACATCATTCCCAATCAACAATATGTCATCCACATATAGTATTAAGAATGCTACAGAGCTCCCACTCACTTTCTTGTAAATACAAGCTTCTCCATAAGTTTGTATAAAACCAAAACTTTTGATCACCTTATCAAAATGTTGATTCCAACTTCGGGATGCTTGCTTCAATCCATAGATGGACCGTTGAAGTTTGCATACCTTGTTAGCATCTTTAGGATCGACAAAACCTTTGGGTTGCATCATATACAACTCTTCATCAATGTCTCCATTGAGGAATGCTGTTTTGACATCCATCTGCCATATCTCATAATCATAATATGCAGCGATTGCTAACATAATCCTCACAGACTTTAGCTTCGCTACTGGTGAGAAAGTCTCATCGTAGTCAACTCCTTGAATTTGTCGAAACCCTTCGCAACAAGTCGAGCTTTATAGATAACATTACCATCAAGATCTGCTTTCTTCTTGAAGATCCATTTGTTCTCGATGACCTTCCCATCCCAGTAAGTCCACCAAAGTCCATACTTGGTTTTCGTACATGGATCCAATCTCGGATTTCATGGCTTCTTGCCATTTATTGGAATCTGGGCTCATCATTGCTTCCTCATATGTCTCAGGGTCATCGGTGTTGTCCACCAACATGACACTCATAACGGGATCATACCAATCTGGAGTGGTACGAGTTCTCGTTGACCTACGAGGCTCTGTAGCAACTTCAACCGAAGTTTCATGATCATCATCATTAGCTTCCTCTCTTATTGGTGCAGGCACCACAGGAACTTCTTCTGGCGCTGCGCTACTCGCAATTTCGAGATAAGGTTCGACAACCTCGTCAAGTTCTACTTTCCTTCCAGTCACTTCTTTCGAGAGAAATTCCTTCTCTAGTAAGGATCCATTCTTGGCAACGAAGATTTTGCCTTCGGATCTATGATAGAAGGTATACCCAATAGTTTCCTTCGGGTATCCTATGAAGACGCATTTTTCCGCTTTGGGTTCAAGCTTGTCCTATCAGAACTTATTTACATAGGCTTCGCACCCCCAAACTTTAAGGAACGACAATCTAGGTTTCTTCCCAAACCATAATTCATACGGTGTCGTTTCAACGGATTTAGACGGTGCCCTATTTAAAGTGAATGCGGCTGTTTCTAATGCATAACCCCAAAATGATAGCGGTAAATCTGTAAGTGACATCATAGAACGAACCATATCTAGGAGAGTTCGATTACGACGTTCGGACACACCATTACGCTGTGGTGTTCCCGACGGTGTCAATTGTGAAAGTATTTCGCATTTCTTCAAATGCTCGCCAAACTTGTAACTTAGATATTCACCTGCACGATCCAAACGTAGAAATTTAATCTTCTTGTTATGTTGATTCTCTACCTCACTTTGAAATTCCTTAAACTTCTCGAAAGTTTCGGACTTATGTTTCATGAAATAGATATACCCATATCTACTCAAGTCATCCGTGAAGGTAAGAACATAACGATAACCACCGCGCGATGCTACACTCATTGGACCACACACATCGGTATGTATGATTTCCAATAAGTCCGTAGCTCGCTCCATCATACCAGAAAATGGAGTCTTAGTCATTTTACCCATCAGACATGCTTCGCATCTATCAAGTGATTCAAGAAGTCCATCGGAATGGAGTTTCTTCATACGCTTCACTCCAATATGACCAAGACGACAGTGCCACATATAGGTCGAGTTATCGCTCGATTTCAAACGTTTAGCCTCAATGTTATTAATATGTGTATTTCCACTATCGAGATTCAACAAGAATAGACCATCTATCAAAGGTTCATGTGCATAAAACATATTACTCATATAAATCGAACAACCATTATTCTCGGACTTAAACAAGTAACTGTCTCGCAATAAACAAGATCCCGATATAATGTTCATGCTCAACGCAGGCACCAAATAACAATTATTTAAGTATAAAACTAATCCCGATGGTAGATGAAGGGGTAGCGTGCCGACCGCGATCACATCAACCTTTGATCCGTTTCCAACGCGCATCGTCACCTCGTTCTTCGCTAGCTTCCGTTTATTCTGCAAAGACCGCTTGAGTTACAAATATGAGCAACTGAACCAGTATCAAATACCCATGCACTACTACGAGTACTAGTGAGATACACATCAATAACATGTATATCAGATATACCTTTCTTCTTGATGTTGCCGTTCTTCAAATCCGCCAAGTACTTTGGGCAATTCCGCTTCCAGTGACCTTCTCCCTTGCAGTAAAAGCACTCAGTATCAGGCTTAGGTCCAGCCTTGGTCTTCTTTGTCGGCACGGTAACTTTCTTACCACCCTTCTTGAAGTGTCCCTTCTGCTTAGACTTGCCTTTCTTGAATTTGGTGGTCTTATTGACCAACAACACCTGGTGCTCTTTCTTGATCTCCTTTTCTGCAGACTTCAACATGGCAAACAGTTCTGGCAACTGCTTGTTCATGTTCTGCATGTTGTAGTTCATCACAAAGTTCTTGTAACTTGGTGGTAGTGATTGGAGGACACGGTAAATCCCCAAAGCATTAGGAATCACTATACCCAAGCTTTGAAGTTTGTTTGCGTGCCCAGACATCTTAAGCACATGCTCACTGACGGAGCTGCCCTCTTCCATCTTGCAGTTAAAGAACTTTTCAGAAGCCTCATAGCTTTCAATTGCCGCATGAGTCTCAAAAATCAATTTGAGATCCTCGACAATATCATATGGGTCTGAATTCTCAAACCTTTTCAAGCTCCGATTCTAAACCATACAAGATAGCACATCGAACTATGGAGTACCGATTCTTCCGAGCGAGGTAAACATTCTTTACTTCATCGGTAGCATCACCGCAGTGGGTCACCCAATGCATCCAAAGACATAGGTCAAATTACCAGCTGTGAGGACAATCCTCAAATTGCGGAACCAATCCGCGAAGTTGCTTCCATTGTTTTTCAACTTTTCTTTCTCTAGGAACGCATTAAAATTGATGGTAGGGGCTTCCATTGATCTACAACATATTTGCAATAGTTTAGACTAAGTTTATGACAAATTGAGTTCAAATTAATAATAAAATTAATCTAGGTGAACTCCCACTCAAAACAATATCCCTCACATTGTTTTAGTGATCACACGAACCAAATCCACCACATCAACACCGATCATCACGAGAGTTGATATAGTTTCAATGGCGAACAATCGACATGTTCATCATATCTACTATATGATTCATGCTTTACCTTTCGGTGATCCGTGTTCCGAGACCATGTCTGTACATGCTAGGCTCGTCAAGATCAAACCTTAGTTTCTGCATGAGCAAATCTGGCTTGCTCACGTTGTATACACTTGCGGAATCTAACACACCCGATCATCACGTGGTGCTTCGAAACAACAAGCTTTAGCAACGGTGCTAATTAAGGGTGAACACTTTATGAATTGAAATTCATGTGCATGAGGGATCATCTTATAATGCTACCGTCGTCTACTAAGCAATACAAGATGCATAAAGGATTAACATCACATGCAATTCATAATATGTGATATGATATGGCCTTTCTTCTTTGTGCTTCCGATCTCCATCTTCTAGCATGAACATGATCTCCATCATCACCGGCATTGCATCAAGGTCAATGACGCTTCTCCATGGTTGTCGTCCACCGACTTCAACTATTACAACTACTTTGAATAGACACGCGGGTCTTAACATAAATTAAAGACAACCATATGGCTCCTTCCGGTTGCCAACTTACAATAAGGAACATTGCATACATCAAATATAATCACAATCATGTCCATATCACATCATAGCACACCCCTGCAAAACAAAGTTAGACGCTTCTACTTTCTTTGCATATTTTACGTGGTTTGGGGATTTCAATAAGTGTCGTTCTAACTTACGAACAAGAACCACAACATTGATACTAGTATTGTTAATCACCCATTGTAAATTGGATCTTAACTATGCTAGGAAAAACAGGCACCCGCAAAGCCACTTATGCAATACAAGTTGCATGTCAAGCGTGGAGCAAGTCTCATGAACGATGTCATGTAAGGTTAGCCCGGGCCGCTTCATCCCAACATACCGCAAGATGCAAAGTACACAAGAAGCAATCGACAATAAAAGCATCAACGCCCACAATGACCATTGTGTTCTACTCGTGCAACAGATCTACATATAGACACGGCTCGATACCATCAGAGGGTTTCGTAGCATGGAAAACAAAATTTTCTATCGCATACAAACAAACAAGCCAAGATCTATCTACTAGATTGTAGCAACGAGTCGATGGAATAACTCACCCTCGAAGATTCCAAAGTGTTTAACGAGAGCGATTCTCGTGGGTGATGTAGTCGATTCTCCCGATCTCAAGATCGCGTCGACGATCCTTCCGGCCAAGGCTGCGGCAGCGCCTCAGCCGGTCACACGTTCGGACTTTCACGAAGACCTTCCTCTCCTTGTTCCAAAGAAATGGAGGTTGTAGTACTCTCCTCGCGATTCCGGCAGCACAACGGTGTGGTACCGGAAGTAGAGGGGAGATCTCGCAGGGCTTCGCCTTAAGCCGGAGCGAGTATGGTGGAGTATGAGAGAGTCCCTCGACGATCTAGGGTTTAGACACGCTGAGGAGGAAGCTTGGCCGGCGGCTAGGGTTGCTAGGTGGCGGCGGCGGCAGTGGTGGTGGCAGCGCCGGCGCCTAGGGTTTAGAGGAGAGGATCTTGTATGTCTCTAGGAGGGAGCCCTGCCCCTCCTTATATAGGTGGAGGGGCCGGCCGGCCAAGGGGAGGGAGGGGAGTCCCTACCCAAATCGGCTTGGGTGGTGCACCGCCGGTTGGAGTAGGGAAACCCTCCCCAACTCGGTTTCCCACTCCTCCTCCTCTTTCCAAAACTTGCCGTTTGACTTTCAAACTAGCCGTTTGACTTTTCAAACTAGGATTTGAATAAACCCTTTATTTTGGACAGCGAAGACACTTAGTACATGATGCAATCATACCAACTTGGTATAACACATTCATGTACCCTCCCCCCCGGAGTGCCGGACATTCCGGAACCTTCTAGAACATTCCCGATGAAAACACCGGAACCATTCTCCAACTCCGAAACAGGACTTTCCTTATATGAATCTTATTCTCCGGACTATTCTGGATCTCCTCGTGATATCCCGAATCCCATTCGAGACTCCGAACAACATTCGGTCTCTTTCTCATCATTCCATAACTACTCAAACAACGTCGAATCCTTAAGTGTGTCTCCCTACGGTTCGTGAATTATGCGGACATGATCGAGACACTTCTCCGATCAATAACCAATAGAGCTATCTGGAAATTCATATGGCTCCCACATATTTCTACGATTACTTTGCGATCGAATGAACCACTTACATACGATATCAATTTCCCTTTGTCTCACGATAGTTTACTTATCCGAAGTTATGATCGTCAGTATCTTTGCATACCTAGTTCAACCTCGTTACCGATAAGTACTCTTTTCTCGTTCCCGTGATATGTGATCCCTTGTGAGCCAGTCACATGATTGCAAGCTAATTGGATGACATTTCACCGAGAGGGCCTAGAGTATATCTATCCGTCATATGGATGGACAAATCCCACTCTTGATCCATGTGTTTCAACCAATACTTTCTGAACACTCAATGCCACCTTTATAGCCACCCAGTTATGGTCTGGTGTTTGATGTCATCAAAGCATCCATCCGGTAAAGGTGATATGCATGATCTCATGGTCGAAGGAATTAGATTACTATGTATCAGAAAGCATATAGCAATTGAACTATTAAAATGACTTGATCTTTATGCTATGCTTATCTATAGGAGTATGTCCACCATATCATTCTCCTAACGATATGATCCTGTTTTTAATAACATCTCAATGTTCATGATATGGAAACCACAATCATCTATTAACCAACAAGCTAGTATTATATAGAGGCTTTACTAGGGACTTCAAATTAAGTTTACAAATCACACAAGTATCAATGTTTCCTTGTTAATACTATTATAGCATGAATGTAAACATTTATCATAAACACAAAGATATAATAATAACTACATTTATTATTGCCTCTAGGGCATATCTCCAACATATCTTGCAAGTGTTAGCTTGCTCAATCAACTAGTAGTATTAGGCTTGCATATGTCAACTTGGTTAGTAAGGCTTGCCTTGTGCAGAGCAGTGGTTGAAGTTCTCCTCGGCTTCTTATTCGTAGTATTCTCCTTCCTCCTTGTATCCTTGGTCGGTACTAGCGTGTATAAATAAATACGAGGTACACAATCACCAAACAATACTTGACTACTTTCAATCATCACACAAATGTGTTCTATAGATGATCTAGCATCATCACTAACATTACAAGAGTAAAGCATTTGTCTTATTTATTTTGATTTGAGAAAAGTAATTTCTACTCATTGAAAAACTACTAAAGATTTAATATTCTCCAACTCAAACATGGGATCATGTTGACACATGTCATCACCACATATTTCAGTACATGGGAATGTGATTTAAAGAAGTGTCACAATTTAATAAGGTTTAACCTTTTATTTCAATTGAATAAAGTGACTAGAAATGCCTATGTGGCATTCTTTTACTACTTGAACATTATTTCTGTAAGTAAACTCATATGTTTTTACATATTCTGAAAGGTATGATAAAATGTGATTTTTGAGAGTTGGAATCAACTCAAAATCTATTATGGTTGAAATTTGAAAAATGTTTGAATGCAGAAAAGCTTCTGACTTGTTATTTTTACCAAGGTTGATATATAGATCCAAATGATTTAAATCCAACGGGCTTGGATTAAGCATTTCAATACCTGTCTAACAAAATTGGTTTCATTCGATTTAGTTCACTGAATCAAGCTGGGTTGATTTTTGAAACTAGGTACAGAACTGATTTTGAATATAAATAGAAAAAGCTAAATTCAAACGAGTGGGCTGAGCGGGAAGGGTTATTGGGCCAGCCCGGTGTCACTCCGCAGCGCGGGGCACAACTGAAAGGGGGTTCCACCAGTTAGTGGCTCATAACACGTGAAGCGGTATGGGGCGATCTCGGCCGCATGATCTAAGTCTAATCGAACGGCTATGGCTCATCGTCCACGTCGGGCAGCGCCGGCGAGACAGAACCCTAACGCGGCAGGTGGGGGTCGTGGGAGGCTCACCGAGGCTTAGGTGAGGGTCACTGATGGGGGCAAACGACGAAGTCGACAACAAAGATTCTCCTGGCACCGGCAACTCCTCCTGGGGCGGCTCCAATTGATGGCTTCCTTCTTCTCCAGCAGTGGCGGGCTCCGGTGAAATTCCGGCGATGCGCTGCATGCCTTGCTCCAGGAATGAGGTGGGGTGGTTCTGGGTGAGAGGGGAGTAGAATGGTGTGAAGAAATCGAGCGGGGGATTCTTCTATTTATAGTGGCGAGAGGGGACCGATGGGCGCGAGCTGAGCTCGTCGTGGTCGACGGCACAGAGGGCTATCAGCGTGGGCGATGGTAGGGGGCAGTGTTGTGCTCCCTAGCGAAGCTCAATGGCATGGTGGCGAGGCGCGGGGCGGTGCTAATGTCAACACCCGGATTTTTTCAATCCTAGATGCCTGTTATGCCATACATCGCAATCCCAGGATTACCATTTTTGCGAGATATAACAGAATTGGATACTATAGTACTTCATCCATTACAAACGATACATAAGTTCTTACACAAATAGGGATCTCATGATCCAGTTCTTAATACAACATCAAGCAGCGGAATACGTAGTAATAACGGTAGCGTAGTCGAAGCTCCATCTTCGGGATCACAGGCAATGCTGACGATGGGAGATGATCCTAGTTGTCGTAACCTTCCTGGGGTCCATCTTCCAGGTACTCCTCTTCATAGTCTGGCCATGGGAATAGCCAGGGACAAAGCCATGAGTACTCTTTAAGTACTCGCAAACTAATACTAACAGGTAAAGGGGTTTTTGTGGATAATAGGACACTAGGCTCTAGGGTTGTTTTGCAAAAGCCAGATTTATCTCTACTAAGTTCTGAAGCTAGTCATAATTTTATAACTCCTACGTGGGATCTTGTAACTCAGGTCACAACTCTGTTGTGGTCAAGTCAAAGTCTCAATTCATTTCACAAGTCATTTTGAAAAGTCGGGGGAACAGTATGGCCACTCCAGCTCCATAATCATGACGCGCTATTCGAATAGTTTGACACTCTGCGAGATTGTACACTTTCACCACAACATTTGATACATCCGTCAGAACAAATCCTGAACTCACCATACTCGGTGTCACGGATAATCAATCCTAACCTTTCAATTACACACCCTAGTATAAGCACCTCTCCTGTTAGTTTGGCCTCCCAACCATGACCAGCTGTCATCTTGGGTACTACATAGGTGGACAATCTTCACAAGGTAGCCTCAGCTCAAACCTTGGCCGTGAGGGAACTAATACTAAGGAATATAAGTTTCCAGTCAAGCCCTACCCAATATTCGGGTATTGTGGTTGTACGCTAAAATTGGAATGGTATTGCATCCAGACAACCATCAGTTTTATAAAGGGCTAAGGCTCATGCCTCAACATTTTTATCACCAGAATCCTCAAGGGTTCGGAAACACATGTCCAAAACATTTCAGTAGAATGATCCATCATTCCAAGGTTTTCATAACCATTTTTCCACCAAGTATTCCCATCTAAAGTTGATCAAATTTTATGCTTAGCACTAGCATCTAAGGTAGGGGTAGTAATGATGATGGGGTAGTAACTAGTGGAGTTTCAACTAAGTCCAACCTTATATCTTAGGCTGATATCAAGGTTTCTAGCTTAGGCCAATTTAATGCTCTTTATGCAACTTTCAGAACCTTTCCAGTATCTAAAAGTTACTTAAGTCAAATCTAAGTTGAGGCTTTGCTAAAGAAATAAAGTAAGGAGCTTGCAAGTAAAACTAGGATTGGTTTATCAAGTGGGTATGATCACATATGCTTAAGGCATATAGTAGTCATAGAACAAGTATGGTTTTTTTGCATCAGTAGGGTATCTTGCAAGGGTTAGCTTGCATCAATGTCAATATAAGCTTGCTAAATTCCAAATGTTAGATTGCAAGGTTAATAACTTGATCATTCACTAGTAGTATTAGGCTTGCCTTGTGCAGAGCAGTGGTTGAAGTTCTCCTCGGCTTCTTCTTCGTAGTATCCTCCTTCCTCCTCATAGCCTTGGTCGGTACTAGCGTCTATGAATAAATACGAGGTACACAATCACCAAACAATACTTAACTACTTGCAATCATCACACACAAGGGTCTTATAGATGATATAACATCATCTCTAACCTTACAAGGTTAAGGCTTGATTTGATTCTTTTTATTTTTAGAAAAGTAATTTCTACTCATTGAAAAACTACTTAAGATTTAATATTCTCCAAACCAAACATTGATCATGTTGACACATGTCATCACCACATATTGTAGTCTATGGGAATGTGATTTAAAGTGGTGTCACAATTTAATAAGGTTTTACCCATTTATTTTAATTAATTAAAGTGGATAGAAATGCTTATGTAGCATTCTTTTATTACTTGAACATTATTTCTGCAAGTAAAACTATATATTTTTATATATTCTGAAAGGTATGGTTAAATGTGATTTTTGAGAGTTGGAATCAACTCAAAAGCTTTAATGGTTTAAATTTGAAAAATGTTTGAATGCAGAAAAGCTTCTGCCTTGTTATTTTTACTATGGGTGATCTACAGATCCAAATGACTTGAATCCAACGGGCTTGGATTCAACATTCACAGACCTTTCCAACAAAATTGGTTTCATTCAATTTGGTGCACTGAATCGATCTGGGTTGATTTTTGAAGTTGGGTACAGAAGTGTGTTTGAATTTAAAAAGAAAAAGGTTTACTTTGAATCGCTGGGCTGCGCGGGAAAAATTACTGGGCCGGCCTGCTAAGCCTTGATGCTCCTTGGCTTCTTAAGTGGGTGTCCCCACTCGTTATTGACACGGGGCTGGGCGAAGCGGTATGGGGCAACGTGGATCATTCGATCTAGTTCTAATCCAACGGCTGGGGTTCATCGTCGACGCGAGACAACTCCGGCGAGAACGAAACCTAGCGCGGCCAGTGAGGGGTGCTGGGCGCTCACCGGGGTACGGGCGAGGGTCGGCGAGGCGGGCGACAGCAGGTCGACGGCGAATCTCCTGCACGGTGGCTTCTCTGGCGGCTCAA
Source organism: Avena longiglumis (assembly GCA_030063025.1). NCBI lineage: Eukaryota > Viridiplantae > Streptophyta > Magnoliopsida > Poales > Poaceae > Avena > Avena longiglumis. The sequence continues at coordinate 537,231,742 of CP125976.1, forward strand.
TCACTGGCTCCTTCTCTTCTCCGAGGCGGGCTCCGGTGAAATTCCGGCGGGGTGGTGCTCGCCTTGCTCTGAGAACGGTGTGGCACAATCAGTGAGGAGAGGGGAGTGAGATGGTGTGAAGAAATCATGCGGGGGTGGCCTCTATTTATAGTCGAGCGAGGGGACCGTCGGGGCGCACGGTGAGCTCGTCGGTGGCGAGGTTACAGGCGGCTAAAGGCATGGGCAAGGGTAGGGGACGGTGCGGTGTCTCCTGGCGATGCTCAACGACATGGTATCGAGGCATGGGGCGGTGCGGCTTGGTCTGGAACGGGCGATGCTCTGCGCCGTAGAGGCGGCGTCTTCGACGGCGGGCGGTGGGCAGATGTACGGGCAAGCACGGGATGTTTGGCGGTCTCTGGGTCGGTGGTGATCATGTGTGCACGCGGTGAGGGCGGCGATGCGTGGGTGATGGTCGAGGGTGGCGCTGGCGCCGCGCTCGGCATGGTCTGGGCGGCTTGTGCGCGTGGTCGAGGCTTGGCAACGCCATGGTGGGGCGAGGGAGTGGCGATGGGCGGTGGGCTGCCTCCCGGACATCTTGGCTAGGCTTGCTGCTCCTAGCTTGTTGTCGACTATGGGGTGGCAAGAGGGTGCTCGGCTATTCACCATTGATGACAATGGCAAGCTCACAGTGGTGCTAGTGCCTGGCTAATCTTCCTAGATGATCTACTGAGTTGTGTGTGAGCTAAATGGGGAACCAGTTAGGCAAGAATCACTGCTCACAATAGTGTTTGATGTTTGTTTGATTTGTGTCTGCAACCTGTTTGATGAAATGTCCGCATGAAATCAAGTTTTGAATTTTGAAATGAATTTTGGTGGGTTTGCTAGATTGGTGTTGGTGAGTCTGCAGATGCTTGGGTTTTGAAAGTTGAGCTTGTTTGAGTGGTTTTTGAATAAGTGGGATCTTCCCATATGATAAAGATTCAATTTTAAATTGTCATTTAAACTATGCATTTGAAAGTTTTTGGATGATCACAAGGTGGGCCTTGATACCTTGTTATGAGTACATTCAAGGGGGTGCAAAGATCCAGAAAAGTTTCTGTTAGGTTTTGAAAGTTTGAGACAGCCAAAGTAGGCATGAGAGTTAAATTGGTCAAAGTGACCATTCATTTAATATATGTGTTTTGATTTACTTGTCTTTAGGAAGAGTGTGGGAAATGTTTTAGATGATGTTTATTTCACCTAATAAACATTTTACAAGCAATGAAACAAAAAAACAAGGTGGGTTTAAAAGAATTCAAAATCAATGCATACACATATGCATTCTTAGAAAAGTTTTTGTTCACCCTAAATGTGAGGATTAGAATTTGGTGATCCAAGTTTAGTATTTTTGGGATGTTACAAACCTTCCCCCCTTAAACAAAATCTCGTCTCGAGATTTGAAAATGGACGAAAAGATTACCTAGGATTTGAAGAGATCTGGAAACTCCTTGCTGATGTGATCTTCGCGTTCCCAGGTAGCTTCCTCTTCTGTGTGGTTGCTCCACTGAATCTTGAGAAACTTGATACTTCGGGTTCGGGTGGTCCAAAAAGCTTCTTCCAAAATGCGGATGGGTACTTCGGGATAGGTCAGGTCATCGTTGATCTCTATGGTCCGATGATCGATATTTTTGAACACTTCGGTCTTTTCGGGGACTTCCAGACACTTGCGAAGTAACGAGATATGGAACACATTATGCACAGCTGACATCTCTTCAGGTAGTTCCAATTGATACGATACTTCTCCTCCACGGTTCAGAATTTTGAAAGGTCCGATATATCTGGGGGCTAACTTTCCTTTAAGTTGGAAATGCTGCATTTCCTTCAATGGCGACACTTTCAGATAAACAAAATGTCCTATGTTGAAGGCGAGGTCTCTACATCTCTTGTCGGCGTAACTCTTCTGTCGGGATTGGGCGGTCTTGAGGTGCTCACGAATCGTGTGAACCTTCTATTCTGCTTCTCGTAGGATGTCGGGTCCGAAAATCTGACTCTCTCCTACTTCTGACCAGTTCAAGGGGGTGCGACACTTCCTTCCGTACATAAATTCGAATGAGGCCATTTGCAAACTAGCTTGGTAACTGTTGTTGTACGAAAATTCTGCGAAAGGCAGACAGTCTTCCCATTTAGATCCATACTCTAACACACATGCTCTCAGCATATCTTCGAGTATTTGATTTACTCGCTCCGTTTGTCCATCGGTCTGAGGGTGATACGCGGTACTGAAATCTAGGCGGGTTCCTAAACCTTCTTGGACTTTCTTCCAGAATCTCGAGGTAAACTGAGTTCCTCGATCCGATACGATGTTCTTGGGGACCCCATGCAAACTAACGATTCTAGCGATGTACAACTCTGCTAGCTTCGAACTCTGATAGGTGGTTTTGACAGGCAAGAAATGGGCGACTTTGGACAATCTCTCCACTATGACCCAAATAGAGTCATTTCCCCTACTAGAAGTAGGTAGTCTAGTGATAAAGTCCATTCCTACAGAATCCCATTTCCATTCCGGAATCTGCAATGGTTGCCACAATCCAGCGGGTCTTTGATGTCCTGCCTTGACTCACTGACATATATCACACTTGGCAATATAGCTTCCGATTTCTCTCTTCATCTTATGCCACCAAAATTGTTCTTTCAAGTCTTGATACATCTCCGTTCCTCTGGGATGGATAGAATAAAGAGTATCGTGAGCTTCCTTCAGAATTACTTCTTTCAACTCAGAATTTGCTAGTACACAAAGGCGTCCTTTGTACCACAAAAATCCTTCTTCGTCCTCGGTGAATCTGGGTACTTTGCCTGTACCGATATGACGCTTGATTCCATCGATACTGGCATTTCCCTTCTGCGCCTCTTTAATCTGACTGATCAAAGTGGGCTGAAGTTCTATGCTAGCCAAAAATCCTTCACTTACTAACTCCATTCGAAAATCTTCCATCTCTTTGTGCAAACTTGGTTGCTCCTTCAAAATCATGGAGTTCAAGCGGCACGGCAATCTGCTAAGGGCATCGGCTACCACGTTGGCTTTACCAGGGTGATAGTGAATGTCCAGGTCATAATCCTTGATTAGCTCAATCCATCTTCTCTGCCTCATATTCAGCTCCTTCTGAGTGAATATATACTTTAGGATCTTGTGATCCGAATAAATCTCACAACGGTTTCCCATCAGGTAATGTCTCCATGTCTTCAGGGCTAGAACTACGGCTGCGAGTTCGAGGTCATGGGTTGGGTAATTTTGTTCATGTTGCTTCAATTGTCGCGATAGATAAGATATAACTTTGCCTTCTTGCATTAGCACACATCCGATACCAATCTTGGATGCGTCACAATACACATCGAAGGGCTTCGTGATATCCGGCATGATCAAGATTGGGGATGAAATCAATCTCCTTTTGAGTTCTTGAAAACTCGCTTCACATTTGTCGGTCCATTCAAACTTCTTGTCCTTCTTCAGCAGTTGGGTCATGGGTCTGGCGATACTAGAGAATCCTTCTACAAATTTGCGGTAATATCCCGCCAATCCGAGAAAAGCACGAACTTGGGTTTGAGTGGTCGGGGCTTGCCAATCTTCTACATCTTTCACTTTGGCAGGGTCAACGGCAATTCCTCCAGCTGATACAATGTGACCGAGGAATCCTACTTCCTGTAACTAGAATTCACATTTGCTGAACTTGGCATACAACTGATGCTCTCTAAGGGTTCCAGGAACGGTCCTTAGGTGTAGCTCATGTTCTTCTTATGATTTGGAATAAATCAGAATGTCATCGATGAAAACAACGACAAACTTATCCATGAAGTCCATAAAAATCTAATTCATGAGGTTCATGAAATAAGCGGGGGCATTGGTTAATCCGAAAGACATGACGGTATACTCATACAATCCATATCTGGTGGTAAAGGCAGTCTTTGGAATATCCTCTGCACGAATTTTGAGTTGATGATAGCCAGTCCTAAGATCAATCTTAGAAAACACTTTGGCACCGGTCAACTGATCAAACAAATCTTCTATCTTAGGCAAGGGGTACTTGTTCTTGATGGTGACATCATTCAACTTCCGATAATCCGTACACAAACGGTTACCTCCATCCTTCTTGTCCACAAATAAGACAGGTGATCTCCATGGGGACGCACTTGGTTGAATCAATCCGATTTCCAACATGGAATTCAGTTGCTTCTTCAGTTCTGCGAGCTCTGACGGGTTCATACTATAGGGTTTCTGGGCTATGGGTCCGGTTCCGGGGATTAGTTCGATGATAAACTTGATATCCCGATCTGGGGGCATACCGGGCAAAACATCTGGAAATACATCGGGGTATTCGCAGACTATCCGGACTTGGTCAATGGTAGGTTGGGCTATACTCTTGTTGCATTTGAATTGGCGAGGTAAGGTTTCAGATATATGTTCGACTGGTATTCCGGCTGTACTGGTCATGGTGATGGCCTTCTTAGCACAGTCAATCAATCCTTTATGTTTGGACATCCAATCCATTCCTAGTACTACTTCCAAACCTTTAGTTCCGAGTACTATTAGGTTAGCATAAAAATCTATGCCATGGATTCGGATAGGGACGGCCTTGCAAATTTGCCTAGCCTTAGTGGTTGATCCGGGAATTTGTACAATCATCACATGCTTCAATTTGGTTGGTTGAATTTTACTAGTGCAGGCAAATTCTTCGGTGACAAATGAATGCGATGCACCAGAGTCAAACAACACTCTTGCAAGTACTGAATTAACAGAAAACATACCTAGCACGACGTCTGGCGCTTCCTGAGCTTCTTCAGCATGCATGAGAAAAAGACGGCCATTGCGGTTGAGTGAATTCCCTGGGGCAAATCTTCTCCCTGGCTGAACACGATGCTGCTGACGATTGGGACATTAGGGGTTGTAGCATTCTTCTTGTTGGGGCACTCGTTGGAATAGTGGCCTTTATTTCCATAGTCATAACAGGTCACTTGCGACTTGTCCTTGGCTGCGACAGGCACAACATTGCTTCCAGTCCTCGAGGCAGTGTTGGGGTTGGTGATAGCATTGTTGGTGTTGAACTTGGGTGGGGCACGGGTGAAATTGCTAGAGTTGCCGGGGTTGTTGTGATTTCCTCCTGGTCTAGGGTTTCCACGGTTGGAATAGGTTGGACGGTTCATCGGGGGTCTGTTGGTTCTTGGGGCAAATCCGGGAGATGGGTTGGGGCAATACTTTGGGATCTGATGGGTTCCTGGTTGATGCATCATATGACGCTTGCGGTTCTCATTGGCCTGGTTGATCTTTCCTTCCATCTGGATAGCAGAGTCGACAAGGGCTTCAATATCAACAAAGGGAATATTGACTAACATTGTCTGCATCTCGTCATGCAGACCATTCAAGAACCTTTCTTTCTTCTTGGCTTCGGTGTCTATCTCGTCCGGGGCATACCTAGATAATGACAAAAAATTGTCACGGTATTCCACTACAGTCATCCTTCCTTGCTTCAACTCTCTGAACTCGTCTCTCATTCTCTTGATCAAACCCGGTGGCACATGGGTTCTGCTGAACTTGACCTTGAATTCCTCCCAGGATCATCATTTGGCCTCCGGTCATGGCGCGAACACTGTTCCACCATGCCCTGGCATCTCCGGCTAGATAATGGGTGGCGAACAGGAGTTTCTCGTTGGCTTCCACTCCGGCGACTTCTAAGTTATTTTCCATGGTTTGCAGCCAATCATCAGCATCTAGGGGTTCTTCTGACTTGGTGAAAACGGGTGGGTTGGTATTCTGGAAATTCTTGAGCTTAGATCCGTGGTTGTCCTGATTTCCATGGCCTTGGTTGTTATGGGCTAGCTGGGCTATCTGTTGCAGAGTGGCTAGGTTGGCTTGACGCTCGCTTTTCAGCCGGGTCAGAAGTCAACATTTGTAGAATCTGCAACATCGGGTCCGGGCTGAACCACTTCCTCCACGTGGCATCTGAAGGTTGAGATAGATCGTGAGAAAAGAGGGAATTTCTAAGGTTCTGGGACTTTGAAATTTTTTTAAAGGTTTGACTCAGGTTTTTCTAGCAACTTGATTTTTCATTCATTCATTCACACGATACAACGCACACCACAACAAGGAAAAACAGATGGTTTTAAGAACCATTCTGGAATCTACGATACAGTGGGACCAAATACTACTCACTACACTAGTGCTCAAGTGCTACTACTCCTCGAAATCTGTGGCTTCATCATCTTCATCATCATCGATGAAGGCGAAATCATCCTCATCGGTGAAGAAGTCCATGTCCTGATCCTCCAGAAAATCATCGTCATCGCTGAGATAGGAATAAGGGTCTTCACGAAGATCCTCTCCGGCATTCTCCCTTTCCTCTAACTGCATGTCTCTCTCGTGGATGGTCTCCTCCAGAGATGAGATGCGGTGGCAAAGACGGGCAATAATGCGCTCCTTTTTGTCGAGCTGACGGCGGCGAGACTTGCGATCCTTTGCTAGCATGGCGATGGTCTGGTCCTTCGTCTTGATGATGGCAGACTTGTGGTTGCAATAGTCACGGCAGTTGTCCAATTCCTGCTGACGATCATACATCATGAAGCTAAGGTGGTCCAATTGAGTCTTCAGCTCGGGGTGGTATGGGGCTTCGGTGGTTGTCCATTTGCATCACGCCTTGAGCAAAACTCAAAGCGAGTACCCTTGATCCGATTGATGCTCGCCCACACGGGAAAGAGCTTCCTGCATTGCTCTGGCAAGTCCATCGAGCCAGTTGTTTTCCCTCAAGGTAAACTGAATTCCCTCCGCAGTGGGAGGTTCAATCTTTCCTCGGAGACTTGCAACAATTAGCCACTGCAGATCTTCTCCTCCTTGATCATTGAGCTGAGCTCCGAAGAACTCGGGGTGCGGACGCTCCAGAAGTTCCGAAAGCTGATCCAGATCCCTCTCAAAGATAAGGTCTCCACCATTCCCCAGTTGGTAAAACTTGTTGTACTTCACGTCCATCTATAAAAATAGAGGATGAGTAGATTAGCAGAGTGATCAAGTGTGTCAAAATTTTATCTATTTTGCAAGAGTTTTTGAGGAACATGAATTTTTATGAAAGAATTAAAGAGGTAAGAATGAGAATAAGTTTTCGTAAATATTTGTTTTCTTTGGTTTTGAAACTAAGTTTTTGGTTCAACGTCCAATCTAACTAGGGTCTCCTATGGTCAGGATGGCTCTGATACCAACTTGTCAACACCCGGATTTTTTCAATCCTAGATGCATGTTATGCCATACATCGCAATCCCAGGATTACCGTTTTTGCGAGACATAACAGAATTGGATACCATAGTACTTCATCCATTACAAACGATACATAAGTTCTTACACAAATAGGGATCTCATGATCCAGTTCTTAATACAACATCAAGCAGCGGAATACGTAGTAATAACGGTAGCATAGGCGAAGCTCCATCTTCGGGATCACAGGCAATGCTGACGATGGGAGATAATCCTAGTTGTCGTAACCTTCCTGGGGTCCATCTTCCAGGTACTCCTCTTCATAGTCTGGCCATGGGAATAGACAGGGACAAAGCCATGAGTACTCTTTAAGTACTCGCAAACTAATACTAACAGGTAAAGGGGTTTTTGTGGATAATAGGACACTAGGCTCTAGGGTTGTTTTGCAAAATCCAGATTTATCTCTACTAAGTTCTGAAGCTAGTCATAATTTTATAACTCCTACGTGGGATCTTGTAACTCATGTCACAACTCTGTTGTGGTCAAGTCAAAGTCTCAATTCATTTCACAAGTCATTTTGAAAAGTCTGACGGGGGAACAGTATGGCCACTAATCGTCCATAATCATGACGCTATTCGAATAGTTTGACACTCTGCAGAGATTGTACACTTTCACCACCACATTTGATACATCCGTCAGGAACAAATCCTGAACTCACCATACTCAGTATGCGGATAATCAATCCTAACCTTTCAATTACACACCCTAGTATAAGCACCTCTCCTGTGAGTTTGGCCTCCCAACCATGACCAGTTGTCATCTTGGGTACTACATAGGTGGACAATCTTCACAAGGTAGCCTCAGCTCAAACCTTGGCCGTGAGGGAACTAATACTAAGGAATATAAGTTTCCAGTCAAGCCCTACCCAATATTCGGGTATTGTGGTTGTACGCTAAAATTGGAATGGTATTGCATCCAGACAACCATCAGTTTTATAAAGGGCTAAGGCTCATGCCTCAACATTTTTATCACCAGAATCCTCAAGGGTTCGGAAACACATGTCCAAAACATTTCAGTAGAATGATCCATCATTCCAAGGTTTTCATAACCATTTTTCCACCAAGTATTCCCATCTAAAGTTGATCAAATTTTATGCTTAGCACTAGCATCTAAGGTAGGGGGGGTAGTACTGATGATGGGGTAGTAACTAGTGGAGTTTCAACTAAGTCCAACCTTATATCTTAGGCTGATATCAATGTTTCTAGCTTAGGCCAATTTAATGCTCTTTATGCAACTTTCAGAACCTTTCCAGTATCTAAAAGTTACTTAAGTCAAATCAAAGTTGAGGCTTTGCTAAAGAAATAAAGTAAGGAGCTTGCAAGTAAAACTAGGATTGGTTTATCAAGTGGGTATGATCACATATGCTTAAGGCATATAGTAGTCATAGAACAAGTGTGGTTTTTTTTTTGCATCAGTAGGGTATCTTGCAAGGGTTAGCTTGCATCAATGTCAATATAAGCTTGCTAAATTGCAACTGTTAGATTGCAAGGTTAATAGCTTGATCATTCACTAGTAGTATTAGGCTTGCCTTGTGCAGAGCAGTGGTTGAAGTTCTCCTCGGCTTCTTCTTCGTAGTATCCTCCTTCCTCCTCATAGCCTTGGTCGGTACTAGCGTCTATGAATAAATACGAGGTACACAATCACCAAACAATACTTAACTACTTGCAATCATCACACACAAGGGTCTTATAGATGATCTAACATCATCTCTAACCTTACAAGGTTAAGGCTTGACTTGATTCTTTTTATTTTTAGAAAAGTAATTTCTACTCATTGAAAAACTACTTAAGATTTAATATTCTCCAAACCAAACCTGGGATCATGTTGAAACATGTCATCACCACATATTTTAGTCTATGGGAATGTGATTTAAAGTGGTGTCACAATTTAATAAGGTTTTACCCATTTATTTTAATTAATTAAAGTGGCTAGAAATGCTTATGTATCATTCTTTTATTACTTGAACATTATTTCTTCAAGTAAAACTATATATTTTTATATATTTTGAAAGGTATGGTTAAATGTGATTTTTGAGAGTTGGAATCAACTCAAAAGCTTTTATGGTTTAAATTTGAAAAATGTTTGAATGCAGAAAAGCTTCTGCCTTGTTATTTTTATTATGGGTGATCTACAGATCCAAATGACTTGAATCCAACGGGCTTGGATTCAGCATTCACAGACCTTTCCAACAAAATTGGTTTCATTCAATTTGGTGCACTGAATCGATCTGGGTTGATTTTTGAAGTTGGGTACAGAAGTGTGTTTGAATTTAAAAAGAAAAAGGTTTAATTTGAATCGCTGGGCTGCGCGGGAAAAATTACTGGGCCGGACTGCTAAGCGCAGTGCTCCTGCGGGCTGCTTAAGTGGGTGTCCCCACTCATCAGTGTCACGGGGCTGGGCGAAGCGGTATGGGGCAATGTGGATTGTTCGATCTAGTTCTAATCCAACGGCTGGGGGTCATCATCGACGCGAGACAACTCCGGCGAGAACGAAACCTAGCGCGGCCAGTGAGGGGTGCTGGGGGCTCACCGTGGTACGTTCGAGGGTCGGCGAGGCGGGCGAACGACGAAGTCGACGACTGTGAATCTCCTGGTACTGGTGGCTTCTCCTGGGGCGGCTCCAATCGCTGGCTCCCTTCTTCTCCAGAGGCGGCGGGCTCCGGTGAAATTCCGGCGGGGTGGTGCTCGCCTTGCTCTGAGAACGGTGTGGCACAATCAGTGAGGAGAGGGGAGTGATATGGTGTAAAGAAATCGTGCGGGGGTGGCCTCTATTTATAGTCGAGCGAGGGGACCGTCGGGGCGCACGGTGAGCTCGTCGGGGGCGAGGTTACAGACGGCTAAAGGCATGGGCAAGGGTAGGGGACGGTGTGGTGTCTCCTGGCGATGCTAAACGACATGGTCTCGAGGCATGAGGCGGTGCGGCTTGGTCTGGAACGGGCGATGCTCTGCGCGGCAGAGGCGGCGTCTTCGACGGCGGGCGGTGGCTGTATGGCACGGGGCGGCAAACGGGGATGTCTGGCAGTCTCCTGGGTCGGTGGTGATCGTGTGTGCACGGGGTGAGGGAGGCGCGCGGTCTGTGGGTGATGGTCGAGGGTGGCGCTCTAGCGCACGCTCGGCATGGTCTGGGCGCGGCTTGTGCACGTGGTCCAGGGCTTGGCAACTCTCGCGGCTGGGACATGGAGTGGCGATGGACGGTGGGATGCCTCCCAGACATGCTGGCTAGGCTTGCTGCTGCTCCTAGTTTGCTGTCAACTATGGGGTGGCAAGAGGGTGCTCGGCTATTCACCATTGATGACAATGTCAAGCTCACAGGGGTGCTAGTGCCTGGCTAATCTTCCTAGATGATCTACTGAGTTGTGTGTGAGCTAAATGGGGAACCAGTTAGGCAAGAATCACTGCTCACAATAGTGTTTGATGTTTGTTTGATTTGTGCCTGCAACCTGTTTGATGAAATGGCCGCATGAAATCAAGTTTTGAATTTTGAAATGAATTTTGGTGGGTTTGCTAGATTGGTGCTGGTGAGTCTGCAGATGCTTGGGTTTTGAAAGTTGAGCTTGTTTGAGTGGTTTTTGAATAAGTGGGATCTTCCCATATGATAAAGATTCAATTTTGAATTGTCATTTAAACTATGCATTTGAAAGTTTCTAGATGATCACAAGGTGGGCCTTGATACCTTGTTATGAGTACATTCAAGGGGTGCAAAGATCCATAAAAGTTTCTGTTAGGTTTTGAAAGTTTGAGACAACCAAAGTAGGCATGAGAGTTAAATTGGTCAAAGTGACCATTCATTTTATATATGTGTTTTGATTTACTTGTCTTTAGGAAGAGTGTGGGAAATGTTTTAGATGATGTTTATTTCACCTAAGAAACATTTTTCAAGCAATGAAACGAACAAAGAAGGTGGGTTTAAAAGAATTCAAAATCAATGCATAAACATATGCATGCATTCATAATTTTATTTAGAAAAGTTTTTGTTAACCCTAAATGTGAGGATTAGAATTTGATGATCCAAGTTTAGTATTTTTGGGATGTTACAGCTAATCGGTTGGAATGCTTCGGCGCTCTAAGCGTGTCCGTCGGAGGTTTCGATGGCGCACAACACGCGTGGTCCGCGTGGCGGCGAACGGGCGTGTCTGTGGGGTTGCTGGGGTGGTGGTGATCACGCGTGCACGCGGCAAAGGCGGCGCGCGGTCTGTGGGCGTGTGTCGAGGGTGGCGCACGGGCGCGCTCTCGGCATGCTCGCGGAGAGGCTTGGCATGGCTTGGGCATGTGGTCCAGTAGCTGGCATTTCTCGAGGCTGGAACAGGGAGTAGTGGTGGGGTGATGGCTAGCTCTCAGACAAGGTTGGCGAGGCTAGTGTTGCTCGTAGCTTGCTGTCGACCATGGGGTGGCAATGGTGCTCTCGGCGTGCTCACCATTGATGACAATGGCCAGCTTACAGTGGTTCTAGAGATTAGTGAAGGTTGTTAGATGATCTACTAAGGCTAGTTGTGTCCAGAGAGGGAACAAGTTAGGCCCAAAACACTGCTCAACATAGTGTTTTTGATTTTGTTGATTTGAATCTGCAACCTGTTTGATGAAATGGCCGCATGAACTTAAGTTTTGAATTTTGAAAAGATATTTGGTGGGTGTGCTAGGCATGTACTGGGGAGTCTGTGGATGCTTGGGTTTTGAAAATTGAGTTGGTTTGAGTGGTTTTTTAAATAGTGGGATCTTCCCATATGAAATAGATTCAATTTTAAACTATCATTTAAACTAAGCATCTGAATGTTTCTGGATGATCACAAAGTGGGCCTTGGTACCTTGTTATGAGTAATATCAAGGGTTGTAAAGATCCATACATGTTAGAGATGGCCAAAGTAGGCATGGGAGTTAATTTGGCCAAAGTGACCATTCACTTAACTTATTTGTTTTGACTTGTTTGTCTTTGGGAAAAGTTTGGGGATTGTTTATATGATGTTTATTTCACCTAAGAATCATTTTACAAGCAAAGAAACACATAATCATGGCAATTCAAAAGAATCTAAATTTTAATACACACACATATGAATGCTTTCATACTTTTAATTGGAAAAGTTTTTGTTAACCCTAATTTTGTTGATTAGAGTTTGATGATCCAAGTTTAATATTTTTGGGATGTTACATGCTTCCCCCTCTCGAGAAACCGTTTTTCACTCAGAAGCGAACCCGCCCCGTCGCTGACAGCCGGACCCCATAACCACTCCCTCACTCTCGCTGTCAACGGGACCCACTGCCACCTCATCATCGTCCTCCCCACGCGCTGACCTCGCCCACTCCCCCTACTGTTTCTGCCGGCGATGAGAGCAATTGAATTGATGTAACACCGCGAGTAATTCTTCCATGTAACCACACCCTCTTAATCACCGGCCACTCCTCTCCATTTCCCCTCTCTCGCTCGCACCAGATCGCCTCCAAGCTGCCCCAATTGCAAGCTCGAGCCCTCTTCCCCGACGAGCCTCTCTGGCCGATTCCGGTGCCTTCCGACCACCCCTTGCCTCCCAGTGCACGCGAGCCTGCTCCCCATCTCCTGGTGCTTCTCCCTGTACCACTCATTCGCCAGTGCGTGCTCCGAAACATCGGCAAGGACCACCTCCGAGCGTTGTCGTCGTCTGCCACTCCTCCGGCGAACTCCCCAGGTAGCTTTCGTCCACCCCTGACCCTCTTGTTGATGCTCCTATAACCTCCACACTCACACGCGTCTAACGCACCCTTCCTTTATCCTTATAGTGTCCTACAAGCTCGCGCCCGACGACGAACAGAAGCACCTGACGCTGCCTCTAGCTCCTGCGAGCAATAGCCGCTGCTCCAGTGCGCCCCTCGAGTAGCCGACCCCACCTTGAGCTTCACCACAACCACGCGAGCACGGTGATCATCCTCACTCCCTCCCGCGCTTCCTGGTTCATTGACAACACCACCGTCTGAGCGTGCGCCGCCGCCAGCGCCGCTAGATCCTGGCAAGTTCATTATAGCCGTTGGATCCTCATATGTTGGCTAGGATAAATTAGATAAGCGAAGGGGTATGCATCGATCTGTGCCGCACGATCTAAGTTAAATCCAACGACCCACATAGAGCGATCCGCGCGAATCGTTTTCAGCCAGTAAGAAAGCGCCACGTGGTCAGTTCTTTGTTTTAAAAACATAAATGTGTCTATTGGATATTCAAACTTGCAAAATTAACTTTTAATCTACACGTCCAAATTTTACAAATTTTATATCATTGGAATCAGCAGAACAAGTACTTTGCAACCATGCACTTTGTTTAATGATTTGCTTCTGGAAACTTAGTTGTTTTTGTAGAAACCTGTGTAGGCATAGTTTGAATGTAAAAATTATTCTAGAAATATTTTTATGGTAAAATCTTTGGAAAATGGATTGTTTTGAACCTACTGACAATAGAAACCAACTTATGGATTTAAAAATGTATTTTGTGAAGCCAAAGAATAAATCTTTGAATAAGAGCATTTCAAGTCATATAAAAATATTGTTTATGTGTTAAAAATAATTTTTGAGTAAATCTTTGGAAAAGGATTTGAGTTAAAACTCTCTGACCCTAAACACCAAGTTTTGAGACTTAAAAATATATTTGATGAATCCTATAAAATTATTACTTTGATAAAAGGCATTTTCAACAACATAAAATATCACTTTGGTATAAAATTGGTTTATGGGGTGAAACCTTTTGCAAATGGTTTTAATATTAAACACTTGACCTTAAAACACTAACATGTTTTGTTTAAAAATATTTTACAAACTCTAGGGATTATCATTTGATTTAAATCATTCCTAGCAAAACAAAAAATGACTTAAAATGGCCATTTTCACCAACTTGAATTTAAATGGTTTTACCACTTTTGTAAATGACCAATATGAGCTTTAAAAATGTTTAGAGCCTACTAGAAACCAATTTTCCAAATAAAAAAATATTTGCATGCTTGCATGCACTGCCTTGTTTTCATTATTTTATGTGGTTGTTTGAATGCTAGTTGAATATGTGTTTGCTTGATTGAATTGTAGTGAAGTTAGAAGAGTGTGATATTTGCAAGATCAATAAGTGAACCAATATTCCCTACTAAAAAGGCAAGTAACACTATCATCCAAGTCCTACTATTTTCATTACACTTAGTGGATTTTTGTAACATGCATGATATGACTACTATATTTTATGCTATGCTAAATCCTATTAGGATATCCTTATATCTACCTTAGTGAAAAACAATGTAGTTGTAGTATGCTTAGCCCTGCTATATATTTGGGATGGGATACATGATATGATTATATAAAGTGTTGGAAAAATATATGTTTTATATATTAAAACAAGTTCTCAATGAACCATCTGGGTGGAAAGAGGATACTCAAGTTTTGGACAAGGTGGCAACAAAGGGAACCATGTTTATATGGCTATCTTTTTGAATGTGCACTAGAAGAAAACCACCCAGGGACTTAGAGATTGAACATGTTTATCGTACAGTGGCTTCCGTGTACAGCCACATGCTAAATGGGCTCTGGCTTAGTCAAATACATAGTGGAAGACCCATGCATTGGCATCTTCAGGTTAACTAGAATTGTGTAGGGAAATATATCCCTACATTGGTGCCTGGTAGACAAGCTAACATTGTGTATTGGGAGGACTTCTATGGAAAGACTTTGTCACATTCTCGATCTGCCGGTACTCCATTTGGTGTGTACTTATCCAGTGGCCACTGGTGGCGTCAAGACGAGATTGTGTCAACTTCTGCAGATGATCAAATTCTAAGTACTTAGCCATGTCCCCGGTTATGGACAACTCTGAGCAACTAAGGCCTGAAGCTATGGAAGATCTCGACATTCCAATTTCTCAAAGTAAAACTTGATGGTGACAACAAGGGATTAGAAGCACTTGGAGTTTTCCAAGGAGTTCAGAAAGATTGTCAAAAGATCAAAACTATTTAGTGAAGCTTGCCAATACAATTCAAATGTATTGACCCTTGTGGCTGCAACTTATTATGTTGCAGGTTTTTTTGATGTTAGTGAAGTGTGTTGAATGGGATTACAAGTATACAACCAACATGATTGCCTGTGGCACTTTGAAGATGAAGGACTCCATGCTTTATAGATATTTCTGCTGCATTGTAATGAGATAGCCAAATGAGCTAT
Organism: Avena longiglumis; assembly: GCA_030063025.1. Classification (NCBI taxonomy): domain Eukaryota; kingdom Viridiplantae; phylum Streptophyta; class Magnoliopsida; order Poales; family Poaceae; genus Avena; species Avena longiglumis. The sequence goes on from CP125976.1 coordinate 537,247,144, forward strand.
GTAAGATGTAATGAATTATTTTATTCCTGGTTATAAAGTTGTATTGTGACCTTTGTTTCTTGATAATACATCTTAACTGTGGATGCTAGCTATTGATCCAGGGACTAGCATTGTAAACACAGGGATCTCTACCTTATTAAAGGTTGGGACCTCTACACCGCATCTCGACCGTCATCGGCGTCGTTCCAACGTGTCTGAGCTTGCCTAGCTGTATAAAGCATCCTCTGAGACCGCCTCGAGACTCTAGTCAATCCTCATCCTCAAATCATCCTTCCTATCGCTCTGTATCTCTCTCTTCAACCCGACGCCATCGCCGGCGAGCTTCAGCTGGTCGTCGAGGAAATGCTCCCCGAGCCTGTGGTGTGGATGGGGATAAATGTCGTGCTCCGTAGATCGTTTGGGTGGAGTAAAACATCAAGGGGAGCTCTGAGGAGGGTGAATTTCATCGTTCTCTTTCCTCGGGGTTCGCCGGAATTCTTGACCGAGCGCTCACCTTCGACCTCGCTGGTCCTCGTCGACCACCGAATGAGCATCAGGGTAAGCTAGCGCATCTCAACCACTTGCTATTTCATGCTAGCGTTCACTGTAAACCTATTTCCACTGAGCGCAGCCGTGCCTCGCCGCTGTGACCTCATCGTTGCCATGTTTCGGTGACCATTATTGGGCGGCGCCGCCTCCAGATGGTTGCCCAGCCTCTGTTCTTCAAACGCGTGTAATCGCAGAAGCCTAGGAAGCCCTCCACCACTGGTTTCGGTGCTCGCCGGTGACCTGACGTCATCGTGACGTCGAGGTTGACCTGGTCCAGAGTTTTGACTTAGTCTTTGCCCATGTGGCATCTGACGTAGCCTTGGGGCCATGTGTCATTCCCTGCGTGTAAGAACCAGCCTAGTAACAAAAGTATTAGCTAAAACGGGGCATGCCATGTGGCATGTGGCCCACTGGTCATTGACCATGGGTAGGTTTAGCTTAGGTACAAAATGTTTTTTCTGTTTAGGAATTATATGAAACAATATTAATTCCAATATAATAAAATGATTAAATCTTGTTTCATTAATAACTTTTGTTTTATAAATCAGAAAAAATGTGTATAATATATGAAAATTTGTAGAAAAATAAAATCTATAACTTAAAACTATTATTAAACATTATTATGTTAACCATTTAAATAATTATTATTTAATAAAGGTTTTATAAGTAATAAAACTTTGATAATTCATATTTTAATAATGGTAAATGTTAAAAATATAAATAAAATACCAAAATCTTAGAATAATAAGAATTATAATTTAAAACTATAATCATGCAGTATTATTCCACTCAATTAAATATTTATTATTTATTAAGTCTTTATAAAGTAATAGGTATTATAAAAATCATATCTCATTATTTATAAATCACAAAAATAAATGTAATATACCAAAATGATCACAAAAATAATACCTATATGTTAAAAATATAATATTCCACTTTGAAGTTAAATAAAAATTCAAACACTTTAACATCTTGAATTTAAACCATTTCCTTAATTAATAATTCATATAAAGGTAAATAAAATTTGTTAATAATTCTAAAAATTAGTCAATTGAGTCTAATAAATAGTATTAGGCTTAAATATGGGTAGTGTAAAGTCAAAATGAATTAACACACTTTAAATACAATTTTATTAAATTATCTCTCAACCATTAATATAGATTATTTTATAAAAGGATCCTTATCCAATCTAAAATCTCTGAGAATAATTATAATGAGATAAAACCCATTCCCTTACTTCAAATACAAGTTATAAACAAACCAAAACACTATATTGAATCCATAAATAGTTAAGTAATCTTACTTTCTTGTTTCCAAACCATAACCACTCATTTATAAAAGCATAAATGCTTCTATTCCATTATAATAGGAAACCACTACTCAAATAGAAGTAATGTCATTATTAAATAACTTTAAGGTAATATTATAAGATGAGCAAATATAATATCATAAGCATTACACTTTCAAACCATATATGTCTTTAAAGGTAACTTTAGTCTATAAGACTTTAAATATAATGCTAAAGACTTTATTATGTGTTTTATAGTTAACTTTGGTCTGTTATAATTAAGTTATAAAGCATCTTAATACCAAACTAACCAAGTTAAAAACCAAGATAGATAAGTCTCAAATACTACTAATATCATTATTCAAATAAAGCAATTCTTTCTTACTTAAAGACTATAACTTGAAAGAACACCTAATAAGGTTAGCTTAAAATTTAAATACTTTCCCTTAGCTAAATAAGATTTTCTTCAAAAGTTATTCTTTTAAGGAACATTATAAAGCAAGACATAAGCATTTTTATGAAAAGCTCTAAATGATGAACAAACCTTATATACATAGTCTACAGATACATTTCCCACTTGAGTATTCCATTATTGTGTGTGCTTTATTATACTTACATATTGTTTCACACACACTCACAAGCCTTAATAAGAATCACATGTGTGAAACTTAATCTATAAGGGCAACACATTCCAAGGAAATCCTTTCCAGTATCCAAACCCTAGAACAACGTTACCCCCGGATTCGAGTTTATCAACTTGCATTACATTACTTATGCATAAAAGCATCTTGCTTCTTTAAACATTAGTCCTTACCGGACCAATGATGCTGATTTCAGATATTGGATCTTATATTGTCTTGAAGACCGTGAGTGCATAATCTTGCAATCACAAAAGGCAAGTTCACACTTGCTCATGTCCTTTATTTATTTTCTGTAAAGTATTTTGCAAATCGAGTGTTGTCATCACCTGCATTTGAAAAAGGTCAGAAAACACTATTTTTGATAATAATACGAACTATTGGTTACTGATCGAGGGTGATCAGCTAATCTATTAAATCTGGCAGTTGGAATACCACTATTCAGGACTATATCACCTAGGATTTAACAACCAATGTCGCAGTGATTCTTGCACCGTATATTACGCGTTGACCATGAGATTTGGAATGGGACGGAGAAGTCAGCTGTATCTTTTCCCTCTCGCATGGAGCCGGATGTGCGGGTCATGGATATTATCACTCGTAGCGTGCATATTAATTGGTAATTCATAGAGGATATGCAGCATATGGGTGTGAGACGTCAACGTCCCACGATAGTTTCGTCATATGAACGGTCTGTATTGCCTATTGCCGTAATTCAATAGGTGGGCATGACATACACCAAGGAGACATTCGGGGTCGCGAAGAAGGAAGTGATTGGCTTGGATCTTTGGTTGGGCCTCAAAACAAGGAAGTTTGAACGGGAACATAATCCTGACCGTGCAACAAATCCTAAGGTCTCTCATGGGTAAAGTGACGCACCTCTGTAGAGTGTAAGAATTGTAACTTGTTACTCCCTGTTCTGGGAAGGAGTTGCGAACGCGGCGGGAAAGGAACTCCATGAAAGTTCTGGTAAACCCGTGAAGGCTGACGGACATAGTTTTTCAGAATAAAAGCAACCTTTGAAGAAATGTTTACGGAAATTTGCATTGCCTACGACCTATGGTCTGTGGCTGTAGATATAGTGCATCAAACACTCCTTTTCTAGTGAACTTGCTGAGTACGCTCGTACTCAAAGTATCTTCTTAACCCTTGCTAGATTTTGAAGCCAATACAGACGATGTCTACATCAAGTTATGCTCCAGGAATCATCATCAAAGGCTAAAGCTCTTCAATGAAGTCAAGAAAGTCAACATATACATCAACTCAAGTGAAGACGAAGTTACTGATTGAAAAGGAATATAATCTCTAGCCATAGAACCTATTTCTATAGTGTATTGCAATAACAGTAATGCCAGACCATTAGTTAAGATACTAGTCTTAATAGTATGATAGATTTTGATTTCTAATTCTTCTTGTAAGAAGTTTCTTTCTCTCTCTTTAACCTAGAGTGTTCTCTTGATCTTATGTAAAGAGTTGAGTTATAACCTATAGTCATGTCTTGGACCTGATGTGTTTCCGTTGTACCACTCTGAGGGATGTAATACTAGTGAACGGTGTTTCATTGGTGTTATGTCAACGACTATAGTGTACTACATCATGCAGTGGTATGCTGGGTCACCGCAAAAACAAAAAATTTCTACCGCATGCACACAAACGAGCCAAGATCTATCTACTAGATTGTAGCAACGAGTCGATAGAAGCACTCACCCTGGACGATTCCAAAGCGGTTAACGAGAGCAGATTCTCGTGGGTGATGTAGTCGTACACTTGTCGATCTCAAGATCGCGTAGACGATACTTCCGGCGCTGTGTTCCGGCAGCGCTTCCGTAGTCGGTCACACGTTCGGTACTCGATGAAGACCTTCCTCTCCCTTGTTCCAGCAGGCAGTGGAGGTTGTAGTTCTCCCCTCGCGGTTCCGGCAGCACGACGGTGTGGTGTCGGAAGTAGAGGAAAGATCCCGCAGGGCTTCGCCTAAGCCGGTGCGAGTTATGGTGGATCTAGGGTTTCCCGATGATCTAGGGTTTAGAAGACCGGGAGGAGGAGGAGGTGTCAGCGTCAGCTAGGGCGGCGGCTACGGACCGGCGGCGGCAGCTTGGCGCGGCGGCGGCGGCTTGGATGTGGGAGGGCTAGGGCTTGTGTGTTTGGGGCAGCCCTCCCCCTCTATTTATGAGAGGGGGGCAGCCTTGGGAGTGGTGGGTTTTAATCCAAACCCAAACCCAAGTTGGATTGAGAGAAGGACTCTTTCGTTCTTCCACTAGGAAACCATTGTTCCAGTTTGACTTTTCAAACTTCCCGTTTGACTTTCAATTTAGAGCTTTAATTCTCTCTTGCAAATGTCCCCACCAAGTGACCTAAGATATGATCCAATCATTCCACTTAACCATGACATATTCATGGACCATTCCTCTTCCGGACCGATGAACCTTCTAGACCCTTCTAGAACCTCTCCGATGAAAACATCGAAATCTTTCCCGAACTCCGGAATTGGACTTTCCATATATGAATCTTATTCTCCAGACCATTCTGGATCTCCTCATGATATCCCCGATCCCATCCGAGGCTCTGAACAACATTCGGTATGCCTACTAACATTCCATATCTACTAAACAACATCGAATCCTTAAGTGTGTCTCCCTACGGTTCGTAAATTATGCGGACATGACCGAGACACTTCTCCGATCAATAACCAATAGAGGAATCTGGAAATTCATATGGCCCCCACATATTTCCACGATTACTTTGCAATCGAATGAACCACTTACATACGATACCAATTTCCCTTTGTCTCACGATAGTTTACTCATCCGAGGTTTTGATCGTCGGTATCTCTGCATACCTAGTTCAACCTCGTTACCGATAAGTACTATTTTCTCGTCCCCGTGATATGTGATCCCTTGTAAGCCAGTCACATGCTTGCAAGCCAATTGGATGACATTCCACCGAGAGGGCCCATAGTATATCTATCTGTCATATGGATGGACAAATCCCACTCTTGGTCCATGTGCCTCAACACACACTTTCCGAACACTCAATGCCACCTTTACAGCCACCCAGTTACGGTGTGGCGTTTGATGTCATCAATTTATCCTTCCGGTGATGGTGATTAGCATGATCTCATGGTCGAAGGAATTAGGTTACTATGTATCAGAAAGCTTATAGCAAATAAACTATTGAAATGACTTGATCTTTATGCTACGCTTATCTATAGGAGTATGTCCATCATACCATTCTCCTAATGATATGATCTCGTTGTTAACAACATCTCAATGTTTATGATCGGGAAACCACGATCATCTATTAACCAACAAGCTAGTATTACAAAGAGGCTTTACTAGGGACTCTAATTTAGTTTACAAATCACACAAGTATTAATGTTTCCGGTTAATACTGTTATAGCATGAACGTAAACATTTATCATAAACACAAAGATATAATAATAACCACTTTTATTATTGCCTCTAGGGCATATCTCCAACATGTCTTAGTCCTCATCATGGAAGTCTTAGTATAGGCCCGATATTTTCGAGCAAGCTATCTTGGAACCTTCAAGGTGGGACTTAGAGGTTTCTATCCAATTTGTTTTCCAATGGGTGTCTGTCAGGGACAAACCTTCTGAGCAAGTATTTCTCTAGAACTACTGGGCATGTTGTATTTTTCCTATGACATTACACGGTGTTTTTATGCTAGAACCTTCGAGACTGGTACCTCTGGGGTATTGTGGTTTCTGGAGGTGTTGCTGGTACCACCTCTTGCCACGTCCAGAACTTTTGTGAACTTGTTTCTCGTCCGACCATTCAAATTTTGAATTGGTTTAGTAGCTTTCTCGCGATTAGCTTTGAAACTTTCAGGGTGCTACTTTTTCTGATATCGGTGGGGTATTTCTCTTTTGCCTAGTATGCGCCGAGAGTAGGTGCAAAGGATATGAGCCTTCTATCTTTGCACATACTCTCCATACTGGTATGCACCTCATAGTCAGAGTAAAAGGTATATGAATATAGGAGATTGCCTAACTTCATCTGAATATCTCCTAAATAATTAGGAATGGACTTGGTGTCCAACGTCAAGGAGATATTTGTGGGTTTTGGTAACCTGGGACTTTGTTGTTGATCCTCCCACGGAGAGAACGAAGGATAGTGCCACTATGTGATTGTTTAGGGATTAATTACATCTTGTATTTGTAGTTATCTATCCCTACTACTTTACAATCAGGAAATTATGTCTCCGCAAGTTTTACCTTCCTTAATATTTTTTGGAAAAGAGTATATATTAATATCACGAAGATATCAATTACACCCAGCCTCTGCAACGACGCATGCCCTAGCGACCTTACGGATGCAAACAACCCAGAAAAAAGAAAACACTTAATATGCATGCTAGGGTTGTTGAAGGCAAAAGGTAGAAAACACTTTGCAAAAAAAAGCAAGAACTTCTGGTTTAATTATGCATTCGCCTATCCCCCCTCTAGTTGATAGTGGATGGTATTTTAGGGAGAGATGTGTGAAATCCATGGCCTCCACCGAATGCACCCACACAACAAGAAGTCAGACATCTTCGTATTGCTACGCGACTCTCCTTGAGTATTACTTGATCTGCAGTTTTTTTAAAGTTGAATTTTCTATTACTAGTCAAACATCTTCGTGTTACTACTATCACCTCCTCTTGTTGGGTTCGACCGCTCTCAGATCCAATGAACTGGACTCCCTTCCTTGTTCACGAAGTGTAGGTTATTTTCTGAAATATGAGTGTTGGAATTCTTAAAGTTGTAATTTGAAACTTGATCTGTTATTTTTTAATTGAATTTTCTAATATCTTCTAAATTTTGAATTTTTCTACAACCATTGCTTCAAAAAATAAAGTTTGGACCAAAATTAAAAAGATTTCTCAAATATTCTGAAATATGGACATGATTTGCTTTAACATGGTCTTTGGATTTTCTGAAAAGTACAACACTGAGAGGCAAAACGGAACATTGGGTGGAAACCATGGACATGAACCCATGAATGAAAAAAAAAGTGGTAAGGATCAAGCACCTAAAATGAACAAAACCTCCTTGGAAAATGTCCAATTGATCAGTGGACTTGTAGTTAGCGGGTCTATGCTAGATAGTCCCCCACCCATATATTTACATATATTGGCTAATTCATGGCAGTAAAACCTACTCCCTCTGTTTCAAAATATAAGATGTTTTAGTTTTATGAAGCAAATGTATCTAGACTTATTTTAGTATGTAGGTTCACTCAGCTTTGGAGTGAATCTACACACTAAAATAAGTCTAGATACACTTTCTTCACAAACCTAAAACATCTTATATTTTAAAACGGAGGGAGTACATGCTATTGTGTGGGCCTACGCCCATGCAATGCCATTTCCTACATACTATGGCAGGAGTACCAATTTTGATACGTTCGTTTTGTTTTGGGAGGATTCGAGGAGGAGTGCCCAACGGTTCCCCATGGGTGTGCAAAGGTGCTATATACTCCCTCCATCTGTGTAATAAGGTCGCTTAATATTATTATAAGTCAAATAGTTTTTTGGTTTTACAAGGTCTATGTGCAAAAAAAGATTGTAACATCCATAGGGGAGATGCCAGATTTGTTTGGTCATGGCCTGTGAGGTTGTGCTCGTTCAAAGGAATTTCACAGAAATTTTGGAATATTGTATTCCTAAGGAAACTTTTATGTAGACCGTGCTTGGTTTGTAGGATTGAAAACCACATGTTTTTCCATGAGCTATTTGCATACAATTTCATAGAAATTTTTCCTTGGGTCCAACTTCATGGATTTTTTCCTTATTCTCAGTGACCGACAACTATTATCACTCATACAAGTTAGGAGCCGACCCCCAACCCTCCTGACCCCCGTGCGGCGGCGCTCGCGCCGCACCGGGGTGTAGCCGCCGCGCCAGCACCAGGGCACTCCCCCGCCCCTCCCCCATCCCGCCGCCGCCGGCTCCGTCGCCAGGCAAATCCTCGGCGGCGCGGCGGCGGACGATCCTCGCATCCGAGATCTGGACGGCGGCGGCGGCGCCCCCTCGCCCTCGTCGAGGACGGTGACGGCCGACGACGGCAACCAACGGCCTAGGCGGTCGGCGGGGGGAGGTTGTTGGCAGGGGCGGCGCTGTCCTCCCAGCCTCATCCTGCGGATGGTGATGGTAGGAGGGAGTCGAGCCCGATCTCGACCGTTTTCGGTCGGACCTGTTGCAGCCGGCAACGGGATGGCTTCTGGGTTTGTCTGGCTTCACGAGGTCACCTAGGGCTACGAGCCCGGGCATGGTGGTGGTGGCCTTCTCCCCGCCGGAGTTGGTCGGCCGGTTGAATAAAGGTGGTTCGGCCTAGGGTCCCTCTTCTGTGGAGATGATCACCTTCCTGAAGATGGTTCTTGATCTGGCCGGAGTGGGGAGTTCCGGAAGGCTCCACCGGCAAATGTACCAGCGCTACTATGCGTGCAGTTTGCTGGATCGGGTGGTATTCGATCGTGTGCACCCATGTTTTATTCCGACCGTTTGGTTCAGGAGGGAGCAACGCGAAGCTCTGTCCTTTGTTGCCGCCAGGAGACTTTCGATCCATGGTGCAGTCAGAGGTGGAGAATTCATGAAGGCCAGGTTTGGAGATCTATCTATGGAGGTTCGAGTCACCATATTGTTGAGGGACTTGCTTGGTGTTCTAGGCTAAACAACAGCCGTATGTAAGTGGGGGCGGCAACATAGGTGGATTTCAGAATCTTACCTTTCAGGGTGAAAATCCAAGTTCTGGCCTTAGCTGGTTGTGCCTGGCAATGGCCTTGTTGAAGGCATTGTTTTGAGAGTGGGGATTATCTTCATGGTGAAAATCCAGATCTTTGATCGGGCGATGACGGCGCTTGTGCACTATTCCCTTTTTGAAGGCGTTGCTTTTGAAAAGCCTGGAGTTCAGGTGTTGTATTGGTGGTGGTTGTATTGTTGCTGCTAGGACCGGAACACTGTAGCGGATCTTTTATTTTCTTAGTTTTCTTTATCTTTTGTGTTAGCTGTGTGCATCCGTAAAGCCAATAGGGTATTGTGTTATTGCAGAGGCCAGGTATAATTGGTATCTTGATGTTAATATATGCTTCTTTCCAAAAAAAAAAGTGACCGACAACCATGGCATGCACTTATCTCTTCACAAAAATCGTTGTAGTCTTTTTGTAGTGCAACCAAGTAGGTAGTCCCTCTGTCCAGAATTACAGAATTAACAGACTCACGCTTTTTCTATATTCGCATGTATATAGAAACGTTTTAGTGTGTACATACATACCAATCTAAAAAAAATGTTAGTCAGTTAATTTCGAACAGAGAGAGTACTATTATAAATTAATGTGTTTTAATTTTCTGTTGGATTTCATATGATGTGTCAGTGCAATACTATGTTTTTTCCTATTCCTATTTATTTAATCTAGTTATTTGACCAATCATATGACCGCGACAATCTGTTAGTTGGCGCATGTTAATAGTATAAGATTCTATGCATGCATGCACGGCAAAATTTCCTAGTATTATTATATTTTCTGTGTTGCTTGACTGATTGCCCAGGTGCCGCATGAACAATGGCCATCTCCCCGGCCGGTGGCAGTACTAGCTTATGTCCAAGAACAGCAAATATACTAGCAGCGGCCAAACGCGCGCGTGGACTCTCTCCACTAAAAAGGGAAAAGAAAAGAACAGAGAAGTGTGGCACATTGATCACACTACACATGGAGGTAAATCGCAAGAATGTGTCTGATCATAGATAGATGCTTCAAATATGCCTGTCTCCGTATAGGACGGGTAACAAACTAGCTAACAGCTAGTCAGATATATGGGGTGGATGATGGCTAATCAACCGGTCAGTTTTATGCGGATGGATGGTTCCATCATGCAAATCCTATACACAGATCATACAAATTGTATCAGTTCTCATAATTTTATTTGAAATCCAACAGTTTGTGCATCTATTGATGCACACAACTATTGATTAGCGCAGCTATAATATACCGTGCTAATCCATTTACTTTACAGAAATAGGAGTTTCGTAAATAAGGAACAGGATATATACTCCCTCCATTCCCAAATATAAAACGCCTTATACTAAGGAACTGAGGTAGTATATGTCACGGAACTGGCCTAGCTAAGATGAAAAAAAAAACTAGCAGGCGCCTTTTACGCATCGAACACGGTTACCTGTAAATCTATACAGATGGCAGTCGATCTGGCCGTGTTTTTCTTCAAAAGGGAAAAACAAGCAGGCAAGTAGTCAAGCCCAAACGATAAGCAATACTCCAAGTTCAAAGCTATTCCGAGATTATTTTTTTCAAAAAAATTGTTTTGTACTAGGATTATTTGAAAGAACACTTTATTCTAGGACAAAGTATTTACAGGCAACCAGTAGCAGATTACTGAAATCAACTTCACAAGGGATCAGCAAATGTAACTACTACTTAACAATCCATGCATGGGGGATACCTGAAGATGGATGGATCGAGTACAGTGTGAAGTTCAAACCAGAAATCGGCCAACAATAACTAACCTGATAATTAAGGCATAGCAGAAACGAAATGCACACACAAGAAATGACGCTAAGAGATGAACCAAATGGAAGGGAGGATCGGCTAGCTGCTAGCTGGGAGGTGCTGGGGGCAAGCTGCTAGCTCATACTGCTCCTGCTGCATCGATGGATCATCATAGCTTGAGGGACAGGTCAATCATCTCATCGGCAAGCTCCTGGTTGCCTCTCCCCGCACCGGACGAGGCCGCACCTCCCGGAGCAGCAGAGACGAAGACGTGCTGACGATACATCCACCCGCCGGCATCTGGATCAGCGGAGCGCGGGGGAAGAACGCCGTCGTCGTCGACGTCGACGACAACGGCGCCCTTATTACCTTGCTGGTCTGCGGGCGCCGCCGCCAGGGACAGCGCGGTGGTGGCTTCCCGGCCGCGCCTGGCGAGGTTGCGCTGCAGCTTGTGCGCGTTCTGGTGGCCGCCGAGCGCCTGCGAGCTCCTGAACTTCCTGGGGCAGTAGCAGCAGGCGAAGACCGCCTGGAACCTCGGCGGAGACGACCTCGGCGACTGCTGCAGCGAGAGGCTGAGGTTGAGCCCCTCCTGATCCCTGTCCATCCCGGCCCTGCCCATCCCCATCCCCATCCCCATCCCCATGCCCATGCCCATGTCCATGTCACAACCGGCGCCCGGCGACAGGCTAGCTACCTCAGGTACAAAATGACACTGGAACTGGATATGCAAAATGTGGCAATCAATCACGCAGGCGCAGCGCAGCTCCCTCACACGGGGAGGTGGCCATATGGTATATTATGGTGGCGAGCCCGGCCGGCCGGGGTGGATGTGGGGCTGTCCTGTCGGAGGCCAAAACAGTGCACACTCCACACACACACACACAAGAAACATTTTGCAGTAAAAACCCTGCTAGTACTATGAAACTGACGGCACTAGCTGCTAGCTCGAAGGCAACGAGCGGCCGGCGTCTGTCCTGAGAGGGCCTGAGACGCTGCTGCTGCATATGATGCATGCTTGCCGAGGATGGTTAATCCGCGGCTCTCTTTCCTGGCCAGTGCTCTCGCGATCAGTGACCACCCTAGTGATCTACATGTCCCCGTGCCGTGCCGTCTCCGCGCTAGATCGAGAGCGAGCGCTATAGCTAGCCTTTCACCTCGGAACTGTTCGATGTGTATGTGCATGCCACTGTTCTGGCTGCGCTCTCGCATGCAGATGCGCAGCACGGGCAGCCTTTCATAGCCGCAGACATGGCCGATGTCCTATTAGGGATGCACTGGATCCATCTATCTATAGCTTGTAGCTACCAGCACCACCCTAGCTTCATCCAACCGTGTAGAGACTTGCATCCATCATTGCATGCATGTCTGCTCCAGCATGTCTCTTCTCGGACATGTTTTTCTAGATAACCATGCATTTCTTCTTTTTACCACCGCATCATCAAAGATCCATGGACCAATCTAATGCCAATAGTTTCTCTCTCAATTGGTATGCACAAATCCCATAAAATCAAAGTTCACCAAAACCAGACTTACATACGGTGAAGTTTTATAAATAAAGCAACATAAGAAAGCAGTGCAATGAACGCTGGGGCCACAGCACAACGCCCAAACAAGAAAGGGCGAGAGAGGCGCGCCCTCTCCTCCGCAAGCCTGGGTTTCTTCCGGAGAGGGGAGAAGAGAAGAGGGGTCGCCTCGACGCCCTCACTCGGGGTAGCGCACTCACGCCGCTCACAAGCCAAAGAGGGGCGACCCGAAACAGCCAGACACTTGGGAGAGCAGATATCTGCCCATTGCTCCCCTTGGGTAAGGGGCGGGCTCTCCAGGGTTCAGCGTGAAGCGTCCCCCCTCGAGGGGGGGGGGGATTGATCTCAGGTTGTCCGCGATCCTCGGCGCCTCCTCATCGAATAGCCTGAATGTCGAAGTTGATCGTCAAGAGAGGAGACAAGCAAAGAGCAGCAGAATTTCGGAGATCCCGCCAACCGATCGGATGGCCCCACCACCCCAGATCCCTTGTAACCCCCCGAGGATGGACGAAAGTAAAGGCCATCGCCATTAATGTTGATCGCCGTTCTGTCCCATCATCAATTGCAGGGTAATCACGCCTTCAAAGTAGAGACGTGACCGGGGCGAACTAGCCCTTCATGGATTAAGGGCTGTACCATTCTCGGTCGAAGACCCCAAGCCCCGCCCGCCGAAGTCCGGCGAAGCGAAAGAGACCGGGGGGGGGCCGAAGAAGAGATAGAAGAGCGTAAATATGGGCGAGCCGGGCTGGGTTTAGTAAGCCGTGTCGACTCCCCCAGACAGCCCGCCTCGGCGGGCTCCGCCCCGCCGCCTCTCTTCTCCTGTAGATCCAAGGGAGTACCTATGGGACCACCTCGGCCGAAAAGGCGGTCCGCCCGCGCCTATCGTCCGCGATGCATGGTTGAACAACATCGCCTAGGGAGGTCCACCGAGCGCCGAGCTCTTGTCCTCTATAGGCGGATCAGATTGAAAATCGCCACATAAACAGGATCTCTCTCGTCCCCACCACCGACCGACTTGAGCTCGAGTAAGTGGACCTTGAGTTTGTCTATGGGTGAGGCCATGCTCACAAAAAGAAATCCCTCCCTGTCATCAATCTCAAAGGTATCCTCCTTACCCCCCAGAGGATGCCCCTCAGAGTGACCAAGCAGGGAGCCGTGGAGAGAGAATTTGCGGCTAAGCCTCCCCCCTCCATGGAAGTCTTGGAGTCTCTTCGAATCGCAACTCTTAACGAGCGTCCTTGATCTGCCGACGCCGACCAGGATCACCGAACCGATGTTTCCACGGGGCGGCTTTGCCGGGGCACTCGGACAGGGGGCCCTCAGAAGAAGGGGGATCCGGAGAGAGGCTAGCCGACCGAGAGGCCAGCCTCCCCCTCCAGTCGCACGGGCGGGCGGCCGCGCGGGGTGCGGCGCGAGGGAAGAGGCGACTGAGTGGTCGGATCATCAGTCCTCGCCGCCGGTGCACTCGCCTCGCTCATTACACTTACCACCATCGTCAGGAGGGAGGGGCTGACCTCCGGCACCTCTCCCTCCTCGCTCCTCCTCCCCACCCAACACTCCACTGGAAGAACCGTGGAGCGGAAGAAGAACAGAGACCGGAACCACCGAGACCGAAAGGGCCAGGGCGAGAATCCTGAGAGCTGGGTGGGCCTCCCGCTACCCCCCCCCCCAGTCCCCGTCCAAGGGCCACAACCTGGCCATAAGGGCCACAACCTCAGGGGTGAGGGCAAGGGGACCCCGGAGGGGGGAGGACCGAGGAAGTGGGTGGCAAGGGAGGCCTTGGTGGTGGAGGGGGCGTGAGAGAGGGGAAGGCGCTTTGTCGCCGGGAGACCGCCACCGAGGGAAGAGAGGCACAAACTGAATCAATCTGGCTGACCGGGCACCCGTGTGAGGACCAAGAGCGAACCGAGGGCTCAGGGGTCGACTCCGTCACCGGACAACCACTGAGAGAGGGCGGAGTTCTTCTTTTTTTCTTCTGGGCGTCGCGCATCCACCATTGTGTCCAGCGGGGGCACCCGCACCGCAGAAGGAACAGAACGCGCCCCGCTCCTCCCAGCAGCGCTGCCGCGCGGGCGGCCGATCGCCCGGGAGCCGCCCGCCTCTCAGCCGCTGCACCGGCAGCGCCTGTCCCGCGGAGCGGGGTCCATCCAGAGCGGCTGGAGGGCTGGCCTCCTAGGGTCCTCGCGCGGGAGGGCGCGAGCGGAGGCGAGGCGAGGAGGCGGGAGGCTGCGGCGGTCGGGCGGGGTGGGGGCGGCCGCGGCGGGCGGCCGGGCCGCGCCGGGCGGTGCGGGAGGGGGCCAGAGGCGGTAGGGGGGATAACGGGGGGAGGGCGAGAGGGAGGGAGAGCAGCCAGCGGCGGGGAGGGAGCGCGGCAGGAGAGCGAGGGGACGACGCCACGGGGAGGGAGGGGGGCGCCCGGCGGCGGGGGGGGGGGCGGAGGGTGGGGCAGGGCAGGCGCGCAGGCGGGGAGAGGGCGGGCAGGGCAGCGAGCGCCGGCGTGGGCGCCAGGCGCCGGGCGTGGCGCCCGGGGGCCCCGCCCGGCCGACACCGCCTGGGCCTGGACGCCGGCCTGGGCGGCCGCCAGGGCGACCTGGGGGCACCCCCCCCCCACCCTCCCAGCGCACCGCCCCACCAGGGCTTCGACCTGGCCTCCCCCCCCCCCCGACACCCTTGGCAGGGGACCTCCCAGCCGGCGGGGGAGAGCTGGGCGCTGGCCGGGAGCGGGGACAGCAGCCGGAAGGAGGAGGAGGAGCAGCGGGGCAGCAAGGGAGGCTGAGGGGCTCAGCGCAGAGGGCCGCCCGCCCTCGCCCTGCCTAGCTGTGGGCGCCGCACGACTCCGGCTCTCCCGCTGGACGGTCCGTCGGCGCCGCCCTCCTCTGCCAGCCGTGGAGGCGTCGGCGAAGGCCACCGCCCGGCCATGGGAGCGGTGGGGGGCGGCGGGTGGCGCCGCAGACTGAGGGAGAGAGAGAGGAGCGGAATGCCCGCCACCGCAGCGCGGAGGTCCGGGCGGGGGGCAGGTCGATATGGAGTCTCGAGCACGCCGCCGGCGGAGTTCAAAATTTGAAAACCATCATCCTTGACTTCCTCCTCGCAAGTTCTCGCGGTTAACTTTCCCTAATTCCCGCGAGAGTTGAACCACATACGGTGAATACGGAAATGGTTTTGTTTGTTTTTTTTCCAAAAGGACGTACCTAGCATCTGCATTATTACTTTACTCACTACGGGAGAAGAGGCACACGCTGACGGCAATTTGTCGGGACCGTCAGCGTAGGCCCCGAGGAGGGCAGCCAATCAAATTTGCCATCGGCCTAGATTGCCATAGCAGGGTTAAAAGTAGTGTTTAGGACTGATTTAAGTAGGATTTTAGACAAAATTTGCTTAGTTGCCCTCCCTAAGTAAGGATTATTAGCTTGTCTGGCCCCCCTTAAACTGTGATCCTGCCTCCGCCACTGGGCTGACGGCAGCCTTCGGTGTAGACCGGGCCATCGGCGTAGGTATTGGACGTGAAGGTGATGCGAGGTGTCAAGTCTACGCCAACGGCAAAGCTATTTTCCCTTTTTGCCATATTAATTTTAGAAAAATCATAACTAAATCATTTTAATTCAAAAAATACATATAATATATCAAAATTTGTAGTAAAATAGGATCTATCTGTCTAAACTCAAATAATACATATTTTTGTTGAAAAAATATAAAAACATTACAAATACTTTCGTATAACATATTTTCCATTTTCCGAGTGCATAAAATGGGGTGTTTGTGAAGCAGTCACCAAATTAAAGTTTAAAAATGGTATCACCCCATTTTTTAAAAATACTAGACCACCTTGCATGAAAAATGTCCCAACCGGGATATCTTAGACCTTTCCTTCCACCTCTCGTGAAAAAGACAAATTCCTACCGAATCGGCATGAAGTGAGTTAGATTTGAACTACACGTACATGATCTGATGCTGATTATTTTTTAGAAAATTATTTTTAGGTTCACAATATGCTATTTAATCAGAGATCCAATGCAAGTTTAGCGAGACTCATCCCCGAGCTAAAAATCTTCATGCACGCTGTTTTAGAAAGTTTGACGATAGTTTAAAACGGGCATATAAAATAAAAAATGATCGAAACAATGCAAAACCTTTGCGTGGTGTCATATTATATGACATAGTTGCAAGGAAAAAATATCAAACTTGGTATATTGATTGTGTCTCAAAAAACCTTCATAAAGTGACATATCTCAATCGAGATTTTTTGGCTTTCAGGTCAAATAATCAATGTTATGGCCAGAATCACGACATATTTTGCGATAATATGTCCATATTATGCATGTATGTGTATCATAAGATGACAAATAATATTGCAGGAGGAAGTTTTTCTTTTCGTCGTATCAAAAGCCATTTTCCATTTTTCGAGTGCCCAAAACGGGGTGTTTTGTGAAGCAATCACTAAATTAAAGTTTAAAAATGATACCACCCCATTTTAAAAAATATTAGACCACCTTGCATGAAAAATGTCCCAACCGGGGTATCTTAAACCTTTCTGTCCACCACTCGTGAAAAAGACAAATTCCCACCGAATCGGTAGGAAGTAAGTCAGATTTAAACTATAGGTACATGATCTGATGCTCATGATTTTTTGGAAAAATCATTTTTATGTTTACAATATTCTTTTAATCAGAGATCCAATGCAAGTTTAGTGAGGCTCATACCCGAGCTAAGGATTTTTTTAGAATCCTCAAATTCAAAAGGGAAATTTTGATATGATTTTTTGAAAATTTGAACACTAGTAAATGAATTTTATTTAAAAATACTTAATGCATGATTAAAATATGATAGAGATGTCATGTTGGATTTTTCTTATTTTTCTAATCGATTTAGACATATTATTTGTCGAATTCCGATTTATAGATTTAAAGATATCAATTGTTCCATATTAAATAGAAAAAGCAAAAAAATTGGTTGTTATTTGCATTCAATGTTATTATTACTTATTCGTTTTTGTTTATTTAAATAATTGTTTGAAATTTTAAAATTAAAGGCGCGTGACACCATGGTCCAAGCGTTAATAGGATATTATAGTTTTATCAATAAGGTCTAATTTCTTTATTGGAGCTCATCAAAAAGGAACAAAGAAGTTAAGCGTGCTGGGACTGGAGTAGTGCGAGGATGGGTGACCGGTCGGAAAGTTTCACTATGAGTGCAATTTGGTTGTTAATTGTACTTAGAGTTAAAAACGATGCTTGTGAGACTAACGAATCAAACAATTTACAAAAGATGCTTGTAAGATTAACAATTCAAAAAAATTAAAAAAAAAATAAAAAAACTAGGCCGGCCGCAATGCCATCGGTGTAGCTACCACCAAATCAACTAGGCCGATGGCAATGCTATATTTGTAGCTACCGCTAGAGCAAACGACCGTCAACCGCCGATGTGGGTCCCGCATACGCTATGCCGACGACCAGGCCGTCGGCGCCTTCCGTGTTTCCTGTAGTGACTGAGTACTTTTATCTTTTATTACAAATCAAGGGTCACACACTACATAAAACCAACCATCTAAACCAAAAAAATCAACATGTGTTGCTTATGCGTCATCATGTTAATCATCTATCAATAGACCAGCCGAATTGGTTGTATAAAGCCCGTGCAATCATCTAGAACCCATGGCATAACGTTCCTCCACCGGTGGGAGAAGGTACCACGTACGAATCCAGTAGGAAGCTAGCGAAATAACCTGCAAAAAAGAGAAACTTTTGATTTGTTAAAGATAAAGGTATTGCGAACATGCCACATGGCCATAATAAAGCACCCACACCCACTCGGATATATGATTTATCTTTCTTTCGAACCCCATTCAACTAGTTACCAAAAAGATCTGTTATATTCGATGGTGGAGTTATATTGAAAGGAAAGTGAACAATTCTCCACAACACTTTGGCAAAACGAAAATTGAAGAAAAGATGGTGTATTGATTCATCTTGATCGCAAAAACAACATTTCTTACAACATTGCTAATTCCTCTTCACAAGATTATCTTTTGTTAGAATTACTTTTGAAGGAACCACATGAAAAGTCTTATTTTGAGTGGTGCCTTGATCTTCCAAATATACTTGCGCAGGAACCCAGTATGAATGTTAAGCAAATGAAGATACATAGACCTAACCGTGAAAGTCCCCGAGTTAGTTAGGCTCCATTTGAAAAGGCCATGATGCTCAGTTAGCTAAACCTGCAACAGCCGTTGTACCCTATTGTTCCAAAAAAGTCCAGTTATTTCCAATCAAAGCCCTCCCAAAACCTATAGTTAACTGAGTGGTTGACATAACGATTCGCTACTGAAGCTCATTTTTGGTGTGTGATGTTAAAAGAAGGGGCATTACTTAGCTAACTGCTTATCCCCTAACCAATTATCTTACAAAAATCTAGTATTCTCTGCATTGCCAATTTTAAATGAACCACATTTAAAAAAGTCGTGCTTGAACATTCATTAGACCTCTCCAGAAAGTAGAATCAATTGGTTTTGCTAAAATCTGAGATAGAGTTTTAAGAGGTACTTATTTTCAGCACCTCTTGCCATATCCCTCGCCATTAAGAAGTTTTAAAAGCCACTTGCTAAGTAAACATCTATTTTTTATTTCCAAAACTTCAACTCTTAGTCCTCCCCGATCTTTACGTCTACAAATTATATTCCATTTTGTCAGTCTATATTTATTCTATGCTCATTGCTTTGCCAAAAGAAATGCGATCTAAATAAATCTAATCTCTTTCTTATAATTTTACGAAGGACAATATAAACATGGGAAAACTAGTAAGACCGGATTTAATTAAAATCAATCGATCCCCTAGGATAACATCTTTCCTATCCAACTACTAAATTTTCTCTCAAAACAGTCTTCGATAGGTTTTCATTCTCTATTCTTGATCTTTCTAAAATGAATGGGTATTCCTAAATATCTAAACGCAAATGAGCCTGATTCACATCCAAGAAGAATTTTATAATATTTCTCCTTTTCATTAACTTTACCAAAATAGGATATGTCACTCTTGTGAAGGTTAATCTTCATACCCTAAAATTGTTCGAAAATGCATAAGATGACTTTTATATTAAGAGCCTTCTCCAAGTCGTGTTCTATGAAAAATTATAGTATCATCAACATAATGTAAGATACAAATCCATCCTCCACTAGATGAGGAATGGGTCCCTAAAATTGTCCATCCTTCTTCACACGAGCAATCTAGATATCCAACATTCCTACAATGTGGTTAAAAGGATAGGAGACAAGGGTCTTCTTGGAGCCTTCCTTTTTGAGTTTGGAAATAATGACCTATATGTCATCATTTACTCGGATACCTACACTCTTTATTTATACAAAGTTATTTATCCATTCACACCATTTAGTATCAAAACCTTTCATATGAAGTACTTGTTGTAGAAAAGACCATTTAACCTTATCATAGGCCTTTTCAAAATCGATTTTAAATAGAATATCATCCATTTTATTCTAGGAAGTTCATGAATGGTCTCATGTAGAATCACCACCCCTTATAAAATATATCGACCATGCATGAATAACGTTTGAGTCGGCCTAACAATAGTCCCTATCTTAGTGAATATTTTAAAACTGACATTTAGCAAGCAAATAGGATGGTACTATTGTATTTGGACAACGTTTTTCTTTCCCTGGGAAGAATTACAATGGTTCCAAATTTTAGGTGAAAAAGTAGCAGCTCTCCCTTATGGAAGCTAGCAAACATTTCCATCAAGTCGTCTTTTAAAATTTCACAAATTTTTTGGTACAACTCCGTTGGAAACACATTTGGTCCTAGTGCTTTGCTTTCTCCATTTGTGATAGCATCATGTACTTCCTTTTCAATGAATTTGGCTACTGAAATATCGTTCTCTTGAGTGGATAATTGTTTAATATTCATGGGTCATAGTTTCTTGCATAACCACATTGCTTGGCATTGGTGCTCTGAGCATGTTTTTATTTTTTCTAATTCGCGTAATATAAACTTTAAATTATCTTGGCCTGTGATTTTTTACTTCATCTTGCTCAAGCTGGTAAAAAATCGCTTATGTTTGTCGTTTGCAATTAGGTAAAAATATTTAGTATTGTTTCCACCCTCTTGGATGTGCTTTACTTTTGTCTTTGAACCCATTTAGATTCTTCATCTTGCATTAAGTTTGCAACTTTATTTTTTTTGCCTCCCACATAGCTTCTCTTTCGGAAGCGTTTAGAGGTATATATCATGTGCCTTACTGTTCATAATATTAATAATCTCAAGAATTTGTTCTTTTATTTTTTTATAAGCACCACTTAGGTTGCGATCCTAACCTTGAAGAAATTGCCGGGGTGGCGGATCTTATTCTACCATTTATCCATCGTTGTGTTCCGAATTGGAGAGAGACCCACACTTGTACTACCATCTCAAATAACCCTTCATGTTTAACCCAATATAATTCAAAGAAAAATTTCGCTTTGTTTCCCAAAAGCTTGTTCTCTGAAATCTAAAAATAGAGGTGTACGATCTGATTCTGACCAAGGCAGTACCCTCACGGTGACTAGAGGGAATTTACGTTCTCATTCTATGCTCGTCAAAATTCTGTCCAGCTTCTCATAGGCTTGGAGTATATCTATGACTTGTCCATATAAATTTCCTTCCTAATAGAACTATTTCCCTCAGGCCAAGGCTCTCAATAATATCATGGAAAATAAAACGTGAACAAGCGTTAAAATTATCATTGTTTTTTCATGTCTTCTTATAAGGTTAACTAATAGGGCATAAAAGTTTTGGCCAATTTTGTTATCCATATCGTCCTGATTCTTTCTGGTCGTAGGATGGACGTCATGAAGGACACGTCACTACAAAAATCTGGATGGTACATGACGTTCTGATTTTGTCATGGATGAGAGACAAAAGGTCATAGATGGCCATCCGTGATGAATTCCACGAAGAAAAACAAATGTAGCGAATCTCACATTATAATTGGATCCATGACGTTTGTTTATCTGAAAACGGCATGGCCGTCTATGATGTCTCTGTAATTTCGTCGTGTCCGATAAGACTGGTCCAGCCCAAGCCTAATCAGTCGTGAAGTTTTTTGTCACGGGCTACACCACATGGCATACGACACCACGAGTAGCCGTTAGCGACGTCTACTAACATCACGACGGTCGTCAATGATGTCATCAAGGTCCTGACTTTTTTTCCCGTCACGACTTGATTATGTTGTCGTCGCTTTCATGACGTCATCCAGCCCGATCCTAACAGTATCCATCCCGTTTCTGAAGTCACCTGGGCCATGAAAAAAAATTTCATCGCCGCCTGCCATCGGCTTGCTGACATGTCGTTAGTAAGAAGCACGACACATGCACCAATTGTACGATGCCACGTGGACCACCCTTAGCCTGACATGTGGATTGATCAGAACGGGACACGTATCTACTACCCATGACGAACTCTATGTGATGACGTCATAATTGACCGCGACGTTTCTGTTTCGTCTAGATGGTTGACCAAGGAAAGCGGGCCACGTCGATGTTTATCTGTGATGGAAATATTTCGCCAAGAACAACGGAGATGATTTCGTTTTCGTCGTGGATGCGAGCTAGCGTCACCATGAGATCAGGGGCCATTTGTGCACGTTATGCTTGCGTCCCAAATTTCTACTAGCCCTAATTGTTTGCATCAAATGACATAATTTCACAATAAATTTGAAGACAAGTTTTCACATAAATTTCTACAGCAGCCTCACAAGTTTCCACAAAGTTTCTGTACCACATAGATTTGACAAAAACTGCTAAGCTTTCCATAGTAGTCTTTGAGCCAAAAGCCTCACAAGTTTCCACACCAGTTAACTTTCCTATCTCACTACAAGTTTTCCTGCCCAAAAACTCACAAGTTTTAACCACCAATTCACTTACATTACGATAGCTGAAGCTGCTATTGTTGTTGCTGCTTCTGCTGAGTCATCTGAGATAACACTTGTTGAAGTAGTTCATTTAAATGGTCTTGTTTAGTCTACAACTCTTCTTTCTTCTTCCACATTTCTTGCATCTCTTGAACATATTGCATCCTGCCTCAGTGGCTTCTTTCGCTCTCTACAACTCCTTTATGGTACATCGCAGTTTGTCACTCCCTACTCTCTTAGCCTCAAGTTCCGCTTCAAGGACAAAATTTCTTTGACTCGAAGTATTGTGGTTATGAGAGATAAAATACAAGATGCCTAGTCTTTGACCATCTAACTTAGAGTTTCTCCCATACATATGCATAATTAAGGACATCGATATATCCTAATCATGATTATTCAATTGCTAGATATGGATGCAACACTCCCTGAGAATGCTTTATACCTATTGCGATTCCAATAACTTTACATCATGAACCGCTCTGTCTATTTACTTACATTAATTTAATAATACTTTGTTCACACACACAAACACTCTCATACACCCCCGCTTGAAACCAAAGACAATTTCCAAACACTCTTTAGTGAATAGTGGCAATGGGCATTAAGACCTTTGCCAATAGCTCCTCGGGTTTGATACTCTTATTTAGAAAATAGCTACAAATGATCTATGTACTTGTAGTAATCAACACCAATGACCTCTTACCCGATGTTGAACACCTGTTTGATGACATGGCTCGAGTCACTGTCAACATTAACACCAAAGCTACCAGTTCCTCCACTACAACATATGCAGTTTTTATCCACCTTGCTCAGATCATATGTAACATCCTAGCATTAGATCTTAGAATAAGATGAGCTTAGATGTGTGCATTGCATTCATGCATAGAAAATCTAGATAATTTTCGTGCTTTTGAATAAAAACCTGTCGAAGTGATTGAAGCTTCTCTTAATTTCGTGGAACTGAAGTAGATCATCAATTTGATTATGATAAGTTTCAATATGACCTTTGCTAAAACCTTATTTTGGGTAAAAATGATTTGATCTAAGGGTAGATCAAATGTAATAAAACTAAACCGCAACACATTACTTAATGATTGATACCTAATCTTTTAGAGATCATATCATGGTATTCATTACAATAAATCTTGGATACCAAGTTAAGTATATAACTCAAGTAGCAAGAATTTAATAACTAAATCTTGATCTATTCTATTCTTATCTATTTATACCATGAGGATCATGGTAATACTTAACCCTAACTCTTTAGTTATATGGAGTAGGAAGGAAACCAAGTCAAGAGCATTCACCACATATCTTTATTTCCATACTAATCCTTATCATCTCTTTTGAATCTTATTCTAATATCCGATGAACATCAATGTTGAGTAATTAATTGATTTATCAATTCTAAACCTATCAATTCTAGTCCTTATATAATAGCATTCAATTCTAAAGCCATTAAAGGAAGAAGTAAGAAGAGGTAAGTAGGAATGCTAGTTTTAGATATCATCTATAGGATGGGAGTATTGATGACCCACAAGTATAGGGGGTGTATCGTAGTACTTCCGATAAATAGGAGTGTCGATCCCAACAAGGAGCGGAAAGTGCTGAACAGTGGTATGGAGCAGGAAATCCCTGTGAAACTTAACAAACGGATTTTAGTTGTTTTATGATAAGACAACAAAACAAAGTGCAAGTAATAAAGAACAAACGCAGCAAGTGGCCCAATCCTTTCTTAGCAAAGGACAAGCCGGTGGAAATACTTATAAGGACCAAACGTTCTCGAGGACACACGGAAATTTTGTCAAGTCCTTTCGCTTCATATAGCTGAGTACTCTTCTTTGGTGTTGTAAGTGTTGTGTGGGTGAACCTATGCTAATGTACCGACCGTACTTGGACTAATACATACGTGTGATTAAACCCCCTACAAACATTTGTAACTATAGGAAAGTAATTAAGACATAAATCTAACCACATCCTTAAACTCTGAGATCCTACGCTCCCTTATGCAAAGGTGTCCTAACGGGGGTTCAGGTTTCTGTCACTCTGACAACCCCAAAATTAGTAGCCAAATACACAATGCATTCCCCTAGGCCCATAAATGGTGAAGTATCATGTAGTCGATGTTCACATGACACCACTAGAAGAATATCACCATAACTTAAATACTAAACCATTGAATAATAACTCAACACAAATTCACTACTAACAACATGACTTCTCCCATGTCCTCAAGAACTAAATGAACTACTCACAAGACATCATATGGATCAAAATCAAAGATGATATGATAATGGATAACAATATGAACATAAACAATAATCCAATGGTTCCATTCACAAGCATCAACTACAATAGTAATTAATACTGGGAAAGTTTCCCCTAAGAACTAAAGCAATATCCAACACAATTGTTACAGCAGGACGGAGTGGTGATGATGGTGCTGGTGGAGATGATGGTGTGGATGATGATGATGATCCCGATGAAGCCTAGCTTGATGATGGTGTTGATGGCGATGGTCTCCCCTCTCCGGGAAGGAAATCCATCGGCAGAAACATGTCTGTCAGAGAGATCTTTCTCTCTCGGTGTTTTCCACCCCCAGAGGCGGCGGAAATCTATATGTGGTCACTCCCTAGCCTTAGGGTTTTGTAGGGAAGATATAGGCGAAGGGGTGGAGTCGGGAGCCGGGCAGGTGGGCCACACCTGCCCTAAGCATGGCCCAAGGTGGGCTCGCGCCTAGGAGGTATGTGGGCCCCCTGCGTCCCCTCTTCGCTCCTCCTTCTGGCTTCCTCATTCTTCTAAAAAAATAATATTTCCCATATTTTTCTGCTATTTTCTAATCTTCGCGAAATTGCACCGAAACGCCTTGTTTTTCATCAGAATCCAGACTCCGGCAGTCCATCCTCCAAGAATCATCCAACATGCATAAACAGATGAAAAGCCATAAGTAATACCTCATAATAAGACAAATATCAATGAATAGAGATACATTATGATATAGAATGGTGATGCAAATTGGGCGTATCAACTCCCCCAAGCTTAGACCTTCGCTTGTCCCTGCGGCAAGCTCGATAAACATGTCCACAGGTTTATGGAGTGAAGTGTCGATAAAAAAATACGAACAAGAAGCATCACACTTACCATGGCACAACTCATAGAAGAAAGCAACTTACCATTATATAACTTAGCTTGCAACCAAGTACAACAGTCACAAAAGACATGCATAAAGATAAATCATAATTCGAATTGGAAAATAGTGGAAAAACCCCATGTGTCTCGGCTGGTAAGGGGCTTTAGTCCCGGTTCCCCAACCGGGACGGGGAAATCAGGACTAAAGCCCCAACCTTTAGTCCCAGTTGCCCCACCAACCGGAACAAAAGGGCGTACACGTGGCCGTGGCAAAGGGCGACGGGAAGGAGCAACCGTCCCGGTTCGTAATACGAACCGGGACAAATAACCCTCTGTCGCGGCATAGATTTGACACATTTCTCTGCCATGGCAGAGAATTCATTTTGGCAACTTTTGTTGCCGCGACATCATTTTGGCCACTTTTTGTGCCGCGGCAGAGAATTAATTTATGTTGTAGCCACGACCAGCCTCAAGAAGACCTCCAAAAACAAAACCCTCGCCAAATAACAAAAAAATCATGGCTTCCCACGTCCCTCCCACCCACCCTGCAGCCGTCTAGCCTATATCGTCGACGATCTCTGTCGTCGGTGCGCCTCTTCCACTTCTGCTCCGATCATCCTCTTCCCCTTCTCCTACGCTCCATTCTCATACCGATTGTGATCGCTTGATCCTTTCGTCCACCTTCCCTTCTGATACTTTTTTGTTTGTTCTGATGGAGGGTCTCCTTCATTGGGATTTCAATCTTGGCCTTGCTATCGAAAAGGAGGTTCATCGGCGCTTCTGATATCCTGTGCATTTTGAGCCATCTCGAGGATCAAAGGAGTTCTTTCTGGTTGTCTCATTTTCATCTGCAACATTCGATCTTACTAAGGAATCTGTTGGCCTTGCTCTCCAATGTTGTTTGGATGGATCATGTTCTGGTTTTAGAGTTTTTCAACTCAGTGATAGACGATTTCGTTTCTCCCTGGCTTCAAACAAGGTGGGGCACTTCATTTATGATCTCAAAGATCGTGTTTGGCCAGATTTTGTCTGCCACTTTTCTCTGTTCAGAGGGCTTCATCCACGGGTTACATGTTTTCCTGATGACCCCGTATTCAGGATGGATTCTGAGATTGTTGAGGTTTCCTAGCGTGGTTCATTGAACTGGAATTCAGTACTCAATTTTCTTCAGGATAGTGTTTCCAGGGATTCTCAGTTGCCGAGGGTGACCAGTGCTATGATGGATAGTGATGATCAGCATGGTACAAACTTTTCTTCCTTGCAGATTCAAAACAATATCAAATTTGGACTATTTCATGGACATGTTACTCCTGAATCACACGTGCCAGTCAGAATCTTTACTGGCGATTTATTCAAAGAAAGGTATTTTAATTCTATCTCCAGATCTACTTTTTGAATATTCTTGATCTTAGGCTCGCTGGTTATAGTGATCCTGATATTGCGAGTGTTGTTACACTGAGATCGGTCCCACCCAACGACTTCATTTTCAAAAAACTAAATTTATGCCCGAGATGTTGGACTTCTTCTTGTTCTACCCAAATCCAGAACGGGGGAAGATGTTTGGTTTGTTAGCCCATTTTTCCCAAGACTTGGGCTTGGAAAAAAACTACCTGTTCTGGTTGTGGGTTGGTTGGTCATTATGGCCCAAAATGTTCTTCAAAGAGAGTCTAGAAAAAAAATCTGCCTCAAAGCTGATTAGACCAATTAATGACGACTTATATCAGGAGAAACTGTTTCCTTTATTCTCTCGTAAGCGTTGGGTTGTTAAACGACCCCCCAGGTGCGCAGGAGTTGGTCCCTGAACAAACAGTACAAACTGAGCTTGCCCCTTTGTCTCCTTTGAAGCTAGCAACAAGAACCCTCGATCAATCCCAAGCGCTTGACGGTTTCGGCTTCGACATGGCAACATTCCTAGTCAATCCTCTGGCCTTCCTTCCTGAGGGTATGTCCATCGATCATGGTCCGGCCAATCGCAAGGTGAGAACTGATTTGGTGGTCACTGCTGAGCCTCCGTTAAATCGCGCCAAAGTTACCATTGCTGAGACAAATAGATTCATTCCTATCCATCTGCGTGAGGAGATGAGAACAACCCTTAGAGGACTTCTGATTGAAGCTGGTCACATTGTGGACTCTTTTGCTGATCATCCTTTTGGATTAGGATCCCATACATTCATGGATGTGCTTACTACAGATACAGTTGTGGGCTTAACTTTTGAGATTGATGACATCACGACTGTCGACTGTCACTTTTGTTAAGCATGATAGGGCCAAAAATATGAGGTTGACTAGTTTTGGTAGAGCTATCTGGGTTATGCTCCTAGGCTTCCCCTTAGATTATCAGATTGACTCTTATATCTATACTGCTGTTGAGGATTTTGGTTTACTTCTGAATTGGCATAATCCTAATGGCAATGATCAGTATGTGCTTGTTAAGGTTAAGTTTGTGGACCCAAAATTTGTCCCAAAAACTTTGGTTATGCATCAGCTTGGAGGTGAGAGGCTGAGTTGGGCTATTCCTGTTGTGATGCTGAGAAGTGCTGACTAGAATGCACATATTCACAATGTACCTCCTCCCCCTAAGGACCCTGCCAATAATGACCCTCATCCACTTTTTGGGGAAGGACTTACTGCTGAGAAAAATTTTCAACAGCAAGTGGCAATTTGGTTGTAGAACAACATGCACCAGGGTCAAGCACAGGGGCAAATTAATCAGGGTGCTGGTCAGGCTCTGGCTGTTAATTTGCAGATTCAAGATGATGGAATTCAGATGCTTGGGCAAATTCCTAATGTTCCACAGATGGTTGATGTCCCCCTGGTTAATTTCCAGGCTGTTCTGAGAGAGCAGGGAGTGATCTTTGAGGATGGGGTGGATCCATCTTCTGGAAATGTGGTTGACGGTCCTATGCAAGCTTGGCATGAGCATGTGATGGAGGAAATGGATGTAAGTTCTCCTGTCAATAGAAGATTGTCCTTTGATTTACTGATGGTGAATCATGACCACTTTTTTGCTGCTAATGCTGATGCTCTTGCTCAATTCTCTGTGGATAAAAAGGTTTACAATAATGTTTTCCACCCAAGCATTGTTTTGGAGAATAAGAATTTCTTCTCTCAGTCTTATAAACTTCCTACTTGTGTGTCCTTTGAGCTATTTGTGGAGCCCTTTCAGCTGTGGGAAAAGAAGAAAAGGAATAGGTTCACTGATTGTGAGAGAACAATGAATGTTCAAGTAGTGATGGACTTGTGTGATCCTGTGAGGACTACTGCTTCTGAATTCTCTTCTGAGACTGGGGACCCTCCTGTCATCTCTTTTGACAGCTCTATGGAATTGGGGCAAAAAGAAAGTTTGGCTTGGACATTCTGGTGGATCCAGGCACCCCAATGTGTACTGATCAAGTTAGAAGGAGTGCCAGATCAACTAGATTCAGAGGCTTCAAACCCAGGAATCTTTTTGAGGCCAAACAAGCTGTCTCTAAAGTGAAGGACATCATTGTTCCTGAAGTGAAGGTTAAGCTGAAGTCTAAAAATGAGTCTGGCCCTTTGAAGGATGATGCTATTCCACCTCTCACTCCTGTTCCTATGCTGCAAGCAATTGGAATTAACCTTTGTGGAGTGCCACCTTCTCAAGTTACTTCTCTGATGCTGCTCCAGTCTCCTCAGGACGAGGGGGTTTCTGAAGATTAGAAGATTATCCAGTGCTTTTACTTTTGTCATCCATAATGCATCCCTTTAAGTATTGGTTTGTTTTGTGCTGGAACATTAGAGGACTTAATGCTAGACCCAAGAAGCTTGCTCTGTATAATGCCATTGTATCCAGTGGTTGTTCAGTTGTATGCTTGCAAGAAACTAAAAAAGACTTCTTTGATATTTCCTTTATTAAAGAATGTTGTCCTGGTAGCTTTGATGAATTTGTGTATGTGCCTTCTGATGGAGCTTCTGGTGGTTTGATAATTATCTGGAAAAGTTCAATGTTTTCTGGTCTTGTGATGCACTGTACTAAATTTTCTCTATATGTGCATTTTACTTCTACTCAATCTTCTCAGTCTTGGACTCTAGTTAACATTTATGGCCCATGTGGGGGATCTGATAGAGGAGAGTTTATTACCTGGCTTTTTGAGTTGAAAATCCCAGATGATGAGGATTGGATTTTAGTAGGGGATTTTAATTTTATTAGATCTCCTTCAAACAGAAAAAAAGTCTGGTGGAAATCCTATGGACATGATTATTTTCAGCAATTTTATAAGAGAACAACACTTAACAGAGATTCCTATTAAAGGTAGGAGGTACACCTGGAGTAATATGCAAGAACAACCTTTATTAGAACAGTTGGATTGGTTTTTCTCTTCTATGCATTGGACTCTCTAATTTCCTAATACCATGGTTACCCCACAAAGCAAACCCACTTCTGATCATGTTCCTTTGTTGTTGTCCATACAATCCTCCATACCTGCTGCAAAAATATTCAGATTTGAAAATTTCTGGGTAGCTCACCAGGGTTTTAATGAGATGGTGGCTCAGAGTTGGAATAAGCCAACCTATAAGTTGAAAATAGTGCCTCTAATCTTAATGCTAAATTCAAAAGGTTGAGATATATATTAAGAAGTGGAGCAGGTCAATTTCAAAACTCTCGATCTACATTGAAAACACTAATAAAGCTCTGCTAGAACTTGATAATATTGAGGATTTGAGAGGACTTTCTATCCCTGAAAATAACTTCAGGAACATTCTTAAAGCCCATTTGATTAAACTTCTTGAATTCCAGAGACAGTATTGGAAAAAAAAGGTGTACAATTAGATGGACAAAGTTTGGTGATGAGAACTCAAAATTTTTTCAAGCTATTGCTACTGAGAGGTATAGAAAGAACTCAATTTCTCATCTAAACTTACCTGATGGGACTGAGGTGACTGATCATTCTGGTAAAGAAAAAATTATTTATGACACCTTTAAGGCAAGGCTGGGCACAAAGAATAATCCTCAAATGAGATTTAACCTTGATCAGATGATTCAACCTGTTAGTGGACTTCAGGATCTTTCTGCTCCTTTCACTACTAATGAAATTGATGAGATCATCAAGTCTATGCCTATTGACAAGGCACCAGGGCCAGATGGGTTCAATGGATAGTTTCTTAAAAGTTGTTGGCATATTGTTAAACATGATATTTACAAACTATGTTTTGATTTCTATGAAGGAAAACTGGATCTTGAAAGTATCAATATGTGTTTCATTACTGTGAGTCCAGTCCTCCAGCCAGATTGAGGCATCTCCAATATTGTTTTCGAGAGCAGGGACACGACTACGACCAGTTTCAGGGAGATGCCGCCGGATACCAGTCCTCCGGCATCTCCAATAAACTAGTCATAGAGGCACTCCCTAATATGTGAAATTAGTTAGCTCCCAGGTGTATTGATCTAGTTAGAGTAGTTACAAGCTGCAAGATGGTGTGCGAGAGTAGGGACACCACTACGACCAGTTTCAGGGAGATGCCGCTGGATCCAAGTCCTCCGGCATCTCCAAGAAACTGGTCATAGAGGCACTCCCTAATATGTGACCACGCGCGTTTGGAGATCAGATCTTAATGGTAAGTACGAATCGGGACAACTTCTTCATAGTTCGGGAAAGTCGTTCTACGAATCGGGACTAAAGGCCCCCTTTAGTCCCGGTCCAGCCACAAAATAGGACTAACACTCAAGACATTTATTAATATTAAAAACCGAGACTACTAAACCGGGACTAAAGGCCCCCCTATATATAGTCCCGGTCAAGCCACAAACCGGGACTAACACTCAATACATTTATTAAACTTGGAAAATTGTAAACATCATAAGATATATCGGCCAGACATGAACTAGAGTTACACAATATGAGCATGAACTTCTTGGCATATGTCCTTCCTTATGATAGCTTCATACGTAACCATGGAGCATCTTCTTTACTTAACGGAATGCTTGGGTCAGTTTTCACTGTGAAGGGCGGAATTTCATCAAACTTATTATAATCTTCTGACATGTCTGTCTTGTCCTCGATTCCCACGATGTTTCTTTTCTTGAAAGAACTATGTGACGCTTTGGCTCATCATATGATGTATTCGTTTTCATATTTTTTATTTTTTTTCGGTCTGGAGGACATGTCCTTCACATAGAAAACCTGAGACACATCATTGACTAGGACGAATGGTTCATCTCTATAACCAAGATCGTTGAGATCCACTGTTGTTATTCCGTACAACTGGTCTATCTTTACCCCTTCCCCATTCAGGTTGACCCATTTGCAGCAAAACAAAGGGACCTTAAAAGAGACTCCATAGTCTAGTTCCCATATCTCCTCTATGTAACCATAGTATGTGTCCTTTTGTCCATTCTCGTCTGTTGCATCAAAGCGGACACCACTATTTTGGTTGGTGCTCTTTTTATCTTGGGCGATCGTGTAGAATGTATTCCCATTTATTTCGTACCCTTGGAAATTCAATATAGTAGAAGATGGTGACGCGGCCAACAAGTATAGCTGATCTCCAACAGTGGTGTCATTCAAGAGATGTGTCCGCATCCAACCACCGAAAGACTTCATGTGTTCATCTGTAATCCATGATTCAGGCTTCCCCGGGTTTTTGGAGCATACAATATTCTTGTGTTCCTCGATATACAGAGCTGCCAAGGTGGAATTATGTCGAACTGTGTAGTGTGCTTTAGTGAAAGAATCCCCGTCCCTACATATCATTGCTTTCTTTCCCAGCGTGCCTTTTCCACTTAATCTTCCCTCATGCCGCGAGTCAAAAACACCAATCGGCTTAAGGTCAGGAATAAAGTCAACACAAAACTCAATGACCTCCTCTGTTCCATATCCCTTGGAGATGCTTCCTTCTGGTCTAGCAAGGTTATGAATATATTTATTTAAGACTCCCATGAACCTCTCGAAGGGGAACATATTGTGCAGAAATACAAGACCGAGAATGGCAATCTCTTCCACTAGGTGAACGAGGAGATGCGTGATAATATTGAAGAAGGATGGTGGGAACACCAACTCAAAACTAACAAGACATTGTACCACATCCTTCTGTAACCTTGGCAGAATATCTGGATTGATTACCTTCTGAAATATTGCATTGAGGAATGCACATAGCTTCACAATGGGTACTCCAACATTTTCCGGTAGAAGCCCCCTCAATGCAATCGGAAGCAACTGCATCATAATCACGTGACAGTCATGAGACTTCAGGTTTTGGAACTTTTTCTCTGCCATATTTATTATCCCCTTTATATTAGATGAGAATCCAGATGGCACCTTGATACTGTAAAGGACTGAAAAAAGATTATCTTCTTTGCTTTGGTAAGAGCATAGATGGCACGACTTAAGTGACGCCCTTTATCCGTCTTGTTATGTGTATGCATGTTCTTTGGGTGTTTCATAATTTGTTTGTCCTCCCGTGCTTCTGGTGTATCTTTTGTCTTCCCATACACGGAATCCTAGCAGGTTCACGCAAAGATTCTTCGTCACGTGCATCACGTCGATTGAAGAGCGGACACATAGGACTTTCCAATATGGCAGCTCCCAAAATATAGATTTCTTCTTCCACATGGGTGCGTGTCCTGTAGCGATGTCGTTCGGAACTGATTGACCGCCGGGACCCTTTCCAAAGATTACTTCTATGTCCTTAACCATACCAAATACATCATCACAAGCAGGGAGTTCAGGCTTCTTCCGGTGATCTGCCTCACCTTTGAAATGCTTGCCTTTCTTTCTTACGGGATGATTGGTCGGAAGAAATCGTCGATTCGCCAGGTACACAACCTTCTTGTATTTATGCAAATATGTACCTTCAGTCTTATCTAAACAGTGTGTGCATGCCTTATATCCCTTGTTTCTCTATCCTGAAAGGTTACTAAGAGCAGGCCAATCATTGATGGTTACGAAAAGCAAGCCTCGTAGATCAAATGGCTCCTATTTGTTCTCATCCCACACATGTACACCTGGTTTGCCCCACAGTTGTAAGAGTTCTTCAACTAATGGCCTAAGGTACACATCAATGTCGTTGCCCGGTTGCTTCGGGCCTTGGATGAGCACTTGCATCATAATGAACTTACGCTTCATGCACAACCAAGGAAGAAGGTTGTAGATACATAGAGTCATGGGCCAGGTGCTGTGACTGCAGCTCTGCTCCCCAAAAGGATTCATGCCATACGTACTTAGACCAAACCATAAGTTCCTTGTGTCACCTGCAAAGTCTGGAAAGTCTCTCTCGATTTTTCTCCACTGTGACTCATCAGCAGGGTGTCTCAACTTCCCGTCTTTCTTACGGTCTTATTTGTGCCATCACAACAACCTGGCATGCTCTTTGTTTCTGAACATGCGTTTCAACCTTGGTATTATAGGAGCATACCACATAACCTTAGCAGGAACCCTCTTCCGGAGGGGCTCTCCCTCAACATCACTAGGGTCATCTCGTCTTATCTTATACCGCAATGCATTGCATACCGGGCATTTATCTAAATTCTCATACTCCTTACCGCGGTAGAGGATGCAGTCATTAATGCATGCATGTATCTTCTGCACATCTAATCCTAGAGGACAGAGAGTCTTCTTTGCTTCGTAGGTACTCTCGGGAAGTTTGTTATGTTATGGAAACTTTGGATTCATTATTTTTAGCATCTTTTCAAATGAGGAGTCAGTTAGACCACACTATGCCTTCCATCGCAGCAATTCCAGTGTGGTACCGAGCTTTGTGCTGCCATCTTCACAATTTGGGTACAACAATTTCTTGTGATCTTCTAACATGCCCTCTAACTTCAACTTCTCATTTTCTGTTTCATAGTCTCGCTTTGCATCAGAAATGACCCTACCAAGTTCATCAGCTGGCTCATCTGATGCCCGTTCTTCACCTCCTTCCTCTTCATTGTCTTCCATTGTAGTATCACTATATTTAGGTAACATATGATGATAGTTGTTATCATCGTCTTCTTCTTCACCGTCTTCCATCATAACCCCTCTTTCCCCGTGCTTGGTCCAACAATTATAGTTGGGCATGAAACCTTTCATAATTAGTTGGCCGCGAATGATTTTCGAGGAAGAATACTCCTTGTTGTTCCGACATTGAACACATGGACAATGTATAAAACCATTCTCTTTGTTTGCCGTAGCCACACCGATAAATTTATCCACGCCTTTAATGTACTCGGGCACACGCCGGTCACCGTACATCCATTCCCGACCGTTCATCTGCATCATATAAGTAAGTTTATCAAAAACAGGACATCATAAATAGTGAAATGACCAATTCACATCGACACATGCATTGTATCAATGATAGAGAAAAGATAAGATTGCTAACCTCGATTGAGGGAAATAAAGAGGAGAAAGATCAAGTGCGTCTCAGACACCTTCTATATTTTTGTTCTATGAGAAATTGAACGGGATCATTCACTCAAACATTTCATCAAACACCTTTAATGCATGCATAGGAAAAAAACTAGCACACCTCTCACACCTTCCACCAAGAAAAAACAGAGTGCAGGCAGAGGGCTGGGGCGTCGCATTTATAGAGGACGGGATCATACATCCCGGTTTGTAACACAAACCGGGACTAAAGTTGTGTGCCACACCACGTGGATGACGCCCAACCTTTAGTCCAGGTTTGTGTTACAAACCGGGACGCATGATCCCTTACCAACCGGGATGCATGCCCCCGGCCACCGTGCCCGCTCGAACCAGGACGCTTGCCAGCATTAGTCCCGGTTCTTGGCGCAACCGGGACTAATGCTGATAGGAGGCACGGACGGATAGCCTATTTTCTACTAGTGATCATATAATAGAGATTTCAAACTAAAATAAGAAGTTCAAAAAGTAAAAGATGAGAATTCTCATTAATATTCAATAAAGACACTCACACCAAGGGATACATAGATAAACAACTAAAAGAGAGATACTTCCACATGCAAACCAAACTATAAGATAACCTCTCTACCAAAGATATGAATCCACTAAAAAGGTAAAAGATAAAATATAATGGTGGTGATACCGCGGCACTCCCCCAATCTTGGAACAAGCCAAGGGGATGCCAAACCTGATGACGAATTACTCCTTCGGTGGTGGTGGTGTTCTCTTGATAAGATCTTCAATAAGTTTCTTCAAATCCTCAATATCGAAGGTCAGAGTACGAATCAACTCTGAATTATGCTCAATGCAACTCATAATCAATTCGGACAGAGGATCCCAGTCCTTATTATTCTTCCTCCACTCTTCCTTCTCAGAGTGTTCTTTTCCTGCATGGTTAGAACGAGTCTTACAAGGAGGAAGTGTCCGCGGAGCGAGAATATGACGCGGAGGTTTCCCTC
Source organism: Avena longiglumis (assembly GCA_030063025.1). NCBI lineage: Eukaryota > Viridiplantae > Streptophyta > Magnoliopsida > Poales > Poaceae > Avena > Avena longiglumis. The sequence continues at coordinate 537,282,976 of CP125976.1, forward strand.
CTGTAGCCATCCGTGATGTCCTCTTAATCTTGGTGGGTTTTTCTATCAATCCAATGCTTGCGATGGTAGCGCGAGTGTCCGGTTGCTTGTCCTCCTCCATGTCACCTTCATACCCTACCGAAATCTCCTCCTCCTTGGGGACTTGAGGTTCTTCTTCCTCAGGCTTCTTGCCTTTATCGTTGGCGGAGACCATGGTGCTCTAAACTTGAGAAGATTTCCTGACAGAAACAGATTGAAACGAAAACACGATGCACGAACCTTGGGGGATCCAGGGGGTTATATATTACGAAGTTTCAAGGCATAAGGAAGGTACTGACACGGAAACGAGGCGGAGACGGAGTTCGAGGGTGGCACACCCCCTCGAGGCGCGGCCAGGCTGGGCCCGTGCCTGGGGTGGGTCTGTCCACCCCGGAATCCCTTTCCTCTTCAGTTTCGTATTGTAACTTCCCTTGTGTATTAAAACCATCAAAAATATAAAAAGACTGGGGTTTCACGAACCTTCTGTTTTCACCACTTTTACCTATTCAAAGTCGAACTCTGCAGAATCCTTTTCTCCTTCTCCTGAAAATTTCCTTCATACAAAACCCTTGCACAAACTCAATGACAACATTAGTGTAAGCAAAAAACAATAAACCTTTGGGTACACACTTCAACTGAAAACCCATCAAAACAAAGGCTCTGTAAGAGGCAAATACAAATGATGACAGAAATCTGTCAAAACAGACCAGCAGGTAAAGATTGATTTTTTCGAAAACCTTCAGTTGATCAAATAAAAAAGTGTAGAACTAATGAAAGTTGGGTAACAAATTGGAGAACAAGATCAGAAAAATTCAGCTCCATCCGACGTACTGAGCTTCCTCAAGAATTTTTACAATGCATCACAAAAATCTGTCCCAGGACAACCACTTTTCACAACTCCTCTACTTCACAAAAGTAGTTGAACTTGACACACAAAAAAAAGGATACGGAGCGGTTATTACTGAATTAATAACTTCCAAGAATTGACAAAACTCTTGGGTTATCTCCCAACAAGTACTTTTCTTTAAGTTAGGCTTGAAACTTCCAAAGATGCTCACATAGGATATATATATCTTAAGTGAAAGAAGCATCAAGAAGCAAATAACCAACACACTTGAGTCTAACCCACTTCCTATGCATGGGAGTGTATGAGAAAACAAATTGTTGAAACAAAAATCCACTAGCATAGGAAGACAACATAGATGCAACTTCAAAGCTTTCAACATAAAACGGGGAAACTTAACATTATTGAGAAGCATAAGACCATGTTTCCCTCTCCCATAATAACTTTCAGTAGCACTTTGAATAAAGTTGACAATATAAATGTCACTTTCAACAACTTTATCATCAGAATAAGCATACTTACAGTCAGCAAAAAGAGTTCCAAGGTCATAGACTGGATCAATAGAAGCAAGTTGTTCCATCCTGAAATCTTTATTAGGCAAACTATTTTCACAAGAAGCTTTAGCAAATTTGGAAAAGTTAAACTCATAAGAATCTCCATCAAACTTAGTTAAAACCTTTTCCTTCTTACAATCAATAATAGCTCCACAAGTGTTCAAGAAAGGTCTATAAAAAATGATAGGACAAGTTTTGCTAGCTGCTGATTTAAGCACTAGAAAATCAGCAGGATACTTAATCTTACCGCAGAGAACCTCCACATCTCTTACAATACCAATGGGGCAAATGGTTTCCTTATTAGCAAGGTGGATAACCACATCAATGTCCTCAACCTCACAAGGACCAATCTCATGCATAATTTCCCTCTAAAGCTCATAAGGAATAGCACTAGAATTAGCACCAATATCACATAAACCATAGTAACAATGATCACCAATTTTAATAGAAAGCACAGGAACACTAGATTTTCTAGCCTTACTAGGATAAGATATAATATTAGAAGCGTCTTAGCAGAATACAATGTGCTCATCCTCTATATTTCTAGTCACAGGGTCTTTAACAATAGCTACCATAGGTTCAATATTCGAATGCTCACCAGGCTCCACAGTATTCTTAGTACCTTTGGTATTTGCACTAATAATCATAGAATACTCCTTTACCTTAGCTGGGAAAGGAATTTTCTCAAAATAAGGTTCAGACACAATATGATTAGTAGTACAAACTTCAGCACTTCTAACAGGAACATGATTAACAACATCTTTATAAGGAGCAGGGTACTTATTCCACTTCTTTTTGGGAATTTCTATATGAGAGGCAAAGGACTTAAAACAGTTGGCAATACTTTGGGAATCAAGACCAAACTCATTGGTAATATCACGGAAGTCGTCAGTTCCCATAAAAGATTTAATGCATTCATAATCATAGTTTATACCTGACTTCCTTCCTTTGTCATTCTCCCAAGCTTCAGTGTTCTCTTGAATACGGTCTAAGAGATCCCATTTAGCTTCTTCCTTCATACGTGTGAATGATCCAGCACAAGAAGCATCTAGTAAATCTTTATCATGAAGAGAAAGCCTATCATAAAAGTTATTGAGAATAATATTGATAGGGAGTTCATGAATAGGACATTTAAGCATTAGTAACTTCAATCTCCCCCAAGCTTGAGCTGTACTTTCTCCATCAAGAGGCCAAAAGTTATATATAAGATTTATATCCTTATGAATCTCACTGGGAGGATAAAATTTAGAGTAAAAGAGAGATGCCATCTCCTCCCATTCCATGGATTATCCATTCTTCAGCAACTTATACCATTCTTCAGCTCTCCCTTTCAAGGATATGGAGAGTAACTTCTTCTTCACCTGTTCAGTTGTGATACCTGCACACTTAAACAACCTGCATAATTCATGGATAAAAAGCAAGTGATCACCGGGATGGATAGTTCCATCCCCTAAATAATAATTATCCATAACATGATTAACAATACTTGTAGGGATCTTAAAAGGATCTATCTCAACAGGTGGTAGTTCATCTACTACCCTAGCAGTGGTAGTAGTTTTCCAAATAGAAAACCAAGTGGGTTATCCATATTGGAAACAAAGTAACAAGAAGTAACAAAAGAAATACTCATAGTAGAAGTTTCTTTTACCAGTTCCACTCTTCAATAGCGCTTCACTCCCCGGCAACGGCGCCAGAAAATAGTCTTGATGACCCACAAGTATAGGGGGTGTATCGTAGTACTTTTGATAAATAGGAGTGTCGATCCCAACGAGGAGCAGAAGGTGCTGAACAGTGGTATGGAGCAGGAAATCCCTGTGAATACTTAGTAAACGGATTTTTAGTGTTTTTCTGATAAGACAACAAAACAAAGTGCAAGTAATAAAGAACAAACGCAACAAGTGGCCCAATCCTTTCTTAGCAAAGGACAAGCCGGTGGAAATACTTATAAGGACCAAACGTTCTTGAGGACACACGGGAATTCTGTCAAGTGCTTTCACTTCATATAGCTGAGTACTCTTCTTTGGTGTTGTAAGTGTTGTGTGGGTGAACATGTGCTAATGTACCGACCGTACTTGGACTAATACATACTTGTGATTAAACCCCCTGCAGACATCCGTAACTACAGGGAAGTAATTAAGACATAAATCTAACCACAGCCTTAAAATCTGAGATCCTACGCTCCCTTGTGCAAAGGTGTCCTAATGGGGGTTCAGGTTTCTCTCACTCCGGCAACCCCATAATTAGTAGCCAAATACATAATGCATTACCCTAGGCCCATAAATGGTGAAGTATCATGTAGTCGATGTTCACATGACACCACTAGAAGAATAGCACCACAACTTAAATACTAAACCATTGAATAATAACTCAACACAAATTCACTACTAACAACATGACTTCTCCCATGTCCTCAAGAACTAAACGAACTACTCACAATACATCATATGGATCAAGATCAAAGATGACATGATAATGGATAACAATCTGAACATAAGCAATAATCCAATGGTTCCACTCACAAGCATCAACTACAATAGTAATTAATACCGGGAAAGTTTCCCCTAAGAACTAAAGCAATATCCAACACAATTGTTATAGCGGGACGGAGTGGTGATGATGGTGCTGGTGGAGATCATGGTGTGGATGATGATGATCCTGATGAACCCTATCTTGATGATGGTGTTGATGGTGACGGTCTCCCCTCTCCGGGAAGGAATTCCCCCGGCAGAAATCTGTCTGCCAAAGAGATCTTTCTCTCTTGGTGTTTTCTGCCCCTAGAGACGGCGTAATCTATCTGTGGTCACTCCCCTAGCCTTAGGGTTTCGTAGGGAAGATATAGGCGAAGGCGCAGAGTTGGGAGCCGGGCAGGTGGGCCACACCTGCCCTAGGCGTGGCCCAAGGTGGGCCCATGCCTAGGGGGTATGGGCCCCCTGCGGCCCCTCTTCGCTCGTCCTTCTGGCTTCCTCATTCTTCTGAAAAAATAATATTTTCCCATATTTTTCTGGTATTTTTCTGATCTTAGCGAAATTGCACCGAAATGCCTTATTTTCAATCAGAATCCAGACTCCGGCAGTCCATCCTCCAAGAATCATCCAACATGCATAAACAGATGAAAAGCCATAAGTAATACCTCATAATAAGACAAATATCAATGAATAGAGGTAAATTATGATATAGAATGGTGATGCAAATTGGGCGTATCAAGTATTTAAAGATAATGAAATCAATATGGTGATTAGTGGAGTTAACGCACTCCTGAATAGAACATAAGAGTTATCTTAAATAAAGGTATATGTTGGTAATGAGTGGATTATAAGGATGAATTTTGGAGATATGGTTACCAATGAGTAATCTTATTGGATCAAGTAGGCATAGACAATGAATGATATCTCTTAGTCAAATGGAAATTCTAAGAAGATAATTATAATACAACTATAATGTTGTATTGAAGAAATCCTTGATTAGCCAACTAGAAACCTAAGTCATAAATGATCAAAGGATTATAATGATCATGATTAAGTCACTAAGAGTGAATAGTTATATAGTGCATAAGTGACATTGGTGGATAGAACATGATTGAACCCTAGTATAGATATATAATCTTAAAATTGAGCATAGCAAAATTATAATGGTGTAATATGAAGTTGGAGTACGAGTTAATGAGGTAACTAAAGTTAAGACAGTATAACCAAGCTCATACTAGAGCAGCATTGAGTTATAGAAGTAGTATTAATCCTATTAAAGAATAGCAAACACTTGAGGTGAAGTAGGATTTGATATTACATCTATTGGAGTAACATTAGTGATGGATGATATAGGAAGAGTATGAATGGATTGAGAAGTAAATACTTGTTGGATTGGAGGTTATCATTAGTAGAGTAGTTTGATATAACCAAGTGTAAATATGAGAAGATTATGAAAAGCTTCAGTGACAAGCTTCTGACATTTATTAGTGAGATTACAAACTAATCTTCTATATCTAAATAGGAGTCCCCCACTACCTATTTCTCTCAGCATGCAAGCATGCCACCTCATGGGCGTTCCATGTCATCTTTTTAACCCACGTCATCGGTTGTTCCAGGTCGGTTTAGTTTGCTCCAACATCCCACTGCTTGCCTCCATGAACAGCGAGCATGTATCAAGCAGTTAATTGGTGATGAATGGTAGGTCTGCTCCTTTCCCATTCTCTCTCCGTCTCTCTATATTTTCTCACCATTAATACCCTCCCAGCTCTCGCTCAAACATGCCATCATGTGCCCCACTATTCCACCCCATTATACGGTCACCCTGCCCTATATTGTGCATTCGCACATCTCTGCCCAGCATTTTTGCGTTGCATCCCCCACCAATTTGTTCAGTTCCATTACATTGATGGTGACAGTGGATTCGTTTTTAAGGAAGACACGCCATCTCCACGACCCGAACATCCCACGGCCGGTTTCACCGAGCTGTTGCTCCAGGATGAGATAGAGGAGGATAGATCGGTAAGGGGAATATGGTGGCGGCGGACGAACAAGGCTCAAATCTCTTCTCTCTAACTGCGTGATGTCTTTCCCTCACACAGGTACCAATCGTATTTTCCTCTTGAATTGTTTCTAATTCACATGTTCGGACATCTCTCTGTCATGGTATGCACCGGCAGACGGCTAGACGATATTTGGACATTTAGATCCTATATGTTCCTTGGTGCTACGTTTCGTGACTGTTCATGGGCTTGATCCATCTGACAGCGATGGGTGTACTTCATATTCATCTACCTATGTTATTTTATTCTTCTGTCACAGAAGTTCTGTGCATATGGTTTGAAGGTTATGTACCTATGTGGGACATGTTGGCCTAGGGAGCTCGGCAGCTCGGCACATCAGCAAACTGTAAGTCCAGTCTGACAATTTTTCTCCTAAATATACGAACAATCCAACCTCAGAATCTCCAAATAAGACATCATATCTTTTGGTTACAGCATTGCAGGGATTATGTCTCAAATTAGCTTGCAGATTAACTGATTGATATATTGTCGGTTCCTTTTACCTGTGAGTAAGTGTACCAATCAATTCTACGCTTTTCCCCACGCACCTGTATTGCACGATAAATCCATTTCCGTGGCATGTCACTTATACTCTTCTTCCAATATTTTTTTCATTTACAATGTTTATCAGTTTAGATCATCTTTTGTATCCTCTTCTGCAAGATAGTTTCAAACAATTGAAGGACATGCTCTTTTCAGCAAACACTTTCAAATGGTTTATTCCTTGGAATGTTCATGAATCTATATATGTAGCAAAATGGAAATTTTTGGACTAATGTACATCATCTAAAGTTCATGTGCGTGCACTGAAGATGAACCTGCTCATAAAATAAGCTTTGGTACACACACAATGATTATTTCAAAGATGAACATGCTCATCACTATGCTGCCATGTTTCTTAAAAATAAGGTATTTACTCAATCATGACATTCTATTCAAGTATGCAGATTCATTTGTTTTCCCCTTTTGGCCCAATTAATTGCTAAGTTCCAATGGATTTTTTCAGAGTATATTTTGTGTTGCATCGAAGCAAACACAATGGAAATATTCCTGATTTTTAGCTATTACGTTAACTACACAAATGTTGAATGGCAAGAGGATTATTTAGAATAATGATGATAAGGACTCTCTTTCATAGCTGAACCATAATTATTCTACTAGCGTTGTGTGGATAGAGGTTCATCTTTCTCAAAGTAGAAAGGATAGAGGTTGATGTGCACATATATTTTGTAATTATGTATTTCCCACCCTAGGTTTAGCAGGAATATTTGAGTTAGTTTGAAACTATGTATGGTTTATTTCATGATTAATTATCTGATTTCATTTCCATGCCGACTAGGAAATTAAATGTACATCAAAGATTTATTTTGTTATTGCTCGCTCTTTTGAAGATTGACCTGTATTTGCTTTTATTCATTATAATCTGGCTTAATTACTGCAATATCATGACATACAATTAATTTTAAACTAAATCTAAAGAGAAACTGGTAGTGCGGTACGATGCTCCATTTGAAAATTAGTCATGTTTAGTAATGTATTGAATTTTACTAAAGGAAAGTAAGATTTCTTTATGGATGTTCTTTTGCTACTAATTCCGCCGCAACGCGCGGGGTATTATCTAGTTCATTAAGAAAGAGAATAATCAGTCAAGTGGAATTGGATTCATTAAAAGCATGCTAGAAGTGGGATTTATACCTATGAGGAGATCATGTTGAGCTTCTATGTCAAGCTCATTGGATTTGCAGATGAATTTAAGTAGATAATTTATTAGTGGGGTATATATATGAAGTAGTAGTATATCTAGGAAAGAAATTCTTTAATTAGGAATCAAGAATTATGAAGTAGGGAAGGTAGGAATTCCTGAGAAGCTAATAACCAAGACTATATCAATCCATATCAAAATTCCATGTCTATATCATTTTTCCTAAACCCTAAGTAGAAACCTAGAATCATAGAACCATCAAGACCACATTAAGAAGCAATCTCTATATCTCACTCTAAGATGAGACATCATCCAGGATCATAAATTCAAGGTAAGTCTTTAAACTTTGGTCGCTAGCATCATTCACAAATAAACATGAGGGTAGTGTATCCTTTAAGGCTAATAGTAAGTGTGGTATTATCAAACCTAAATAAATGTTGCATGACATCTAAATCACATGTGCCACATAAATGGAAATTGTTATTAACCATTATATCCTAATATTATATCAATACATTAACCACACTTAATAAGGTAGTGAATAACTAGTTCAAGGAATTATCTATGCCTACTTTAAAAAGAAGTAGGATGGTTGGGATTCACATATTAGTGGAATTTTAATAAAAGAAATTACAATTTTGAGAACATTAATAATTAAGCCATTTTATATAATGATTGTATATTATGATAAGTATGAATATACTATATGAATATCATTAACCATCTTAAATCTTTACCAGTACAATTATCATGGTGAAATCAAAATCATTTTAAGACTTTCATATAATAAATAAATCCCCAAAACCCAAATTCTTAATAATAATATATAAGAAAAAGGAACCTTTCAAATAAATATAAGGTATGAAAATAACAAAGGTTCCTACAAAATTATTAAAAATCAAGTATCTATAAAAATTAAAATAAATAAACAACATGGTTATAATAAAAGTCCATGAGAGGAAACTAAATATATTCCTAGATAATTGCTACTCTTTAGAAATAAATTCTATAAAGAAATTTCCTATATTTTGATGGATATTGAAATACACCAACAAGATTAAGGCAACCAACTAGTATCATGACCTCTTAAATGTTAGAAATATTGTATAAAAGTTTTAGTGTTTAAATATATTAAAATTCAAATTAAAAGTGAGTTAATAAAATTATAAATAGAAAAAGAAAACAAAGAATCAGGAAAAAACGAAACGGCCCATGGCCCAATACCTCACCTCTCTACCTAACGCTCGCGTACAACCACTGCTTCCTTACTCTCACTTTGCTATGGCCCAGAAGCAGCCCAAGTACCGGTTCATTAGTCACGTACGGGTGGGACTAGTAGAGGACTACGGGTTAAAATTTGAAAATGCGCGAGGGGGTTTTCTGCAAAAAGCACGTCGTTGTCTTCCTCACCTACTGGAAGCAATTGCATGGCTGGACGGGAGTCGTCAATCCTCCGTCGTGCTATGATGCATGCCGCCGCTTCTGGAGGAGGGGATAAGAACGCCCGCACTCTCCTCTATCTGCTCATACCCATCTCACTCTCTCTCGCGCCCTCTCGAGGAAATCCCCTATTCTCACCAAAACCCTAGCCGACGGTGGTTATCTTCCTCGCCGTCTCCGGTCGCCCTAAGCTCCACTGAGACCACCGATGGAACAGCCGTGCTGCCCTAGTTCACCTTGTAAAAGGAATCAGCAGCGCATGCCCTCAATCGATCTCCACCACCTCGTCTTCCCAAGCTCCGACCACTGTCGAATCATCATCGTTGGACCATCTCTCTGCACTCCTGGTGAGCCCATGAACCCTATAGCCCTCTCTAATCCGTCGCTCGCGCGTCATAGTGGCCTACCCGCGTGAGTACAAACCATGTCGTCATGTAAGATCGTCGCCGACCATCTTCAGGTGACCAAATCACAGTGAAGCCACCACTACGAGACTCGCCTCAGCCTCCTCTTTCCAACAAACCTAGCCACAGCCACACGTGCTCAATGAATCAACCGATCGACCACCGATCTATGAGGATCATCCTCATATGATGTCATTGTGAGGTCACGCTGACGTAACCTTGGCCATGTCAGCGGGTTTGACCTGGTCCGTGCCCATATGGCATACAACGTGTCCCTAACCCCGTTGGTCAGTGACTTAGGGTAGGTCTAGCCTTGGTATAAGAATTATTTACCTATTTAAAAATTTAATTAGAAAATGAATAAACATTACTAATCCAATAAATTTTATTTTATAATTCACAAAAATATGTTCAATATATGTTTTTTTTAGAAAAATCAAATCTATAACCTGAATTTATTATCATACATTATTGTGTTACCTATTTAAATAATTATTATCTAGTAAATATTTTATAAGTAATAAAACATAAAAAATTCATATTTTAATATTGGTAAATGAGAAAATATAAATAAAATACTAAAATTCCTATAAAAATAGGACTACAATGTAAAACTATAATAATATATTATCATATTACTTATTAAGTAATAAAGCTTATAAAAATCATATTTTAATATTTGAAAATCATAAAAATACTTATAATATACCAAAATGATCACAAAAAAATAGTATCTACATTAAAAAAATATAATAATACACTTTTGAAGTAAATAAATATTTAAAACTCTAATAACTAAAGTTTAAACTTATTTATTTAACTATTAATTCATAATAAGAGAGTAAATAAAAATTTGCTAATATTTATAAAATTGTCCATTAAAGGTCTAAAAATAGTATCATTCTTAAAGTATTAATAGTATGAAGTCAAAATAGTCCAAAACATCTTAAATACAATTTAGTTGAATTATTATTCACAAATAAGTGTATGTTATTTCCCAAATAGATTCTGATCAAATGAAAAATCCTCAAGCATGATATTTTTGATTAAATAAAATCTTTTACTATTACTTCAACCATAAGTTTATAAACATATTAAAAATCCAAAGCTAGTTCATAAGTAGTTAAGTAATATTGTTTCAATGTTTATAAAGTATAACCATTCATTTTTAAGGAGACAAATCATTCCATTCTATTGTAATATTAAGAAACCATTACTTAGATAGAAGTATTACCGTTCTTAATTAACATTAAAGAAACATTATGAAGTGAACACATTATAATACCATCTAATGACCAAGACAGATAAGTCTCAACAACTAGTGTGGTCATTATTCAAATAAAGTAATTCTTTCTTCCTTGAGAACTATAGATAGTAAGAAAACCTAAGAGTGTTAGTTCAAAGTCTAAATGCTTTTGTTTACTTAAGTAAGATGTTCTTCAAAAATTTATTATTTTAAGATACCTTAAGAAAAATTCTTAAACATTTATATATAAGCTTAATAGAATTAACAATCACCATATAAGAAGTATTTGGGTAGCATTCCACATGTGTGTGCTTTATTATTGTATACTACTTATTATAATTACGTGTTGCTTCACACACACTCACAATCCTGAACAAGATGCATGATGATGGCTCAGTTGATGTAGATCCTGTTGGGAACCCCAAGAGCAAGGTATGATGAGCACAACAACAAATTTCCCTCAGTTATGGAACCAAGGTTATTGAAACAGTAGGAGAAAGAAACCACTTCCGAAGGTGTTGCTAGAAACGCGGAACATGCACGCAACACAACCAAAATACTCCGCCCCAACTTATCATGAGGTTGTCGAGCCCACTGGTTTTGCTGAAAACAAAGGATTAAACGTATAGTGTGGAAGAAAGTAATTGCTTGTAGTAATTGTAGAAATTAAACACTAAATAGTAGATAGAATATCAATGGGAGGGAATGGACCAGGGTCCACAGTTCACTAGAGTTGTTTTCTCCATAAGATAAATAACATGCTGGTTCAACAAATTACAGCGGGGCAAATGATGAATAGACAATGCATAACAATGCATGTACATGACATGATGATCACTATGAGATTCACTTGGGCATTACAAAATGATACATAGACCGTATTCCAACTTCATCTATGACTAATAATCGACCTCCGGGATATCATTCGAACAACCCTCGGGTATTAAGTTGCAACAAACCGATAATTGCATTAAGCAAAGTGTGTAATGTAAACAATACAATTTCCCTTGGACAAAGGATTGTTGTTTTCTCCCTAGTAGCAACAACTCATCTACAATTTTAGAAGTTTCTATCACTCTCCCAGATTACTAGAGGCATGAACCTACTATCGAGCATAAATACCCCCTCTTGGAGTCACAAGTAAATACTTGGCCAGAGTAACTACTAGCAACGGAGAGCATTCAAGATCACAAATAACATAGACATGATAAAGCAATAATCGATCTGACATAATACTCAATATCCATCGGATCCCCGCAAACACAACATGTAACATTACAATAAGATGATCTTGATCATGATAGGAAACTCACAAGATCTAAACATGGTGGCACAAATAGGAGAAACAACCATCTAGCTATTGCTATGGACCCGTAGTCCAAGGATGAACTACTCACACATCACTCTAGAGGCAGGCATGGTGATGAAGAAGGCCTCTGGGATGATCTCCCCTCTCCGGCAGGGTGCCGGGAAGAGCTTCAGATCCCTCCTGATCTAGGGACGATGGTGGCGGAGGCTACTGACGTTTTCATGGAATTCTAATCTTGTCTTTAGGTTTTTTATCTCGGGGGGTTTATATAGGCGAAGGGGCAAGGTCGGTGGAGCAGCAGGGGGACCACACCCTAGGGTGGCGAGCCCCCCTGGCCACACCTGGCTTAGGTGTTGCCGCCCTGGGGTGCGTCTTCCCCTCTCCTTCGGGCTCCATGTTGTGTCAGAAAAAATAGAACTTCGGCTTTTGTTTCATCCAATTCCGAGAATATTTCTTTACTAGTTTTTCTGAAACCAAAAACAACAGAAAATAGGAAACTGGCTCTGTGGCAATTTTTAATATGTTAGTTCCATAAAATTCATAAAAATGCCACAAAGTGTGGACAAAACATAATATAATTGGTAACAAGCATGGAGAATCAAAAATTATAGATATGTTTGCAATGTATCAGCATCCCCAAGCTTAACTCCTGCTTGTCCTCGAGTAGGTAAGTGATAAAAAGAATAATTTTTTAGGTGACATGCACCATCACAATCTTGATCAAGGTATTGCAAAGCATTGATAGCTCGGATCAAAGTACTCTAAAAATAAGCATGAAAGATATATTTCTAACAATAAGACATAGCAACAAAGTTGCAACATAAAAGGCTACACAAACAAAAGATCATGGATAATGCTTTGAAAGATATTTGTTTGTTTCACATATAGAAAACATAGCAAGAGTTATATTCAGCTTGTCCTTCACGGAATAGCAAAACATAAATGCATAGGAGACCTTCAAAGTTCATAAGGGTGACTAGATACAAATAATTTAAGAACAAGCAACACCATAATTATGAATCAATCAACAAGTTTTGGGACAATGCACATTAAACTCAGAATGACAACTATTCTCTCTTAGATGGTGCATAAAGATAGAAGATGGAGACTCAACAAAAAGTAAAAAAGAAAGGCCCTTCATAGAGGGATGTAGGAATTAAATGGTTTTATAAAGCTTCCAAAAATTATGGTACTTATTAACTTTGAGCTCTCATTGCCCCTATCATAAGCATCTTGAAGTAATTAAGGTTAAATTCGGTGCAAATATGAGTTATATGCTTGACAAATCACAAATTGAAAATCTCATGCCCCTTGAATACGAGTACCGAGACCTCATGCTACTCAACTTTGGTCACATGCAAGTTCTTGTCATTGTAAGTATATGTGTATCATAGAGAACCGCCAATAGGGTACCCCTTGCCCCATGACACAGGAGCTATCCCATATCAAAATGACAAGGCAACAGACAGTGAGAATCTCACCGATCTTTTTATTTTCTATTTATATAGTTTTTTTATTGAGGATGCTTCATAGAATGCCACTATGGTTTTGCTGCAAGTTTCCACCATGATTAGGCATGGCTTAGGCTAGCCGCCTAGGAAATTCTCTAACACATATACATACTCCATGGATTTACAAGATCCCATCTTATTTCACACCGACGACATTCATAAACAAAAGAACATGATATCAACTAAATAGAATAAGTGCAATGTTGAAAGCGTGCCCCATGACATCATGGTTTTGCTAACTCCCAACTTATAATTTGCAAGCATATAAGCATCATATATGGTCACAATGTTTCAAGTTTATTAAGTGCAAGAAATAAAATGTGCCTTCAAGTTCGTGAGAGATTTAATCACTAATTTTCACATAACAAAAATTTAATTTGGAAGATATATAAAAACATGAATATACTTGGAATGGTGTAACACACCATGCATAGGAATTTATAGTGGACTCTTTGGAATAACTTGGTTTCTTGAGAGTTGGATGCACGAGTAGATCTCATACTCAGTATAGGTGGGGGCTAGCAAAAGACTGGGATCGACCAACTAAGAGAGCAATAATGGCCATAATCATGTAGAGTGACAAAACATTATTAATCAAATCATAAAGTGATATCACAAGTCAAAAACTAAATGATAATAGAGGCTAAGGTGACTGGTTCATAGTCATAACATGGTATAAGCATGTGCCAAGTCAACCCAAATAAAGCATCAAAGGAGAATACCATAATATTATGCTTTTGTACGCTAAAACAACGCATGATTATTTCATGGAACATTAAGCAATCTGAATTGTTTGAAACAAGTCATGCTACAAAAATAATCACTAAGTATATGGTTAGAGAAACATCTAACATGACATGACATGATAAAGTCTAAGTCATAGTCAAAACAAGCTCCTTTTTGTACCACCATAAGCATGAAATATTCTACTCTTTTCCAATCCAATCAACTTATTTGAAACAACTCACAAAGATAATAATCAATAAATACCAGATAGCATGTCTCACCTAAATACAAAGAAGAACTAAAAAGTTCTAAGAAAAAAGAAGAAGAAAACTAAAGCTAAATGCAGTGCAAGCAAAAGAGAACACTCACAGAACAATAAGAGTGAAAACTAGAGTGTTCTAGGCAATAAAGAACGGGGTGTGACTTCTCCAAAAGAAGTGTGCTGGGATCCAACCAACTTATTGCAGCAAACAACATAAAATAAAACTAAAAACAAAAACAAAGACGCTCCAAGAACAACACGTAGTGCATGAAGCAAAAAATATAGTATCTTGAAAGAAGACCTGAGATTTTTGTTGATGTAGAAGAGGATGCCTTGGGAATCCCCAAGCTTTGACGCTTGTACCTCTTAAATATTTCTTGGGGTGACACGGGTGGCAGCCCCAAGCTTGAGCTTTTGTCCATACTTCATCACATCACGTCATTCTATCTCTACACTTGAAACTTCCTTCATACAAAACTTCACACAAGTAAGTCATCCATTAAAACATAAGTAAGTCATCCATTGGGTTCATCCATTAAAACTTCTTTCATTAGCAACGTTAGTGTATTTAAGATAATAAACCTTTGGGTTCAGTTTCAACTCAAGTAAGTCATCCATTAAAACATAAGCTACTGTAGCAATTCCTTTTAAAATCTCAAGTGATCAAAAGAACTCAAAAGAAATCGATTTAAGAGGAAAATACAAATAATGGCACAAATCTGTCAAAACAGACCTGCAGGTAAAGTCCGATTTTTTAGAAAATCTTATGTTGCTCAAATCGAAAAGTTCAGTACTAACGAAAGTTGGATATATACGAGGGGCATGCGCACAAAAAATTGAAGATCAATACGATGTTCTGGGGTTTTTCACGATTTTTTATAGCGAAGCACAGGAATCTGTTTTGGGACAGCAACTTCCCCAAATCTTACTTCCTTCTCATTAGAGGCTATTCTTGGCACAAAAACCAAACAAAAAGGATAAGGAGAGGTTATTACAGAGGCAATAACTTCCAAGACTCAACAAAATAAAAACATACTGAAATAAAAAATTGGGTTATCTCTCAAGAGTGCTTTTCTTTAACGTTTCTTTCAGATAGGCACAGAAAGCAAGAATCAAGTATTTTCGAATGAAGAAGCATCAACATCAAAATTTGTTCTAATAAGATAGTCAAAAGATATCTTCTTTCTTTTCGAGGGAAGTGTTCTATACCTTTCTTGAGTGGGAATTGATATTTAGTGGTGCCTTCCTTCATATCAATAATGGCACCAACAGTTCTAAGAAAAGGTCTTCCCAAAATAATAGGACAAGAAGCATTGCATTCAACATCCAAAAGATAGAAATCAACAGGGACAAAGGTATTATTAACCATAATAAGAACATCATTAATTCTCCCCACAGGTTTCTTTTTAGCATTATCATCAAGATGGACATCCAAATAACAATCTTCCAATGGTGGTAAATCAAGCATATCATAAAATTTTCTAGGCATAATAGAGACACTAGCACAAAGATCACATAAAGCTTTGAAATCAAAATCATTCACTTTCATATTAATGATGGGATCCCAACCATCTTCTAATTTCCTAGGAATAGAAGCTTCATGTTTCAATTTTTCTTATTTAACTTTCATGAGAGCATTTGTAATATGTTTTGTAAAAGCCATATTCATAGCACTTGCATTAGGACTTCTAGCAAGCTTTTGCAAGAACATAATTACTTCAGAAATATTGCAACCATCAAGATCAAAATCAAAATTATCATTCAAGGTAGTAGAACTTTTGTCTCCCATATTTCAAAAAAATTTAGCATTTTTATTGGAAAAAGTTCCAGTGGGTTTAGGCAATGTTGTAAAAGGAATGTGGACTTTGTCTACACCAATTATTTTACCATTAATAGTAGGAGGTTTGCTAGCTTCAACATCACTAGTGGAGGTAATGGTACAAATTTTAGTCATATTATTATTTCTAGTAATTTCATCTTCTCTTTCCCACCTAGCATGCAATTCAACTAACATCCTAACATTTTCATCAATTCTAACTTGAATGGCATTCAAAGTCTTTCTTTATGTAACATCATGAGGCATAACCTTTAATTTAAGAAGTTCAACATCAAGGGCAAGTCTATCAACTTTAAAAGCAAGATCATCAATTTTTCCAAGCTTTTCCTCAATAGTTTTATTGAAAGCAGTTTGTTACTAATAAATTCCTTAAGAATGAATTCAAGTTCAGAGTGTGCACTTTGATACGTCCAAAATGTATCTACTTTCCCGAACAATTTTGCTATTTTTTCTCCTCTAATTTGTGTGATTTGGATATAACTAACTCGGACTAACGTTGTTTTCAGCAGAATTGCTTTGGTGTCTTGTTTTTGTGCAGGAAATCAACTTTCAGGAAAAATCCCAGAAAATATGTCGAAAATCCTATTTTCCCAGAAAGCTCACGAAGCCAGAAGACGGAGGGGAGGAGAGGCCTGAGGGGCCCACACCACCCCCTGGCACGGGCCAGGCCTGGCCACGCCAAGGCATGGTGTGGCCACCTCGGACTCCCCCTCGACCTCTCCTTTTGCCTACATATACCCTCTGACCTAAAAACACTAGGGGGTTCGATGTTTTTCTAGATAGAGTTCCGTTGCGTCGCCGCCATCACAAACCGTGATTCAGAACCAGAAACTTCGTTCTAGCACCCTGCCGGGATGGGGAATTGGAGGAGATCATCGCCATCATCATCACCAACGCCTCTCCATCAACCATCCATGATTCCCTCATCCATGAGTGAGTAATCCCCCGTAGTATGCTATGGGGATGGTAGGGATTGGATGAGATCGTTCATGTAATTGCATAAGATTTTTAGGGCGTGGTGCCTAGTATCTATTGTTAGTACTTTTTGACATTGTTGCAACTTGTTATGCTTAATGCTTGTCACTAGGGTCCGAGTGCCATGATCTCAGATCTAAATATGTTGTTGATTCATGATGATATTACTGTTTATGATCTTACTTGCAAGTTGTATACACATATTGTTGTCTGGAACTCAAGGCCTCCAAGTGACATAAATCGGGATAATCGGAGGGGATGACTGTGATGTGAGGATCATGTGTGTTCATGGAGTGTTAATGCTTTGATCCGGTGCTCTATTAAAAGGAGCACCTTAATTTCCAGTAGATTCCCTTGAGGCCCCGCTGCAACGGGCTTGCAGGACAAAAGATGTTGTGCAAGTTCTCATTGCGAGCACGTATGACTATATATGGAACACATGCCTATGATTACTTAGTACTTGTATGCTTTATCTTATTTATCTGCAAATTCCCTTGGTCTTGATTATTACATGAATTCTCTTGTCCATGCAACGCTCATACATCCATCCCTATGCCTACCGCACTTTAAATCCTGCTGTTTACTGCAATTGTTACTATTGTCCTTATTTTACTACTGCTATTACTTTGATATTGCTACTACAAAACTGTTGCTACTGATAAACTATTGCGAGAAAGACTGTTTCCAGGTGCAGCTGAATTGACAACTCATCTGTTAAGACTTATAAATATTCTTTGGCTCCCCTTGTGTCGAATCAATAAATTTGGGCTTTACTTCCCTCAAAGACTGTTGCGATCCCCTATACTTGTGGGTCATCAAGACTATTTTCTAGCGCCGTTGTCGGGGAGCATAGCTCTATTTATAAAGTTCACTTGGAATTATTATTGTTTGTTGCTATCCATTCATCATGGGTAAAACTCGTGAGGGAAAAGTTCCTATATTACCATCCACTACAAGAAGAGGTACAGTTCTGAACACCTCTATTGCTCTTGATTCACCATCTGTGATGAGTAAGCTCCTTACATCACCACCACATACACATGTTACACATACTGCTACTTCTGTTGAATCTGAAATTGCTTCTGATTCTCATGATGTTACTTCTACTATGCTTGATTAGAGTGGTTCATTAGGTCCTTTTCTAGATGCTACAGTTGCTAGAACTATAATGGGAAACACTGACACTCCTAATGAAGGTATTACTACACATGTCTCGAAAAAGTCCTAGCTATGATATAAATGACGGTTATATTGAAATGACTGATGAATTTATTGAAGAATGTCAAAACACTCATGGTGCAAGTTCTATTAAAAGTATTCTTGAGAGACGCACTATTAGACCTAAATTATCTCCTGATGCTAAGTTTACCACATCTCCCATAAACATTAAAGATAAGGATTATGATTTCTCTCTTGATTTATCTTACATAACCATTGTTGAGAAAGAACCTTTTTGTGGGACTGAAAATGAAAGTGTTGTGGCACATATGACTGAGCTCTCTACTATGAGTGGCTTATTTTCTGCTGATATTAAGAAACAGACCTACTTTGTTGCTAAAATTTTCCCTTTTTCATTGAAAGGAGAAGCTAAATCTTGGTTTAATAATTTACCTCCTGGATCTATTGATAGTCCTGATTGCTTGATTAATACTTTCTTTCAGAAATATTTCCCTCCCATGCCCAACAGGCCATTTTGTAGGAACTTTTTGATTTTAAACATGGAAAAGAGGAGAAATTGCCTGAATCTTGGGCAAGGTTTTGTGCTTTAATTCAAGCGCAGCCTCGATGTCCAATACCTAAAAATGAGCTTCTTGATATATACTATAATGGACTAACTGGTGAATCTAGGACATACCTGGATAGTTGTGCTGGTTGTGTTTTTTAGGAAAAGGGCTCCCGATGAAGCTAAGGAATTAATGGCTAAAATAATCAAGAATTATCATGATTGGACTACACCTGAGCCGACTGTGCCTGAGCCAACCCCAACCCCAACACCAAAGAACAGGGGAGTGATTGAATTAAATGATGAAGTGATGAAAGAAGCTAAGAAATGTCTTAAGGAGAAGGGTATTAAATCTGGAGAAGGGTACAAAATTTTACCTCCTATAGAAGAATTATGTAAGACAACCTCTCACTCATCCACTATTGAGTTACACTCTCTCCAACATTTTGATGAAGGTGATATTCCCTATTCTAAACCTCCTAATCAATGCTTAGAAGAATTTGATATTTATGTTGCTAAGCAAGATAATTTTAATAAGAGAGTGTAGAATCATTTAATGGAAAACTCTAGAGATACTAATGAGTTGCATGATATTGTGGAAAGAACCTCCAATGATGTGAAAATTCTTGTTAAACATTTCCAAATGGTTCAAACTCAAATTGATCAGCTTACCAAAGTACAAAGAGATTTGCTAGTTAATGCTTCTAGAGGAAAACATGCTTACGAAATTAGAACTAGAAGTGGTGTTTCCACTCAGGACCCTTTATATCCTGAGGGACATCCTAAAAGAATTGAGCAAGATTCTCAACAAGCTAAAAATAGTGGTACTTCTTGTAAAAGAAAGAAAAAGAAACATAAAACAGTTGTGGAATCTTCTAAACCTGCTATAGATCCTAATAGTATATCTGTCTCTGATGCTAAAACTGAAAGTGGTAATGATAAAAATGATGCTCCTGATAAATAAGAAATTGAAGAAGAACCTGAAAGGCACACTAAGAATACTAAGTACACTAAGGAAGATTTTGTCCCTAATAAACATGGTAGTGAGAGAGAGCCTTAGGTGCAAAAACCAATGCCTTTTCCTGATAAGAAACACAAGTCAAAGGAAGAACACTATAATAAGTTTTGTGAGTGGATGAAACCTTTATTTTTGCAAATTCCTTTGACTGAAGCTATTAAATTGCCTCCTTATTCAAAGTATATGAAGGATATTGTCTCTAATAAAAGGAAGATCCCTAATGAGGATATTTCCACTTTGCTTGCTAATTATTCCTTCAATGGTAAGGTTCCAAAGAAACTTGGAGACCCAGGGATTCCAACTATTCCTTGTTCTATTAAAAATAATTATGTTAGAACTGCTTTGTGTGATTTGGGAGCAGGAGTTAGTGTTATGCCTTTTTCTCTCTATAAGAGTCTTCAATTGGAAAATTTGATAACAACTGATATATCTTCGCAAATGGCTGATAAGTCTACTACTATTCCTGTTGGTATATGTGAGGATGTTCCTGTTCAAGTGGCTCATAATTGTTAGATATTAACTGACTTTGTTGTGCTTGAAATGCCTGAAGATGATAATATGTCTATTATTCTTGGGAGACCTTTTCTTAATACTACAGGTGTTGTCATTAATTGTAATCAAGGAAAAGTAACTTTTAATGTTAGTGACAAGGAGCATGCTGTCTATTTACCAAAGAATATTGATAAGAATTATGGCCTAAATTCAATTGAAAATATTGAAGGCATCAAAGTTGGAGAAATATATTGTCCCATACTACAAGAAAATTATGAAACTATTATGATTGGGACTATTGCTATCAAGGTTGAGGTAACATAATCATTTAGTGAAATGCAAAGTTTTACTTCATATAATTTTTTTTGGTAACAAGACTTGATCAACCTTGTAGCAAAGGGATTTTAATGAACAAAGCAATGTTTTCACCATGATTATCCTTGCTCACTTTTATTTTCTCTATCCCAATCTTTGCTCTTCACCTTGTTCATCTTTGTATTGCTAGTTAGTTGCATATTAGAGTGTCTTAGAACTTCTGAAGTTTTAGTTTAGATTTGTTTTTGCATCATTCCAAAGTCATCTTTCTGCAAGAAAATCATTTATCAATCCCTGAAAATTGCTCAAAAATAAAGTTTCTCGAAAAATTCCAGGAAAATCCTATTAAATTTTTACGTCAAAAAAGGGGCAGAGAGGAACCTGGAGTGACACAGGCGGTCCCACTAGGAAGGCACACCACCTGGTGGCGTGGCAACACTAGGGGCGTGCCTGGCCATGGTATGGGCCACCCCTGGCCCTCCACTTATTCTCCCTCCTGTCACTTCTCTCTCTCCTAAGAAAACAACATTTCATTGCTCAAACCCGTGTTTTTGCTGTTCTTGCTCGCAATTTTCAATCTCCTTGCTCAACCCACCTTTGATGCTGAGATTTGGAGCACTTGTTCTCCGGTATGTGACTCCTCCGCTTGTCCAAGTAGATTTGTGATTAGAGGATTATATCTTGAGTATTTTGCTACTGTTGGTGACATGTGTGAGCTTGCATGCTTGTTCTTTGCTAAGAGAAATTATTTTGATGCATGTTTAGCCCTCCTGCAAGTTCCCATACTGGTTCCTTTCATTATGTGATCGCTTTGCAATTACTTTTGTGATGCTTGTGTAAAAATTTCATAAAAAAGAGAGATGGACAACAACACTTTTGGAGAAGTGTTTGAGAGAGACACACCCAGGAGGACAAGGCCCTCAAGATCAGCCTCTCAATTTAGGCCATCATAAAATGAAGATCTTATTGTGCCACTCTTCGGCAATGAGGGGGTGATGGAGATGCGCACCCATCTACCTTCCCTTGTTTTGCCTTTTTGCAAGCTGCAGGGATCCTCAATGATCTCTTACTTCTTGTTCAGAGGGTTGGCCTAACCACTTACATGCAGTATGAGAGTGAACAATATGATTGTCTTACCAAAACTTTCATTGAAAGTTTCACTTTCACTAACACCCCTTATAGGTCAACTATTTCATTCAAAATCTATGATATGCGTATTACCATGCCATTGGAGAGATTTTGCAGCATTATAGGCATTGGCATGACTAGGAGAGTAAAGAAGATCCAAGGTCGACCTGATTTGTTGGAGCTCTACCGAGGTGTAACAAATGATGATGACCGCATAGCCCAGCGCGGGAAGATAAGAAACGTTCAACTCCCAGCTCTTAGATATTTTGCTTACTATCTTTCCACTAGAATTCTTGGTAGGGATAACACTAGCAATATTTCTAATTATCATTTACCTTTCTTGCTGCTGCACTTAATAATGAAACCAAGTATAATCTTGGTTCACTCATTGCTCGCCGCCTAGCTGCAAGAGGACCCATTTATGGGGGCATTATTGCCGCACTCATGGTTGGTGCCTTGGACCTTTCTGTTGATCCTAATGATACAATGCTGGCCCCACAGATGCTTGATATAGTTGCTATGAGAGAACATCACTTTGTTACTTCTAACTCTAGTATAGAGAGTTTAGTTTACAATATGATGTTTACTGACGGAGATGAGAGGGAAATTCCCTTGCCATCTACTTTGTTCAGTATTTGCAGGAGGCCTTGGTCGCGCTCCAAGGAGGATATGTACGTTCGGCTCCGTTTGATTGGTTTCCACGGGAAGCACCAGGGGGATGTGCCCCCTTATGACTACTCTGCGCACTACGCCGGGGCGTCCTCGAGTTCGTATCAGGACGAAGGCTCTTCTTCGTCATATTATGGAGGGGCCCCTTCTTAGCCACGTTGGGATTGATCTCCACTTAGGCCAAAATCCTAAGCTTGGGGGGAGGTATACCAACATCACACTCATCTACATATCATGTTCTACCGATACTTTGCATATCCATGTTTCGCTTTCTTTTTAGTTTTTGCTCTTGTTTTGTTTCTGCTTTACAAAACACAAAAAATACCAAAAATATTTTCGTTGTTTCTCTTTGTTTGCTTCTTTAGCTTTAGTTTGCCTTTTCCTTCGTTTCTTGCATTAAAAACCGAAAACCTCAAAATATTGTTGTTCTTCTCTGGTTTTGTAAAGTTTGTTGCAGGGTTCAGCAATCTCCAGTGACTCCTTTGGAGTTTGGTTTTATCTTATTATTCAAGCCACACAAGTGAAAGGCAATAATGACGATTTATGACAACTCGAGGTGTGGTAAGAGGCTGGTATGAACTCTATTTGTTTTCATTTTTGTACATATACTCATCAATATGGGCATTCTTAGTTTGTTCATGTATGGTATATGTTATTTAATGGACGCTTAGTAGTTCTTGCTCTCTAATGATCAGTTCCAATCTACTAATAGTTTGTAGCATGTCATATAAATGTTTGCTTGCATTGTTCTATTCATAACTTGGTGTGGCATTGTGGTATCCTCCTCTGAATGTTTTATTTGAATCGACTTGGCACATGCTCACGCATGCATATGACTAAACAAAAGTCAGTTAAGCCTCGATGATTTATTTTTCCTTAGAGTTCTTGTGTACTTTTATGCCATAATTAAATTTTTTTGTCGCAAGCATGATTATGACAGTTACTGCTCTCTCGATTGTTGCTCCTTTCTATTTCTAGCCTTCACTTGCACTGAATATGAGCTCCACTCGTGCATCCAACTCTCCAAAACCAAGGTTGTCAAAAAGTGTCCACCATACCTACATATTAGCATTATTGCTATTCCTTGCATGTTTATTATGCCTTGTTTTCTTCCAAATAAAAATGTTTGCTTGTTATGTGAAAATTAGTTAGTAAACTCTCATGAACTTGATGGCACATTTTATTTCTTGCACTTAATAAACCAGAACCATTATGACCGTCTATGTAGTTATTCTTGCAAATTATAAGTTGTGAATTAGCAGAACCATGTTGTCATGGGGAACGCTTTCAACATTGCACTAATTCTATTCAGTTGATATCATGTTCTTTTGTTTATGGATCCCGGCGGTGTGAAATAAAAGGGGAGCTTGTAAGCTCGTGGAGTTTGTATATGTGTTAGAGAAACTCCCGGGCGACTAGCCTAAGCCATGCCTAATCATGGTGGAAACTTGTAGCATAACCATAATGAGCATTCTGTGAAGCATCCTTAATAAAAACCCTATGAAAAATAGAAAATAAAAATATCGCCGAGATGCTCATTGTTTGTTGCCTTGTCATTTAATATGGGATAGATCCTGTATCATGGGGTAAGGGGTACCTCGTTGGTGGTTCTCTATGATATACATATACTTTCAATGACAAGAACTTGCTTGTGACTAAAGTTGAGCAGCATGAGGTTCGGTACTCGTACGCAAGGGGCATGCGATTTTCAACTTATGATCTGTCAAGCATATAACTCATATTTGACCTCACTTTAACCTTAACCATTTAAAGATGCTTATGATAAGGGCAATGAGAGCTCAAAGCTAATGAGTACCATATATTCAACATTTGGAAGACTTTCAAACTTTTCAAATCTTTTCTTTCACTTTTATGTCGAGTCACGATCTTTTATATGAGCACCTTATCGAGAGCATAGTTGTCATTCTTAGTGTAATGTTCTTGTCACAGAACATGGTTAATTGTGACATAACTTTGATGCTTGTATCTTTGATATTTTTATTTCTAGTCTTCACTTGAACTTCAGAGGTGCCTTGGCATTTATGTTTTGCTCCAAAAAGAAAGGCGAGCGAGATACCACTTTATCATATCTTCTTATGAGCATTACAATCTTGCTTATGATTATACTTCATGTTACTTATTATTATTGTGTTGGAATCTCTTCATAGCTTGCATAACTATTGGGTAGACTTATTTGCATACTCCTTATTATGAATTGCCTAGGTATTTGATCATATGCTGAAAATATATAGATCTTATGAAAGAAATGTATTCGTGAAAGTTTCTTTTATCGCACTCAGTTTTTAACTAAATTGCTTGAGGACAAGCAATAAGCTAAGCTTGGGGGAGTTGATATGTCCAAAACGTATCTACTTTCCCGAACACTTATGCTATTGTTTCTCCTCTAATTTGTGTGATTTGGATATAACTAATACGGACTGACGCTGTTTTCAGCAGAATTGCTTTGGTGTCTCGTTTTTGTGCAGAAAATCAACTTTCAGGAAAAATCCCGGAAAATATGCCGAAAATCCTATTTTCCCAGAAGACTCATGGAGCCAGAAGACGGAGGGGAGGAGAGGCCTGAGGGCCCTGGCGCGGGCCAGGCCTGGCTGCGCCAGGGCATGGTGTGGACGCCTTGGACTCCCCCCGACCTCTCCTTTCCCCTACATATACCCTCTGACCTAAAAACACCAGGGGGTTCGACATTTCTCCAGATAGAGTTCCCTTGCACCGCCACCACCAGAAACCGCGATTCGGAACCAGAAACTCCGTTCTGGCACCCTGCCAGGATGGGGAATTGGAGGAGATCATCGCCATCATCATCACCAACGCCTCTCCATCAACCATCGATGATTCCCCCATCCATGAGTGAGTAATCCCCCGCGGTAGGCTATGGGTATGGTAGGGATTTGATGAGATTGGTCATGTAATTGCATAAGATTGTTAGGGCATGGTGCATAGTATCTATTGTTAGTGCTTTTTGACATTGTTGCAACTTGTTATGCTTAATGCTTGTCACTAGGGCCCAAGTGCCATGATCTTAGATCTGAACATGTTATTGATTTATGATGATATTATTGTTTATGATCTTACCTGCACGTTGTATACACATATTGTTGTCTGGAACTTGAGGCCCCGAAGTGACGGAAATCAGGATAACTAGAAGGGATGGCTGTGATGTGAGTATCACGTGTGTTCACATAGTGTTAATGCTTTGCTCTCGTGCTCTATTAAAAGGAGCACCTTAATTGCCAGTAGATTCCCTTGAGGCCCCGCTGCAACGGGCTGACAGGACAAAAGATGTTGTGCAAGTTCTCATTGCGAGCACGTATGACTATATATGGAACACATGCCTATGATTACTTAGTACTTGGATGTTTTATCTTATTTATCTGCAAATGCCCTTGGTCTTGATTATTACATGAATTGTCTTGTCCATGCAACGCCCATCCATCCATCCCTATGCCTACCGCACTTTAAATCCTGTTGTTTACTTCAATTGTTACTATTGTCCTTATTTTACTACTGTTGTTATTTGATATTGCTACTACTAAATTGTTGCTACTGATAAACTATTGCGAGAAAGACTATTTCCAGGTGCAGCTGAATTGACAACTCATCTGTTAAGGCTTATAAATATTCTTTGGCTCCCCTTTTGTCGAATCAATGAATTTGGTCTTTATTTCTCTCGAAGACTGTTGCGATCCCATATACTTGTGGGTCATCACACTTCTATTTTTGTTGTAGGAATTTCCATAAGCATTGCCATTATTAGAAGGATATGGCCTATAATTATTATTACCATAAGCATTGTTGCTAAAATTAAAACTTCTAATGAAGTTCACATCAACTTGCTCTTCTTGAGCAACAAAGAGGATAAAGGAACATTATTTGGATCAATATGAGCTTTTCCACTAACAAGCATAGACATAATAGTATCAATCTTATCACTCAAGGAGGAGGTTTCTTTAATAGAATTTACCTTCTTACCTTGTGGAACTCTTGTAGGGTTCGCAGCATAGAAAACAAAAAATTTCCTACGATGTGAACTATATACCAAGATCTATATATACTAGATACAAACAACGGGCGGATGTATATCTGTAGAGAACATACCCTTGAAGACCGACAAAGCTTAACGAGTTCAACTCGTGGTTGATGTAGACGATCTCTTGCCGATCTCAAGATCGAGAGGAAGTCCTAGCGCAAATCAGCGCGCATCCGTGCTCGCACACACGCTCGAGGCACCGAGCAACCTCCGCCTCCTCGCTCCAGATGCAGGAAGCACAACTCTTTCTTGCCGAAAGCCACGGGAACATGTATCTCGCTAGTCCGAGACCATGGGGATAAATTCTAGAGGAGAGAGATCCTTCACGAGGAGGTGTAAGAGAGAGGGAGGGGGGCTCCTTTTATAGGGAGAGGGGGGCACCCAAGGGGCCATGCGCCCAGCCATGGGGCTGCCCCCACCTCTTCCACATTCATGTGGGTGGACACTCCACTCACAAAATGGCCCTTCAAATTTCTCCACTCAAAAACCCACTCAAATTCCCATTAAATTTCCACCAAATTTAATGCAAACTCTCATTAAATAAAACTCTTTTATTTTATTCAGAATTTTGTCAATTACTTTAATGACAAAAATTCACAAATAACCCCTTGCTAGAATTCTATTTCACATGCATAACCACTTTATGCAATTTCACCCGAAAACCTGTTTCGGTATCTAGTGAAATAAATTCCTGCGCTTGTTCATTCTTTCGGCATGAAACTTTTGCTCCAATTGGATGTCGGTGTCTCTTAAGTGTGTCACCCTACGGTTCGCGAATAATGCGGACATGATCGAGACCCCTCTCAGATCAATAATCAGAAGCGGGATCTGGAGACCCATACTGACTCCCACACATTCAACGATGACTTTCTTGTGATCGTCGGAACCTTTTACGCTAGTATCTTAATCCTTTTGTTTCGCGATATATTACATGTCCGAGATCCGATCATCGGTATCTCCATACCTAGTTTGATCTCGTTACCGACATGCACTCTTTTCTCGTTCCCGTGATATAACATTCTAGTGATCAAATCACTTGCTTGCAAGCTAATCAATGTGATATCACCGAGAGGGCCCAGAGCATATCTATCCGTCATCGGGATGAACAAATTCCACTCTCGATCCATGGGCCTCAACATAACACTTTAGTAGTTCTAAATCCATCTTTATAATCACCCTGTTACGGTGTGACGTTTGATGTTATCAAGAAACTCTTCCGGTGTTAGTGATTGACATGATCTCATGGTCTAAGGATTAGGATCACTTCGTAAGTTGTTATAGCAATATAAACTCAATGACTTTGATCGTAATGCTATACCTCGGATGAATGTTCATCACACCATTACACTAATGTTGTGATCCCGTTATTAACAACATCCAATGTCCATGATCAGGAAACCTTGATCATCTTGTTAATCAACGAGCTAGTTTATAAGAGAGGCATAACTAGGAACTTTCTATTTGTTTATTAAACACACATGTATTAACGTTTCTGTATTAATACAATTATAGCATGCAAAATAAACATTTATCATAAACAAGGAATACGATAATAACCACTTTATTATTGCCTCTCGGGCATATTCCCTTCAGTCTCCCACTTGCACTAGAGACAATAATCTAGTTTGAGAACTTTGCGTATTGAACACCTATGGCTTTCTGGTGTTCCATATACGCAATTGCAAGTGGTTAACATAATCTACGGATCTGACGTTTCAGGTCCGTGTGTATTTGCATGTCTTTGCGTCTTCACGCATCACTCATTCTCCAATGAGATGGCATTGTATAAATTTGGTCTTTCGGTGAGACCTTTAGTTCCTTGGGGTTAAAACACGTCGATACTATTGTCATACAATATATCTTTAGTGTTATCCCGTTGCGAACCACACCTTAGTTTGGTAACAAACTACTTGACACAAATTCCCTCCTTTGCTGCTACTATAGCAGTCATATACTTAGCCTTTTGTTGTAGTATTCGTCACAATGTCTTAATTTTGGAACTCTTCCAAATACATCATGGAATCTCCTTTCCATTACATTGTGTCACCCATAGTTTAAATTGAGATAAACTTAATTTGTATCTTGTGACAAAATTAGTATCAATGTAACGCTTTACAATGAACTATTTGTAATTGTTTGTCACCTCTACACAAATATATTCTTAGTTCTTCCAAAAGATCATAAGAATATCCTCACTATCGTCCAATGATCATTTTATGATTCATTCTGGTATATGCTCATAACACTTAGAGCATAGGACATATCTGGATGTGTACATATCATGGTATGATTGATCAAAACATTCTCGTGATTGCACTCATCAAGTGTCAAAGCACTTGAATCTTGTTTCACTTATCAAGTGTCGTTACACTTGAATCTTGATTCAATTCCTTTCCATGCAACAAGAACTGTTTCTTGTCATTTCTATATTGAACTCCTTCAATATCTCATATATGTACGTTTGGCATAAACATATTAGCGTTACAGTCTATCCACTATAGACATTCATGCTAAATATTCGGGTTTTGCCTAAGTCTTTCATCGAAATGAAATTCTTAACCTTTGTCAATAAAAGATACATCATTTCCAATCAACAAGATGTCCTCCACATAATATATTAGAAATATGTCTTAGCGCTCCCACTTAATTTCTTGCAAATGCAAGCATCTTCATCGTCTCCTGATGAAAAACTCATTTTTCATCATGGTGAAGATTCCAACTCCGCGATGCTTACTTCAACCATTGAAGTTTGCATGCCCTTTTAGCATCCTTTGAATTTAACAAAACCCTTTGGACCGTGTCGTGTACACGTCCTAGGTAACCATTCTATTAGAAGAACTTTGTTTTGTTTATTCATCTACCATATACCAAATTATATGTAGTGGTTGCTACTTTAATCCGTTCAGACTAAATATCGCTATGAAAGATCAAATCTTGTCATAGTCAACTCTTTGAACATTGTCGTAAAATACTTTACGACATGTCGACTATTTCATATATGTGAAACATACATGTCTGTTTCTTTATAGATCCAAATACGACCGATAGGTTTTTACACCTTTCCGGAGGGTCTTCCAAGTTCAAAACTTGATTTCTCGTGTATGGAACTATCACGGATTTTATGGCTTCAAGCCATTTGACCGAGCCAGGGCCCATCATCGCTTCTTTGTATGTATTCGGTTCATCATTATCAAACAATAATGATTTACTCTCAAATCTTAGCATTTGTTTGTTTAACCGACCTTCTTGGTTCAATAGGAACTTTAGACCTCCGTGACCACAACCTTTGAGGCACATAAGCTATGAGCATTATGGCAGCCTCCAGAACCATTTCCGGCGCTGCGCAACTCAACACATTTAGCTAAGGTTCGTTAAACTTATCAAAGTTCTATTGTCCTCCCACTTAACATTTATGAAAAATTCCTTCTTCAAGAAACTTTACATTTCAAGCGACAAACCCTTTTGTCCTCGGTGTTATGGAGGAATAACCAATTGTTATTCGAAACAACCTACAAAGACATGCTCATCCGACTTTGGTTGTAAACATCTTACTTATGTTTAGTATACCAAAATTTAAGAAATGACAACTTGGGTTTTACCCCAAACCATAACTTATATGGTGTCATTTCAACGGATCAAGATGGAGCTCTTTTCAGTGTAAAAGCGGAAGTCTCTAAAGCTTTAATCTTTTAAAACATAATGGCAGTTTTATAAATAACACCTTTGATCCAACCATGTCAAACAAGGTTTCATTACAAATCTCAAACAATCCATACTCCTATGGTGTTTCGGGAGATGTAAATCTAGGTGTTTTGCTAAACTTGCAACTCAAATAAATCCCTTTATGATAAAATCATAATTCATTTATTTTCTTGTTACACTTGTAACTCAAATAAATCCCTTTATGATCAAATCATAATTCATTTATTTTTCTTGTTACAATGATTTTCCACTTCATCTTGAAAGTCTTTGAAACATTTTCAAATATTTCATACTTCTTTCTCATTAAGTGAACATTCACTCAAAATTCCGGAGAAAGCATATGAAGTTGAAACCCATCGCTTACGACTACTCATAATGGACTACATACATCGATATGTATAAATTCCAATAATTTAGTCGTTCGTTCTTCTTTGGCCTTTGAACGAAGTTTTAATTATCACGTGGAAAGTCTCACAAGCGTCACTTGATCAAATCGAAGACTCCAAAATCCATGAATATGGAGATTCTTCATGTTTTATTTCCAATATAATTTAAACATGATGTCACTTCATAAGTGATCTTTCAATCATTTGTCTTGCGACATTTTAGCATTAGGTTTTATGGATGTGATTTCTCCAACTAGATTTGTAAATCATCCATCTTATATGGAATCTGATAATTATTTGAACAACCTTTGTTCTTATAATACCTGATTCAAATAACAATTATTAAAACAAATCTTGAAGTCAAGCTTTGATGTCAACGAGAAATACAAACAACGGTTTGTTTGTTTTCGATGAACATCATCACATATTCTCTTGCTAGTTACTTAGGCCATTGTGGTTCATGAATTGCGTTGTTCCGTATGACATTTCATACCAACCAATTCGGTATCCAATACCCAAGAACCACATTGTTTAACAAGCAAAGAATACAACCATAACATGTATATCATATATATACCTAAATTGGATATTTCCAATCTTTTCTTTTCTGCCAAATATATTTTATAGATTCTCTTTCAGCATTTCCTTTTCCTTTTAAAAGAATCTATCAACATCAAAAGTGGCGCCATATACATGACACATAGTCCAAAGCGTGTATATTCAAATAATAATACCTTTGGATTTGCACTTTGAAGTAGATCACCATCATCAAATGATCGGTATTCTTTCAAAATCCATTCTTTAGTAATCTTTTAGTGTAGTAAACATTTTACATACATATTCTATTCACCCTTATCATGACGACTTTCATGATCAAGTTACTTTAGCTTATAAAGGAGAATCGTGAGTATAACATTACTTTCCAAAATCCTTTTGGATGATTAGGATGTCTAGCATCTCCAACCTTTGTAAATTCTCATCCAATATGAGAACATATATTATACTCTATCATATTGCAACCAAAACATTGTTTCAGATATCGTTATATCTGCCACACATGATGGTTTCTGAAACAATTCTTTCAGCTCCTAGATAAACTTGATATTAAAACAATCAAGAATCGCGGAGGCAAACATGATACTTAAGATACTAACACTGGAATTGTTACTCTCGATTTAATACCAATTATTAAATTTCACGGAGTAAATAGAGTTTGCTGAAAGTTTGCAATAGGACTTTAAACTTTGATTGACACTCAACACAATACGATACCAGTTCGTAAAGTATATATCCAGAATTCTATAGTTCTATTATCTCAATTACAACTATGCATAAGGTGGTAAACGAATGCCAATGACTACAACAAATTATGCAAATTCACTTTGATTTAATTTATGATAAATTGAGTTCTACTAATCCAAATTAGAAATGAACTCCCACTCAAAAACGACATCCCTCGTGTCTTTTTGGTGATTACATGAACCAAATCCACTACACCAAGTCCGATCATCACGTGAGTCGGTGTAGCTTCAAAGGCGAGCATCAAATGGGCATCATATCTACTATATGACTCATGCTTAACCTTTCGGTCCGTGTTCGAGGCCATGTCATACATGCTAGGCTCGTCAAGTAAGAACCTTAGTATTCGTGTGTAATCTGTCTTACACCGAGATATGCTCGTGGATTCAAGTACACCCGATCATCACGTGATGTCTTGAAGCGACGAAACATTGTCGGTGCATACTTAAGGAAGAACACATTCTTATCTTGATATCTAAATGAGGGATCATCTTATTTTGCTAATAAAACGCCAAACAAGCAATATAAGATGCTATCAAACATCACATGTTTATTAGTGGAATGTTATGGTTCCCGCAGATGATCTCTATCATGTGCATCGTGGTATGATCACTATCATACCTATATGTGTAAATCCAAGGTCTATGGAGTTTACACGCTATGTATGTTGTAAGAGTATCATCTCATACTTCTACTTACAACATCACCATATCATAACACTAGCCCAGCAACAATCTAAACTAGACGCCTCTAATTTATCCATTGCAAATTTTACGTGGCTTAGGGCTTTCGAGATAGAACCGTTCTTACCTACGAACATGAACCACAACGAGGATAACCAAATTGTTGACAACTCGTTGCAAATTAGATATTGACTATAGTAGGAGAGACAGACACCCGCTAGCCACTTATGCAAAACTAGTTGCATGTCAAGCGTGGAACAGGTCTCATGTGCGAGGACATGTAAAGTTTGTCCGGGCCGCTTCATCCCACTATGCCACCAATATCCAAAGTACAACTAAGAAGCAATAAAATGATCATCATCGCCCACATACTCATATGTGTACTACCCGTGCAAAGCATCTACGCATAGATCCGGCTCTGATACCACTGTAGGGTTCGCAGCATAGAAAACAAAAATTTTCCTACGATGTGAACTATATACCAAGATCTATATATACTAGATACAAACAACGGGCGGATGTATATCCGTAGAGAACATACCCTTGAAGACCGACAAAGCTTAACGAGTTCAACTCGTGGTTGATGTAGACGATCTCTTGCCGATCTCAAGATCGAGAGGAAGTCCTCGCACACACGTTCGAGGCACCGAGCAACCTCCGCCTCCTCGCTCCAGCGATGCAGCGGTAGCACAACTCTTTCTTGCCGAAAAGCCACCGGGAACATGTATCTCGCTAGTCCGAGACCATGGGGATAAATTCTAGAGGGGGAGAGAGATCCTTCACGAGGAGGTGTAAGTGAGAGAGAGGGGGCTCTTTTATAGGGAGAGGGGGCACCCAGGGGCCATGCGCCCAGCCATGGGGCTGCCCCACCTCTTCCACATTCATGTGGGTGGACACTCCACTCACAAAATGGCCCTTCAAATTTCTCCACTCAAAACCCACTCAAATTCCCATTAAATTTCCACCAAATTTAATGCAAACTCTCATTAAATAAAACTCTTTATTTTATTCAGAATTTTGTCAATTACTTTAATGACAAAAATTCACAAATAACCCCTTGCTAGAATTCTATTTCACATGCATAACCACTTTATGCAATTTCACCCGAAAACCTGTTTGGTATCTAGTGAAATAAATTCGCGCTTGTTCATTCTTTTCGGCATGAAACTTTTGCTCCAATTGGATGTCGGTGTCTCTTAAGTGTGTCACCCTACGGTTCGCGAATAATGCGGACATGATCGAGACCCTCTCGGATCAATAATCGAAGCGGATCCGAGACCCATATCGACTCCACACATTCAACGATGACTTTCTTGTGATCGTCGGAACCTTTTACGCTAGTATCTTAATCTTTTTGTTTCGCGATATATTACATGTCCGAGATCCGATCATCGGTATCTCCATACCTAGTTTGATCTCGTTACCGACATGCACTCTTTTCTCGTTCCCGTGATATAACATTCTAGTGATCAAATCACTTGCTTGCAAGCTAATCAATGTGATATCACCGAGAGGGCCCAGAGCATATCTATCCGTCATCGGGATGAACAAATTCCACTCTCGATCCATGGGCCTCAACATAACACTTTAGTAGTTCTGAATCCATCTTTATAATCACCCTGTTACGGTGTGACGTTTGATGTTATCAAGAAACTCTTCCGGTGTTAGTGATTGACATGATCTCATGGTCTAAGGATTAGGATCACTTCGTAAGTTGTTATAGCAATATAAACTCAATGACTTTGATCGTAATGCTATACCTCGGATGAATGTTCATCACACCATTACACTAATGTTGTGATCCCGTTATTAACAACATCCAATGTCCATGATCAGGAAACCTTGATCATCTTGTTAATCAACGAGCTAGTTTATAAGAGAGGCATAACTAGGAACTTTCTATTTGTTTATTAAACACACATGTATTAACGTTTCCGTATTAATACAATTATAGCATGCAAAATAAACATTTATCATAAACAAGGAATACGATAATAACCACTTTATTATTGCCTCTCGGGCATATTCCCTTCAACTCTCTCAGTGTGCCATTCAGAATAATTAATCATCATATCATCCAGGAGCTTTATTTCGGCTCACAAAGTGATGACATAAAGGTACCTCTAGCAGCCGAATCCAACAGGTTTCTTGAAGAAAAATTCAGTTCTGCATAAAAAGTTTGGATAATCATCCAAGTAGTCAGTCCATGAGTGGGGAAATTCTTCACTAAAGATTTCATTCTTTCACAAGCTTGAGCAACATGTTCATTATCAAATTATTTAAATTTAATTATGTCACTTCTCATGGATATAATCTTAGCAGGAGGATAATATTTTCCAATGAAAGCATCTTTGCATTTAATCCAAGAATCAATACTATTTTTGGTCAAAGATAGTAACCAATCTTTAGCTCTTCCTCTTAAATAGAAAGGAAACAATTTAAGCTTAATAATATCTCCATCTACATCCTTATATTTTTGCATTTCACAAAGTTCAACAAAATTATTAAGGTGAGCAGCAACATCATCAGTACCAAAACCAGAAAATTGCTCTTTCATAACAAGATTTAGCAAAGCAGGTTTAATTTCGTATAAAGTAGCTTCAGAAACAGGTGGAGCAATAGGTGTGCAAATGAAATTATTGTTGTTTGTGATAGTGAAGTCACACAACTTAGTGTTTTTAGGAGTAGTCATTTTTGCAAGATTAAAGCAAGCCAACAAAAATAGCAACTAAAGTAGGAACTAATTTTTTTGTGTTTTTGATAAAAAGAAGCAAACCAAACAAAGCAAAAAAACTAAGCAAAACAAAAACAAAGTAAAGAGATTGGTTGTGAGAGACCCCCCTTGCATAAATCTTCTTTCTCCCCAGCAACGGCGCCAGAAAAGCTTGATGATGGCTCAGTTGATGTGAGCCTGTTGGGAACCCCAAGATCAAGGTATGATGAGCATAGCAGCAAGTTTTCCCTCAGTTATGGAACCAAGGTTATCGAACCAGTAGGAGAAAGAAACCACTTCCGAAGGTGTTTCTAGCAACGTGGAACCTACACACAACACAACCAAAATACTTTGCCCCAACTTATTAGTGAGGTTGTCAAGCTTACTGGTTTTGTTGAAAATAAATGATTAAACGTATAGTATGGAAGAAAGTAATTGCTTGTAGTAATTGCAGAAAGTAAACAGTAGATAGAATATCAATGGGAAGGAATGGACCAGGGTCCACAGTTCACTAGAGGTATTTTCTCCATAAGATAAATAACATGATGCGTAAACAAATTACAACGGGGTAATTGACAAATAGAGAATGCATAACAATGCATGTACATGACATGATGATCACTATGAGATTCACTTGGGCATTACATCATGATACATAGACCGTAATCCAACTGCATCTATGACTAATAATCCACCTCCGGGATATCATCCAAACAACTCTCGGGTATTAAGTTGCAAGTAACAGATAATTGCATTAAGCAAAGTGTGTAATATAAACAATACAATTGCCCTTATACAAAGGATTGTTGTTTTCTCCCTAGTAGCAATAGCACATCTATAATCTTAGAAGTTTCTGTCACTCCCAGATTACTATAGGCATGAACCTACTATCGATCATAAATACCCCCTCTTGGAGTCAGAAGCAAATACTTGGCCAGAGTAACTACTAGCAATAGAGAGCATGCAAGATCACAAATAACATAAACATGATAGAACAATAATCAGTCTGACATAATACTCAATATCCATCGGAACCCCGCAAACACAACATGTAGCATTACAATAAGATGATCTTGATCATGATAGCCAACTCACAAGATCTAAATATGGTGGCACAAATAGGAGAAACAACCATCTAGCTACTGCTATGGACCCGTAGTCCAAAGATAAACTACTCACACATCACTTCGGAGGCAAGCATGGTGATGAAGAAGGCCTCCGGGATGATCTCTCCTCTCCGGCAGGGTGCCGGGAAGAGTTTCAGCTCCCTCCCGATCTAGGGACGACGGTGGCGGTGGCTACGTACTTTTTCATGGAATTTTGATCTTGTCTTTAGGGTTTTCATCTCGGGAGGGGGGGGGGGTTATATAGGCGAAGGGACAAGAGGAGCGGGAAATCTCGGTGGATGGTGGTTACTCTCGGCGAGCGTGGCCGCCGGAGGACATAAACCCAAGTTTTTACGCTAGGTGAATTTGAAGTCTGAGTAATACAACTAAATGTGGAAACCCATATGGAGCTCAAGCTACACTAAGCCTTTTTTTAAGAAAAAAATTGCACTTCAAAAATTCAAAAAATAAAATGTGCTCATCTGACTCAAAGTTGATGTCCTACCAACAACCATTACTGCTCTTAGATCTATGGCCAGACATATTAAGCCCCAGACCAAACATGTGTTAAGTGCCTCTAGGACATGTGCGAGCTAGGTTCCAAGCGTCGTCCTCGACCAAGATTCGCAGTCATCTGGTCAAAGTTTTAAAATGTTAACCGCGACGAATCCAATGGTAACCTAAGTTGCGGTGCTATCCATGAGTACAGTACTAGATCGGAGATGGAGCCATAGAGAGAGTAGCTGCACATAGATCCGCCGGTTGCATTTAGCTAAAGCTAACGCTAACGGAGAGAGAGCAATGAGAAGGTGGGAACTGGAAAGGACAGTTCAGAGCCCTGCCTGCCTGCCAGTACAACGTTGTGCCGCAGCAGCAGAGAGAGACATGGTACCACTCACTAGGGTCTAGTATGGCTGATGACTCAGTATGAGGAAGTTAAGGTTGCACGGGAGGCTAGGCCCAGCGAGCTGCCTGCTGGAGGGGATGGACGGACGAAGGAGATGAGTCCGGCCAGTCCAGGAACTGTTGCGGTGAACAGGGACGCATCGATCGCCCCGGTGGGAATCCATGGACGGGCTAATTATGGAGCAGAACATGGGCTGGTCGATCCCGTGGAGTCAGAAGGATGCGCCATACGTAGGCGGCTATAGCAGCTAGAGAGAGGGAGCTTTTCTTCTTTTCTACTAGGGGGCTATACTATACGGCGTTCACTGTGTCCGAACGCATGCATGCATGCGTGCCTTGCCCCCGTCAGATCAATCAGAAAACAAAATTCAGTATTCTCAAAAGTATACAAATCTGCTTGCTCGTACAGGCCGCTATACAGTGGTACCGTCACATCACACATGCATGGGCACAACATAGATAAAGCACGAAACATGTGTCATGGACTCATGTAGTAGCAAGGATTGGTCTCTTTTTCTTTGGGCTCGACGACGTGTGAGTTCAGTCCTGTCACAACCTTCTCCGTTCTAAACTAACTGTCTCAGCTTTATCTAGATAAGGTATACTATGTTTTAGTGTGTAGCATGATTTATATTTAGCTAAAGCCGAGTCAATTAATTTGAAACCCAAAATCTAAGGAGAAAACGGGTCCTTCTTAGTCTCTCGGAGCATATACAAATATAAGTTGCCAGGTCATTTTTCATTTTTGTAAGCATTTTGGTTTTTTTAGGTTTTGCGGATTTTTTCCAGAGTGTTCGATCAAGGATCATGTGGCCGAACAGCTCGCCGCGCATGTTCTAAATCCCTCACGTTCGCGACGCTAGCTCTGTTCATTTGAAAAGGAGAAAACACATGAGTGCTATATTTTTTAGAAACACACACTCACCCATGAATGCACACACACGTCCTATCCTAAAGTCATCTTGCTATCGGAAACGTCATCATCGCCCACTAAAAAGTACTCCACCGCATAAAATGTCAAACCTGAGGTTCCTAGACATCACACTGGAATATATGCGTACTGTCGATCTCGAACTCCTATTTATTAAGAGCTTTGTGAACATAATAAAGTAATAATTATTATATATCACGTTAGTTCGGACCCGACTGTACGTGCATAGCGTAGCATAGCATTATGGAGTCATGATCGACATCCACCAATGTAGCAGCTACACGTACGTCCTGTACGCGTTTCGGCGTGTATATCCTTGTATCTACCCCCGCTGGGGGCCGATGCGCGCGCGCCGTCTCACATGGCAGCGGCTACAGCTAGCGCTGCCGGCCGGAGCAAGAACGTCGTACGTGCGTGCGTGCGTGCCGCTGCATGAGCTGGTGGTTCAGTCCTGTCACACCCTTCACAGTACGCCCCGGCCCTGTGCCACTACAATCTACGGCGACGCGATGCTCCCATCCCAGGGCATGCCATGGCATGGCATGATCTGGATTCAGAGAACGGCAATGTCACAAGACGATGTCGGATCATCGTCGATCCAGCGTACGTACGTACTATACCCTTGCCAATAAAGTGCAGGATCCAGGTTTTGAACGCAGGCGCTGCCGAAAGTCGATTGGGTCGTCGTCCGCTTCTCGGCCCCCCGGGACGTGGTCGACACTGTTCATGGGAGTCGTATCTACAGCAGCGAGTATGCGACGTTCCATCACGCCGCGGCCCGCCCCGCACTGGAGCAGTGGAGTTATCACTGCCGCTCCAGAGAACCGGCCTGCTGGCCCTAGGTCGAGAAATCATTCGGATTCACTCAACTTCAAGCATCCAGAGAAACAGTTCTTTTACCTCATAATACAATTAATATCCCGCTATTCTGGGCTCACTTGCTTCAAAGGAATTTCATTAAAAAAAGGGGGGGATTTTGATCCTTCGGATTATATTTTCTTACGTCTCTTGTTTTATTGGGCTTATAGCTCCTATGCGACGTCTTTACGTGGAATTGGAAGGAAAGCGACATCGTTGAAAAGAATAGCTCGCATGCGACGAATGTGAGGCAACTAATATCCCAGGGCCACACGGGCCTTAAATCGGTCGTAAGGACACATTTAACTTTGTTCCAATATTAGGGTTAAGCCAAACCGGTTGGTTGGGACAGCCAGTCAAACCAACCGCTTCCGACCGAGAGCGTAACACCGACTGTAGCTTCCCGACGGTGGCGGCGGACCTCACCCATCGTTCTCGGCGGCGCGGCACGGCAATTAATTTAGGCGGCGGCGCTGCTCGTTTCAGCGAAGGTGGTGAGTGCCATTTGAAAGCTAATTCCTCTCCCATTCTTCTCAATTCGAGATCTGAGCGTGCCCATTGATGCTAGATTGTGGAGGCGAGGTGTGCTGAGCAGGCGAGCGATATGGAGCATGGAGAGGGACTTCTAATCGGTATATCCGTATCTCTGCACTTAATTTCTCTAAGGTTGAGCTCTCTGTTCGCTTCCGCTAGCTCAAAGGCCCGCCAAAAACAGGGAGATGTTGCGCCAAACCTTGAATTTCATCAATTTCTTTCCTCTAGGGCTGTTTTAGTTGATGGCAGACGCAGATCATTGAGAGAGACACGGTTGTTAAATGGGAGGTGGAATTAGAACATGTTGATCCCCAAGAGCTAATAAACATGGGAGAGGAGGCGTAAGGAAAATGGTGGAAAAAATTGGGGATAGTGTGGTTTGGGGGCGAGCAAGAAGTTTTTTGTTACGATTTGATGATTGCAAATGTGACTATGTTAGGGTTGAGACAGGGAACATATAGTTGATGAAATCGATGAGAGAAACGGTTGGACAAGCAAAACTGTTCTGTTTTAGCGAGCTCATTGATCTAAAACGATTCGAGGGTTGGATATGTGGCCTCAAGCTGGCTGCTCAGATGGTCGAGGATGATTGGGCTGCACAAAGGCAAGTAATGCCTATACTTACTGAGTTGGAAGTGTTAACAAGGAGGATGATGATGCTAATGCACAAGGGGTGGCTGCAGATGGTAATGCACAAAGGATTGTAAATGTTGATTGGAATTCAGTTGAGATACATGACCACACTGATTTGGTCATTGCACCAATAGATGACATTGAAATGGCAAGGCTTTTTGGCATTCCTATAGATAGCAGAGACAAGGAGAAGAAGAGGGATGAAGCTGCAAATGATGGTGACAACCATTTAAGAGATGAAGAGGCGATATAGATCTAGAGTTGTTGGAAAATCTGCAGTTCATGTAGATGATGCACATGATGATGAGCTAGTAACAGTTTATGACAAAGAGGACCCGTTATTGAAGTTGGGAGATTGTTTCAAGCATGGATGAATTCAGGATGTGTTTCAGGACATATGCTCAAACGTGAGTTTGCTACCAAGACTATGTGGTGATAAAAGAAGTTCTATGCAAAATGCATAGGTTATGATGGTGGTGCCAAGCCTTGCAAGTGGTATATATCTGCTAGACGCCAACCTGATGGAAGGACAATAAGAGTGAATCAAATTCCAAAACCTCATACTTGCATTACAAGTTCTCAAACAGTTACAAAGATGACATCACAATTATGGGTTGCAGAAAAGATCAAGCCCATTTTAGCCACAACACCAAACAAGACCGCAAAGAGACTGAAAATAGACTTGGAAAAGCGACCCCATTAAGCTGAATTATACTACAATTGTGGAAGGCAAAGCAAAGGGCAATGAAAGAGCTATATGGTGATTGGGCAAATACCTTTCGAATGCTTTATAACTTCAAAGCGAAGTAGAGAAGAGGTCACTGGCGGTTGTGGAGATAGATAATCTTGAGGTAGCGGTGATGGGAAAGTCTTCTTCTCTAAATTCTTCATGGCTTTAAAGCCTTGCATCGATGGCTTCAAAGCAGGTTGCCGTCCATATTTGAGTATAGACTCATCTTTCTTGACGGAAAGTGGAATGGTCAACTAGCGATGCAATGCTTTAGATGGACACAATTGGATGTTCCTGTAGCTATTGGCATGTTTCAGATCGAGATGAGGCATCATGGACATGGTTCATGATGCGATTGAAAAGATGCATAGGCCGTCTCTCCATTGGCGGTGCACACAGATGCATGTAAAGGCTTAGAAAATGCAGTGAAGATTGTTTTCCTCATGCCGAGAGGGAGTGCTTCCATATGTGGATGAATTTGATCAAAAATTCGGAGGAGATGATTTTGGACGATGTGGCCAGCAGAAGATCTTACACCAGGCGACACATTCATATCACCTTGAGAAGATTAGGCGGCATGCTCGAGGAGGATAGGGTCAAGTTTTGTACATGGTTGGAAACCTACCATTCTATTTTATGGTACAGTCTGGTTTTAACACTGCCATCAAATGTGATCATATCAACAATAATTTGGCGAAAGTTTCAACAACAAAGTGAAGGAGTTAAAAGACTTGTCCATGACATGGTTGACCAGATCAGGATCATGATCATGAGGTTGTGGGAATTGAGAAGAAGGCTTGGTGATGTTCTTCAAGGAGATAAGCTTCTGATGTTGTGCGGTGGTCAACAGAGCAGAAATCTTGCACATTTGCGTGTTGAGAAATCCTCATTGTGGGGTCTTTGAAGTCGAGATACAAAGATCGGCAGAGGCATGTTGTTGACACTCAATTGCATGAATGCACATGCCTTGAGTGGCAACACACTGGGAAGCCTTGTGAGCATGCCATACTTTTCTTGGCCTCCAAACACAAGCTAAATATGCACCCATATTTGCATGAGTATTATTCTCAGCAAAATTCAAGGCTGCATATGGAACACCAATTCCAGCACTTACAGATCAGTCTCGGTGGCCTGAAGTGGACATTCAGTTCTCCTTGTGTCCTCCTTTGATGAAAAGAAAGGTGGCAGCCCAAGCGAGTAGATTCAAGGCTTGGTTTGAGAAAGGTGGGAGCAAGAAGGGAAAGAAAGATGAAAAGAAAGATGCCAAGCCAAAAGGGCCCAAAAGGTAACAAGAATAGATGCAAACTCTGTGAAGAACTTGGACACCGAGTGGCTCTACCAAGTGCGATACACTGCTGAAAAGCCAAAGTATGTTCATCCAAAATCTATCCCATTTCTTGTTGATGATTTTTCTCCCCACTAACTTGCTTGTTTTCGGGAGGAAGCGTGGAGAAAAGGCCCACCTCTTGTTGTTGATTTAATGCCGGTGAAAAGGGCAAGAATCAATGGCCAAAGAAAGAAGAGAACTAACCAGATCATGTTTGGTGCTGCTGAGGTGCAATCTGAACTTGTTTTGGAGGATGATGTGCAAACTGTTGAGGCTTTAGGGCACACCGTTTCTGATTTGGAAGCTCTGGTGCAAAATGAGGGGCAAAATGAGCCTGTTGTTGAGGCTCTAGTGCAAAATGAGCCTGTTGTTGAGGCTCTGGTGCAAAATGAGCCTGTTGTTGAGGCTCTGGTGCAAAATGAGCCTGTTGTTGAGGCTCTGGTGCAAAATGAGCCTGTTGTTGAGGCTCTGGTGCAAAATGAGCCTGTTGTTGAGGCTCTGGTGCAAACTGACCAAGTTGTTGAGGCTCTGGATCATGATCATGAGGTTGTTGAGGAGGTGCAGGAGGTGAAGGAGACTCTTGGACGTCCGTGGGGAGGCCGATGGTAATGGTAAGAAAAGAAGAGCATAAACCTATTGTGTGGTGTGAAACTTGTGAAGGAGAAGAAAACGAGGGGTAAGAAGAGCCAAAAGAAATAGACATTTGTTATTGTAAACATTTGTTATTGTTGTAAACATTTGTTATTGTTGTAAACATTTGACACTTGTTGTTGTAATAAT
Organism: Avena longiglumis; assembly: GCA_030063025.1. Lineage (NCBI taxonomy): Eukaryota > Viridiplantae > Streptophyta > Magnoliopsida > Poales > Poaceae > Avena > Avena longiglumis. The sequence goes on from CP125976.1 coordinate 537,326,310, forward strand.
TTGGCACTTGTTGTTGTAAACATTTGTTATTATAATAATTTGTCACTTGTTGATAATTTGGACAAAATTCAAATATGATGGTAAATTTGAATTTCAACATATGTAGCTATGTCACTTTTCTATGTTTGTATGAGCTTCCAACGTTTTTTCTCATATGTACAATACAACTCATCCTCACCCTGATCCCTTTTGTGAAGTACAACTCACCCTCACCCAAAATGGGGTAGAAATGGGCTCCAAAGCTAGGGTAAACCACCCCATTTCTAAGCAAGTTTTTTTTCGACCATTTCTAAAACCAAGTTAGATATTTTTCCTCAGAACTATGTCACATAACATGACACCATGCGAAGGTTTTGTATTTTTTTGATTTTTTTTGAATTAGTTATGCACATTTGAATGTCTGGTCAAACTTGAAGGGTTTTCATAAATATTCTTAGCTAGGGGCTGAGGCTCGCAAAACTACCATTGGATCTCTGATGAAATAGCATGTTGTGAACCTAAAAATTATTTTTACAAAAAATCATCAGCATGGAATCATGTACTTGTAGTTCATATCTTACCCACTTCCAGCCGATTCGGCAGGATTTGTCTTTTCACCGTGGATGGAATAAAAGGTTTGAGATACTCACGTTGGGAAATTGTACATTCTAGGTGGTCTAGTATTTTTGAAAAATAGGATGTTACCATTTTGAAACTTCAATTTGGTGGTTGCTTCACAAATCCCCCTCTTTCTAAGACTCGAAAATAGAAAATGATTTTTCTGCGTCGAAAAGGAAAACTTTGTGCTACAACATTGTTAGTCATCCCATTATAGACATGCATGCCAAATATGGGCACATTATCACAAACTATGCCTTGATTCTAGCCATATCATTGGTCATTTGACGAAAGCCGAAAACCTCGGAGGAGATAGGTCATTTTGTGAAGGGTTTTTGAAATATGATCAATAGACCAAGTTTTATATTTTTCCTCACAACTATGTGACATAACATGACACCATGCGAAGGTTTTGTATTTTTTGATTTTTTGAATTAGTTATGCACATTTGAATGTTTGGTCAAACTTGTGAAACCCCGTTGACTGCATCCTAAACCCCGCTAACCCTAAGGCCGAATGAGGACCGTAGATCTAACCCTAGCGCGACACTGTGGCCGTCCGATTCCGCGGGTGGCTCTGGGCGATCCGTGGAAGGGCTTGTTCTGCAACCTGATTGGTTGGCGTCTCTCTTAGAAGGATTTCGTGGCTAGCTCTTGGCGATCCGTGGGATGGATGATTCTGGAATCTGATTGGCTTCATCGTTTTTACGTGCAACAGCGTGGCATGCGAGCGTGGCATGCGAGGGCGCTGGGCGGGGCGGGCTGCACCATGCGGGCATGCAGCTGCCCCTAGCGTCGCAGTCTAGCTATTTTACGTCCAACAGCGCTGCAGCGTATTTACTCCCTCCGTCGCATTAAATAAGTTTACGTGTAACAACTTTCTCCAATCAAACTTACTCCCTCGGGTTCATTGTAATAAATGAGACTTTGCATGATACCACATCTATGTTATTTTGGCTTGTGGATAGCCTTAGGCTGGTCATAGTGCTAAGTAACTAAGACTAGTAACTTGCACATGTTACTAGTTGATGTTACTACCTTCATAGTGGGTGATAACATATGTATGGTGTCATGCAAGAGCTAATTAATTAGGTTGTAGACTCATATGATCTTGGTTATGTGTGATGTTATGGTAACTAGCTAAGTTACTACCTCTCTCTCTTTCTTCATTAATTGTCATGCCATGTCACCAATTTGCCTAATTGGCATTGCATGTACATGCATGTTACTACCTAAGGGCATCCACTATGTGCAAAAAACCACACCTTAAGTCCTATGTGGCAATGCTTGTAGTCTACTTTATACATAGTGGAAGAAATAAGAGTTGTCCATAAGCTTGTAGGTGACCTTAAGCTTATGGGTTGTCCACAAGCAATAGAAAATAATTTACTCTCTCTTCCCTCTCATGCATGAGTATGTAGGATGAGACATGTGGGTCCCAGCTTATAGCTAAAGTTCACCTTATACATAGTGGAAGATTTTACAAGGAAGATGGGTCCCACCTTATGGCTAAAGTTTACCTTATACATAGGTGATGCCCAGTTACTCCCACTATGACTAGTCTTAGGGCAGTCTTATGGACTACTTTTTGGCTTGTGGATAGCCTTATGGACTACATAGTGGATGCCCAAGTGCATTGGAAAGGTAGAAGTACATTTTTTGTGGACAAATTTTGAAGCCAAACGTACACTTATTTAAGGACAGAGGGAGTATGCATGTCACTATGACCAGCAGAAAAAATATCAAAATCTAAAATATGTAATAAATATAACGTACAGCGTTGGCACACTCGAGACCGTTGGACCGAGCATGGCATGCGAGGGGCGCTGGGCGGGGCGGGCTGCACCATGCATGCAGCATGCAGGGTCGGGGGCGGCGGTGCAGGGGTTACAGTACGTCGCATCGTAGCTATTTTTTCTCTCTCTTTCGCATTGATCACGCCCGCTTCCCACACGCAACGCAGCGCACACGTCTCGTCTCGGCGTCTGGGCGGGCTGCACCATGCATGCAGCAGCTGCCTCTAGCGTCGCAGTCTAGCTATTTTACGTGCAACAGCGCTGCCCCATTAAATAAGTGTACGTCGAACAACTTTCTTCAGTCAAATTTACTTCCATCTGGTTCATGCGCCATACAAAAAGTCAATATTACTCCCACCGATTTTTCTTGCGTGTGCCAATGAACAACTACCTTGGACGTTTTTTTCTCTCTTTCGAATTAATGCACATGCTTGCATGCAGGGGCGGGGACGTCGCATCCTAGCTATTTTTTTCTCTCTTTCGCATTGATCACGCCCGCTGCCCCGCTTCCCGTCTCTTTCGCATTGATCATGCATGCAGGGACGCGTCTCGTCTCGGCGTCTGCGCCAACGCGACGCTGGATTCTCACGCCTTCACGCTCCGCCCTCAATAAATAGGCAAAACACCTTTGCCTCCTCATCTCATCTTGCCCTCATCTCTTCAACCTCGAGCCGTCCCTTTGCCTCCTCCCGCCCCCAAACACTCCGACCATGGCGACCTCCCCTTCCGCCTCCCTTCCGACGAAGAACTCAGCGACGAGGACAACCACCCGCATGGTGGAGCAGCCCACGCCGCCCCGCCCCAAGCGTGGCAAGAAGGAGAAGTCCCCGCCTGCCTGGGGAGACCAGGGCCCCATCGTCCACAACCCGTCCCCAACCTCCCGGCGGGCGACCTCCCTCAAAGCCCTCTTGGGCTAAGGCGGCGAAGGAGGAGGCAAGGAGGAGGCTCGCATGGCCAAGTGGGAGGAGAAGGCGGCCAGGCTTGAAGAAAAGGCGCAGACAGCGGAGGAGGAGCAACGGAGGCCAATGGCCGAGCCTTCCAGGAGCAATGGAAGGGAATGGGAGAGGCGCGGCGTGGGATGCGGCCGAATGCGGCTGACTGCACCGCCTCCACCGCCGATGGAGTAGGGAGTTAGGGTTTAGGGGCTAGCCCAGGGTTTAGGCGGGGCGCCTATTCCGCCCCTTCCCCTATATTATTGTACTTTTTTATTTTTATTGTAATGTTATCTATCTAATATAAGTAATGTTATCCCAATATTATCGGCCTTAATATTATCTATCCCTTGTTTCATTGCAATCATGTTTTATTTTTATTGTATTGTCATTTGTCAAAACACCCAAAACAACAAGTGTATAAAACAAAAGACACAAAAACAAGTTCATATAATACTCGTGCAATATTTATATATTTACAAGTGTATAAAACAAAAGACACAAAAACAAGTTCATACAACACATGGTTCGTTTTCAAATAAGACATTTACATATTTACATAATTTAAAGGAGCCCAAGTTATGTTAGTTAAATGGATATCTTTGGACTTCATTTATATATGTACTTTTGCAAAAAAAGATTGCAACCTGAGCACGAGTATCTGCAGATTCACACGTTCCTATTTAGATTGTAACGCAGTACTTTTTTTGCCCAATCAACATATAGTTACTATTGGGCTGGATACGTCCATTTTGGCATGGCTAGGTTATATTTGGGCCTGGCCTTTTCAATCCTCGTCAATTGTTTTTTACTTTTCAACCCTCCTCCTCGCACTGCAGCGCACCCACCGATTTGACGAAATCAAGAAACATCGCTTTCGAAAACAGCAGCTCAAAATTAGCCCGAATTTGTGTTGCATTTTATTCAAGCCAAAGACATAGACCATTACATCAATTACAAAGCATCACTCGAACACGATCGCTACTGTCTAATGACTAACGATGAGGAGATAAACTAATCCGAGAGAAATTACACAAAAATAAAAAAAACCGGCCATCAGATTCTTCTGCTTCTTCAATTCGATGATTTGCCTTAGCTGCTTGTTCATCTTCTTTAGCTCGGCCTTCACTTCCGCATCCACCGTAGTACCAGCGGAAATGGGGTTGCCACATCCCAATTGCTCCACCACGGACGGGTTTTCGAGCTCCCGGATGCTACCTCCACCCCAATTAAGCTCGATGTACTCATCAAGCCACTCAAAATGCCCACATTTTGGCAGTTCTCAAATCGTGAGATGAACCCTAAATCCCAAATTCGATGAAATGCATGAAATTTCCAAAGAAAAGCGAAATTGGCGCCGGAACACTCAGATCTCACCTTTCCGGCTCGGGCTTGCTCTCACACTTCACAAATTCCGACCAATGTTGCCGTTCTTGTCGGTGGATGTGACAAGCCGCCTGTGGGCGCGACGGGGCAATCGGGCACCTCCTCATCGGCACCGCACCATACCGAGGCCATGAGCGGTGGGAGGAAGCGAGCTCGACATCCTCGCCCGGCGTTGCGCACTTGCTCACCGGAGAAGAAAGCGAAGGGATGAGATGTGGAACAGTGGCGGGAGTGCTCAAAAGGGACGGATCGGGCCAACGGCTCTCTTCAACCACGGTGGGTCCCACGATATGAGGTGGACATCGTGAGTTCCGCCGTGACGTGAGAGGCATGGGTCCCATCTTTCAGGTGATTCGAACTCGTTGACGGTCTCGTGGGGTTAAGTGGAAGTGTCGCACGGGAGCTATTTGCCGCTTCAGAAGTGTCGTGTGCGAGCTATTCTTTTCAACGATGTCGTGTTCCTTCCAATTCCATGTAAAGACGTCGCATAGGAGCTATAAGCCCTGTTTTATTCGTAGGATTACTGGTTTCAAGGAAAATTGCTATCCCTTAAATTTCTTTTGATTCAATTTGATTTGGTAGAATTTTGATACTTATAAACTTTTCCTATTGATGTTATTCATTCATTCCTAGCATTGAAATCCTTAGAATTTTTCTAATTGCACCCCTCAAATCTTCTGTTATAGTTCCCTTTATCTTTTCTATTTTTTTGAAAAGCATATTTTCTCGGCCACTATATCGATTGAAGCAACCAGCCATAAGGTGGAGACTAGGGATCCCGGAGCCACCCTAAAGATGTCGTGAGGGTCTTTCAACAACTCCCCCTTATTTCTTCAAAGGTATATATCAAACATTATCTGATGCAAATTTATGTAAGTTATTAACCCCGCTCATTTAACTCGACATGACTCTTAGCGCTCATTGTCTCTATTGATATATAGAAGCCCTAGTTTATTGACATGGCCGGTACCGGAAGGACTACCTTGGAGTCGGCAGGAGGTTTCGAGACTACAAAACCGCATACACATCGATACACCATGGGACGGACGATCACACCTTGTCGTCGTCGTCCTCCAATTTTCCACTCACTCGGCTGCTCCTTCCGCACATACCGGTGCCGGCGAGGACTCCTCCTTCCCTATCGTGTGTGTCTTGTTGCACCTTCTCCTCCTTGCATCCCACAACACCTCCTCCTTGGCGCCACCAGATCTGGTCGATGAGGATAAGAGGAGGAGGTTGAGGACTCGTGTCATGCCCTCATGCACTGGATGCAGATATGAAGCTCTCCTCCCACAAGTGTCAACTTCTCCTCGCCTATCTTCGGGTTGAAGATAAGCGCACCTTCTAGGGTACCTCACGGAGGGGAGAGAAATGAGGCATGACGCAGGTGGAGGTCCAGGACGATGACACTTGGTTTACCTAGGTTCATATTTGACTACTGTGGTCGGATCCTACGTCATGCTATCAATCACTATAATTGCAATAAGTCTGACGGGTTAAAGAGATTATAATATAAGTGAATCCGAGAATGTGCTGCTCTCAGGCGTCTTATGTAAACATCCGATCTAGGGTTTATAAGGAAGATCTATCCGTTTATGATACAAGCGGTATAATGGATGGACAACACTAAGTCTTGTAACCTAAACCTTCTATCATCTTGGCCTAAGTCGCCAATGCCTCCAAGATTCATGCAGCTAGATAGACTTTCGTCTTCTCTTGTCTATTGGGTCGCCCGATCAGCCTCCAGCTCTATCACCAATGGGCCACCATGGTATTCAAGTCTTGATTTCTACCAGGAGTATACACGGAAAATATATCCCAACACCGAATGTCGGGCCTCCTTGATGAAACCATTCATAGCCGGGAAGAGGAAGAGAAATAGCAAAGGTGCCCTCATGTTCCAAATACGTGTCGCGTTGGACGAGGCACAAGAGAGATTAGACTCTAGGAGCATCATCATGTCTAGATTGGAGAGAGTGAGACTATAGTGTTTTTTAGGATTACGATGCATATTTAAAGCCGTGAAAAACACTGGCAAAAGATATTTATTGGAGAAGCATGCAATCTCTATTTGCACACCTTAATTTTCCTAAAATGCACCCCAAATATTTTTAATCACTCTTTTTAATGATAAAGACAAACCCAACATTTATTACAAAGGTAGTAACTGTTGTAGTCCTCTATGGTCTCCAAAATAGACCCATCATCAATTGCAGCATTGTCCTAGTCTGGCATGTCCCCGTCTTCATCATCATCATCGTATCTACATCCCATTTCTGGATCTTCACCATCCTATTCCTCTGCAGTTTCATAGTCAGGCTCAAAGTTCGAATCAACAAATATTCCTACTTTCCATCCTATCAGGATCGACAGCCTTATCTGGATATGCTTTCTCATCATCATTGCCGAACATAAAATACTCCTTTATTACTGCCCCCACCCCCCCTCCCCACACACACACATATTTCTATGTCTTCTCCCATTTCTATCATGCTCAAGGACAAGTTGGACTGTTTCCTCGTTATCCGTAGAGAGGATGATTTGTTATGAATGGATTGAGATGTTTGCGGTTAAGATAGTCCAAAATCATTTACGATAGTCTCTTTCCTAGTCTCGTTGTTAACAATATAGACAGAAATTAGCATAGTCCTCGTGCTCAAATGTTTATCCCAAGCTATGGCCGGTGCCTCATCGGTCCTAATGTATTAGAATTTATGAGAATTTTTGTGGTGGCACCTGGGTAGGAATTCCTCGTTCTGGATAATTGGAAACTTGCCAAATTTCATGTACAAATTACATAGAGTTAGGTATGTTGTCCACTGCTAGTCAATAGTCAATTATACTGTAGGGCAAGATTTCAGTTTGACACCCGTGTCGTATCTCCAATAAAAATATGGAAGCGACAAATTTCTTACGGTTATCACCACATATCTTTGCAATTACCATGTGACTCGAATCGCTAATTAGGAAAGGCAAAGATAGAATTATAGTTCTTACCCTTAAGGTAGGACGGACGCTACACCGAGCTTTGTTCCTCGCGTCCTCTTCCCCTATGTTGTCATCACCCATGTTCTTCACCCTTGCAGGATCCATCATTGCGCTCTCCAATCTTATAGGATCCACTTATTAGATTTGCTTCACATGCACCGTCGTAGGTGTGCAACTAATGACCAGCTCACCCTTTTCACTTCCAGCCGCATGACCATGCCAGGAAAGGCCCTAGATGGCACCTACCAGGTTCGGGGCCAGGTTTGGCACCCCATACCTGCATGTCCCTTATACCCTCCCTAAACCCGCCGTCGGGTCCAAAATTCCACTAGAACCACGACCCGGTGGGTTTGCAGGTACCCGTTGGTTCTGCATGATGCTCATGAGGGAGGATGGCGATGGGTCACTGGTTGCAGGGAGACCAGAGTAGAACCATGAGGACGAGATCGAGGCGGTGGCTGCCGACGGTGGGGACAAGAAAGGTACAACAAGGGCGGACTGGGAGCAGTGTGGGAGGGTGGATAGGCAGCATCATGACGCGATGCACAAGGACAAACGGCGCGAGGGTGGGCTGGTGACGGTGTAGGAGAAGCCACGAGGGAGAAAGTGAAGGATATATGCCCTAGGGGAAAATAATAAATGGGTCTATTATCATATATCATTAGTTCATAATAGGTTTATATCATGCTATAACTGTATCAAGAAGAAACATTGATACCTGTGTGGTATATAAACAAACCCAGGTCCCTAGTAGCCTCTATTCAACTAGTTCATTGGGCAGCTGATGATCAAGGTTTCCTGATCATGGTTCTATTAAAGCCAACTAACAATGAAGTCATATCATAGAGGATGATGTGATGGACATTTCCCACCAATGATTGTTGTGGCATGATCACGTCACAAAGTTCAAGTTGTGATAATTAGAAAACCTAGTGATTTGTTCTTCAGACCGTGAGACCGTATTTAATCACTATCACCCGAGAGTACCTTGATAGCATCAAACATCACTCGGTAAAATGATGAGCATAAAGGTGTGATCGGGTACTTCAAAGGGGCAGGTTGAGGCATATGTGTCAAAAGTGAGATTTGTATATCCGTGTGATGGAAGATACTCTGGGCCCACTTGGATAAGTTACATCCATAAGTTGCGCAACATTGACTAGATCACGGGGATATCACTTATCAGAACGAGTAAAGTAGTAATTGTCGGTAACGAGGTTGAACCCGACAAGGTGATGTCATTGATCAAATATCGGACAATTCAAGTATCGCAAAGACAAAAGGAATAGGACACATCGTCAATGGTTCGACGCGATGGTGATTCGTGGAGTGCATAGGGGTTAATATGGGCATCCTGGTCCTGCTATTGATCATTGATGGAGATCATGTCTGTGACATTCTCGAACCGTAGGGAAACACGCTTGAGGGCACTATGATGCTTGGAGATCTTCTTGTAATATGGAATCATAAAAGGAGAGAGAAACCAAAATTGTTTTGGAGAGATCCGAAGTTGTTCGGAGGAAGAAAGAAGGAAAATGACGAAAGGAGTTTAGGATAAATGGAAATTTATAATATGAATTTATTATATGTTAATTGCGAATTAATATATACTAAATAAATATTAAAATTAAAATTTATAGGGCGATTTCCTCATTAGGAATCAGCCCAAGAGGAATCCATTCAAAAAGGGAGAGGAAAAAACAGCACACGGCTGCGCTGGTGGGCCATGGCTGGCCCACCTAGGCGGGAGAGTGCACGTTGGGTGCTGCACGGCGAGGCACTTAGCCGATGCCTCCGCGGACAGCAGCCACCCGGCCCACCCGGGTGCGGGGCGTGCAGGATGGCCCGTGTGCGGGATGGCGCGTGGTGGGCCATGCCAAAGTCCCACCCGTCCACTGCCTCTTCGTTGCCCAGGCCACCGCGGGTTGCTGGTGGGCCGCGCGCTGGGATGCAAGACTTCCCGGCCATCGACGCCACCGCTGCTCGCATTTCTGGGCCAGCGTGGGGTAGGTGAGCTACCCGGCCACCGCCTTGAGCCCAGCCGGCCGGATCCCCTTCTCCCTTTTATTCCTTGTCTTTTTTAGTCCCACATGGAACACCCAAAGGAGAGATTTCACCTCCCTGCACCTATATAAAGGGGTTCCCATGGGAGGGATAATATACACCAATTAATTTATTCTCTAAGGCACTTTTTCTTAGAGAAAATCCCCCTCTCTCTTATTGCCTTTGCAGTTGCACGGTCCCAAGAAAGGACTGTTCACACAAAGTCAACAACTATGTGGCACGCCGTTGTGCTGCAGGGATTCCAGCCAGGAGTTCTACTTCCGCAACCTCGACAGGGATCCGAGCCTGGGAGTCTTTTTCTTGCATCGTATGTGTGTGATAACTCGGGGGAGCTTCCAAGAGTGGAAGCCTGACCATCGTGCAAGGACCTGTACAAGGGTTGACATGCGAGGAGCTTCGCGACCTTGAGGTCGGACATGTACGACCACATCATCCACGCTCCTGCATGAGCGTAACGCTCTCTCGATCTTCTAGGGTATGTTATTGTTGTCTTCCTCTATTACTGCATTACTAATAGATAGATCCTTAGGCAATTAGGGTGTCCTGCGTAGTAAATTTTTTATTTTCTGCAGCGAAACCACTTAAGTGGTATCAGAGCCTGATCTATGCATAGTATGCTAGTGCGGATAGACACATGTAGAGTGTGGTCATTCATACCCTATTTGTTACCTTCCCATGTGTATTTGTTATATCGCGGTACTGTGAAATGAAATGGCGCAATCGACGTGCAGTCATGAATACGCCGTAGGCGAGTTTTTGGTAGTGGGGATACATTTGCTTTGTAGGCGTCAGGACCTCACTGAGGTATTATACTGGGCGATGTATCCCATGGGTTTTGCCATCTTTGGGTTGTTCGACCACGAGGGCAGTGCTGACCACTTGGTGCGTGGCGGCGATGTAGAGCAGCATGGGCTCTCTCCTTTGGCGTTACCAGTACCGGATATGTAGAGAGTAAGCGCTTGAGGTCTTCGAATGCCTCATCGGCTTCAGCCGTACACTCGAATATTTTGGCCTTGCGGAGCAGTTGGTAGAAGGGGGGCCTTTTCACCCATGCGGCTGATGATCCTGCTGAGTTCCGCGATTCGCCTAGCTAGCTGCTGGACTCCTTTGACGTTCTTCGGCTTCTCCATGGATAGTATAGCCTTGATTTTCTTCGGGTTGGCCTCGATGCCTCTTTGGGAGATGAAGTACCCGAGTAATTGCCCGAATGGGACACCAAAGGTGCACTTTTCCGGGTTTAGCTTGATCCTGTAGCGATCAAGGTTGTCGAACGTCTCACAGAGATCGTCGACCAATGTTCGGATTTCCTTGGTCTTGACTACTATGTCGTCGACATAGACTTGGATGTTGCGACCAATTTTGTTCTTCAGGCATGCTTGCATGCACCACTGGTAGGTTGCACCTGCGTTATTTAGCCCGAAAGGCATTATGTTTTAGCAGAACACCCCGAACGGTGTGATAAATGTCGTCTTCTCTTGATCTTCGACCTTTAGTAGAATCATAGGGTAGCCTGAATAAGCATCGAGGAAGGAGAGTCTCCCGCACCCTGTCATGGAGTCGATGATTTGATCGATTCACGGAAAGGGGAAGTGGTCCTTAGAACAATGCTTGTTAAGCGCCGTGAAGTCCACACACATCCGCAAGATGTATGTGTCCTTCTTAGGGACCAGCACGGGGTTAGCTACCCAGGTGTTTTCCTTTATCTCCCTTATGAAGCTGGCATAGAGGGGTCTATTGAATTCGGCGCCAATTGCTTCAGCTCTGCTCTCGGACAGTCCATGCATCGTCTGCTTGATTGGCCTTGTGTCCAAAAACACGTTGAGTGCATGCTCGGTGAATTCCCTAGGAACTCTTGGCATGTCCGCGAAACACCAGGTGAGGATTTTCCAACGCTCATAGAGGAATTCGATGAGCATGAGTTCCTATGCGGAACTCAGGTTGTTGGCGATCAGAGCCATCTTGGTAGGGTCCATCGGGTGGACCTGCACCGCCTTGGTGTTGACTGTGGAGTCAAACGACATGTCAGGTGTGTTTTGCCTGGTGACAGGGGCAGGCTATTGTCTATTGACTCCTTCAGCCTTGTGAGCTCCTCCTACATGCCGAATGATAGGGAGATTCTATTTAATTCTCTATAACAGCTATCAGACTTGGTGAAGCTACCTGGAACGGTGATGAGACCGTTAGGCCCTGACATCTTTAGCAGAAGGTACGCGTAGTGTGGTACTGCCATGAATCTTGTGAATGCCACGCGTCCGAGAATGGTGGTACCGTGAGGGTCAGTCCACTACCTCGAACTCGATCCTCTCCTGCCTGAAGTTCTTGGGGGTGCCAAAGATGACATCGAGCCATATTCTGTCCAAGGGATATACTCCTTTCCCTAGGATGATGTCATGGAAGGTCGTGTCGGATGCCTCCAAGTTGCATAGCGGGATCCGCATGGCTGTGAGTGTGCTAGCGAACATCAGATTGATGTCGATGCCTCCGTCCATGAAGACGCGAATCATTTCGAATCCTCTGATATGCGCCTCGAGCACCTTGGTAGAGTGACTTGGCGAGGTATTTAGCGTGGGTGATCCGAACGGTCGAAGGTGATGCACGACTCCGAGCCACTGAGGTACTCAGGTATGGCAGGCAGAGAGGTGACAGACAGGTTGACCTGCGGGTGATCGTCTTCTGGACCCTGTTGGATGGATGTCCTTTTTTATCATCATAGCCCCCAGCGATCGTGGGCACGGCTCTGCTCCGTTATTCTGTGCCGGTGCAGCCGTAGGCTTTTCGAGTGCTCCGGGTGGCGGAGGCGGGGCTCCATGTGCGATGGCTCCTGGGGCCGGAGCGAATCCTGGGTTCACCGATGCGCGCCGCATTTGGGCGTACCCTTCGTGGAGCTTCTCAAATTCCCTATAGTCTTTGAGCATGTGGCTGGCTTTCTTCTTGCCATCGTGCTTGTCGATAGAAGTGGATGCTGTAGGGACCCGACAGTTTGTCGAGTGCAGATGGCTCATCATCGCGGTAGCGGCGCTACCATGTTTGTTCTGGCTTTCTGCTACCGCGGTAGTTGCTATTGTGATATCCGTTGTTGCAGTTTCCATTCTCGCGGCGATTGGCGTAGCCAGCCGCGACCGTATTGACCTCTTCACGCTCGTCGTAGACGCGCGCTCTTCTTTTCTCTCGGGATCGCGCCTACGGCCGAAGTCGTCCTCCTCATCCGAACGTGTTCGGTTGACAACATCCTCACCATCAGCCTAGTCATTGGCGATGTCCATCAGATGATTGTTGGTTTTGGGCTTGACGCACCCTAGCTCTTCTCTGAATTCACGGCGCCTTACGCCGCTGTTGAAGGCATCAATTGCTCTTTCCTCCGAGATGTTCTCAGAGGAATTCTTGATGATGGACCAACGATATATGTATGAGCGGATAGACTCGTTGGAGCATTGACAACAGGCGCGTAGCTCCTCGATTGAAGCCGGCCTCTTGCTGGTGCCTTTGAAGTTGCGATAAAACAATACACCAGCTCTTCCTAGATGCGTATGGATCTGTAGGGAAGGTTATTAAGCCAGGCTTTGGCCGCGCCCGTCAGCTACAGCTGAAGGCATTGCATGGCTTTGTTTTTGCTCCCACCATGGAGCTTGACCGACGAGATATGATCCTCCAGCTAGATCTTCGTCTCATGTACACCATCAAACTTCGGGTTATCCGAAGGGAGCTTGAAGCCTTTAGGCATTTGCGTTTGTTGTATGGCCCTGCTAAAGCACCTGGCGCCACATAGTTCCGTGTCTTCCTCTTTAGACTCTGTGGAGTATGCATGTTTTGCGCGTGATTTGTCGATATAACGTTGTGTGAGCTCGTCACGGGCTTCCTAGTTACGTCTCTTTCGCTGTGGGCTGCGGCAATGCCGCGGTAGGTCATGCTCCTCCTCGTCGGGTGATGGTGTGCGGCGTCTGGTGAATTTTACCGCATCTTTTTTCTTAGGATTCGGGGTTGCTTCTCAGTGTAATGCGGCTCCAACAAGCCCGAGACCGGCAATTACAGATTTATGGATTGCGTACCGAGATCCCCCATTGGTGGCGGGTTTGCTGCCAGATAGGTGGTGGCCACCATGACCGCGGCCTGCAACATCTTGGGCATGATGTTGCCCTGCGAGTCCATCGACATGAAGGACAGGTCGAGTGCCTTGGTGGCATCGTGTCATGTAGCGGGGTTCATGCGCTCCATACGGGAGCGGTGCTTGTGGTCGTCGTAGCCTTTCAAAGAGGATCTGCCAACGGAGGAGAGCACAGCCCATCACATGCTTGACTCGTCAGCTGCTCTCCTACGCTATTCGAGCTCCTTTTGCTGCTCAACTTTTCGATTGTGCTCCTTTATGTGGAGCCAATTATAGCCCATCAGCATGTCGCGAGAAGCATCGTGTGGCAGAGGATTGGTACCTCGCACAGCTTCCTGAACTCTTTCCATTGAGAGTCATTGAGATGGATCTCTTGTCGATTGTGATTGCAGCCATTGGCAACTTCATGTGCCCCGTTCCCGTTGGGCTGGGCCGGGGGTGGGCTGTTTCCTCCATTCGTGGCATTAGGAGCCTGCGGGTTGGGAGGGGAGACGTAGATACGGCTCCGTTGTCAATGTCACTATCGATGATGACCGCTCACATGTAGCAATGGGGGAGATCCTTGCTCCTACAACTCTTAGACCCGGAACCGTAGGTTCCTTCCTCCGTAGGACGGTCGCAGAGGTGGAAGTTGTAGCTGCTGCTGTCATCCGAGTCGCTTGTCAGCGATGATGAGCTGAGGACACCGATCGGCGGCACCCATGGAGCAAGTACGATTGTTAGAGGTACCACCCACTCTGGGAGGCGGATGGTGCCGATCTTGCCTACCTGGAAGCATAGGCCTACAAGCATCATGTTGACTCCATCTCCTAAGGAATCGAAGTCGCTGCGGGTTGTAGGTGAGTGGACGGTGAAGTCAATGGTGCCGAAGAGGAGGTGGTTCTCCGTAGCGGAGGAGTCGAATATCGGGGTGGATGGGGCCTTCACGATCGCATGATCATCATCCCCAGTTCCCACGGTCGGTGCCAATTGACGAGGGTTCGACTCAACAATGCCCATTGTTATGGACTTGGGTTTTGGAGAATGAGGGGAAGTTGGAGATCGCAGAACGGCTAACAGACTTGCAACACGGGAACACGAGGTTTACCCAGGTTCCGCCCCCCGAAGGGAAAACCCTACTCTTGCTTGTCTATTCTTGATTGATGGTGATGCCGATGATTACAAGGGTGCGCAGATGCAATCTGGCATGAGGTGTGTTCTAGGGTATGAGGTGAGAGAGCCTCCTCGTCGTGCCCTCATGGCATTTATATGGGGAGGCCAGGTATCGGGGTAGGTCGAGTCAGTTACAGATTAGGGTTAGCCCCTTTGAATTTCTATCTAGATTAGTCGTGTCCTCCAAGAAGTCGAGTTCTCTCCAGGCTTGGGTCATCCGAAATCTCCTTGGGCTTCATGATTATAGCTGGTCCTTCCTGCGGGCCTCCGTTGGGCTGGACCAGGTAGGCTAACATCAGGTACCCGTAGGGCATATCCATGGCATTAATATTATGCATGACTGGTTCCATGCTTGACATACGGCTTGTAACGTATAAGTGGCTAGCGGGTGTCTGCCTCTCCCACAGTAGTTGATATATCATCTACAACAGAAGGCCCTGAAAGGGGTGTAGTATAAACAACTATTGTATCCATATTGTGGTTGGAAGTTCATAGGTAGAAACATTCTATTGCGAAAGCCTAAACAACCACCTAAAATCTGCAATAGATAAAGTAGATGCTTCTAACTTTATGTTGCAGGGAAGGCTCTGTGATGTGATATGGTTACAGTCATGAATGAGGTAAGGTAGTTTACTTTTCCTATTACTAATTAGCATAGTAATAGTCATCTTGAAGATGAACGACAAGACCGGTGGCGTCATAGACTTGGCGTAAACCTAGTGACCTGATGGAGATCGTGTCGGAGTACCTGATGGAGATCATGGAGTGTGAAGACAACCATGTCACGTCACATTTAGATTAGATATGATTTAGTCTTTATGTGCATCCTTTTTGAGTGCTAGTATTAGATACACAACGGTATCATTTAAATAGGAAGATCTCTAAGTAATACCAATGTTGTGTTCTCCCTTAGTGTGCACCACCAAGAAAGTTCTCCGTTATGAGGCATGCTGTGATGATCGGGTGTCAGACATATTTGCGTTCACATATGGTGGGTGCAAGCCATGTATGCACAGCTAATACACTATGGTTGATTTGGCAAGCCTAGCATGCACAGGCATGGCCTCAGAACACGGTGACCGAAAGATCAAGCACGAGTCACATGAAAAATGTGATCAACGAATATATTCCACCCTGGCAGCTGCATCAAAGGCCGTGACGATCGAGGATGATGTGGTGTAAAGGGGTTGTGTAGTCGCTAAACTATCTTTAGGGATGATAGTTTAAGTGGGGGCTATTTTGATAATATGATTTCAAATTTAAACTCCAATTATGAACTTAGTCTAAGTCCTTTTGCAAATGTCTTGTAGATTATGGTCACCCTCTTGGTTCAGGACACCTTTGGTCCATTTATGAACGGGGGGGGGACTTAAGATAGATGGATTTAATTTCATCGACTGGTACCAATTCTTCACAAGGATCCTCATAGAAAACCATCTTCTCTATGTCCTTTGTGAACCCCTGGAAGATTTCCCCGACGACTTTGACAGAAATAAAGATGTGACTCTTCGCGACCACTGCGACACATTTATGGTTGCCAAGTACACCATTATCCATGCCATGGAACCTAGCTTGAGAATACCCTTCCATGGAATTGACACATATGATATGATCGATGGATTGAAGAGCGTGTTTCTAGCTGAGGTTAAACACATGCAACATAAGTACATGAAGGAGTTTGTCTCCATCAAGATGGAAGAAAACTCAAGCTTGGAAAGCCATCTGGACACCATGGAAGAGCTCCATGAACATATTAAGGATGCCATGGGGATCCAGCTGACTGAAGACTTTGCCATATTTGGGGTGTTGCATTCACTTCACCCTAGTTGCAAAGACATCGTCACCTATTATGTCGCGACAGGAATACCGTATACCTTTCGCGATTTCATATTCAAACTAAAGACTACCAATGTCAAACCCAAGGTGGGGATCAATGTCAACGGAGAATGTATATGTTGATATACAAGTAATAAATGTTTCTATGAAACAATTATGCAGTTTCAAGTATTGGATACTTATCCATGGTTTTATTGAAAACATGACCCTTTGCATGAGAATTGCTGATGGAACGAGGCACTCATGGCGTGATAACGGCATGCAATCTGGTTGAAGGCCGACGACACTCCTTCCTTCAAAGTTTATCATTATGATTAGAAGATTTGAATAAAAGCTTTATAATCGAGTTTGTGAAACGTATCAGTGTGACTTGCTTGTAATGAGACGGTTATTCATATTAATAAGATACAATTAGTTGTTC
The DNA here is from genome assembly GCA_030063025.1 of Avena longiglumis. Taxonomy (NCBI): domain Eukaryota; kingdom Viridiplantae; phylum Streptophyta; class Magnoliopsida; order Poales; family Poaceae; genus Avena; species Avena longiglumis. The sequence continues at coordinate 537,343,583 of CP125976.1, forward strand.
TTTTTCTATGAATAATTTTTTTTATGATTCACATGTAATTACAAACAAGTTATTCTAGTCCTTAATCTATATGATAATAAAGCATTTATGAAATATGAAAATTGCCAAAAAGATATCCAAACATGAATCTGAAACTATTTGAATTGTTCAAAGATTTTCAGAATCAAGGTAGATATAAAATTAACAAGAATATCAAAGTCTTTGCAATTTGATCCAAGTGACTTTGAATTCAATTTAATAGCAAATTGACATATAAGGACTTGTGAAAAAAGTTTCACAAATTATGGTGACTGGACTAATCAAATAGTATTGATATGTCTAATACATCATAATCATAGTGTATAAGATACATATGGTCCGAAATAAATTCCACTGGAATTAAGGTTAGATATTAAGGTTAAAGATTGAAATAGTAAACACTCAATAAAACATAAGGAACATCTAAAGATTCACGGAAATAGCAGCATATGAGATATGACAAGCTTGAGTTTCTAGAGATTTTGATAGTTTGAGATTGTTTTGAATAGTAAGTATTTGTGGTGTGTTCTTAGTAATACCATGAATACAAAATTCTAAATGAATACCCAAAGAAGACAAAACACTGTATTGTCTTAGTGTGGTACTTCTTTGAGAAAGTGTCTTCTTATAGAAGTGTTAATGCAAGGGTATAAGTGTAAGCAAAGGTTTGACCTAACCTCTGAACTGTTAAGTATGTAGAATGGAACATGTTCCGAGAGACAAACTTTACGAAAAGAGGGAAACTATGATGATACGATCATAAATCTTTTAGGTAATACTTTATAAAGGTAGGATTCAATATTCTGTTATGCCACTTGTAGAATATTCATTCTTTATTTACTTGACTATTATTGAAATAAGGCATACCTACGAACTACAAAGAAGTTTGATGTACCTAAGTACAAGAAATGACTTAGAGTCATGAAATCCCAAATTAAGTTAAACTAGGTGGATATGCGCGCTTCGCCGCGCCGCCTACAGTCTATTTGGCAGAGTACGGTAGTTGTATTGTACTCATTGCTGGTAACATATTTTGTTTTGTTTGTGTTACCATAAATTAAATATATGAGCATGTGGGGTTAAGTGTTTTAATCGATAGATAAATGTGTCATCTACGTGCTAGACATATCTAAAACTGAGAGAACTGACCTTAAATCGCAAGAAGCGGGTCCTTATTTCATATTGAAGCTCATAAGCAATATAGGGGTACCAGTGTTTCTTCAAATGAAAAAATGTACATCGAGCAAACTTCAAACGAAAATACATCGAGCAATAGACCAAGTTCAGTACAACAAAAAACTGGCATATTTCATGATCAAGGTAAAAAACTAATGATGTCAAAACAAGCTAACTTATAAAGATCACACGGTAAACTTGTTTGACTGCCTCAAAATCTATTTGGATTGCAGAGTTCCAAGGGAAGTTACAATTTTGTATTCAATGCTTATAAGTGGTTGGATTATTAAATGATTAGTTTAGTTAATATAGACAATCAGATTACATATATACTAATTTTCTATGTTGGATTTATACTTGATATATTCCAAATTATTCACTGGTTCAATAAAATTTAGAAAAGAAGGTATGGCTGGAAGTTGCCACAAATCTTTACGTAAAAGCAATATATAATATGTAATCAAGTTTGATAATTTTTGTACATCAAAATGAAAAATAAAAATTATAGACCCACTTAGTCGATGGAACCTGCTTGTTTATTAATCCTAGAGCATGCTCCAAGTCAAGGGCACTAAATTTTTTGTTAACTCGCATAGAAATTGTAGAATAACGTAGAACATGTATCAATTTACATAAGCATCTCATGTATTCTCTGAGATATGCTAATATATTCAAAATCAAATTCAGTTGCAGAGCCTACGAGGGGCCAAAATTAGCTTATTCTGCTTTGTTTTAGAAAGACATACATGTTAATTATCAAAGTGACATGAAACGTAACAGTTTCTCGCAAGACGCGACCATTTCTCACCCTGTTAACGCTCCATGTTTTCCTTTGAGCGATTATTTCGTTCGGTTACTGTAGATTCCAAGTTCTGGCAAATTGCTCTGCACCGCTTCATCGCATGCTTCGTGAGCCTTCTCCTTTTCAATTCCTTCTTTTCTGCCATTTGTCCCTGATTTTTCCAGTCAAAGCGGTGAGGATGATGCGACATCTTCGCGTAGTCCCGCATAGGAGCGTCGCTCCCTCTCTCTCACCCCCACCGTCCCACACTCTCACCTCCTCCTTATATTCCTCACCACCAGCAAAGTGTGGCGACGGACAGGTGCACGAGGTCGGGGGCGATGTTGAATCGGTATTGGGCAGGTTCGACGCGAGGAAGCAGAGGCGGCCGACGCTGGATGCGGGAGCTATACGGGAGGCAGTGACATCGTGAGTGGAGGGGCGGAGGGAGCGGAGGTGAGAGGGGGAGCTCGGGAGTGAAGGGGCCTTCTCCTTTTCAATTCCTTTTTTTGTTCCATCCATTCCTGATTTTTCAGTCAAAGCGGTGAGGATGATGCAACATATTCGCCTAGTCGCGCATAGGAGCGTCTCTACCCGCGTCACCACCTCTCTCGCACCCCCACCGTCCCACGCGCTGACCTCCTCCTTATCTTCATCACCACTGGAAAAGCACGGTGGCGGATGTGTGCACGAGGTCGGGGCGATGTTGAATCAGTACTGGGAAAGATTGAGGCAGGGAAGCAGAGGCGGCCGACGCTGGATGCGGAAGCTAGATGGGAGGCGGTGGCCTTGTGAGTGGAGGGGCGGAGGGAGCGGAGGTGAGATGGAGAGCTCGGGAGTGGAGGGACCTTCTTCTTTTCAATTCCCTTTTTTGCGCCATACGTCCCTGATTTTTCCAGTCAAAGCAGTGAGGATGATGCAATATATTCGTGTAATCCCGCATATGAGCGTCTCTACCCGTATCGCCACCTCTCTCTCACCCTCACCGTCCAACGCGATCACCTCCTTATCTTCCTCACCACCGGAAAAGCGTGGTGGCGGGCGGGTGCGCGAGGTCGGGGGCGATGTTGAATCGGTACTAAGAAGGTTCGAAGTGGGGAAGCAGAGGCGGTTGACACTGGATGTGGGATCTGGACGGGAGGCGGTGGCCTCGTGAGTGGAGGGCGGAGGGATCAGAGGTGAGAGGGAGAGCTCGGGAGCAGAGGGGGCAGCACCCATTGCCGGGGAGATGGAGGAGGGGTTGGGATGCGCGGAGCTCGGGACTCGGGAGCTCAGGTGGAGGAGAACAGGGTCGAGATAGGGTGGGGGCAGGGACGGGAGAGACCAGCCCGTAAGACTTTATTCAACATCTGAAACTGCATGGTTAAGATGATTCAGAGTGAAGATCAAACGACCAGAAATGCGCGCGCGAGCAGATGGCCTCAGATGGCTCGCTTTTTCTCAAGCTTATAGCTATAGTATAATTTGAGATTATGAAGTAAAAGTTACTTGATCCATTAAGTAATGGAATTTACTTAATCCTTCCCATTAAACTACAAAGTTGAAAGGATGGAAATGAAACTTAAATGGAAGACATAAAGGCTCAATTTTTCACAAAAGGATGTTTTTGACAAATGCTTAATGTCTATTGGATTTAATCAGCAGATAAGTCCAATTTGGAAACTGGCAAAGGACTATTCAAAAATGCAAAGTCTTCAAGAGTTTTAATAAAAGGTTGTAACTAAGTACAACAGGAAGATTTTGACCAATCGAGAAATGTTGAAGTCTTATAGAAGAAAATTCTTGATTTGATGTAAGACCAAAATAATTTTGGATTTTCCAATATTATCGAGAAAATTTTGTGAATTGAATGGGAGCTAAGAATTTTTTCAAAGAGAATATGTGGACGACATATTTGAGTGGGAGATGAGTCACATCTGAGAATATCAAATATTGATGAAACATTTGAATGGGAGCATAAAAATGTTCTTGAATATGAAGTTGACAAATTGGTGAACAGTGTGTTGGGCAATAGAAATTATTAGATCATTAGATAAAATTATACATAATGTGACCCATGTTCTTAGTTGTAAAGAACAAGATTCCAGGGTAATTTCTGAGTTAATCACTGAATCAGAGTTAATTTTAGCACAAAGAAAGCATGATGAGGATTAAAGTTGCAAGTATTGCACTTTGTTTAAACTATATCGACATAGAAGTATTAGGATATTTCAATATTAGCAAGTATGATTTTGGTTCAAGTGTATTTATGGATACACATGACATCTTTAAAGATCATCACTTGTAAACAGAAGTCTCACTTTGTCACCAAAATGCTACAACACATTATATGATAATGGTGTGAATGTCAAAATAGGTGACATTAATGATTTGTAAAATAGGACCTTATGAATCGGGTAAAACAGATTTAGGACATGTAGTCCTCCATGAGCAAGCATGATCAATAAACGCATATGAGATATGGTTTATGATTAGTAGCAATGCAGCTAGATTATTTGTACTCTAGTGTAAGTGGGAGACTAAACAAAATATGCCCAGAGGCAAATACTAAAGAGGTTTATTATCATATCTTATTATTTTATAATAGATTTATATCATGTTATAACTGTATCAAGCGAAAACATTGATGCAGGTGTAGTATATAAACAAACCTAGATCCCTAGTAGCCTCTATTCAACTAGTTCATTGGACAGCTGATGATCAAGGTTTCCTGATCATGGTGCTATTAAAGACAACTGACAATAAAGTCATATCATAGAGAACGATGTGATGGACATATCCCATCAATGATTGTTGTGCCACAATCACGTCACAAAGTTTATGTTGCGATAATTAGAAAACATAGTGATTTGTTTCTCAGACCGTGAGACCATATTTAATCACTGTCACCCAAGAGTGCCATGAGAGCATCAGACGTCGCTCGGTAAAACGGTGATCATAAAGGTGTGATTGGGTACTTCAAAGGGGCAGATTGAGGCATATGTGTCGAGAGCGGGATTTGTATATCCGCATGACGGAAGATACTCTGAGTCCACTCAAATAAGTTACATCCATAAGTTGCGCAACATATGACTAGGTCACGGAGATATGACTTATCGAAACGAGTAAAGTAGTAAAAGGGACAAGACAAACATCACATAGCTGCGCTGGTGGGCCTCAACTGGCCCACGCAGGAGGGTGAGTGCGCGTTGGGCGCTGCACGGGGCAACACTTGCCCGACGCCTCGGCGGGCCGCAGCCACCCGTCCCACCAGGGTGCGGGGGCGCGCCGGCAGGCCCACCCACCCGCTCGTCAGAATAAGGGTCAGAACAACGACTAAGCACGATGGGACCCACATATAACAAACCAAGTTAACTAGATGGCAGTCGACGTCAAACAAAAGCGGAGGTATAGATATAATGAATTCACGATTACTGATGGTATTTTTTCAATTGCCCAATTCGTAATGGCAGGGTCATAATAATTTATGTGAGAAACAGTCGTATAAAACCAAAATTCTATGGATCATGGGCTGTTTATAGCATTCGATGTGGACAAATATCGGCCCAACGCCGAAAACACTGCCAAAATTATATATAACTTGTTTATATGGGACCTTCCTTTTTAGAGTTGTTCTTAGCCATCTTTGGGTCGATGATGTCCTTTGTTAATGTGAAGGAAAAAAACGTAGGGGTGCCATTTCCTCATATTTTCCGTCTGTTTATTTCATCATTTTTTGTTTTTCCTAAGCTCAACAATATGATGTCTCCACGTCATCTTGGAAGTTGTCCATGTCAGCTCGGCACAGCAGGAACGCGCTACCAGTAGTGCTACACTTACCGACCAGATGGTTACGGATTTTTTTTACGGGCTGACATGTCAATTAATTAGCATCTGCAGGAAATTTCTATGGGCCAACTGCATGAGATTCCATCCAATACTATTTTTTACAATCAATACCGCCACCAAGAGAGGCGAACAAAGGAACTAGCTAAAACCCATCTAGAATTTCGTCCTTCTCGTCGGTGACGTCGTCAATCTGTTCCTTCTTCAATGGCCCTAGGGCCTTAGAGGTGTGGCGAACCATGGTCTGTTGCCTGCGGAAGGTTCTCTATTTTTTGTTTAGCTTGCTTTTAGTGTTTTTTCTTTGAAATATTGAGGTGACGGCTCTAAAGTCAGAATAAGATCTTTTCCGTTCTATCCTCGCTCTGGTCACTACATCAGATGCAATATTTTCCAACGGCCAAAGGACTGCCAAGAGCCATGGCACACAACGTTTTTCATATTTTCAAAAGCCCTCTTGTGTTTAAGAAAGCCGACAGTGCCATCGCTACTTATGCATACATTGCCAACAACCTTGTTAGCCTAGGTGTCCGCAATGCCATTGTGAACGTTAATTATGATTGTACTCTCGCAAATTGCTATTTAATGTGTGACAAGCATGTCGGTGAATGGGACCAAGTCACCGCCGCTTCCATGACTTTTTTGTCAAACTTCATAATTTCATCATATAAAAAAGAATTAATGCAGTCTCATATCTCTCAGCTCACGTACGAAGAACAGAGAAAACGGGCATATGTTCAAATCTGATTCTCCAACCTGCACCTAACCATAAATCCACTTTAATCAAGAAGCCCCTTTGATGTCACGTTGTAATAGGTCCCCCAAGATCCGTGGATCAGCCCTGGATCTATGTCATGGGCTTCTCTATCAATGACGAGCTTCGTGTTGGGCTTCCACCGGAGCAGGCGGAAGCCAACGCTCTCTCCTGTGTGATTACTTAGTTCATCATTTCAGTTGTCTCCTTTTTGTAGATGCAAATTTCTCATCAAAATCAAGCTAATTGTTTTTTTGTCTGATCACTAGACATAGCTTCTAAGACATTGCGAAGTTAATGGTTTTTTTCTATTGTTCTAAGCATGATATTCATATTATTTACTGATTTATGATACGTTCAAATGTGTTGTGTACCAAACATATAAAAAAAGGCCTAGATGGCCAAAACAACGCCAAGAATGACTACAACTCGACACCACACGATACACAGCACATAGCGCCAACCCAAGATACACGACTACAAACAACCGCCTTGCGTCACCACCTACCGAGGAGGCTAGGGGCGGAGCATAGAGCCCCCAAACCGTATCACATCCGAAGATGGAGACCTCGGAAGACCGACCCCAAGGCCAGCCGGAGCAACGTACTGCACACTCATAGCACCTAGAAGAATCGGCAAGCAGATGGCAGGAACCGGCCAAACCAGAAGAGGTCTCCGACCAAGAAGCACCAACAAAGGAGTACATTGCGCTCTGGAGGCACGCACTCTGAGCAGCCGCCACCGTTGGCACCATCCATCGGGACTCCTCAAGCAACCAATGCACCAGACTCCTCAAGCAAAAATTGTGCTGCATCTATTTTCAGTTCTCTAGTAACGGGCATCTCTACGTAGCAGGAAATGTTATTATGCTACAAATGCACCAGATTATTTCTCCGTAAATGTTTTAGAAAACATGTAAAGTTCACCATGTTGTCTTCGTTGGAGTTGAGATGGAGCTCCAGCGAATCTGAGTGTAGAAGAGAAATGAGGAAGAAGACAGACTTCTGGAACACTCTGCATTTCTCATCAGACCAAACCACACAAGTATATACAGTTTCACACTTTTCACTTCCGCCCCTTATATATCATACTATCACACCTAGCACCTACCAATACTCTCCCTCAAGATGGGGCAAAGATGTTTATAAGCCCATCTTGTCACAAATTTTCAAGGACACAACACTAACACCCTTAGTTAATACATCTGCAAGTTGCTCTCCCGATTTAACATAGTTAACCTGAAGTACTCCTGCATATAGTTTTTCTCTAATGAAATGTCTATCGATTTCGATATGCTTGGTTCTATCATGTTGGACTGGATTATTCATAATATTAATTGTGGCCTGATTATCACAACAGAGTTGAAGGGCCTCCCCTATGTACAATTTTAGTTTAGTAAGAAGCGGAGCCACATCAGATCACATAAACCAGCCGCCATTGACCTCAGTTCTGCTTCTGCTGTAGATCTAGCAACTACGCTTTGTTTTTTGCTTCTCCAGCTAACCAAGTTCACCCCAAGAAAGATGCATTAGCCAGAAGTAGACCTTCTGTGTTCCAAACATCCAGCCAGTCAGCATCCATATATCCCTCTATCCTTAGGTGTCCATGGTTTGAAAATAAAATTCCTTTACCAGGGAAACTTTTAAGGTACCGCAGAATCCTATTCACTGCTTCGATATGAGTTGATCGAGGGGCATGCATGAATCTTCTCACCACACTGACAGCATATGAAATGTCAGGTCTAGTGTGTGACATATATATTAATCGCCCAACTAGTCTCTGATGTTGCCCCTTATCAACAGGATGGCTAGAGTCTGCTACAATACGATGGTTCACCTCGGCCGGTGTTGCAGCAGGTTTGCAATCTATCATCCTAGTTTCAGCAAGTAGATCAAGAACATATTTTCTTTGCGAGAGATATATACCTTGTGATCCATAGGCCACTTCAATTCCCAAGAAGTAATGAAGAGGTCCAAGGTCCTTGACTTCAAAAGACCTTGCCAGCATTTTCTTCAAGCTCCTAGTCTCCTCCTCGTCATTCCCTGTAATTATAATATCATCCACATAAACCACAAGTAATGTAACCTTGTTGTAATTATTCTTATAAAATAGAGTGTGACCTGCATTGCTTTGATGATAGCCAAAAGAAAAAATCTCTCTTCAAAATCTTGCAAACCAGGCTCTAGGGATTGTTTTAGTCCATAGAGTGTTTTTTGTAATCTGCATACTTTACCCTTAGTTTCCCTGCTATTAAATCCTGGTGGGATTTCCATATATACTTTCTCTTGAAGTTCTCCATGCAAGAACGCATTCTTAACATCCATTTGATAAAGTTTCCACTGGTTATTAGCGGCAATGAAAACTAAAACTCTTATAGTATTCATCTTTGCTACAGGAGCAAACGTCTCACAATAATCTACCCCATAGGTCTGACTATAGCCCTTTGCTACTAGTCTGGCCTTATATCTTTCTACCTTCCCATCAGGATTTTGCTTTATAGTAAACACCCATTTACATCCTACAATCTTCTTATTAGCAAGGAGAGTGGTGATTACCCAAATATTGTTTCTGTCCAGAGCAGCCATTTCTTCCAACATCGCTTCTCTCTAGCGTGGATGTGATTTAGCTTATTGCCAGTTCTGTGGAATAGGCTCCGCATCATCTAGTGTTGCAATAAAAGCTTGATAAGAAGCTCCAATTGATTTGTAAGACACAAAGTATGAAACATTATATGGTGACAAATTTGAAGGTAATTTTCCTGCTGTAGTACGAGGATGTTTCCTATGTGCAATATGTACATCTGGATCATCATACTCAGGACAGATATTACCATCCGATGTAGATGACAATGGGTGTCCGAGTAGACTGATTTGTGTCCGAGTGTTCTTGTTCTTCAGAATCATGGTCCATCGAAGTGGTTTCCTCCCCCTTGACTTGTTCTTCCACTCTTAGCCGCCTTCGTGAGTACACTAGAAGTTCCCTTCTCTCATTTGGTATAATTTGTTGTTCTTCATGTCTTGGTTTAGGTTCAGGTTCGGCCTCTAGCAAATTGTTTGTCTCCACTGAGATGACCCCAACTACCATCTTCCCTGATGTTGTATTATTGTAGTCTCCTTGTTTACCTCTCCCCATCTCATTTCCTCCATCTGCAACCTCGTTAGCGAACATATCAGGGAATACATCAGTTAAGTCTGCTAATCCCCCATAGTATGGTTCATGTTCTCTAAACACAACATCCATACTCACAAACATTCTTTTTTCAGATGGACACCAACACTTGTACCCCTTCTGTTTACCAGAATATCCTACAAAAATGCATTTTAATGCCCTTGGGTCTAGTTTACTTACAGAGGGTCTATAGTCCTTTACAAAGCAAGAGCACCCAAATACCTTTGGCGGAACCACATAGGTATTCTTACCTGTGAGACACTCTATCGGTGTCTTGTAGTCAAGCACTCTTGTTGGCATCCTGTTTATCAAATATGCTGTAGTCATTACTGTCTCACACCATAAACTTTTTGGGACATTTATTGCAAACATTAGGCACCTAACAATCTCTAGGAGATGCCTATTTTTCCTCTCGGCTAAGCCATTCTGTTCAGAAGTGCCTAAACATGTGGTATGGTGCACAATTCCATGACTTGATAAGTATCCATCCAGTTCCTTATTCACAAACTCTGTGCCATTGTCCGAACGCAGTACTTTCACACAAGTGCTATACTGAGTTCTGATCAAATTATGAAAATCTTTAAAGCATTCAAACACCTCATTTTTACTACGCAATACGTAGACCCAAGTGGTTCTGGTACAACAGTCAATAAAAGTTACAAAATAGCGATATCAATTTAAAGATACTACCCCACTAGGACCCCATACATCGGAGTGGATAGTTTGAAGTGGTACATCACTTCTATTATTATAAGATGAATACGAGCTTCTAGTCTGCTTCCCATACTGGCAAGTATGAAAAACTAGCTTCTCCTTAATAACCTTAGAATATAGATCAGGATATAGTTGACTCATTGTGACAAAATATAGGTGTCCTAGTCGACGGTGTTGTAGTAGAAATTCTTCTAGTGGTGTAAGTGGCAAGGCAGCAGCCACCGCATGATATGCATCATTGTCCAAGTAATAAAGCCCATCGTGCAAGCTCCCCATCCCAAGCTTTTTTCTAGTCCCAAATTCCTAAAATATGCACCCATAAGGGAGAAATATGGCTGCACAATTCAGATCCTTAGTAATACAACTTACTGATAAGAGGTTCAATGGGAATGAGTGAACATGCAGTACATATGGGAGCGTTAGATTAGAGCCGCAATTAACTGTTCCAGACCCAACAACCATTTGTGTTGATCCATCTGCAAATTTTACATTTTCTTTGATTTTACTAGGTATGCAATGAGTAAACTCTCTATTTGAGACAACCATATGTCGTGATGCACCAGAATCTATAAGCCAATGCGTATGGGCACACATATTATCACATTTGGTAGTTCGGAGGTTATTACCTGAGAAGTTGGTAGAGGCAGCGGATGCAGATGTCTCCGACGGTTGATTTTCCCTTAGGTTCAGCCCCTTATATTGGTGCCATTTCTCAAACTCATCAGCAAACATCTCAACTTTGAATACCTGAGACACCTTGAAAGAACATGTGTGCCCCCATGTGTGGTTTTGGTAATTAATGACAATCTCTATGGACTAATGCTTGTATCAAGTTGTACTTGTAGGAATTATCCATAGGCAATGCTTGAACCATATGTTGGCTTCAAGGTTTGGAGAAGAAGAAAGTGAAGAGGATCAAGTGGTGACCAAGGTGTTCAAAGAGTTATCCACAGATTGGTCATGTGAGAGTTAAACCTATGGCAAATATGTCTTGAAGAATAAGATGGATTAATATCTCTGGTGCACCTTCAAGGCATCAACATAATGAAGAAAAGAAGAAATGATGTACAAGCTAAAGATGTGCAATATCTAGAAGATCTCATGGTTGAAGCTTTCCATCCTCGGTGATCATGGATCGATGAAGACAAGGTCAAAGTAAAGGTTTCCCCATGTTGTATGGGGGAGTAACTTGCAAGTCTTCATCAAGAAAGTGCGTACAAGAGCAATCAAGAAAGGTGTTCCATCTTGAGAAGGACAGGACCGTCTACATCATAATTAAGTGGAATATGTGCAAGGCAAAGGTATGATCTTGATAGGGTTTCTCTCTTACCGGTCTCGGGATGTTAGTTGGGGAGACCGGTTTATAGGATAGACAACCGTACTATCAAGAGGGGCTCTCAAGTGAGTAACTCGATCATATCCTTCAGAGAGAGCTCAAAACTTTGCATCATCCTTTCTTGGTTGTTATTTGGATCTTATCCATGTGAGGTTCTAGAGCTTGTGGCAATATTCATAACAAGCCCTAGTTAATCAAAAACGGATTTCCCCTTTATATCTTATTGCGTTTTTGATCTTTGAGGTTTTCCAGTTTCTCCCCAAGAGAGGTATCTCATTTTATAATACATGAAACGTTCTCTCGCCAGGATAGCCCTTATTGTCCTGTTTCCAACAAAATTGGTTTCGGGTCAATCGGAGTTTCCAAACTCTAGATATCGCCTTTTGAAGTTTGCCTCTTATTTGGATCTGACCGGAGTCTCTGGTCTGCGTGGACCGGAGTCTCCGGTGTAGTCCGGAGTTTCCGTATGTGTCTCCGGTGGTAACTTCAGAATCAGGGCTGGGACAGACTGTATGGGGGTCTGGAGCCAGGTCCGGAGGCTACCCCGGAGTCTCCGGTGTTTCCTCAGTTTGGAGTCTCCGGTGTTGGAAGACCGGAGTCTCCGGTCTTTTTGGGTCTTGGATGGCCCAGGTCATTCAGATGGGCGGTCCAGAGGCTGGTCCGGAGGTTGGGCCGGAATCTCCGGTGTAGACCGGAGTCTCCGGTCTGACGTCTCCCCAATGGGCAGAAAACGGTCAGAAATCTGTGGGCCTATAAAAAGGGGCCCTTCTTCCCCAATGCAATAGCTCGAGTTTTACAGGCTTTCTCCTCCATTCTTGACCCTCTTGAGCTTGCTTCCCCTTCAATCCCTCCCTTGATTCTTTCATATACTTTAGGGATTTGAAAGAGGAGATCTAGATCTACAATCCCACCAATCCATCTCTCCTCTAAGTGAGGGGAACATCTTGGGATCTAGATCTTGGAGTCTTTTGTGGATTTCCTCCATTGTTCTTCCTCTCTTATTCCCCCACAAGCTTTTGTAGCTTTGGTGGAATTTGGGAGAGAAGGATTTGAGCACTACTTGTGTTCTTGCCATTGTATTTGGTGCATCGGTTTGAGTTCTCCCCGGAGGATTTGGTGAGTGAAAGTTGAGAAGCTTTTTACTCTTGGGTTCTTGGAACCCTAGACGGTTTGTTGGTGTTGCATGTTGTGGCCTTGGTGGCATTGTGGCCTTGGTGGCTTTTGTTGGGAGCCTCCAATTAAGTTGTGGAGAAGTGCCCCAACCTTGTGAGAGGTTCCGGTTGCCACCGACAAGTGCATCGATAGTGGAAGCGTGGATCGATCCCATTGGGGTGAGATTCACCGGAGAATAAGGGAGGCCTTTTGTGGCGTTGGTGGTTTGATACCACCCCCTCTCCAAACGAGACGTACTCCATGTTGGGAGGAACTCGGTAAAATATCGGTGTCCCCGCGTGCCTCGGTTATCTCTATAGCCGAGCTCTTTACTTATGCACTTTACATTGTGATAGCCTTCGTGCTTGAAGTAATATATATCTTTCTATCACTTTGTTGCTTGTATTGCTTAGCATAAGTTGTTGGTGCACATAGGTGAACCTTAGTTGTTCTAGGTTTGTCTTAACAAAGTAAACACTAGTTTTATTCCGCCTTTGTTGAGCCACTCTAAGAAAAGTTTTAATCACCTATTCACCCCCCTCTAGGCGACATCTATATCCTTTCACACCTCCTCAACTGTAGCAGAGGTATTGGCCCTCCCTACCGAACGCATACCTCTGCCACGGTTGAAACCACGGCCTTCAAATGGATGCCCACAGCACCTACCACGCCAGTCTTGACCTCGTCCCCTTCCCCCTCTGGTCAATTGTGGACAGGCCATCTTCATATGCCCTGGTTCGCCACATTCAAAGCATTTCTTGTCATCTAAATTTAACCCTAGTCTCTAGAGGTTTCCACCTCTTGCTACAAGAAGAGCTGAGCGTCTCTATGCTACACCATGTGATGTTGGTCCAGTGTCCTCTAGCTTTAAGTGAGTATCCTCACTTAATATTGCAAAGACCGCTTGCTCTAGACTTGGCAGTGTACCATTTCCATAGAGGGCCGCCCTTCTGTTCTGAAACATTGAGTTCAAGCCATTTAAAAAATCCCTGATCCATCTCTTCTCAATCCACTTGTTGAATTTCTCCACACATTTACCACACTCCAACTCAACCGGATCATAGTAATCAAGGTCACTCCAAAGCCTCTTCAGTTCAGACACATATTCTACAACTTTCTTCTCTTCTTGGCTTAATATCTGCAATTCTTTCTGAATATTGTAAGCTAACATCTCATTTCCCACTCTAGAATAAGTACCTTTTACAAGTCGCCAAATTTCTGAAACTTCCTTGATCCTTTCCACTTGCTTTGCAATCTGAGGTGAAACTGATCTTAGAATCCAAGATCTCACCAGGGCATTAGTCGCCCTCCACCTCTGACCCTCCTTTGAATCTTCTTCTAAGGGTTTCTTCACCGTTCCAAGAACATACCCTTCCAGCTTTCTCGAGACCAAAATGGTCTCAGCATGCTCTGCCCAACTCGCATAACTTTCAGATCCTTCTAGCTTCACATGTGGTACTTGCAGGGAACAGCCTAGACCTTTCATTTGAGAACTCTCCTCCCGATAGAAATGCTCCGCTCCCGTGGCGTTCCCCAGGGCGGCGTCGGGGGGCCCCCATCATTGCCGCCCAAGTTCTCCCTCCATCTCATATCTCCCTTCCGCCGTTGCCGCCGACGTGGACACGGTGGCAGCGGCCTTGGTGCCGAAGGCGCTATGGGAGGTGAAGGGAATATGCCCTGAGAGGCAATAATAAAATGTTTATTATGTGTATTCCAAGTATATGATAGATGTTTATTTTGCATGCTATAATTGTATTAATACGGAAACGTTAATACATGTGTGTTTAATAAACAAACAGAAAGTTCCTAGTTATGCCTCTCTCATAAACTAGTTCGTTGATTAACAAGATGATCACAGTTTCCTGATCATAGACATTGGATGTTGTTAATAACGAGATCACAACATTAGTGTAATGGTGTGATGAACATCCATCCGAAGTATAGCATTACGATCAAAGTCATTGAGTTTATATTGCTATAAAAAACTTACGAAGTAGTCCTAATCCTTAGACCATGAGATCATGTCAATCACTAACACCGGAAGAGTTTCTTGTTGACATCAAACTGATGGGTTTCGCGGCATAGTAAATCAAAATTTTCTACGGAGCGAACAGAGGGAAAGCCAAGATCTAATCTAGGAGATGCAAACAACGAGAGAGATTGGATTAGATCTTCATACCCTTGAAGATTCGCACAGCGGAACGTTCGTCGGAATGTGGGTGATGTAGTCGTACTCGCTTCTCCTCCTCGCGATCCGATCCAATCTAGCACCACAAGTGGCGATGCCTCCGTGAGATGCACACGTGCAGCACCTCGACGTCTCCTCCTTCCTCGGACCAGCGAGTATGGTGGAGAGATAGATTGGATCTACAACACGACGGCGTGGTGTATATGGTGGAGAATTTACCTGCAGGCTTCGCCACAAACAATCGGGAGGAGAGAGGAAGGTAGCAAGGCAGCTAGGGCTTGGAGGAAGGTGTGTTGTGGGGAGGCGCACCACCCCTCTATATATAGAGGGGGGCGGCCAGCCCTTGCCCCTCCTCCAAGCCTATCTCTAGTTTAAACAATTTAAACTCTCCCTTATCTAGAAATCCTATCTCTAGATTTAAACGATTTAAACTCTCCCTTATCTAAAAATCCTATCTCTAGTTTAAACGAGTTTAAACTTATCCAGGATCGGCTAGGCCCTATGGGGCCTTGTTCCCCTGGCCCAATGCGGCCAGGACACTCCCTCATAGGCCCATGCCCCCTCCCGGAAGGTGGGGCCACGTTGGTCCCCTTTCGGAAGGTTCTAGAAGCTTCTGGTACAATACCGATTAACCAGGAACAATTCCGAACTCCAAAAACTGCACTGCCTTATATGAATCTTATTCTCCGGACCATTCCGGAACCTCTCGTGATACCCCGGATCCCATCCGAGACTCCGAACAAAAATTCATAAACCAATTATCCAATCTATCCTAGCGTCGAGATACGTTAAGTGTGTGACCCTGCGGGTTCGAGAATATGCAGACATGATCTTCTATCAATAATCAACAGGGTGCAGGCACCCATATTGACTCCCACACATTCATCGATGATCATATCGGATGAACCACGATGCCAGGATTCAATCAATCCCATATATATATTCCCTTCGTCTCGCGATATTTTACTTGCCCGATATTCGATCGTGGTGATGCCATACCTAGTTCAATCTCATTCACAGCAAGTACTTTACTCGTTCCGTAATCCGATATCACTTTGTGATTAACTCCTTAACCACATGCTTGCAAGCGGTGTTGATATTGATTACCGAGTGGGCCCGAAGTATATCTCTCCGACTTGGGAGGGACAAATTCCATCTCGATACATACAACCCAACAGATACTTTCCGATCACCTGAGAGACACCTTTATGATCACTCTCTCATAGGATGACGTTTGATAACCTCAAAGCTTTCTTCCGGTACCAGGGAGTTGCATTATATCATGGTCTAAGGAATACAATATTTGACATAGGAAAAGCTTCGCAAAGACGAACACGATGACACGATCTAATTGCTCTGCTTTGTTTGGGTCTATCCACCATATCATTCTCCCAATGATATGATCTCATTATCAATTGACAACTCATGTCTATGGTTAGGAAACCTTAACCATCATTGATCAATGAGCTAGTTGTGGCATCCCGCAAAACCACTACTAGAAAATCGCGTTGTTTTTGTGCATTGCATCAGCATTACATCATCATGCATATTAATTTTACCTGAAACTATGTTGCGAAAGTCTATGGTTTTCTGAAAACTAGCCCTCCTTCTATTTCAAATTAAACCCCGGATGCTTCCGGATATTTTGTTGTCTAAAAACTATATACAAAAGCGTATTGCAAATTAAATAAAATTATTATATTATTTTGGTGGGGCAGTCGAACGGGCCGAATGACCCGAACGACCACCCCAGAAAAATTAAAACGGTCCACCAACCCGCCTTCTAAATCCTAAGTGCACCCAATCTATCCTACCCACCCCTCTGGCCACCTCACTCCCTCCTATCACGAGCTGCCACCTCAGCTACCCTCTCCCATCCACCAATCCCCAAGCGCCACTTGGTCCAGCCACTCCCTCTCTCTCTTCCTCTCTCTCTCTCTCTCAGCACACAGCGCGCCTGCCCCCGGCCCCACGCGCTCCCTGCCCCACACGCTACACACGCACGCCACCCCGCTACCCCACGCCCGTCCCCCTCCTGACCCAGGCGTCCTGGGCCCACCTACCACCACACCGCCGACCCTCCTTCCACCCACCGCTCCCTTCTTCCGTGCTGAACCGCCCCACCGGCCACCTCTCCCCACCTCTAGCTGGCCTCCCCCGTGACCACCCTCACCATGAGCCCGTCACGCCTCCCGTCGAAGCCACCCCTCGTGAGCCTCCTCCTCCGCTCAGCCACCAGGCCTCCTCCCTCCTCCACCGCCAGCACCACCCCGCCTCCCGGCTTCCTCCTTCTCCCTCCGCTGCTCCTTCTTCCCCGTCTGCCTCTCCCCGCTCGCCCCCGAGCTCGCCTCCGGCCGCCTCCCTCGTGCTGCTGCCACGCCGGCTCCGCCCTCACCGGCCACAGCTCCTGCGACCTCCCGCGCCTGGCCGCCGTTTTTCCCCCTCCGGCGCTCTCCGCAGCGGCTGCCTGGCCCTCCGCG
This sequence comes from Avena longiglumis, assembly GCA_030063025.1. Classification (NCBI taxonomy): domain Eukaryota; kingdom Viridiplantae; phylum Streptophyta; class Magnoliopsida; order Poales; family Poaceae; genus Avena; species Avena longiglumis. The sequence continues at coordinate 537,361,172 of CP125976.1, forward strand.
TCGTCCTGCTCTGGCCCGCTCGACGCCGAGGCCGCGCCCTGCGATCCGCTGGCACCGCCGGCCCGTCCCTGCCCCGCGTGCAGCGTCGCCGATCCCACTCCGTGCGCTGCTCGGCGACGTGTGCCCGGCGACCCTCCTGCTAGAGCACGTCCGTGACCCTGTCGGCATGCCTGCCTCCACCCACTTCATCAGCAGCAGCTTTGTTGGTGTCGTGGTGTCGTGGGGGCTCAAGAGCTTCTCTGAAGAAAGGATACGAGGTACATGGTACGAAAGCTCGCCATCGACCACGGCGTCGCCTTCATGGACGACAAGTAGTCCTCTCGACCACAATATCGACACGAGTCGAGAACCGAGGAGCTATGCCATACCACGGGCCGGATATATCGAACCTCGACGCGCAAGTTCGACAAGACCTCCGACGCGGAACCCCGAGACCGCCGACAAGACCGACCCATAACAAGTTCTTCGTTTCCGCCGCCAAGATCTCCCCGTGCCGGAACCCGAGTCCGACACCGACAACTGAAACCGTGGAACCGACAAGATCGCCCTCACCGACGCCATGTTCTCCCTCGCGGAAACCGAAGACCGTTACGATTCCTCGAACCCCTCCGAGCCGCCAAGATCGCCATGGAACGACCAGTGCTTCACCCGGACACCGAGACCCTGAACGACAAGTTCGCCATCAACCTCGGGTTCTCCAACAAGGACACCAAGGCCGTCGACATGACCCGAAGGCCCCGGATGCGGCAAGACCTACCCCAGTTTTCCAAGAACGTTCCCGCCGAGACCGATCCGTCGAACCCTGGACCCTGTCGAACCCCGAACCCCGGAACCCCCAAGATCGTCGAGAAACCTAAAGTGTGACCCTTATCCGAGAACCCTATTTTATAAGATAATAACAACTTGTTGCATATTAAATTGCCATCTCGCATGCATATCATGTGGTTTGGGGGCCTTATGCCGATTCACCTAATAACAAAATATGGGGCCCATATGCGGGCAAATCTAGTCTCATATTGGCCTCATTTAAATCTTGTGTAGCGAACCGGTTCCACCTGTTGCATTTCTAAACAACATTTAATTGCGGGGGTTCTAAATAACTTGAACCTTTTAACTAATTGTCGGGACCCCGGTTCCACTTAATATGACCTAATTGCATCGCATCTTTGCCTTGTCATTCATCATACATGCATCGTGCCGATCTTCTGCCGTTGTATTAAATAGTGCATCCGATGTTTCTTCTAGTGTTTTGCTTCTTCGCGGATAAGGCCGTTGAGTTGATGTGAGCTTCGCCCCGATCTTCGGTTGACCCTTCGGCAATGTTTTCAGGCGAGCATCTCCCCCCTTTCTACCCATCTTACTTTTATAGTATTTATTCCCTCCTGTTGATCTATTGCTATCTGTGTTGCGATGCTCTAGTTTTCGTACCCGTGATATCCCTTGCAGCCGTATATTGCCTTGGACACACCCTATTCCCTGTTGTTTGGTAGATAGTTGGACTTGCGCGTCGTAGACGCTTGCTCAAAATTGTTGGGTGTCGTCATATGCCACAGTTGCTGATGTATTGCCGCATGTTGATGATGGAGTTGATCATAGTTTTACTTATCGCTCACTTTAATTTCTGTTTAACAACTAAAATTGAAATAAGCAGAGGCATCGGTGGGTGATAGAAAATATTTGGTTTCCGAACGCCCACTTGTGTCCCGTAAGACCCCGAGTACTTGATACATGTTCCTTGAATTATCGCGCTATCCACATTCGGGGAGTATGGGATCCCCCTGAGCCAGAGCTTGATTCCGTCTTATTTCTTGGGGCCACAAACTAGTTTGAGGTTTTATTTACGATCCTGTACTTATGCCATGCTACTTTCTGTATTTAAATTGTGCGAGGAGCACATTTGTCTGTTAGGATCGGGACACGATTCCGGTGTCGACAAGCCCAGCCACACTTTCGGTTCCCGATGTTCACACCGTCTACCCAAACCTTGAGCCGTCTCGAGTCACCGTTCGCTATGGATCTACTTAAGGTGGCCCCCTGAAATATTTCTGAATCTTGTGATTGTTCAGTCGTGAAAGCCTCGTTGGGTTTTGATTTGGTTTTTCCGAGGTTGATCGAGCGTGTGTTGCTATTGGTGCACCCCGGCCGGGTAAAAATTTCTGAAAGCCGTGTCCGCGGATATGGACGACTTGGAGCACAGTATCTCGATCATAGACAAGCATAACTAAAGTTTATTGCTACAAATTTGACTTTATAATGACTAGTAATCAGCTTCACTATAACGGAATGGCTAAATAATACTGCCCACAATTGCTTGTTCGGAGTGTCGCTTGCGACCATTGTACCTGACTAGTAAGTATTGCAACTACAACGGATTGGCTGATTAAAAGTACCAACAACTGCTGGGTTTAAGGGTTATCTCATGCTATTCATATCTGATTAGTAAGAGTTACAACTATAACGGAATGGTTAACTAAAATGACCCACTGCTTATTTTATCAGGATGATTATCTATACCTGACTAATAATTACTGCAACGATAACTGAATAAATAAAACTGCCAACTGTGTGAGTTCCTCGGTTGACTTCCTCGTCTGGTCTCGAGGGGGAAACGCCAGGATGGGTTTGTTTGGTGTTAGTTATAGGTTGGATTCGGTTAGGTCATTCTTATCCCTCTCTGATATCCGCCAGTTGTATCGAGTCTCTATAGGTTGTTTAGTGCATGCTGCCGCTGCCGCTTCAGTCCACCATACCTATGTAGGCGAGGACCGCCGAATTCTAGCCTCGCTGCAGTAATCGCCTCGATCGACGCTCCTCTTTTTTCCTTTGCCCTTTGTCGGCACCCCTTTTTGTTTAAGCAGGTTTTGAGATCGACGCTGTTAGCAGGGTTACCCTTCCGGCTTGGCCTGGGCAGGGTTATGGACGCCATTGATTATTCTTCAGGGCTCTTAGGCCCATTTGCATCTTGTCCGTAGCTGGACGCTCTATCGTTTTCAAGGTGATTTGGATCTTTAAATATTATATCTGTACTCTTGACTCATTGAGTCGCCGTTTTATATATCTGTTCTGTGGGTCCCATCGAGGACTGTTGTGTAATGTTATTACTTCGTTTTCCACCCGCACGAAATTGCCTGGTGGGCACCTTTGAATCGTTTCTATGCGGGTTTGGCGAATTTTTCTCAAACTTGCATAGGTCCGATTCTAAGGGTGTTACACTAGTCCATAGAGGCGTACTAGGGACACGGTGTTGTTCACAAACCACACAAGTATTAAAGTTTCCGCTTAATACAATTCTAGCATGGAATATAAACTTTATCATGAACAAGAATTATAATAATAACATCTTTATTATTGCCTCTAGGGCATAATTCCAACAGTCTCCCACTTGCACTAGAGTCAATAATCTAGTTTACATCGCAACAATCACACCCATGGCAATCGAGGTGTTGATCATGTTTACACGTGGAAGAGGTTTAGTCAATGGATCTGCGACATTCAGATCCGTATGTACTTTGCTAATCTTCAGATCTCCATCTGCTATATAATCTCGGATTATATGAAACTTGCGTTGATATGCTTGGTCTTTGGATGATATCTTGGTTCCTTAGCAAGTGCTATGGCGCCAGTGTTTGTCACACATATCTCCAGTGGGTCCAATGCACTTGGAACCACGCCAAGCTCAGTGATGAAGTTTCTGATCCAAACTCCTTCACTTGACGCTCAAGCAGCCATGTATTCCGCTTCCACCTGTAGATCCCGCGATCACGCTTTGCTTGCTTCTCTAGCTCACAGCTCCTCCATTCAAAATATAAACGTATCCATCCGAGATTTGGAATCATCCTTGTCTGTCGAAACTAGCATCGACGTAACCTTTACGACAAGATGTTCATCACCCCATAGACTAAGAACATTTCTTTAGTTCTATTTAGGTACTTTAGGATGTTCTTCACGGTTGTCCGTGTTCCACTCGGATCACTTTGATATCTGCCGTCAAACTAAGAGCATTGGACACATCCGGTCTAGTACACAAGATGGCATACATGATGGAACCTATGGCGAGGCATAAGGCACTTTGCTCATAGTTTCCCTATCATTTACCGTAGCTGGACACTGAGCCTTGCTCAATATCTTACCTGACAACATAGGCACCGAACCTTTCTTTGCCTTATCCATTCTGAACCTTTTCAGAACTTTGTCTAGGTATGTACTCTGGCTTAAAGCTATCAGGCGTCTTTGTCTATCTCTATAGATCTTGATGCCCAATATATAAGCAGCTTCACCTAGGTCTTTCATTGAAAACACTTGTTCAAATAACTCTTCACATCGTTAAGCATGTTGATGTCATTTCCAATAATCAATATGTCATCCACATATAGTACCAGAAACGTCACCGAGCTCCCACTCACTTTCTTGTAGATGCAAGCTTCGTAGCAATTTGGAACAAATCCAAAGCTCTTGATCACTTGATCAAACGAAGGTTCCAACTCCGAGATGCTTGCTTCATCCATAAATGGAACGCTGAAGTTTGCATACTTTACTAGCATCCTTAGGATCGACAAACCTTCGGTTGCATCATATACAACTCTTCATCAATGTTCCCATTGAGGAAAGCGATCTTGACATCCATCTGCCATATTTCATAATCATGAAACGCAGCAATTGCTAATAAAATCCGAATGGACTTAAACATCGCTACGGAGAGAAAGTCTCATCGTAGTCAACACCTTGAACTTGTCGAAACCTTTTGCGACAAGCCGTGCTTTATAGACGGTAACATTACCATCCACGTCCGCTTTCTTCTTGAATATCCATTTGCACTCAACGGCCTTTCGGTCGCTAGGAGGATCCACCAAAGTCCATACTTGGTTTTCGCTCATGGATCCCAATGGATTTCATGGCTTCCAGCCATTTCGTAGTCCGGCTCATCATCGCTTCCTCATAGTTCGTAGGTTCACCGCTTCTACCAACAAGACATTCAAGACAGGGTCTTTGTACCACTCGGAGGGGCACGCGACCTTGTCGACTGCGACGCTCGATGCTTGACATCGTCCAAGCTTCATGATCCTTGTCATTAGCTTCCTCTATTGTTGGTGCGGTGCATGGAACAATTTCAGGTGTCGCTACTCTCCAATTCAAGAGAAGGTTCAATAACCTCGTCTAGCTCTACTTTCCTCCCACTCACTTCTTTCGAGAGAAACTCCTTCTCAAGAAAGGAACCGTTCTTCACATAAACACTTTGCCTTCGGTTACGTGATAGAAGGTATACCCAATGGTTCCCTTTAGGGTATCCTATGAAGATGCATTCGCTTTGGTTCGAGCTTGTCCGACATCAACTTCTTGACGTAAGCTTCGCATCCCCAAACTTTAAGAAACGACAACTTAGGTTTAGCACCAAACCACAGTTCATACGGTGTCGTCTCAACGGATTTAGATGGAGCCCTATTTAAAGTGAATGCAGCGGTTTCTAATGCATAACCCCAAAATGATAACGGCAAATCAGTAAGAGACATCATTGATCGGACCATATCTAATAGGGTTTGATTCCGCTGTTCAGACACACCATTGCGCTGTGGTGTTCCGGGTGGCGTGAGTTGCGAAACAATTCCGCTTGCTTTAAGATGCGTGAGAAAATCATAACTCAAATATTCGCCCCCACGATCGGATCGTAGAAACTTAATCTTTCTGTTACGATGGTTCTCCACTTCATTCTGAAATTCCTTGAACTTTTCAAATGTTTCAGATTTATGTTTCATTAAATAGATATACCCATATCTACTTAAGTCATCGGTAAAAGTGAGAAAATAGCGATATCCACCGCGCGTCGAAACACTCATCGGTCCGCATACATCGGTATGTATGATTTCCAACAAGTCCGTTGCTCTCTCCATCATACTGGAGAACGGGGTTTTGATCATCTTGCCCATGAGGCATGGTTCGCATGTGTCAAATGATTCAAAATCAAGAGACTCCAAAAGTCCATCACAATGGAGTTTCTTCATGCGCTTTACACCAATATGACCTAGACGACAGTGCCACAAATAAGTAGTATTATCACTATCTACTTTGCATCTCTTAGCCTCAATGTTATGGATGTGTGTTTCATCCCTTTCGAGATTTAGAAGAAATAAACCATTTACAAGAGGTGCATGACCATAAAAGATGTTACTCATATAAATAGAACAACCATTATTCTCCGATTTAAATGAATAACCGTCTTGCAATAAACACGATCCAGAAATAATGTTCATGCTTAACGCAGGCACATAATAACACTTATTAAGGTTTAAAACTAATCCCGAAGGTAAAACTAAGGAGAGCGTGCTGACGGCCATCACATCAACTCTTGATCCGTTGCCAACGCGCATCGTCACCTCATCCCTCGCAAGTCTATTCCGTAGCTCTGCTTTGAGTTACAAATATTAGCAACCGAACCGTATCAAATACCCAGCACTACAATGAGGACTAGTAAGGAAAACATCAATAACATGTATATCAAATATACCTTTGATGGTGCCAGCCTTTTGTCCGCTAAGTACTTCGGACAGTCGATGCCCAAGGACCCTGTCCTTGCAATAGAAGCACTCGATCCCTTAGGACCGACTGAGCTTCTTCTCGGCGAGGGCATTAAGCTTGCCGCCGCCCTTCTTGAAGGGCTTCTTTGCTCCTTACCTGTCTTAAAGGAGGGCTTGTTGACCATCAACACATGATTATCCTTCTTGATGTCCACTTCCGCAGCCTTGACTTTGCGAAGAGCTCGGTGATCGTATCGATGGAACCATCCGATTATGAGTCACTACAAAACTTTTGTAGCTGGGAGGAGTGATTGCGAACCTGTCAATCTTGAGCTCCTCCGAATCGTGCATTCCGTTGCTCAAGGCGTTGAGTGTAGCCCGACATCTTTATGGCGTGCTCACTAACGGAACTCCTTCCTCCATCTTGCGTTAAAGAACTTCTCGAGATCTCATATCTCTCGAACGGGCTTGAGTCTGAAACATGGTTTTCAGCTCCTCGAGAATCTCAAAGGGCCCGGATAGGTTTCAAAACGATTTTGAAGCTCGGTTCCATAGCAAACAACATGGTGCTCTTAATCACACCATAATCATCTTTGCGCCGATCGATAGACAGCTTTCTCATCAACCGCTAGCTTGCAGTGGGGTCACCTAACGCTTTACCAAGGACATAGTCCTTTTGTCCGCCGCATGAATGATTCTTAGATTGCGGAACCAATTGGTGAAGTTAGACCCATTGTTTCTAAGCTTTTCCTTCTCAGAAAAATGTTGAAGTTGAAGTTGGATTTGGCCATGTGATCTACAAGATTTGCAAGTACAATTTAGACTATGCTCATGATAAATAGTTCAACTTAATCAAATTACTAGATGAACTCCCACTAAATTCAACATCCTCAAGTTGTTTAGTGAACACGATCCAAATTCACCACACCTAATCCGATCATCATGAGAAGAGATGTGGTTTCAATGGTGGACAACAAAGTGTCGATCATATCATTCATATGATTCATGCTTAACCTTTCGGTTCTTGTGTTCCGAGGCCATGTCTGTACATGCTAGGCTCGTAAAGCTAGACCCAAGTATTTCCGTGTGCAAAACTGGCTTGCACCCGTTGTATGTGAGCGTAGAGTCTATAGCACCCGATCATCACGTGATGCTTGGACACGACGAACTTTCACAACGGTGCATACTTGGGGAGAACACAGTTTTATCTTGATCTTTAAGTGAGGAATCATCTTATAATGCTACCGTCGCGATCTAAGCATAATAAGATACATAAAAGGGATAAACATCACATGCATATAACTTTATGTGACATGGTATAGCCAATCTTCGCGCAATGATCTCCATCTTGTGCGTTCCGGCATGATCTCCATCACTCCACCATGATTGCCTCCACCACGAATAGCAACTACAACTATTGCTAACTACTTAGCGATAAAGTAAAGCTATTACATGGCGTATAAGAAGTTGACTCGCAGGTCATACACAATTATAAAGACAACCATATGGCTCCTGCCGGTTGTGTACTCATCGACATGCAAGTCGTGAAACATTACAAAACATGATCATCGCATATAATATACACATCACATCTTGGGCCATACCACATCACGTAACACTCCTGCAAAAACAAGTTAGACGCCTCTACTTTGTTGTTGCATGTTTTACGTGGCTTATGAGAGTAGATGCTAAGAACGATTCTTACCTACGAAAGCCACAACGGTGATATTATGGTTGCCAAACTCCGTGTTAATCCCATGACAACTATAGTGAGAGAACCGACATCCACCAGCCGCATGTGTGGTACAAGCCACACGTCAAGTGCGGAGCGGTCTCATGACGGCGTCGCGTAAGGTTGGCCTCGACTGCTTCAATCTCACTATCCCGTCATAATAAGAACACAAACAAGAGGCTTTCAACAGAAAACATCAACGCCCGAACTACCATGTTGTGTTCTACTCGAAACACATCTACGCATAGATCTAGCTCGATACCACGATGGGTTTCGGCCATAGTAAATCAAAATTTTCTACGGAGCGAACAGAGGGAAAGCCAATATCTAATCTAGGAGATGCAAACAACGAGAGATTGGATTAGATCTTCATACCCTTGAAGATTCGCTGACAGTGAACGCTCGGAACGGGTGATGTAGTCGCATCGCTTCTCCTCCTCGCGATCCGATCCGATCTAGCACCACAAGTGGCGGTGCCTCCGTGAGATGCACACGCAAGACTCGACGTCTCCTCCTTCCTCGGACCAGCGAGTATGGTGGAGATAGATTGGATCTACAACACGACGGCGTGGTGTATATGGTGGAGAATTTCTGCAGGCTTCGCCTACAAACAATCGGGAGGAGAGAGAAGGTAGCAAGGCAGCTAGGGCTTGGAGGAAGGTGTGTTGTAGGGTGAGGCGCACCACCCTCTATATATAGAGGCGGCCAGCCCTGCCCTCCTCCAAGCCTATCTCTAGTTTAAACAATTTAAACTCTCCTTATCTAGAAATCCTATCTCTAGATTTAAACGATTTAAACTCTCCCTTATCTAGAAATCCTATCTCTAGTTTAAACGAGTTTAAACTTATCCAGATCGGCTGGGCCCTATGGGGCCTTGTGCCTGGCCCAATGCGTCCAGTGACACTCCCTCATAGGCCCATGCCCCTCCCGGAAGGTGGGGCCACGTTGGTCCCTTCCGGAAGGTTCTAGAAGCTTCGTACAATACCGATTAACCCTAACAATTCAACTCCAAAACTGCCTTGCCTTATATGAATCTTATTCTCCGGACCATTCGAACCTCGTGACATCCCGGATCCCATCCGAGACTCGAACAAAAATTCATAAACCAATTATCCAATCTATCCTAGCCGAGATACGTTAAGTGTGTGACCTGCGGGTTCGAGAATATGCGTACATGATCTTCTATCAATAATCAACGTGGGTCTGGGCACCCATATTGACTCCCACACATTCATCGATGATCATATCGGATGAACCACGATGCGGATTCAATCAATCCCATATATATATTCCTTCGTCTCGCGATATTTTACTTGCGAGATTCGATCGTCTTGCAGTCATACCTAGTTCAATCTCTCACAAGAAGTACTTTACTCGTAATCCGATATCACTTTGTGATTAACTCCTTAACCACATGCTTGCAAGCGGTGTTGATATCGATTACGAGTGGGCAAGTATATCTCTCCGACTTGGGAGGGACAAATTCCATCTCGATACATACAACCCAACGGATACTTTCCGATCACCGAGAGACACCTTTATGATCACCCTCTCATAGGATGACGTTTGATGACCTCAAAGCTTTCTTCGGTACCGTGGAGTTGCATTATCTCATGGTCTAAGGAATACAATATTTGACATAGGAAAAGCTTCGCAAAGACGAACACGATGACACGATCTAATTGCTCTGCTTTGTTTGGGTCTATCCACCATATCATTCTCCCAATGATATGATCTCATTATCAATTGACAACTCATGTCTATGGTTAGGAAACCTTAACCATCATTGATCAATGAGCTAGTCCATAGAGGCGTACTAGGGACACGGTGTTGTTCACAAACCACACAAGTATTAAAGTTTCCGCTTAATACAATTCTAGCATGGAATATAAACTTTATCATGAACAAGAATTATAATAATAACATCTTTATTATTGCCTCTAGGGCATAATTCCAACACAAACGTCACACCGTAACTGGGTGATTATAAAGATGGCTTCAAAGCTACTAAAGTGTTATGTTGAGAATCATGGATCAAGAGTGGAATTTGTTCATCTCGATGACGGATAGATATACTCTGGACCCTTTTGGTGATATCACATTGGTTAGCTTGCAAGCAAGTGATTTGATCACTAGAATGTTATATCACGGGAACGAGAAAAGAGTGCATGTAAGTAACAAGATCAAACTAGGTATGGATATACTGATGATCGAATCTCGAACATGTAACATATCATGAAACAAAGGGATTAAGATACAAGCGTAAAAGGTTCCGACGATCACAGGAAAAGTCATCGTTGAATGTGTGGGAGTCAGTATGGATCTCCAGGTCCCACTACTGATTATTGATCGGAGAAGGTTCTCGATCATGTCCGCATTATTCGCGAACCGTAGGGTGACACACTTAAGGGACACTGACATCCAGTTGGAGCAAATGTTTCATGCCGAAAGAATAAACAAGCGCAGGAATTTATTTCACTAGATACCGAAACAGGTTTTCGGGTGAAATTGCATAAAGAGGTTATGCATGTGAAATGGAATTCTAGCAAGGGGTTATTTGTGAATGTTTGTCATTGAAGTAATTGACAAAATTCTGAATAAAATAAAAGAGTTTTATTTAATGAGAGTTTGCATTAAATTTGGTGGAAATTTAATGGGAATTTGAGTGGGTTTTTGAGTGGAGAAAATGGAAGGGCCATTTTATGAGTGGAGTGTCCACCCACATGAATGAAGGAGGGGAGGGGGCAGCTCCTCCTATAAAAGGCACCCCCTCTCCTCTCTCTCACTCACACCTCCTCGTGAAGGATCTCTCTCCCCCTCTAGAATTTATCCCCATGGTGTCGGACTAGCGAGATACATGTTCCCGGTGGCTATTCGGCAAGAAAGGGTTGCTATTCCGCTGCATCGCTGGAGCGAGGAGGCGGATGTGGCTCGGTGTCTTGTACGTGTGTGCGAGCACGGATGCGCTGCTGCTTTGTGGCGCTAGGACTTCCTCTCGATCTTGAGATCGGCAAGAGATCGTCTACATCAACCACGAGTTGAACTCGTTAAGCTTTGTCGGTCTTCAAGGGTATGTTCTCTACGGATATACATCCGCCCGTTGTTTGTATCTAGTAGATAGATCTTGGTACATAGTTGTTCCCATCGTAGGAAATTTTTTGTTTTCTATGCCGCGAACCCTACAGTGGTATCAGAGCCGGATCTATGCGTAGATGCTTTACACGGGTAATACACATATGAGTATGTGGGCGATGATGATCATGCTGTTGCTCCTTAGTTGTAATTTTGGATATTGGTGGCATAGTGGGATGAAGCGGCCCGGACAAACTTTACATGTCCTCACACATGAGACCTGTTCCACGCTTGACATGCAACTAGTTTGCATAAGTGGCTAGCGGGTGTCTGTCTCTCCTACTATAGTCAATATCTATTTTGCAACGAGTTGTCAACAATTTGGTTATCCTCGTTGTGGTTCATGTTCATAGGTAAGAACGGTTCTATCTCGAAAGCCCTAAGCCACGTAAAACTTGCAATGGATAAATTAGAGGCGTCTAGGTTAGATTGTTGCTGTGCTAGTGTTATGATATGGTGATGTTGTAAGTAGAAGTATGAGATGATACTCTTACAACATACATAACGTGTAATCTCCATAGACCTTGGACTTACACATATAGGTATGATAGTGATCATACCACGGTGCACATGATAGAGATCATATGCGGGAACCATATCATTCCACTAATTAACATGTGATGTTTGATAGCATCTTATATTGCTTGTTTAGCGCTTTGTTAGCATAATAAGATGATCCCTCTTTTAAATATCAAGATAAGAATGTGTTCTTCCTTTAGTATGCACCGATTATGTTTTCGTCGCTCCAAGACATCACGTGATGATCGGGTGTTTTTGGATCCACGATCATATATCGGGTGTAAAACAGTTACACACGTGAATACTAAGGTTCTAACTTGGCGAGCCTAGCATGTACAGACATGGCCTCGGAACACGGACCGAAAGGTTAAGCATGAGTCATATAGTAGATATGATGCCCATTAGATGCTCGTCTTTGAAGCTACACCGACTCACGTGATGATCGGACTTGGTGTAGTGGATTTGGTTCATGTAATCACCAAAAAGGCACGAGGGGTGTCGTTTTTGAGTGGGAGTTCATTCATAATATGGATTAGTTGAACTCAATCTATCATAAACTTAGTCTAAACTTTACAAATTCTGTTGTAGATGGCACCACCTGCTTTTAATTTCAATGTGTTCATGGAGAAAGAGAAACTTGCAACGAACGGTAGCAACTTTACCGAATGGGCCATGAATTTGAGGATTCTCCTCTCTGCTGCACAAAAGCAATATGTGCTAGAAGCTCCGCTAGGCCCCCCACCTTTTGAGGATGCCCCTGACGAGGAGAATAATGTCTATCAGACTCGTCAGGAGGACCACAACTTAGTTCATTGCGGCATATTGTATGGGCTAGAGTCGGAACTTCAAAAGCATTTCGAAAACGGCAATGCTTTTGATACAATGGGTGAGTTAAAATGATTTTTGACACACATCTTTGTCAGTAGAGAGATACAACGCTTGTAAAAGTTCTTTAGCTGCATGATGGAAGAGCACAACTCGTTAGTGAGCATGTACTCAAGATGTCGTTACCCGATAATCTTGTGTCCTTGGGAATAACGATTCCCATTGACTTAGGCATCCATCGTGTTCATAGTCTCGCCACCTAGCTATAAGAGCTTCGTGATGAACTATAATATGCAAGGCATGAAGAAGTCTCTCCCCGAGCTTCTGTCAATGCTTAAAACTGCAGAAGTGGAGATCAAAAAGGAACATCAAGTGTTGATGATCAATAGGAACACTGGTTTCAAGAAAGACAAGAAGGTAAAATAGAAGGGAATTAAGGGCGGCAAGCCGGTTTCCGTGCCTGAAAAGAAACCCCGAGTTGGACCTAAGTCTGATACCGAGTGCTACTATTGTAAGGGGACTGGCCACTGGAAGCGCAACTGCCCCAAGTGTTTGGTTGACAAGAAGGTCGGCAAGGCAAACAAAGGTATATATGATATACATGTTATTGATGTGTACTTGACTAGTGCTCGCAGTAGCACCTGGGCATTTGATACCGGTTCAGTTGCTAATATTTGTAACTCGAATCAGGGGCTGCGGAACAAGCGACCGCTAGCAAGGGGTAAGGTCAAGATGCGTGTCGGCAATGGATCAAGCGTTGATGTGATTGCCGTCGGAACGCTACCTCTCCACTTGCCCATCGGGATTAGTAATAAACTTGAAGAATTGTTATCTGGTGCCAGCACTTAGCATGAACATTGTATCTGGATCGTGTTTAATGCGAAGTGGTTATTCATTTAAATCCGAGAACAATGGTTGTTCCATTTATATGAATGAAATATTTTATGGTCATGCACCAATGATGAATGGTTTATTTCTATTGGATCTCGATAATAATGTTACACATATTCATAATGTTGATGCTAAAAGGATCAAACTAAATGATGATATATCCGCATATATGTGGCACTGCCGTCTAGGTCATATTGGTGTTAAACGCATGAAGAAGATCCATTCGGATGGACTTTTGGAATCACTTGATTTTGAATCATTTGATACATGTGAGCCATGCCTTATGGGCAAGATGACTAGAACGCCGTTTTCCGGTTCAATGGAGCAGGCTGATTTATTGGAAATCATACATTCTGATGTATGTGGTCCAATGAGTGTATCGGCGCGAGGTGGATATCGTTATTTTGTTACTTTCATAGATGATTTGAGTAGATACAGTTATATCTACTTGATGAAACACAAGTCTGAAACCTTTGAAAAGTTCAAGGAATTTTAGAATGAAGTGGAAAATCATCGTAATAGAAAGATCAAATTTCTACGGTCCGACTGTGGAGGTGAGTATCTAAGTTACGAGTTTAGCACTCACATGAAAGAGTGTGGAATTGTTTCACAACTCACACCTGCCGGAACACCACAGAGAAATGGTGTATCGGAACGTCGTAATCGTACTTTATTAGATATGGTTCGATCTATGATGTCTCTGACGGACTTGTCGTTGTCATTTTGGGGTTATGCACTAGAAACTGCTGCATTCACTTTAAATCGGGCACCATCTAAATCCGTTGAAAAGACACCGTATGAATTGTGGTTTGGAAACAAACCTAAGCTGTCATTTCTTAAAGTTTGGGGATGCGATGTTTATGTGAAGAAACTTCAACCGGATAAACTCCAACCCAAAGCGAAAAATGCGTCTTCATAGGATACCCTAAGGAAACTATTGGGTATTCCTTCTATCACAGATCCGAGGGCAAGTTTTTTGTTGCCAAGAATGGATCCTTTCTAGAGAAAGAGTTTCTCGCGAAAGGTGTGAGTAGTTGGAAGGTAGAACTCGAAGAGGTTATTGAACCTTCTCTTCAAAGTATGGCGAGTAGCGCAGCGCCAGAAGTTGTTCCGGAGTTGACTTCACCAGTTTAATAAGGAACTAATGATAATGATCATGAAACTCCAAAAGATAATACTACCGAACCTCGTAGGTCTAGCAGGACGCGTGCATCTCCCGAGCTGTACGGAAATCTTGTCATGAATTTCATGGTTGATGAAAATGATGACCCTGTGACATATGAAGAAGCGATGATGAGCCCGGATTCCAACAAATGGTTAGAAGCCATGAAATCCGAGTTGGAATCCATGTATGAAAATCAAGTTTGGAACTTGGTGGCCTTACCTCACGACCGAAAGGCCGTGGAGAACAAATGGATTTTCAAAAGGAAAAATGATGCTGATGGTAATGTAATCGTCTATAAAGCTCGACTTGTCGCAAAGGGGTTTCGACAAATTCAAGGAGTTGACTACGATGAGACATTCTCTCCCATAGCGATGCTAAAGTCAGTTAGGATTATGTTAGCAATTGTTGCATATTTCGATTATGAGATATGGCAGATGGATGTCAAAACCATGTTTCTCAATGGTAATATTGAAGAAGAGTTGTATATGATACAACCAAAGGGTTTTGTCGATCCTAAGGATGCTAACAAGGTGTGCAAGCTTCAGCGATCCATCTATGAATTGAATCAAGCATCACGAAGTTGGAATCTCCGCTTTGATGAGGTGATCAAAGAGTTTGGATTTGTCCAAACTTATGGAGAAGCTTGTATTTACAAGAAAGTGAGTGGGAGCAATGTGGCATTTCTGATATTATATGTGGATGACATATTATTGATCGTAAATGATATAGATCTTTAAACAGTGTTAAAAGTTATCTAAACAGCAAATTTTCAATGAAGGACCTAGGTGAAGCGTCATACATATTAGGCATAAAGATCTATAGAGATAGATCTAGGCGCCTAATAGGGCTATCGCAATGTACATACCTTGATAAGATTTTAAAGAAGTTAAAAATGGAAGATAGTAAGAAGGGGTTCTTACCTATGAGGCAAGACACGACATTGAGTAAGACTGAAAGTCCGGCTACGGCGGAAGAAAGAGAGAAAATGGACAAAGTCCCCTATGCTTCAGCCATAGGCTCTATAATGTACGACATGCTATGTACAAGACCGGATGTGGCACATGCTATTAGTTTGACTAGTAGGTACCAATCGGATCCAGGTTCGGAACACTGGAAAGCGGTCAAGAATATCCTTAAGTACTTGCGAAGAACTAAGGATATGTTTCTTGTATACGGAGGGGAAGAAGAGCTCGTCGCTAAGTGTTATGTCGACGCTAGCTTTGCCACGGATCCGGATGACTCTAAGTCTCAATCCGGATATGTATTTCTCATGAATGGCGGAGCGGTTAGTTAGAGGAGCTCCAAACAACCTGTGGTGGACGGATCAACAACGGAGGCCGAATATGTTGCTGCTTCAGAAGCGGCTCAGGAAGCAGTTTGGATGAAGGAGTTCATATCTGAACTAGGTGTGGTTACAAACGCGTTGGACCCAATGGTGATCTATTGTGACAACAATGGTGCCATTGCCAATGCCAAAGAGCCAAGGTCTCACAAGCATTCCAATCATATTAAGCGCCGGTTTCACTCCATCCGCGAGCATGTCAAGGATGGAGATATAAAGATTTGTAAAGTACATACGGATCTCAATGTAGCAGATCCATTGACTAAAACACTCCCTAGAGCAAAACATGATCTACACCAGAACTCCATGGGTGTTAGATACATCTCTATGTAACTAGATTATTGTCTCTAGTGCAAGTGGGAGACTAAAGGTAATATGCCCTGAGAGACAATAATAAAATGTTTATTATGTGTATTCCAAGTATATGATAGATGTTTATTTTTCATGCTATAATTGTATTAATACGGAAACGTTAATACATGTGTGTTTAATAAACAAACAGAAAGTTCCTAGTTATGCGTCTCTCATAAACTAGTTCGCTGATTAACAAGATGATCACAGTTTCCTGATCATAGACATTGGATGTTGTTAATAACGAGATCACAACATTAGTGTAATGGTGTGATGAACATTCATCCGAAGTATAGCATTACGATCAAAGTCATTGAGTTTATATTGCTATAAACAACTTACGAAGTAGTCCTAATCCTTAGACCATGAGATCATGCCAATCACTAACACCGGAAGTTTCTTGTTGACATCAAACGTCACACCGTAACTGGGCGATTATAAAGATGGATTCAAATCTACTAAAGTTTTATGTTGAGAATCATGGATCAAGAGTGGAATTTGTTCATCTCGATGACGGATAGATATACTCTGGGCCCTCTTGGTGATATCACATTGGTTAGCTTGCAAGCAAGTGATTTGATCACTAGAATGTTATATCACGAGAACGAGAAAAGAGTGCATGTCAGTAACGAGATCAAACTAGGTATGGAGATACCGATGATCGAATATCGGAAATGTAACATATCGTGAAACAAAGGGATTAAGATACAAGCATAAAAGGTTCCGACGATCACAGGAAAAGTCATCGTTGAATGTGTGGGAGTCATTATGGATCTCCAGGTCCCGCTACTGATTATTGATCGGAGAAGGGTCTCGATCATGTCCGCATTATTCGCGAACCGTAGGGTGACACACTTAAGGGACACTGACATCCTGTTGGAGCAAATGTTTCATGCTGAAAGAATAAACAAGCGCAGGAATTTATTTCACTAGATACCGAAACAGGTTTTCGGGTGAAATTGCATAAAGAGGTTATGCATGTGAAATGGAATTCTAGCAAGGGGTTATTTGTGAATGTTTGTCATTAAATTAATTGACAAAATTATGAATAAAATAAAAGAGTTTTATTTAATGAGAGTTTGCATTAAATTTGGTGGAAATTTAATGGGAATTTGAGTGGGTTTTTGAGTGGAGAAAATTGAAGGGCCATTTTGTGAGTGGAGTGTCCACCCACATGAATGAAGGAGGGGAGGGGGCAGCCCCCATAGCCGGCGGCCACCCCTTGGGTGCCCCCTCCTCCTCCTATAAAAGGCACCCCCTCTCCTCTCTCTCACTCACACCTCCTCGTGAAGGATCTCTCTCCCCCTCTAGAATTTATCCCCATGGTCTCGGACTAGCGAGATACATGTTCCCGGTGGCTATTCGGAAAGAAAGGGTTGTGCTTCCGCTGCATCGCTGGAGCGAGGAGGCGGATGTTGCTCGGTGTCTTGTACGTGTGTGCGAGCACGGATGCTCTGCTGCTTTGTGGCGCTAGGACTTCCTCTCGATCTTGAGATCGGCAAGAGATCGTCTACATCAACCACGAGTTGAACTCGTTAAGATTTGTCGGTCTTCAAGGGTATGTTCTCTACGAATATACATCCCCCCGTTGTTTTTATCTAGTAGATAGATCTTGGTACATAGTTGTTCCCATCGTAGGAATTTTTTTGTTTTCTATGTTTCGAACCCTACAAGAGGGGGGTGACGAGGACTTCAACAGGCTGTTGGGGCGGCTCCAGCGGATGTGCTCGGGCGCGGTGGTCGGACGGTGATCTGGACCAGGCGGCTTCCATTGCCGTCCTTGGCTCGTCCTCTCGGGCGGAGGAGGCTGGTCGTGGATCTCGATTCCCATCTAGATCCGGTGCTTCAGGCCTCAAACAGTTGCGGCGCGGTTGGGAGGCTAGTGCGGAGCTTATCTGCACGAATCGGCGGAGATCCAGCCGGTTGTGGGTGTCGAGAGGCAGGGGATGTGGTGAAAACCGGGCTCTCACTCGATGACAGCGGAAGATGGCGGCGCAACAGCGCCGTTACCTTGTTGGAGGCATCGACCTTGCAAACTTCGTCTCTTCGTCACTCTAGCTGCTCCGGGGAAACCCCTAGATCTAGGCCTTCCCGGATCAGTCGATGGCGGCGCGTTCAGCGTTGTCTCCCTCTTGAGGGCATCATTCTTGGAGCAAGTGCTGGATGTGGAAGGAATAAGGTGCAGCGGTCTTTCATCGGTGGTGTTGAAGACGACGAGTCTCGGCGGCAAGGTGTCGCAGAGTCTCGGTGATGGATGTGGCCTGATGGTTTCACACAGGTTGGTGGAGCTGTCTAACATCGAGGTGGCATCGATGGTTGGCCTGGCTTGGTCCTTTGGTTTCTTTCGCACGAATACGAAGATCTGCTTGATGTCTACCCTCGTGGATCTGGTCTGTGAGGCGGGTTCCGGAAGGCTCCGTCGGCGAACTCCTATGGGCATATCATGCCTGGAGTTTGCTGGATCGGAACGTATTCGGTCGTGCGCACCTTGTTTTTCTAGCCATTTGGTTTCAGCAAGAGCGTT
This sequence comes from Avena longiglumis, assembly GCA_030063025.1. Classification (NCBI taxonomy): domain Eukaryota; kingdom Viridiplantae; phylum Streptophyta; class Magnoliopsida; order Poales; family Poaceae; genus Avena; species Avena longiglumis. The sequence goes on from CP125976.1 coordinate 537,380,162, forward strand.
GCGAAGCTTTGTTGTTTGTTCCCACCAAGTGCCATCTTAGAGCCATGGTGAAGTCAGATGCGGATAATGTCAGGAAAGCGTAAATATGAGGGTAGCGATGGTGATTTTTGCTCTTGTGGCGACGGAGATCTGGTTGCGTGATCTAGGACTCGTTGCAGTGACTGTTGGTGCGGGGTAACAACACTGGGGGAGTTCCCAGTCTTACCTTGCAGGGTGAAAATCTAAGGTCTGGCCTTAACTGGTTCAGCCCGGAAATGACCTTGTTGAAGACATTGTTTTGTGAGAGAGGACTTGGTACTACTGGTGTTGTTCTGATGGTGTCAGTGTTGTTGCTTTAAGGATTAGTTCTCTGTAGCAGGACTTTTATTTTTTTTGTAATTCTTTTTTCTGGGCTGTGTGCATCCGTAGAGCCGCTAGGGCATGCATTGTTGCAGAGGCTGGGTGTAATTGGTATCCCTATGATATTAGTATATACTCTTTTCCAAAAAAAAACAATGTGGTACTTGCAGAGGATGGGTTTCTTCTTTGATTTCTAGCTCTGGCCTTGAGTTTCCTACTTGCTTGCTTATTGCATCAAACAACATCCTGTACCTCTCATTAATTGCCTGCAACAATGTTGCAAGCTCGGTGGTTGTAACATCCGCAGAGGCACCATTGTTATCCCCCATCCTGCTACCTTTTACTCCTCTTGCAGATCTCACTTACCTTGACTCCCAGCTTGACTCCGAAACACCAACCCCTGCGCAACACACTCTTCTCTACTAGGCTGGTCCTCTTTCATTTTTTTTGGAAAAGAGTATATATTAATATCACATGGATACCAATTACACCCATCATCTGCAACAACGCATGCCCTAGCGGCTCTATGGATGCACACAGCTCAGAAAAAAAGAAAGAAGAATTACAAAAAAGAAAAGTCCCGCTACAGAGAACTAATCCTCAAAGTAGCGACACTGACATCATCAGAACAACACCAGTAGTCCTCCACTCCAATAACAACGCCTTCAAAAAGGAAACAGTGCCCAAGAATCGTTGTTGCCCGATCAAAGATCATAGGTTTTCATCCTAGAGAAAGTCCTTGCTCACAAAACAATGCCTTCAACAAGGTCATTGCCAGGCACAACCAGTTAAGGCCAGACCTTGGATTTCACCCTGCAAGATAAGACTGGGAACTCCACTGTGTTGTCTTCATGTACCAACAATCGCTGCAATGAGTCCCAGATCATGCAGCCAGTTCTCTGTCGCCACAAGAACAAAAATCACCATCTCTACCCTCATATTTCCGCTTTCCTGACATTCTCCGCATCGGACTTCACCATGGCTCTAAGAATGGCACTTGGCGGGAACAAACAACAGAGCTTTGCAACGCTCCCGCTGAAACCAAACGGACAGAAAAACAAGGTGCGCAGGACCGAATGCCTTCCGATCCAGCAATCTCCAGGCATGATACACCCATAGAAGTTCGCCGACGGAGCTTTCCGGAACCCGCCTCTCCAGACCAGATCAACAAGGGCATACATCAAGCAGATCTTCGTATTCGTGCGAAAGAAACCAAAGGACCACCTCCTTTATTAGATCTGACACAGCGATCCCCACACCATCGGCCGGTTTCCGGAGAACGGATCGAGCAGGCAAAGAGGGATAGAGAGTCGATCTAGTCTTCCAACGAAATCCCATTGTCGGCACCTCCTCCACCAGATATCCACCCGCCCCATTCTGGTAGAGGACTGTAACATCCTAGAATTAGCACCTAGAAATAAAGAGGACACGGGGTTGTGCATTGCATTCATGCATAAGAAAATCCGGAGAATTTTCGCGCAAAACTAAAAGAGCTATAGAGGGATTGAGATCTCTCTTGTTCTGATGGAAACACCAGGACAGGTGCGATGGATTTCGACATGACCTCTATTGTACTTTTGTGTTTGAGGGGGAGGAAATTAAAATTTGAATATTCAATTGGAGAATTTGAATTCCAAAAGAATTTGAAATGGAATAATAATTGGAAACTAAATTGTAATAGAAATAAGAGGTGAACTCTCATTTATAAACAAGGTATAATCTTTTATTCAAACAAAATAAAAGATAGTGGAAATTTAAATGAAATGAGTAAATGAGTAATGTAATATGATATTACAATAATGACATAATAAAAAAAATTGATAAAGAATAATCTTATTTACATTACATATTATTATATTATCTTTACAATGATGAACCAAAGGGATAATAAGATAATGAAATAGAGAAGAATCATTTTATTACAATAATACAAACATTTCACTATTTTGATTAAGTTCCAAACAAATGAAGAATTACAATAATGAATAAAAGAATAAAGGTGCACTATTATAAAAAATGAAATACATAAATAAAGAAATAAAAAGATTCTTATTACATTGTCTTTGCAAATATATTATAAAAGAAAAAAAGAAAACTAGTATATTTTATTGAATAAAATAAACAATACAATATGAATAAATAAAAATAATTCCTTTATTACAATGCTTTACATTTCACAAAAGAAAAAGTAGATTACAAAAGAATAAAGAAAAAACTTAAAACTAAATTCATCTTTATTATCTTTATCTTCTAAATCCTCTCTTCATACTCCTGATCTTATACCTGCAAACAAACAAAAATAAAACAGTAAGTGTGAAAAAGGGGATTGCTCTCAGAATGAACAGTGTAATGCACTATAATCATTTCATCATTGAGCTTATCCTAAAAGGGGCAAATTTCACCAAATAAGATAGAATCTGTTCTTATCAGATTAAGCCTTAGAACACCCTCATTGGCCAGGGGCAATTTTCACCAAGGTCAAATAAAAATGCAGGTGGTAAACATCAGGTTTTTACCTGATCTGATCCACACTTTATAAGTTACGGTTCTTGTAACTTGAACCAGAGAGGGCCACAAGTAAGCATCTCACACAATGCATGCAGCAGCTGTGCTGTCAACACCAGGAGCCTCACAGGAAGTACAAAAGGAAGAGCACAATCGTAGTAGCTCATCTAGAGGCTGATCCACATCTCTCCACAACACATCAGCACATCACACCAACTCATAAGCCTACATCACATTGGTACTAGATTCCCACCAGATCACACAATCTTTCATCACAAGAAGACCAAACATATCCATAACAAGATGATGGCTTAATGGAGGGGGAAGTTTAAAAGGATAGCAAAGCCACTTAGGAGCCAAGAGGAGCAAGTTCTGTTCCAGGAAAAGCAGGACAATGAATCAGATTTAGGGCATCAACTATATCTCATATAGGAATTGACCTAATCATCAATTTAAGGATCATCTAGTAAGATCAATGAACTATCAAATGGATAGTACCATTTAGTGACAATATTACATCATGATAACCTAAGTTACTTTAGCAAATAGCTCCAGTATAAATAACCTTTTTTGCAATCTTAAATTGCCAATACATGAGTAGCACCACATGAAGCCATTATCCCAGAAATTCAGAAAACTAAGTTTATATCCACCTCACTTACAACATACATAATCAAATAACAGTACCATTAGGCAAAGCCCAGTTAAGCCACAAACCAAGTTTCAGTATAACCAGTGAGTTGAATCTAAATATAACCAATCATGATTGGACAAATCTTAGCATGTTTTGAGTGACAACAACAAAGGATAGCAACATGCTTAGGGTACAGATAATGTGTCACTAGTAAGAATGTTTGGCAAAAGGGGGAAGAAGAAAGAGAGGTAGAGGAAGGTGTACCAGGGAGTCGACGGTGACCTCAAAAGGGTGGCGCCGGCGTGGCAGCGGTGGTACTTGCAACCACACGTTCCTCGCGGATGCGTCACATCACCAGGGCAGCACAGGGAGCACCCCACGAGGGGGCACAACATCCTGCGCCTACCCTAGAACGACAACCACATCGAACCAGTAGACACCAGAGTGAACCAGTGAGCGGCGGAGGCACATCGCCGGGAACCCTAGCACCAAAGAAATGGAAGGGGCGAGCTGGTTAAGGCATGAGAAACAAATCGATACACAGTACTAGGTTGGCTAGGAGGAGGCGAAGCTCCGACGACCAGTAGCAGTAACCAGAACCACCCACATCACCGGAATCGATGGGTAACGACGGCGACGACCACCAGAGAGGAATGAGAGGGGAGAGGGTGGGCATCGAGTGCGTGAGATGGGAGAGAGAGAGAGGGTTATGTTCGGGTCTGGGTTGACCCATGTCTAATGGGCCGACTCATCTGTTATACTGGGATGGCTCCCAGGCTTAGCCCAGCCCCAAAAATAAGAAAATAAAATTTAGCATAAAAAGGAAAAGAATAAATAAATGATTTACCCTAAACTTGTTTCATCTCTAGAAAATAAAATAAAATTCTTTAAAATACATTAAATATATCCAAATGTTCACAAAAATAATATCTACCTAAGAAAAATATAAAACTAATCGTTTAAGTTAATTAAAATACCATTAAACGTTAAGGTCACTAGAATTTTCAAGAAATTATAATAAATAAGGAAAATATCTTAAAAAATAAATAAAAATCATTTTTGTGTATAAAAATAAATCCACTATTTTATAAAAATACCAACTCATTTTTTTATAAATAAAATTTGAAGTAAATATTTAGACACATTTAATCTTTTATGGAATTTTATAAACATAAAAATAATACTTAAAACAAATAAAAATCAATTTTAAGATCTTGAATAAATATATTACACTAGAAAAATATTAAATATATTATTAGAAAAGTTTTTAATATTTTAAAATAATAAATCCTTATCCATTATTTTTGAAAATTCTTTAAAAACATTTCTTAAGTAAGAAATAATTATATTTCTTCAGAAATATTAATGCCCTAAAAATCAAATTACTAAAGTTCTAAATCAGAACTAAGGTTTATAATAAAACTTAAGTGTAAATTATTAACTTTATAATATAATTTGAAACCTTAAATAAAGATTTAAAACCACAACCTTCAAAATAACTTTATAAGCATTCACTAATATATAAAGTGAATAATTCCACACCTTAGTTATACATATAATAAATCTAAAACATGGGAATGATTAAAACATATTACATCTTAAGTTTACTTACCCTTTTAAAAGTTAACTTTAGTCTCAAAGCTTATAAACAACAGGTCTAATACACCACTTATGTTTTTATAGTTAACTTTAGTCTATTTCAATTAAGACATAAAGCATCTCAAGTTCAGACTATTCAAGCAAGCATAAACAACATTAATCACACTCTATCAATCATATTCTAAAAGCTATTAGGGTTGTTTAAACCTTAGGAAGGAAATCTTTTCTTCAAATGTTATTCTTTTTTCCACTTCAAAGAATAATCTCATAATAAATTCTTAAACTCTTAACAACTAAAACCAAGGACTCTTATCTTAGTCACCAAATGACAATTAAACATAATCACATTACTTTATACTTTACATGTATATTTATAATTATTATCACTTAAGTTCCGTATGAATGTCATTACTTATAAAGTAAAATTTTAAGATAAGCCAACTCTTAAAAGAATCACCTAAAATCACTTCACTCAAAGCATTGGGGATTCATTTTGGGAGTTTTACAAAAATGCATATCATTACTTATGCATAACATCATCTTACTTTTTTAAACATTAGTCCTTACTGGACCAATGATGCTGATTTCAGATATTGGATCTTATATTGTCTCAAAGACCGCGAGTACATAATCTTGCAATCACAAAAGGCAAGTTCACACTTGCTCATGTCCTTTGATTATTTTCTGTAAAGTATTTTGCAAAAACAGTGTTGTCATCACCTGCATTTGAAAAAAGACAGGAAACACTATTTTTATAATAATGTGACTATAGGTTATTTACCATGAGGTAATAACCTACTATAAGAGTTCCGGTGGTAAAGGAACATATTATATAGGACTTAACAACCAATGTCGCCAGTGATTCTTGCGCCGTATATCACGCGTTAACCATGAGACTTGGAATGGGACAGAGAAGTCAGTTGTATCGTATTCCTCTCGTATGTATCCAGATGTGAAGGTCGTGGATGTTATCCTCGTAGCGTGCATATTAATTGGTAATTCATAGAGTATATGCAGCATATGGGTGGGAGCCCTCAATGTCCCACGATATTTATGACATCTAACAGTTTGTACAAATCATTATCGTAATTCAATGTGTGGGCATGGTGTACACCAAGGAGGCATGCAGGGTCGCGAAGGGGGCAGTGATTGGCTTGGATCTTAGACTGGGCCTCATACCAAGGAAGTATGGATAAGTTCATGACTTGGTTGTGCAACAAGGCTAAGGTCTCTCATGGGTAAAGTAACGCATCTCTGCAGAGTGTAAGAACTGTAACTTGTTACTCCCTGTTCCGGGAAGGAGCTGCGAACGCGGCGGGAAAGGAACTCCATGAAAGTTCTGGTAAACCCGTGAAGGCCGACGGACATAGCTTTTCATAATAAAAGCAACCTTTGAAGAAATGTTTATGAAAGCTTGCATTGCCTACGACCTACGGTCTGTGGCTGTAGATATAGTGCATCTAACACTCCTTTTCTAGTGAACTTGCTGAGTACGCTCGTACTCAAAGTATCTTCTTAACCCTTGCTAGATTCTGAAGCCATTAAGACGACGTCTATATCAAGTTATGCTCCAGAAATCATCACCAGAAGCTAAAGCACTTCAATGAAGTCAAGAAAGTCAACATATACATCAACTCAAGTGAAGACGAAGTTACTGATTAGATAAGAATATAATCTCTAGCCATAGAACCTACTTCTGTAGAGTATTGCAATAGCAGCAATGCAGACCTCCATAGTTTAGATACTAGTCTATAGTATAATAGATTTAAGTTGATTATTTATAATTCTTCTTTGTAAGAAGATTCTTTATCTCTCTTACCCTAGGGTGTGTTCTCCGGATTTTGTGTAAAGAGTGAGTTGTAACCTTTAGCCATGTATTGGACCCGCTGTGTTTCTGTTGTGCCATTCTGAGGGATGTAATACTAGTGAACGGTGTTTTATTGGTACGTGTTATGTCAACGACTATAGTATACTACATCATGCAGTGGTATGATGGGTCACCGCAAGGCCGCTGCCTCCAGATCCGATCTCCCACGAAGCCACCGCCGGCCAGAGCCGCGAAGATGTCGATGGCGAGGGGGCCCTGTCCAGCGCCGACGTTCTCCTCCCTACCGCCGCGCTGGGGGCGGGAGGCCAGATTCCTGCCGCCCCCATCACCGGCGCCGCGCACTTAGGTCGGCTGCCCTCCGGGGGCGACGGGGAGGGAGAAGGATGGGGGGGAGGAGGTGGCGGCGGGTAGGATTTGGCCCCCATGCACCCTAGGAGGTGTTGGTCCTCTTTCCTAACCTCCACTGCTCACGTGGAGGCTGCCCCTCTCTGTCGTTCTCCTCCCCAGCTGCTTGACCGCTGTGTACACCTGCTAGATCAGGGGATCCACAACCTCACCTGCTCCAATCAGCTTCCCAAGACAGCTGCTTACTCCAATCGACCTCACAGGTCTCGATTCGACTCAGCTGCAGCCGCAATCAAGAACCAATACCTCCCAGCGCCTCCTCAATACCCAGCACCGTCAACCAGCATGCCGTCGGCCTGATTCGTGAGTAGCTCTGATATCATGTTGTCTTCGTTGCAGTTGAGATAGAGCTCCAGCGAATCTGAGTATAGAAGATAAAGGACGAAGAAGACAAAATTCTGGAACATTCTGCATTTCTCATCAGACCAACCACACAAGTATATACAGTTTCACACTTTTCACTTTCGGGTCCCTTATATATCATACTATCACACCTAGAACTACCAATACACCACAATCTCTGCATTTCGATATGCTGTGAGTAGAAATCTCTTCTTTTAAACCCCGTATCATCTTAATTATACGCTCCCAAAACAAAAGAAGAAATCAAGAAATAACCAACAAATTAACCTGCCACCATGCATGGCGCGCGACCTATGCCATGGGTTTCCCCAGCAACGCCGAGACGTACCACTCGTTCCTCTCCGGTCCCAGGTCGAGCTTCGGGCTGGGCTTCCACCGGAGCGGCCGGAAGCCGACGCGGCGAAATATGGGCAAGTAGGTGGCGTTGAGCTGCCGGCCGAGGCAGAAGAGGTGGTTGAGCTAAAAGACGCCACCTAGGCGGAGCACACGGTAGATGTCAATTGCACAGATAATTGAATTGCCGATTGATCATGTTGAGAAGAAGCTGTCGCAGACGATCCTTGACAAGGAATTTGCTGGTACTCTGGTTCAAGTTGTTGGTTGCCTCATAATCTTCGTAGATCAGAAGACAGAGGCCATCTTCCCTGCTACATTAGAAACCATTTGAAATGTTGGGAAGGTTGTAGACAGACTCTACATGAGATCATGGTTTGAATGCTGCTAAGCATGTTATAGTTTGCGTTCAGTTCCTTTGCTGTCTTTAAGACTAGCACTTGATTTTGCATGTTAGTCTTTCTTTTGGATCAAATAAAAATCCATCTTCCTCACCAACAGGACAGGTCAATATCAATGTTTTAAATAGCCGGTTATAGGCTATAGCCACGGCCTCCGGATATAGATATTTAAGGGGATTCATCCCTTTTACACGGCTATTTAAGGGGATTCACACCTTTTACCCGGCTATTGCACTTAGTCTCACCATACGAAAAAGGCTATAACGGGGCTATCGCCCGGCTATTTAAAACTTTGGTTAATATGTTGTTTCTGAGTGGTTCATGTACCTACACTAGCTTGTCCAAGCATAAATCATGTATCTGTAATGCCACATCTTTTGTTACCAGTGTCGGATGAGATGAGTTCGTCTTCTATGACATACTCCCTCTGACGAGGTTTCGACTCGTCAATGCCCATTGTTATGGACTTGGGTTTTGGATAAGATGGGGATGCTGGAGATCATGAAACGGTTAGCAAACAAGCAACACGGGGACACGAGATTTACCTGTGTTCGTCCAAGGGAAAACCCTACTCGCTTGCGCTCTTGATTACTGGTGAACCGGTGATTACAGGGGTGCGCAGATGCAATCTGGCGTGGATGTGTGTATGCGAAAGTATGAGAGAGAGATCTAGGTCGTACCCTCCTGGCCTTTATATAGACTTAGGCAGGTCCCGCACGATCTAGTCGTTCTGAGTTCTAGGGTTTACCCCTTTGAATTTCCTATCTACTCTAGTCTTTCTCTCCAAGGATCCGAAGGCGTCATGGGCCTTGGCCACCCGAAAATCTTCATGGGCCGACATATATTTGCCGTGGGCCTTCCTTGGGCTGGACCAGGTATGCTGAGATCGTGTACCCGCGGGGTATAACCATGTCAGTCGCCCCCAAGTGTTCAGTCGAATCGTAGATTCGGCTTACGATTCGGCTGAGGACTCTTCAATCCTTCGGGTGCAACTCTGTCTTTCAAGAGAATGTGTAGGGATTGTTGATGCATGTGCCTGACTCTCCCGACGGATCAGGGTCAGTTAACTGTCTTAGGACAAAACAACATGATCTTCTTTAGGTTCGAGTCCCTCGACTCGAACCCGGAACATATGCTGGCGTAATTCGACTCAGGCCGCGGAGGACTTATAGGAGTGGAATTCCAGTGAATTTAATTAATATACCCAACGCGTCCGTTGGGATTTTTCATCGCGCCTGTTGGCACGGGTTTATGCTAGCAGAGCGCAGTCATGTGCATTACCAGGCCATCAGAGGATATCTGTAGGTCTTATCTTTACGTCGCAGACACAACATCCGAATTTTGTCACCGCGGAGGTGTTTCGGGTGGCCAAGGAGAATGTTACTCACTTAGCGTTAATTGGGGCAGAGTTGCCGAAAAGTTTTTGCATACTGATCCGAAGAATCGCAGTCGAAATTTTATAGGGTGCGCGACCAGCGCTCCCTATGGGAGTAGCCCCCGAGTGTCTGTTTGAGTCGTAGACTCGAGCGGAGACTTTAATTCAACCGTTGTTCAGTGTCAGGTCCGTGGGACACAAAAAATTTCGGATGCTTAAATCCGTCCTCCCTATGGGAGTAGCCCCCGGGTCCGTAGTAGAGTCGTAGACTCGACGTAGGACTCGAAGAAATAATTCGGTTTTGTAACGTGTTGTTCATTCTCCGGGTGCGCGGCCAGCGCTCCTGATAGGAGTAGCCCCCGAGTAATTGGTCGAATCGTAGATTCGAGTGAGTACTCTTAGCTTAGAAGCCGAAGAAATTTTAGCTGCTGCTAGTGTAGCTTTTGATGACGTCAGTGCTGATGATCGATGACCTCAAGCGTCTGCTGCGCCAGAGATGACTTGACTGAACGAACATGGGTCCCACTGTCTGACCTTGAATTGACTGGTCACGCGCGGCGTGGAGATAATTACGGCGTCGCCTCGATTTCCGCGCGTAGTGGGTGGCGTGTTAGTGACGGTTCGTTGTGATGCTGACACATGTATGGCCAGATCCTACCGTTGGCGATAGGTCTTCTCGATGGACGGCTGTCGTGCATCGTCTTCGTCTTTATAATCACTGGGGAAAACTTTAGTTTGTTTTCACCGCAGCTATTCTCGTTTCACTGCTTCCTTGTTCTCTGAGAGTTCTTGCTGCGCGCTGGAATATCCTTCCACATTTCCTTCTTCCATCTTGCACTCTCACCGCCGGCTCCGCCGTATCGCGATGGAGAAGTCGAAGAAGTCTTCTTCTGCGGTTGGTACTAGCGCTGCTGGAGGGAAGAAGGGTGTCGTCGCTACCCGTGTCACCGACGGTGGCTGGCGGCGATCGGAGACGCGGGAGAGTGATCTCCGCAAGCTTCGTGAGCGGGGCTTGATCCCGCAGGATAGGGAGGCCGTCAAACTCCCAGGCAACAAGGTAATCCCCCATCCCCCCGCTGGGTTTCGGGTTATGTTCCTTGCCTTCGATATTCGCGGATTTTCCTTCCCAGTCCACGACTTCCTTCGTGGACTGCTTTTTCTGTACGGTGTCCAATTGGACCATCTTTCCCCCAATTCTCTTCTTTACATTGCTTGCTTTATCACTTTCTGCGAGTGCTGGCTCGGTATTGAGCCGCACTTTGGCCTCTTCCGGAAACTCTATTCCGTGAAGAGGTAACCGGTTCGGATGGTGTTTATCCCATTGGGGGTTGCATCATATCCCTTAAGCCCAATCTGCTGTTCTTTTCTTTTTCTATGTCTGAATCTGTCCAGTACTGGCGGAGGCGATGGTTTTATATCCGCGACTCCGTAGTGCCTGGGCAGGATTTTGGTCTTGTTCCTTTCGACCCCTCCCAAAAGATCGAGCCGAAAAGGTCCTGGAAAAAACAGATCTTGGATGGCGAGGTGGCAGAGATAGAGGCTCTCTATCGTCGAGTGGAGGATCTCCAGTTAATTCCGGAGAAGGAAGTGAACGGTGTGGATATCATCCGCACTTTCCTTGAGCGTCGGGTGCATCCACTCCAGCCTAGGGCGCACCCGATGTTCCTTTATGCTGGCCGCCGTGATCCGACGAGGGTTTCGGCTGAGAAATTCTCCCAAGGACACCTCGACAGGGCTCTTCGTTCACTGCTGAAGTTCAAGGCTGGAGAGGATATCCCGGGGAAGTCGCTGACTCCTCCGTTTTCTTCTTTGCTTCCTGTTCCACAGGTGTAGATCCGTGCGCGTAGCGCTATTTTCGACAGCATTGTATTTGTGTTTGTTTGCTAACAAATTGCTCTTCTCTTGTGCAGAACTTCAAAGTGCCGGGTATGTCGCCTCCATTACCCGAAGTATTTTCGGATGCTCCAGATAATGATGTGGTGGATTCCATGTCCGAGCTGCCGTCGGCACGGTCTCTGGCTGAAGATGCCAACGAGTCGAGCGAGGACCACACTCACAAACGATCGCGGAGCTCCAGCGTGTCTTCGGATGCCTCGACTCCTCCGACTCCTAGGAACCCGCTGTGTCTTGAACGTCACAGTGGTGGGCATGGAGGCTCTTCCTCTCCAATTCTTGCTGTTCCCGTGCGGGCTATAGCGTCGCACCCACCGGCGAAGCGGAAGAAGGAAGAAAAGAAGGAAGAGAAGAAGGAAGAGAAGAAAGAGGAGAAGAAAGTCCGGAGGACCCCTCCTGTCTTCAACCTGAGCGAGCTTGACTCGTAAGTTTCCTTTGTCCTGCATTGCTTTTTCTTGCCTGTTTACTTTGTACTTGTACTAATTTTTCCTTGTGCAGGCACTCTTCCAACGAATCCTCCAGCGATGGTGCTCGGGAGATGATGGGGGAGTCGAAAGTCGCATCTCCTCCTCCTCGGACGGTGGCTACCTCTGAGGGCGCTGCTCCGAACCATCCTCCGCAGGAGGTTCATGTGGTTGCGCCTCAGAATTTTGCTAGCGGACCTTCGGCGTCGCCATCGGATCATGTGAGTAGTTCTGCCTCTTGCCATGGGGGAAGCCGCCGAGCGTCTGTAATGGAGTTTTTGTTGCATGTTCTTCTTTTGAGTCTCGGGGGGAGCCCCCGAGCGCTTTCGTGTGTGTAATTTGTTTCTGCTCTTTATTTTGGGCGTAGCCCCCAAGTCCTTCTCTTGACTAGTAGGTCTGTTTCCTGCATCCTTTTGTGCAGGATGCCAAACGACTGGTGCAGCAGCACCTGGTGCTGGAGGCCAGCCTCAAACATCTTCAAGGTACTGCTATGCCTTGATGTTTGCTTCTTCGTGTATTCGTGTCTTGTTATCTGACGCTTGTATTTTTTGAATGCAGAGGAGCACAACACCTCCCTTCGTGAGATTGATGCTCTCAAAAAGAGCCTCGGTCAAGCGGAGAAGAAGGCCGAGGTCGCCATTGGTGCGAAGGAGCGCCTCGAGCTGGAGCTGTCCACTGCGGCCGAGGCTAAGGAGCGCCTGCAGCGGGAGGCCACGGACCGCGAGGAGCAGCTTGCCACTGCCGCGACTGCGCATGAAAGAGAAGTGGCTGGCAGGCTTATGGAGGCTGCCAAGGCTATTTCGGGTGAGTATCTTCACCTTCGTCTTTTTTGGTTTTCTTGTCTTTCTTCTGCGGTGCTTTTTTCATTCCTCGTCTTTATTGTCTCAGATGCCGCGGGCATCGAGTTTGACCGCGGTGCTCTGGAGCACGGGGATGCTCTGGATGATGCTACTGCAGCGGTCGAAGATCGCTGCAGCACCGTCGTCAGCTCGCTTGCCAAGGCCAAGGAGGTCCTTGGGCGCTTCTACAAGGAGCTTGTCCCCAAGGGCGCGGCCCTTGATGATGTGGACGCTCTCGCGGAGGCACTGTCAGCTGAAGCACCTGCGGCATACAAGCGCAAGAAGAAGGGCATTGCCGCATCCGTCGGGCTGGTGATGGCTTTGGCGGCTGGAGAGGAGCTGGACCTTCCCCAGGTCACTTCCCGGATGCCGACGACTGCTGATGGATCCGAGGTAGCCTTCGCTACCTATTACGCTCAGAAGCGCGTTATGGGCCAGTTGATCGATCTGCTGGCGAGTACGCTTCTGACAGCGGGGAAGCCAAGGCGAGGCAATCCGGCTCCGAGGCTACTCAGGGCGTCGCGTCTTAGGCGTTGTAGCTGTAGGATAGTTGTAGTCTCTTTTTGTTGTAATTATTTTGATGAACAAATCCTTGTTCCACGTAGTGGCTTTTGAGGCACGTAATGAATTTGTTGAGTTATGTGCTCCTTCGTCTGCGTGTTCATGTCTTTGCCTTTCTGCTGATCTAGGGTCCTTCGGGTGCTGATCCCGTTGACAGCTCGCCTACCGCGCGGATGCGGTCATCCTTGGATGATTCGTCGCAGCTTGCGTTTCTTCGAGACCGTGTTCGTAGTCTCGAGAAAGAGTTGCTTGGGGTGCGTGGCCATGCCGACGTTTGGAAGTCCAAGGCGGATCGCGGTGCTGCCAGAGAGGAGTACTTGATGGCAGAATTGCTTCGATTATCTGAGCAGCTTTAGTGTAAGTTTTTCGAGTTGTTGCCCTTTTCTTCGGATGCGCCTGCTGGCATTGCATCTTACTTTTTGTGCAAGTATTGCAGGTGCTAACCTTGCTCCAAGGGAGGAGAAGGAGCGTGTTGTTGTTCGGGTTAATTGTTTGACTCAACAGGACATGGAAGCTAGCGGGTTCTTCTGGATGGATCATGACCGTGCTATGGTCCTTGCAACGGTGCAAGATCGCGTTCACCAAGTATCACGGGTGCTTCATCAGGTGCAGACTTCGCTTGCGTCGGTTCTGTATGTGATGTTTCCGTTGGATGCTGCACCAACAACCCTTTCTGGTCTTCTGTCAAAGTTTCGGAACGTGAATCGCGTCAAGGAGTTGGTGTGGCATCAGCTCGTCGCAAGAGTGAAGGCTGCGCTGTCCCTTATGAGGCTGCATCGCCCCGATATAGATATGTCCGTTGTAGCGGCTGGACCACCCCCTCGACCAGATGGTGGTGTGTGGGACATGTGTCCGCATTACTCGGCTGTAGGGCAGTATGCCGAAGAGATTGTAGATCTATTTGAGCAGCGTGCTCACGTTATTCTTCATAATAGGTAGTGCCTGTAAAAGAGATAGATGTAAAATTTGTATGTATTTGACTGTGCGTGTTTTGCCCTTTGTTATAAAGGTTTGGCTGTTGTTTGGGCACGTAGTGCCTTGTTCGCATACGTGTCATTTTCGTTAGCCTGACGTGGTCAGCTACTCAGGTGTACACGTGTTATCCTCAGTCGATGAAATCGTGAGGTGGGGGAGCCCCCGAGTGCGTTTGTAGCATGAAGTAAAAGTGCAAATAGGAAAACAAAATTTTTGGGGCGAGACACTTAGCTTTATTTATATCGTAATGGAGGAGGTACATTGTTCGGCTGAGTAGCCTTGGCTGAATAGCCTTATTGAAAGAAAAGGGGTAGGTAGCTAGGGGTAGAATCGTCGCAGGTGTGCGATGTTCCATGGGTTGGAGTATGCGACTCCAGACTCCACGTGCTTGAGGCGATAGGCGCCACCTGGGATGACTTCGGTGATGACGTAGGGTCCTTCCTATGGTGACTCGAATTTCTTCGGTCGCTCTTGCTTGAGTCGCAAGACAAGGTCTCCTTCGACGAAGGACCTTGGGCGCAACCGTCGGCTGTGGTAGTTGCGGAGACTCTGCTGGTACACCGCTGATTGAGCTGTTGCTATGTCTCGTGCCTCGTCGAGTGTGTCGACAGTGTCTTCGAGTGCAGCCGTGGATTCGGCTTCGCTATAAGCGACGACCCGGGGGGCCTGGTGGCGTACTTCGGCTGTTAGCACGACTTTGGCTCCATGCACCATGAAGAACGGTGTGTAGCCAGTGGAGCTGTTTGGCGTGGTGCGCAGGCTCCATAGGACGGAGGGTAGCTCTTTCGTCCAGGCTCTGGCGAGTCGCTCGAGTGGGATCATGAGGCGTTTATTGATGCTAGCGCCAATTAGGCCGTTGGCCTTTTCCACCTGCCCGTTTGTTTGCGGGTGCGCCACAGAGGCGTATGTGATGTTGATTCCGAGGCCTTCGCAGAAGTCTTGGAATTCTTTGGAGATGAAGTTCGATCCATTGTCGGTGATGATGATATGCGGTACGCCGAACCTGTAGACAATGGATTCAAAGAACTTGACGGCAGTCTTGCCCTTTTGGTTAGTGACCGGCATGGCTTCGATCCACTTGGTGAATTTGTCGACTGCGACCAGGAGGTAGACGTTCCCTCCTTTCGAAGACCTTGGCAGTTTGCCGATCATGTCGAGGCCCATTGGGCGAAGGGCCAGGCCAAGGGTATGGGCCTGAGCTCTGACCCGGGTGCGTGCGGTTTGTCGGCGAACCTTTGGCACCCTTTGCATCTTCGGACGATGTCCTTTGCGTCATTCATGGCCGTTGGCCAGTAGAATCCAGCTCGTAGATCTTTGGCGACAAGGGAGCGACTGCCTGCGTGATGGCCGCAGATGCCCTCGTGGATGTCTTGGAGGATGGTTTTCCCATCACCGATGGTGACACACCTTTGTAGTACACCCGAAATGTTGCTCTTGTACAGCTCGCCATTGATGATGGTGAAGGTTTTTGACTGGCGAGATATGCGTCGGGCATCTGTAGGGCTATCAGGTAGTTCTCCGTCTATCAAGTACTGGAGGTACGGTCATGTCCAGGTTTCTTCGACTTCCATGACCTGCATCAGGTTGACCGTGGCGACCTCTGTGTCCAGTTTTTCGGGTCCTTCATGACCTTCGGGTAGCCCCGAGTGTTACCTTCTTCGGGTGATCCCTTGGGGAATTTCCGCTTGATGGATGGCACGCAGATCTGTTCGAGGAACACACCTGGTGGCACCCTTGCGCAGGTGGAGCCGATGTTGGCGAGTCTGTCAGCTTCCTCGTTGCTTTCTCTTCCAACGTGCCGAAGCTCGCAGCCGTCGAATTCTCCTTCGAGTGTGTTGTAGAGTGCGCGGTATGCGATCATGTTTTCTGCGTGTGCATCACACTCATTCATCGTCTGTTGGACGATGACATTGGAGTCACTGTAGATGAACAGGCGCGTTGCGCCGCAGATCTTTGCCATCCTCATGTCGTGGATGAGGGCTTCGTATTCGGCCTCGTTGTTGGAAGCTCGGAATTTTATCCGAAGGACGTATTTCATCTTGTCGCTCTACGGGGAGGTCAGTATGACCCCGGCTCCTGCTCCAGCTTCACGCTTGGAGCCGTCGAAGTCCATCGTCCATGACTGTGACATGTCTAGGGTGTCTGGCACCTGCAATTCCATCCAGTGTACAAGGAAGTCCGGGAGGACCTGAGACTTGATTGCGAGTCGCTTCTCGTAGACGATGTATAGGGGTTACAGCTCGATGCCCCACAGGGCTACGCGTCCTGTGGCCTCTGGGTTATTCAGGATGCTGTTCAGGGGTGCCTCATTGACGACCATCACCTGGTGCTCCTGGAAGTAATGTCTCAACCGTCGAGCCATCATGAACATGCCGTAGGCGAGTTTCTGGTAGTGAGGGTACCTCTGCTTTGTTGGCGTCAATACCTCGCTGAGGTAGTAGATTGGTCGTTGGACCCCATGGGTCTTGCCTTCTTCGGGTCGTTCAACCACCAGCACGGTGCTTACCACCTGGTGTGTGGCTACTATGTACAGCAGTAGGGGCCCGCGCTCCTTTGGCGTAACCAAGATGGGCAAGGTGGAGAGCAGTCGCTTTAGATCTTCAAATGTGTCGTCCGCTTCAGGCGTCCACTCGAATTTATCTGCCTTGCGTAGTAGTTGGTAGAATGGCAGGGCTTTCTCGCCCATGCGGCTGATGAACCTGCTTAATGCCGCTATTCGTCCTGCGAGCTGCTGGACACCCTTGAGGTTCTTCGGCTTCTCCATGGCCATGATGGCCCGGATTTTCTTCGGGTTCGCCTCGATCCCTCGCTGGGAGATGAAGTACCCAAGCAGCTGACCCGATGGGACGCCGAAGGCGCACTTTTCGGGAATGATCTTGATCCTGTAGCGGTCGAGGTTATCGAACGTCTCGCGGAGATCGTCGATGAGCTTTTTTGCCTCCATGGTTTTGATGACTATGTCGTCGACATATACTTGAACGTTGCGACCGATCTGGTCCTTGAGGCATGCCTGCATGCATCGCTGGTACGTGGCACCTGCGTTCTTTAGCCCGAAGGGAATTGTGTTGTAGCAGAACACTCCGAACGGTATAATAAACGCCGTTTTCTCTTGATCTTCGGCCTTGAGTCGAATCTGGTTGTAGCCGGAGTAGGCATCGAGGAAGGAGAGTTTCTCGCATCCTGTAGTCGAATCAATGATCTGATCAATCCAAGGAAGAGGGAAGTGGTCCTTTGGGCAGTGCTTGTTCAGCGACGTGAAGTCTACGCACATCCGCGGGATGTCCGTGTCCTTCTTGGGGACCATTACTGTATTTGCGAGCCACTCGCTTTCTTTTATCTCCCTAATGAAGTCTACAGCGGGTAGTCTGTTGATTTCCATCACGATAGCTTCGGTCCGTGGCTCGGACAGTCTCCGGATGGACTGCTTGACGGGCTTGGTGTCAGGAAAGACGTTGAGTGCGTGCTCGGCGAATTCCCTGGGAACTCCTGGCATGTCTGCAGGACACCAGGCGAAGATTTCCCAGCGCTCACGAAGGAATTCAACGAGCGCACTTTCCTATGCGGGGCTGAGGTCGTTGGCGATCAGCGTCGTCTTGGAGGCATCCGTCGGGTGGACCTGCACCTTTTTTTTGTTGATGGTGGAGTCGAAAGACATGTCAGGTGCGTTTTGTCGTGCGACTGGGGTGCCCCATTGTCTGTCACCTCGCGGAGCCTGACGAGTTCATCCTACATGCCGAATGACTGGGAGATTCTGTTGAAGTCCCTGTCGCAGTGGTCCGATCGGGTGAAGCTCCCGTGGACCGTGATGACGCCCCTGGGTCCTGGCATCTTGAGAAGTAGGTATGCGTAATGTGGGACAGCCAAGAACCTTGCGAATGCTACACACTCGAGGATGGCGTGGTATTGTGATGGCTAGTCCACCACTTCGAATTCGAGACGCTCGCATCGGAAGTTGTCCGGCTTGCCGAAGATGACATCGAGCCATATTTTTCCCAGGGGGAATATGCCCTTTCCTGGGACGATGTCGTGGAACGTTGTGTCTGACTGTTCCAGGCTGCACAGCGGGATCCGCATTGCTGCTAGAGTACTTGCGAACATCAGGTTGATGCCGCTACCGTTGTCCATGAAGACGCGGCTCGTCTCGAAACCTCCGATCTGCGCCTCCAGCACCAGGGCAGCATGACCTGGGCGAGAGATCTGGCAAGGGTGATCCGAACGGCTGAACGTGATGCAGGACTTCGATCCGTTGAGGTACTCAGGAATGGAGGGTGGAGTTGTCACGGCCAGTTTGATCTGACGGGTGATTTTCTTCTGCACCCTATTCGCCGGGCGCCCCTTCTGGATCATCAGTGCTCCTTTCGGCGGGGGATACCCGTGCCCAGCGTTGTTCTGTGCTGGTTCGACTGGTTGGTTCGGGCCTCCTGCAGGTGGCGGTGGAGGAGCTCCATGTGCTATTTCACCTGGTGCGGGTGCGTTCCCGAATCTAGGGGTGGAGCTTGCTGCCTCATCTAAGCCATGCTTTCGCTGAGCTTCTAGAACTCGCGACAGTCCTTGAGCATGTGGCTTGCCTTCTTCTTACCATCCTGCTTGTCGATGTAGAAGTGGATGGTGCATGGACCCGAAAGTTTTTCGTATGCTGAGGGCTCGTTATTGCGATCGCGGCGTTGCCACGACTGTGTTGGGCGTCCTCCATCGCGGAAGTTGCCTCTGCGGTATCCGCCACTTGTTGCGGTTGGCATCGTTGCGGCGATCGGCGTAGCCGGCTGCGACCATGTCAGGTCCATCGCGATCGTCGTAGACGTGCGGTCTCCTCTTGTTACGGCGTTCCCGTCGTCGGCCGTACTCGTCCTCTTCCTCTGAGTGCGCCTGATGGACAGAATCTTCGCTGTCGGCCCACCTGTTGGCGATGTCCATGAGGTGGTCGAGTGTCTTGGGCTTGACGCGCCCAAGTTCCTCCTTGAAGTCCTGGCGCTTTACGCCGTCCTTGAAGGCGTCGATGGCCCTCTCTTCGGAGATGTGCGCTGTGGAGTTCTTGGTGTTGGACCAGCATAGTATGTATGAGCGAATGGATTCGCCCGTTCGTTGAGTGCAGGCTCGCAACTCCTCGATTGAGGCGGGACTCTTGCTAGTGCCTTTGAATTTTCGGATAAAACTGTAAGCCAGCTCCTCCCAGCTTCGGATGGATCCTGAGGATAGGCTGCTAAGCCAGATCCGAGCTGCGCCTGTCAGTTGTAGCTGAAGGCATTGCATGGCGGTTTCCTTGTTTCCACCGTGTAGCTTGACGGATGACAGGTGGTCGCTGAGCCATGCCTTGGGGTCCTGTGTGCCGTCGAACTTCGGAGTATCCAAAGGAAGCTTGAAATTTCGCGGCATCCGTGTCCATCGTACAGATCTGCTGAAGAACCGGGCTCCGCAGAGTTCTCCTTCGTCTCCGTCCATCTCGGATTCAGACGATCATGCGCGCTTGGCTCGCGCTTTGTCGATTTTGCGCTGTGTTAGCGCGTCTCTGGCGTCGTAATCGCGGCTGCGATGACGCGAGCTCTTGTGCCTTTGAGGAAGGTCATGGTCCTCTTCTTCGGATGAAGGAGTGGGGCTGCGGTTGAACCTGACCGTAGCTTTCTTTTTCGGCTCTGTAGGAGTTTCTTGATGGAGCGCAGCTCCGACGAGTCCGATTCCGGTGAGTGCGGACTTGTGCATGGCTCTCTTCGGGTCCCCCTCCGGAGGTGGGTGGGCCGCGAGGTACGCAGTGGCTGCTACGATCGCAGCTTGCGGTGTCTTCGGGATGATGTTGCCGTCGGCATCCATCTCCATGAAGGATGCGTTGAGGGTTCGGGTCACCTCGTGGCGCTCCTTGGGGTCCATGTTCTCCGTTCGGGAGCGATGCTTATTGCCGTGGTTGTCGTTCGAGCTGGAGCCGATGCCCATGGCGGAGAGCGCAGCTCGTCGCGGGCTGGACTCCGAGGCTGCTTGCTTGCGTTTGTCGAGAACCTCTTGCATCTTGACCTGCTTCTTGTGCTCCTCGATCAGGAGCAGATGGTAGGCCATCAGCAGATCCCGTGAGGAGTCTGCAGGCAGGGCTATGCTGCCCGCCACGGCGACGCGTGCCTGGTCCCATCCTTCCTTGCTAAGGCGGATGACATGGCCGTTGTTGTCCCCTTCGGGTGGGGGACTGGTTTCTTCTGTTCCCGTCGTTTCGATCTGGCGGGTTAGGTGTTGGGTTGGGCGGCGGGTTGGGTGTTTGCTGCTCCATGTCGCTCTGGATGACTACGACGCATTGGTAGGGCTCGTAGATCGGTCCGCTGCTGCCACAGCTTTCAGATCCGAAACCGTAGGTCCCTTCATCCGATGGCGGATCGCACAGATCGGAGTTGCAGCTGTTGCTGTCGTAGGAATCATCTGTTGATGATGTTGTGCGTAGCACAGGATGTGGGGCCCACGAAGCGGGCCTGATTGATGGTAGGGGCACCCGCTCAGGGAGGCGGAGGGTGCCAGTTTGCCCCACCTGGAAGCAGAAGCTCCCGAACAGGATCTCGAGTCCGTCGCCTACGGGCTCGAAGTCCTTCATGGTGGCCGGTGAGTGGGCGGTGAAGTCAAAAGCGCCGAAGAGGAGGTGACTCTCCGTCGCCGTAGAGTTGTAGATCGATCGGGTTGGGACCGTCACGATCGCACAATCAGTGTCCCCAGTTCCCACAGACGGCGCCAATTGACGAGGTTTCGACTTGCCAATGCCCATTGTTATGGACTTAGGTTTTGGAGAAGATGGGGATGCTGGAGATCGCGGAACGGTTAGCAAACAAGCAACACGGGGACACGAGATTTACCCAGGTTTAGGCCCTCGGAGAGAAAACCCTACTCCTGCTTGTCTGCTCTTGATTACGGCGGAACTGGTGATTACAGGGGTGCGCAGATGCAATCTGGCGTGAAGGTGTGTATGCGGAAGTATGAGAGAGAGATCTAGGTCGTACCCTCCTGGCCTTTATATAGACTTAGGCAGGTCCCGGACACAGATCTAGTCGGTTACAGGTTCTAGGGTTTACCCCTTTAAATTTCATATCTACTCTAGTCTTGCTCTCCAAGGATCCGAAGGCGTCATGGGCCTTGGTCACCCGAAAATCTTCATGGACCGGCGTATATTTGTCGTGGGCCTTCCTGAAATTTGACTGTGATGCCGAGATCGCAGTTCATGTAAGATAATATGTCACCCTCTGTTTTATAAAATAAGATGTTTTAGCTTTATAAAGATAGTGTATTTAGACGTCTTTTAATATGTATCTTTATAAAACTAAAGCATCTTATATTTTAAAATGGAGGGAGTAGTAATCTTGTGGATCCAACGATGAAGTTGTGGAGTAGCGTTTGCTGGCACTTTTTGATTGGTATATGTTGAACCTGTGCTGCTATATCTTGGGATTTCCCGGTGCTGAAACTAGGCCTAACATTTATATGTGTTGTTACTGCTGTTATGGCATTCCCTGGAAACCGATACTTTCAGTTACTCTTTTGCTTCATGTCAGATGTCCCCTTCGTTTTTTGTCCTTTCGTGGTTTTGGGTGGAAGGCGCTCTGTTACTCTTTCAGAGCGTCGCTGATCATCTGCGTCTGTCAGGTATAAGCTCTGTATCTGATATCTTTTGTAGACGTAAATTTCTTATCGAAATCAAGCTGCTTGTTTTTGTCTGATCGCTGAACGTATCTGCGAACACATTTAATGAGCCTTGAGTACAGTAGGAAGAAGAATGCGTGTGCTGCATCTGTTAGAGCATCTTTAGCAGTGTTCGTAAATAACTCAAAACCATAACATAACCGTCATTTATTGGTGTTTCGAAAAAGTCGCGCGTCGATCAGTGCCCGTAAACATTTCTGACCTGAAAAATGTTTTACGGAGCGCGTCTAATATCGCCCACGGAACCAAACATATCTGGTTTCCGTGGCCGAACCGAGCGCCAACGCGCGCGACGGAAGTTTCCTCCACCTATCACCCTCTTCCACTTCGCTGTCGTCGTTGATCTACCTCCCCCGCCGCTTCCTGACCACGCCTCTGCATGTAATCGACGCCATGGAACCTACACAGCTCCCGGCGGTAGCTGCTGAGGCTCCACGCCCACAGCAGCCTTCCTCCGCCGCTCCGGCAGTCCACGCGGGCTCGCCAGCCTCCGCCGTGTCGGCCCTCAAAAAGAGGAAGTGCGTGGCCGGGCAGGCCGTCCCGCCGGCCGCCGCTCCCGTGACTGGCGGTGCTCACACCATGCATTTCTCCGCCCTGGCACCCGTCGCTCAGCGCAAGAAGATGGTCGCACCTCGGAAGAAGCCCAACGTTCCAAAGAAAGCGGCGACGGGCGGCGCCAAGAAGCATCCCTGTCCCGTTCCTCCGCAGCATACCCTGCCGTTGGCTAGAATCTCACCGGAAGCCTCCTCGGTTGGCTCACACAACGTGTTCGGCGAAAAGCTACTGAGGTACGAGGAGGAATCTGCCCCGGACTCATTCGCGCAATTACTCAATGATAGCGAGGGTTGCTGCTACCGGAGAGCCCATCAACGACGACGCTGGGGCATGAGCTCGACATGCATATGTTGTTTGACGTGTCTTTTTAGTTATATTTTATACAAAACGTCCTACAAACTGTTGGAATTATTTTCTTTTACTATCGAAACAATGTTTACAGTTTTGTTTGCAGTTCATCCCGTTGAGTAGTCCCGTAAACCGGAACCGCAAAACAGAATATGCGATCATATTCTGTTTTGCGATTCCGGTTCTACGGGAACTACTCGGCGCCGCCTCCCACGAAGCGAGGAATCACGAATTCAGCGCTCCGTTTACGGTTTGCTATTTACGTGTACCGCTAGAGATGCTCTTCAAGTGCTCGTGGTAACTGCATCAGATATGAACTACGTAGGAAACGTTATTATGCAACACATGCACTGGATTATTTCTCTTAAATGTTTCAGAAAACACGTGAAATTCTCCACAATGTCTGCATTTCAGTATGCTCCCAAAACAGAATAATGAAATCAAGAAAGAAGCAACCAATTAACCAGGTCATGGGCCTCTCGAGCCTGAGAAGCATGGCGTGGGATCATGTCATGGGCTTCTCCAGCAACGCCGAGACGTACCACTCGTTCCTCTCCGGTCCCAGGTCGAGCTTCGGGCTGGGCTTCCACCGGAGCGGGCGGAAGCCGACGCGACGGAAGATGGGCACGTAGGTGGCGTTGAGCTGGCGGCCGAGGCAGAAGAAGTGGTCGAGCCAGAAGACGCCGCCGGGGCGGAGCACCCGGTAGATGTCGAAGAGCGCGAACTCGAGCACGTCGTCGGGCACCGAGTTGGTGAGCACGTGCATGGAGTGCACGATGTCCAGCACGCCGTCGGCGAAGGGGAGCCGCTGCACGAGGCTGATCTGCAGCGGCACGAGCCCCCGCGACGCCACGAACCGGTTGAACGGCGCGTCCAGGTCCAGCGTGGTGGTGACCACGGTCACGTTCCGCTCCCGCATCCGGGCGGCGAAGGTGCCCGTCCCGCCGCCGATGTCGAGGCCGATGCGCACCGTCCCCGGCGGCCTGGACCGCAGCACGTTGTCGATGCTGAAGCCGGGGCCTCCGTTGTCCGTGAGCCAGCGCCGGCGCTCCTTGCCGGCCAGGTCGAAGCAGTCCTTGCAGTCGTACGACCCGCCCCTGCTGCGCGCGCGGTCCACCAGGCAGGTGTAGTTCTTGCACGTGTAGGGGGTCCAGTTCACGGTGGTGTCGCCCGGCATCGACCAGAGGCTCCCAGGGAGCGGCGTCGGCTCGACGTACCTCGCGGGGGACCGCGGCCGGCATCGCCTGCGCGGCAGCGGCTCGCAGCCCTTGAGCATGAGCTGCAGCGCGAGGCCCTCGTCGTCGGGGCACACGCCGCTGGCGTTGTACGTCATGTACCGCGTGAGGTCCTCCTGGAAGTTGCGGCACGCGAAGCCCAGGCCCGGGAAGAGCTCGTCGGTGCCGAAGTTGACGGAGTAGCCGAGGGGCAGCCGGTGCGGCTCGATGGCCAGCCTGAGCTCGCCCGCGGGCTCCTCGGGCCAGCCGTTGAAGTCCTGCACGGCCGGCGCGTCCCCGTGGACGTCGCCGAGCTTGGAGAGCACGGACTCGAGGAGGAGCGAGGACGTGCCGCACTGGGCCCGGAGGAAGGCCAGCTCGGCGCGCGCCAGGGAGAGCGTGTCGCGGGTGGCGTTGAGGTCGCGGAGGAGCGCCGTGGAGTCCCAGAGGTGGATGCGGGGCGCCGAGGCCGGCACGGTGAGCGACAGCGACGCGCCGGAGAAGAGGTACACCGAGACGAGGTTGGTGGCGATGACGACCAGGAGCATCTTGAGCTTGGCGTGCCGGAGCGCCGGCCGTGGTGGCCGGTGCGCGTGGCCGTCCGAGCCGCCGCCCATCGCCGCGCCGAGCTGCTGCTGCGACGAGGTGGCGGTGATCCGGTGCTTGGTCCCGTGCATGACCGACCACACACCTCCTGCGCGCTCGCGGCCTGGTGATCGGCAGCAACAACTACTAACTCGAGATCGGTGAGCTAGTGGCGGTCCTCGAGATCGGCGCTGCTCTGCTCCCCTTGCTACGCTACGCTGTTTCCGCGTTATCGCGTTCTTGTATCTACTACTTTGTTTCATAGATGTTGAACTGAATTAAGGTGGGGTTTGCGAAATTACAAATGAAGCTATCAGGTGCACTTTCGTTTGACTTTGGATGCATGACCGGTTGCTTTAAGAGGAGAAAAAGGAAGGCGGGTTTGCTTCATAAGGCAAAGCCGGATCCACAAGGGGCAGTACTACGCGTCCCCCCGGGGGATTTGAGTTTTTTATCCCGGGTTCAAACCAACCACGCGTGTCTTTTTTGCTCAAAATCCCGCTTAAACATCGGTTTTTGCTGAAATAGTCCGTTTTTGCTACAACGTAGCAAAAAACTTTGACCTTAAAATAAAAATAGACTGGACCTCCCCGGAGAGTTCACCGGAGACATTGCCGGCGACCATGTAGCAAAAAAGTTGTGCTAATGTAGCAAACGCGGCCTCGCCGGAGACTTTCGCCGGAGACCTCGCCGGAGACCGTGTAGCAAAAATTTTATGCTATTGTAGCAAGAGTACAAAATGTATGTAGCAAAAAAAATGTCATATTGTAGCAACGGTGAGCCTTGCGTGTAGCATCGGCAGAGCAACCGTCTCCCTTGTCGTCTCCCTTGTAGCAGACCGTCGCCGCTGTTGTAGCAGGGCGTCGCCGCCCTTGTAGCAGATGCCTTCGCCACTAGTAGCGGAGCATCGTCTCCCTTGTAGTAGAGTGTCGCCGTCGTTGTAGCAGACGCCATGGCCGCTCGTAGCAGAGTGTCGCTGCCCTTGTAGCAGATGCCGCCGCACCTAGTAGATGAGTGTCGTCGCC
This sequence comes from Avena longiglumis, assembly GCA_030063025.1. Classification (NCBI taxonomy): domain Eukaryota; kingdom Viridiplantae; phylum Streptophyta; class Magnoliopsida; order Poales; family Poaceae; genus Avena; species Avena longiglumis. The sequence goes on from CP125976.1 coordinate 537,406,065, forward strand.
CTTGTAGCAGAGCAGCAAGGCCTGTGAGCAGTGTCGCCGCTGTTGTAGCGGAAGCCATAGCCGCTTGTAGCAAAAGCGCCGCCGCCCCAGTAGAAAGTGCGCGAGGAAGGCCATGGCGACGACTCCACGGAGGCAAGACGAGGCCGAACATATAGCGGCTCTCAAGCAGGGAAGAGGCAAGACGAGGCTACGGAGGCTGCGCGAGGCCTTGAGATGCAGTTCGGCGGCGTGGTCGGACGCGAGGTGCAGCGGCGCCGGTTAGAAGCGAGATGCGGTGCGCATGCGAGATGCAGTCCGCAGGCTGTTGGACGCAAGATGCAGGGGGCGCGCGGCTAGAGGCGAGATGCAGGCCGCCGCGGCGCGAGATGTAGGAGGCAAGCGGCTAGAGGCGAGATGCAGGTTGCGGCGGCGCGCGGTTGAACGAGACGCAGGTCGTAGGGATGAGGAAAGAGACATCAGAGACGTGTACGTGGATGAGGAAAGAGATATCAGAGACGCGTATGTGGTGGGCCTCCGGAGCGACAACGACCCGGGGGATCGTTTCGTTCGATCCCCCGGGTGATCTGTATCGTTTTCCATCCACAAGTCGGCGACAGATAAGTTCACAGTTCACTGGATTGGTTTTAGTCAGCTCGTTGGGCATTGGTCTGCGGCCTAAAACGGGGAATCTGCCATCGGCTGGTGACAAAAGCTTCACTCGTTTTTTTTTTTTTTTTTTGGCCGACTCCCCCTAAAATTCCATTCAAGAAACGGCATAAATCTGATAAACTTTACTACTTCCTTCATCCCAAAATAGATGTCTTAGATTTGTTAAATTTTGAATGAATTTACATACTAAATAGTGTCTAGATTAATTTAAATTTCGATAAATCTAAAACATCTATTGTGGGACGGAGAGAGTAGAAGAGATAAAAAAAGGGGGTCCACGAGCCAGATCAGCAACACACCGCTAGATCAGCCTCTAGAAACTAGAATCACAGTGGCCAGCTCCCACATTCTCCAAGCAGGGGGAGAAACCACAAAATGAAATGAAATCAGCACACAGGCACATCTTTTTTTTTGCATTGAAAGAGAGCTTTATATGATCTCAGCAATCTCCAGGGGGACGCGGGGGGGGGGGGGGGGGCTCCATTTGCTGTCGGATGGACATTGGTCAATTTTATTCCTCTCTCCGGTAAAAACTGTTAGATAACTTGGATTCTGGACGCATGAATGGACGAGTTGGGGGAGCTCTCCTTAATCATATGGATAGCCTCAGAGCAATCCGTTTCGACGATGATTTGGAGAGGCGACTAATTCAATGCGAGTGCTAGACCTTCTTCAATAGACGCTAGCTCGGATTCAGTGGCATCCGTGAAAGTCCTTAGCCTTCTTGTAGCTGCTAGTATCACTGCCCTGTTTTCGTGCCGAAGCACCATGCCTGTCCCCGCCTCCCGTGAATTGACCTAGGACCCATCAGTATTTAGTTTAACCATACCTGTCAGTGGAGGACTCTATTTGATCACATTCTTCTGTCTCCCATCTCAAAGTTTAGTAGCACATGTGAAGTCTTGTTCATGCACTACTACCGACTTACCCTTGGCAGAACCATCATGTGGCTTTTGTCGTATAAGTAGTAGTGAGTCCAGGTCTGGAGGCATTGGTTTGTCATGTGTTATTTCATTGTGCATCCAATTACGCTATAAAATCATAATCGGCATTGCTTTTTATACCTCTGTGAGTCCACACTGTGCGCATAGCCTCTCAGAGATTTCTTGCCGGTGTGCATTTGACGAGTGCATGGTAACTATTCTATTTTATATTCTACCTAACTTGGCCAGTCCATAGCTAGCTCCATTTGTTGTCCGATGGACATTGGTCACTTTTATTCCTCTCTCCAGTAGAAACTCTCAGATAACTTGGATTCTGGACGCATGAATGGACGAGTTGGGGGAGCTCTCCTTAATCATATGGATAGCCTCAGAGCAATCCGTTTCGACGATGATTTGGAGAGGCGACTAATTCAATGCGAGTGCTAGACCTTCTTCAATAGACGCTAGCTCGGATTCAGTGGCATCCGTGAAAGTCCTTAGCCTTCTTGTAGCTGCTAGTATCACTGCCTGCTGTGTCAAGCACCATGCCTGTCCCCGCCTCCCGTGAATTGACCTAGGACCCATCAGTATTTAGTTTAACCATACCTGTCAGTGGAGGACTCTATTTGATCACATTCTTCTGTCTCCCATCTCAAAGTTTAGTAGCACATGTGAAGTCTTGTTCATGCACTACTACCGACTTACCCTTGGCAGAACCATCATGTGGCTTTTGTCGTATAAGTAGTAGTGAGTCCAGGTCTGGAGGCATTGGTTTGTCATGTGTTATTTCATTGTGCATCCAATTACGCTATAAAATCATAATCGGCATTGCTTTTTATACCTCTGTGAGTCCACACTGTGCGCATAGCCTCTCAGAGATTTCTTGCCGGTGTGCATTTGACGAGTGCATGGTAACTATTCTATTTTATATTCTACCTAACTTGGCCAGTCCATAGCTAGCTCCATTTGTTGTCCGATGGACATTGGTCACTTTTATTCCTCTCTCCAGTAGAAACTCTCAGATAACTTGGATTCTGGACGCATGAATGGACGAGTTGGGGGAGCTCTCCTTAATCATATGGATAGCCTCAGAGCAATCCATTTCGACGATGATTTGGATAGACGACCAACTCAATGCGAGTGCTAGACCTTCTTCAATAGCCGCTAGCTCGGATTCAGTGGCATCCGTGAAGGTCCTTAGCCTTCTTGTAGCTGCTAGTATCACTGCCCTGTTTTCGTGCCGAAGCACCATGCCTGTCCCCGCCTCCTGTGAATTGACCTAGGACCCATCAGTATTTAGTTTAACCATACCTATCGGTGGAGGACTCCATTTGATCACGTTCTTCTATCTCCCATTTGAGAGTTTAGTAGCACATGTGAAGCCTTGTTCATGCACTACTACCTACTTATCCTTGGCAGAATCATCATGTGGCTTTTGTCGTATAAGTAGTAGTGAGTCCAGGTAGCTTGCAAGGAAACGTTTTGATCCTTCCACTAGAGCATTGGTTTGTCATGTGTTACTTCATTGTGCATATGGCAATTACGTCACAAAATCATAAGCGTCATTGCTCCTTGTACCTACGGAATTTTGCTGAGCAGCTGTAGTAGCCATTCCTTGCATGAATTTGTAATCACGTCCTCACATGGTAAGGTCCACACTATGCGCATAGCCTCTCAGAGATTCCTTGCCGGTGTGCATTTGACGAGTGCATGATAACCGTTCTCGCTAGCAGTGCCGTATATTTGACAAATGGACACCCGTCTCATGCCGCGAGTATGCATATTACTCTAAGTGGGCAAAGGCGTTTGTTGCAATTTTCCATGCTAGGTTATTTACGTTTGGCAGCTGTCATATCAATCTCCAGATGGGTCGCTCACCCGCCGGTCGTGTACTGGTTGCACCTACATTTTGTGCCACCATGATCTCATCTAGACCAAGCTTGTAAGCGTTACATACTGAGAACACACCCCGACTATGAAGACGGCGTCCATCCATGTGATTTTGCATATGGTTCACAAAAGTCTTTCTCCGTGCTTTTCTCGTAGATATATTTTGTCTTGATTTTTTGCAATATTGCACACGAGTCAATCATATTACACGGTCTCTAAACAGTGCCCGCATGATCATTAGGGAATCACCATTAAAGCAATGCAAGCTGCTTATTTTTTAAGACTGATCGAGGAAGTCCGCCTCTCGGTTCTTAACTTTTAAAATGGTTTCCTTGAACTTTGAAATTTGTACAATCTAATTTTTTTTGTCCCTCCCGAACTTATTGCATCGGTCAAAATTGTATGGCACCGACGATTTTACTCACGTGGCATCCTAGACATCCCAAAAGGATCTGAAAACTTTAGGAAACAATCATCAAATTAGAACTTAATTTAGAAAGAAAATCAAATGTCTAACTTATAAACTCATATTATATAATGAATTAGGAAAAGTTCAAAAATATTTCCTAAGAAATAATTGCAATCCATATTTTTTTCTAGAAATGACATAAAAGAAAATTTAGAAAATACATACATTCCTCGAAATTTTGAAGTTCGAGGAAACCTACTAATGATGAAGAACGATAAAAACATAAATCAATGTGGAAACTTTTGTATAGTCAATAAGTTATTTACGAGTTTATTGAATTGTCTGACCTTTTCATAACAATTTAAGCGTTTTCCATGATAATCTAATTCACAATAGCATTCATTCCAACAAATCAAATGTATTAGTACTAACTTTTCCATAACCTCTCTCTTTTACCTTGATTTTTAGTCGTGTGTTCTTATATTTGTCTTTCCCTAAATTGCTTTATGTATCTACGAACGTTTTCTTATTTCACGATTTTTAAATTTGTAGGTTGATTAGGATGCCACCGTTGGTGAAAACACTATGTTATCGGTCAAGTACTTGCCCTCATCCGTCCACTCCCCTCTGATGGTCTTTGGGCCAGGAGATGTGGTGGACCATGGTCTCTCGCCGACGGAAGATTTTTCGTTATTTGTTTAGCCTGTTTTTTAGTGCTTTCTTCGGGATGTTGAAGCAACGGCCACGTCCTGAAGTCAAAATAAGGCCCGGCCCGCTCTATCACCGCTTTAAGTGGTGCATCTAGTTTCGGCGGAGGGTGCGTGGAGTCATGTGTCCGACGGATCTTGTGGGATCCAGTCCATTTTCGTATTCGTTGGTGTGTTTTCACATCATTCTCTTCCGATCTACGCTTGTCATCAATGGCGATGATTGTTGCTCTGGTGTGCTGGTTATTTATGGCCTTAGCTCGAGAACATCCTGTATCTTTAGAACAAACTCTACTGCTACATTTTTTGCCTACCTCCGGTGATGGAGGGACAAGAACGGTGGCGCGTTTTCGGCTATCGCTAGTGATTGTAGTCGTCGCTAGATGGTCCAAAGACTTATTTATAACTCTTTTTTACTTTTAACTCTCTTCATACTGTTGTTGATAATTTTTTAATCAGCGGAATTTTGCAAAAAAAAAAAGCACTTGGACCAAAAGCGAGAGACCGAATTTGTACGGTTTTAAGCGGCTACTAAGGTTCCAAAAGCATACGGGCCGAAATAAAAGGACTCCTAATGGGCCACATGAGGAAAGAGAGCGCAACACATACAAGAAGGGGCCGAAATAAAAGGGCTATGAACACAGCCCAAACATGCGAACACGTAACGACGGCGATCTTCTCAGCTGGCCACGCCAGTCGTCGCAATTGTAACCATAGTTAGTGGCCACTCCTCGTGCGGCCCCACCCGCTTTGCTTTGGGCCCGACACTGAAAAATGTGGCCGAGAGGCACGGTCCCAGAAGGGCTCGGACATGTGTGGCTTTCGCCTAGGTTCGTACGAGGCAGCGGGCTGATCCAGTAGGGGCCATTTCGCCAGGGCTGGGCCCCACCGAGAGCTACACCACATCCGGATCCGGGCCGCACTCATCCTATTCTCCTCCACACAGGTCGCTGTTGTACTAAGTTCAAAAAAAAAGGTCGCTGTTGTACCCATGGCCGAGAGCCAGAAGCAATCGACCGACGCCGCGTCGCCTCACGGCGTAGTAGCCACCTAAAATCCTCTGGCTCTGGCTCTGGCTGGGGACCGCAGAACCGGTGGCGTACGTACGCGAGCAAGTCCAGTTGCCGTTGAGTCTTGGCCAGGAGAAAACCCTGGCTCATTTTTCTCTTCCTTATAGAAAACCCGTACGTACTTGTCAGTCACCGATGTAGATGTAACCGGATGACAGTGAGATGGGCCTCACCCGATTGATCAACTGATTACAAATCCAAACCGCAAATTTTATCCAAATTAATAGTCAGATATATCCAAATCTCCCCCGCAAAAAAAAGATATATCCAAATCTACACAAATTCAAATATATTAATTTGGACCCAAGGGAGTATAAGATGTATTTTTTAGGTTAAAATAGTCTACCAAAACATCTTATAGGAGTAATTGTTGGATCGGTGAAACTGTGTAAGCACGCTCTGATGTCATTTCATTGATTATATTCTTATGTCAAAATTCGCATGTATCTATACACTAAATCTATACATATATGAATCTAGACAGATTTATGTCAATTATTTCAGAACCAAGGGAGTATATGATTTTTTTTCACAATTTTTAGAAACTTATGGAAAGGCGGAGATGCAGAGTTACACAAAACGCAGACACTACCTTAGAGGCTATACATGCCCTGAATTATTTTTTGGTAGAATATGGTTGCTCTTAGCAACAATCCAAATAAAAACAAAACAACCAAAAACTGTAACAAACCACATCAAAACAAACTGTTCGCCTGCTAAATAAAATAAACATGCATCAACGTCACACACAGAAAGGCCTGTCCAAACCGAGACATGAACTCCTTGGTTAGCAACAGAGGCCTCTCGCAGCTAGTTTAACCACCCATGCCTCTCGACGCTCATTTCCACTTGTTCCTTGTGGTGTGTATGTCGTGAGGATAGCTGTGACCGTGTGTCCACATGATAAATAAGAGCAATATACCTGTAAGAAACATACTCCCTCCATCATGAAAAAAATATTATAGATTTGTTTAAGTTTAAATAAATTTAGACATGGTTTACTGTATGCATCCAATTTTTGATAAATCTAAGACATCTTTTTCAGGATGGATGAAGTACTACTGTCGGGGGATAACTACCAGTAGGTCAAACTAAAGAGTAAAGATAAGGTTGAGCAGAACTAATGTTGACCGATATACCCAAGCCGACATAGGCCAACATATTCAAGCCGATATACAAAGTTATGTCGGCATAACATGTGTTGCTTCTTATATGCAGGTTCACCAAGGCCAACTTATTCAGGCTGGGGTCGACATAAGGGGTTTACGTATAGCCATAGGTTATATGTCGGCCTCTAAGTCAATGCCTCAGTCCATTCCCAGGAAATCTGGAGAAGATAAGAACACTCCTCTCAGGCGTGCCTTAAATCCCAGAGTCCAGTCTCATCGAGGGTTTCCAGGGGGAAAGTTGTCAGTGGTGAAAGGATACTGATGTCGCCTAAAGGGGGGGTGAATAGGCGATTAAATTTTTTCGAGAGTGGCTCAACAAAGGCGGACTTAAACTAGTGTTTACTTTGTTAAGCGCAAAACCTAGAACTATCTAGGGTTCACCTATGTGCATCAACAACTTATGCTAAGCAAGTCAAACAACTATGTGATAGCAAGATATATACTTCAAGCACGAAGGCTATCACAAAGTAAAGTGCATAACTAAGAGCTCGGGTATAGAGATAACCGAGGCACGCGGGGACGACGATATTTTACCGAGTTCCTCCCAACATGGAGTACGTCTCGTTTGGAGAGGGGGTGGTATCTAACCGCCACAAAAGGCCTCCCTTATTCTCCGGTGAATCTTACCCCAACGGGATAGATCCACACTTCCACTATCGGTGCAGTTGTCGGTGGCAAACCGGAACCTCTCACAAGGTTGGGGCACTTCTCCACAACTTAATTGGAGGCTCCCAACAAACGCCACCAAGGCCACAACCTGCAACACCAACAAACCGTCTAGGGTTCCAAGAACCCAAGAGTAAAAAGCTTCTCAACTTTCACTCACCAAATCCTCCGGGGAGAACTCAAACCGATGCACCAAATGCAATGGCAAGAACACAAGTAGTGCTCAAATCCTTCTCTCCCAAATTCCACCAAAGCTACAAAAGCTTGTGGGGGAATAAGAGAGGAAGAACAATGGAGGAAATCCACAAAAGATTCCAAGATCTAGATCCCAAGATGTTCCCCTCACTTAGAGGAGAGATGGATTGGTGGGATTATAGATCTAGATCTCCTCTTTCAAATCCCTAAAGTATATGCAAGAATCAAGGGAGGGATTGAAGGGGGATTAAGCTCAAGAGGGTTAAGAATGGAGGAGAAAGCCTATGAAACTTGAGCCTTGACATTGGGGAAGAAGGACCCCTTTTTATAGGCCCATGATTTACGTCATTCTGTTGGGAAAAGTCGATCAAGACTCCGGTCTACACCAGAGATTCCGGCCCAACCTCCGGACCACCTATCAGACTGTCCCGGGCTAAATTCTGGAGCCCCCTCTGGGGACTCCAGGGGACACTCCGGACCACACCGGAGACTCCGGTCCATGCAGACCGGAGACTCCGGTCTGGACCAAATAACAGGCAAACTTCAAATGGCAATATCTAGAGTTTGGAAACTCCGATTGACCCGAAACCAATTTTGTTGGAAAGAGGACAACAAGAGTTACCCAACAAAAAGTGAAAATATCGGATACAACCAAGAGAGAACATTTCATGTATTATAATTTGATATACCTCTCTTGGTGAGAAACCAGAAAAACCTCAAAGATCAAAAACGCAATATGATATAAAAGGGAAATCCGTTTTTGATGAACTACAGCTTGTTATGAATATTACCACAAGCTCTAGAACCTCACATGGATAAGATCCAAATAACAACCAAGAAAGAATGATGCTAAGTATGCAAAGGTTTAAGCTCTCTTTGAAAGATATGATCGAGTTACTCACTTGAGAGCCCCTCTTGATAGTACGGTTATCTATCCTATAAACCGGTCTCCCCAACTAAAACACGAGACCGGTAAGAAGGAAACCCTATCAAGATCACACCTTTGCCTTGCGCATATTCCACTTGATTATGATGTAGACGGTCTTGTCCTTCTCAAGATGGAACACCTTCTTGATTGCTCTTATATGCACTTGCTTGATGAAGACTTGCAAGTTACCCCCCCATACAACATGGGGAAACCTTTACTTTGACCTTGATCTTCATCGATCCATGATCACCGAGGATGGCAAGCTTTAAGCATGAGATCTTCTAGCATCATTTCTTCTTTTCTTCATTATGTTGATGCCTTGAAGGTACACCAGAGATATTACTCCATCTTATTCTTCAAGACATACTTGCCATAGGTTTAATTATCACATGACCAATCTGTGGATCATTCTTTGAACACCTTGGTCACCACGTGATCCCCTTCACTTCTTCTCCAAACCTTGAAGCCAACATATGGTTCAAGCATTGCCTATGGACAATTACTACAAGTACAACTTGATACAAGCATTAGTCCATAGAGATTGTCATTGATTACCAAAAACACACATGGGGGCCCACATGTTCTTTCAAGTGGGGAGACTGTTAACGGTCATGGGCACGTCAAGTCCCATCGCTGACAAGAAGAGCATCTGGGCCTAGCCAATGAATTTTGCTATAATATATTCTAGGCATATTTCTTGCCACCTCAACCCTAACTTGTAACCTGGGCACCCCTTTATAAGGTGCCCTAGGCCCTCCTAGAAGAGGGTCGATCCCTAGTTCCTTGTGTTCCCCCTTGTGCACGTAGAGAAAGAGAGAAGCGGAGAGTTCATCCATCTTCCTCTTCTCGCATACAGCTCAAGGAGATCTTGTAATCTATAGTAACGATCATTGATATGAGATCTAGCATGCAGGAGTAGGGGTTTTATCTCAATAGGAGAGCTCTGAACCTGGGTACATCGTGTGTGCTTGTGTGTGTTCTTGTGCGTGTTCTAGTGTGTGTGCGGTTTCCACCGTGCTCTCTCTCCATGGATCCACTAGCGTCCATCTGGTCCGAATTTAAGCCATTCTATAGCATCTTCCGTGACACCACCACGATAACTACAAATTTCTTATGTTCGAACCATTGCAACAAATCCATTAGATATAATAGTATTACAATTCCTAAGAAAATCAGAGAAGAAAGAGATTTGTCAACACCACTAGTAAAGACCAAAAAATGTGTGAAATATTCCCCTCCGAAAATTTAAAAGGGTAATTTGGTCTTTCTATATTAATTGGATTTCGCTGAAAACAAAGTACCTCGCAATTTTACCTAGTTCTTGTGTTACATCTAGTGTGTTCTATGAATTCAAAGGAATGGGACGTGATTATTTCAGATTCCAAAAATCCCCAATAGTTTTTTTACTTAGTCAGTATTTTTTGATAAAATAAATATATTAATATCACGAAAATATCAATTATACTCAATCACTATACCAACAAGATCATGGATGCACACATCCAAGAACAAAAGAAAAAGAGAAAACAAAAAAACCAAAGACCTCGTCGCGGTGTATAACCACTCGTAACTGAAGTACTCTAACCACCACCGAATACAACACCCGCACCATAAAGTGGGATCTCCAAAAAAATGTATCCAAGAAGAAAGTAATGCACAAGCATTGTCTTTGCCCGATCGAAGATCTTGGGTTTTCACCCCGGAGAAAGACCGAGTTTGTAAAACAATGCCTTCAGCAAGGCCATTGATATGTATAATCAATGAAGATCGGATCTTGAGTTTACACCCTGAAAATTATGGCTCGGTACTGTTGCCTGCCAAAACCCACCGGCGAGCAGCGACTGGCAACACGGAGAGCCGGAGGCTCAGATCGCTGGTGGGCCCAGTCCCTCGGCGACGCAAAAGCTCCGACACGCCCCGGCTTGGTTCGAGATGCCACCGACCTATACCGGTCGAAGGTGAGGATTGCTCCAATTGATTTCTGCATGATAAACAAGTATCGTAAAATTCGAGCCGTAATCGGCTCCTGTGTTTCCAGAATCGGCTCCTAAAGCCGATTGTCCCATGGTTCTGCACGATTTATGATAACATGGGGTTTTGCTTGATCATTACAAGTTAAATCGATCTACGATAGTTTAACGTTTTCACCACGAATCGAACGCCCCACGCGTAATTGAGCCTAGTAATGCATAAAAGATGAAGAATATCAACCCTAGAGGAGGCCTAATAACCAACATAAAGCCAATTACCTAACATCCTCTCTAGAACGAATAAGCCACATCCTTATGCATTACCGGATCGTTCAACCCGTTTGTAAGGCCTGATTACGTAGATATTAAACTAAACCTTGACGAACAAGGCACAACTATAACAGATCGAATCGACTAAATAAAGATCAAGCAAGGTGCTACCCTTGCACTTTGGGACACGGTGCAAGGGTAGCGAGATAGCTAGAGGTAGCATAACTTCGACGATAATAATGAAACAGTGCCGATGCTAGCCTCAAACAATCTATGATAATGGTATTACTCGCCACCAACAACGCTTCAGTACGAGTAAAACCGGGTAATGAAATAAGTAGATACTGCCTAGATCGCAAGATGCGATCTAGGCAGCATGGCACTTACCCGAAAGAAACCCTAAGAACAAGGGGTGGCGATGCGCCGAGATTGTGTTTGTCGTGAACGTGGTTGTTCTCCTTCTTTCAATAACCCTAGGTACATATTTATAGTCCGGAGACTCTCTACTTTTGGAATAACTCTACAACTCTATCTTTACCTAAACATAAACGGAACCTAAACAAACACGAAACCCACTATGATACAAGATACACGGGCAATTTAGCCCAAATCCACACACTAGGCCGATCCAACAACTCGTTGAATATATGTATCTTCTAAGCCCATCTTGATCACGGCCCATCTCCGTCTCTGGCCAAAATATGGTGATAACACATGCCCCCCTGGTTTTGGCAATGATAATTCCAAAACCACTCTGTGTGTTTTTTTCCTTCTTCTCCTCCCTTTTTTTTATTGGGCTGCGCGTAGACAGAATGCGTGGCAGAACAGAACCGTCACGCTACCCTTTCATCATGATGCCCTGTCTTCTCAACTCCTGCGTAGTGCTTGATTTGACGATTTTGGCAGTGTAATCTGGGAAACCGCTATGGAATTGAACCGTCTGTCCACTATTCCCCTTATTTAAATCAGCCTGAGCGATTCGCGCCCCATCTTCCTCCGGTTGCGAAACCCTCTCCTTTGCTCGAAAACCTCTTTCTCGCCATGGCCTCCTCGCTTCCTCCGTCGTCCTCCCACGCCCAACTCGATTAGCGACCGAGAGCCAACGCCAGAGCATCCGCCTACGGCGATGTACAGTACTTTCGCCCCACGATGGTGGGACGAAAGGGACTGGGATTTCGCCGTCTGGTCAGAGGACGATGCGTCCCTGACTGACGGCGAAGAGAGCCTACAGTTCCTCGTCGACGGGAACCGGAGGCGAGCAGCGACGACAATCGGTCGGGATTCGTCGACTCTTCCGCCGAGGAGGAGGAATCGGGAGGACACCTCCTCCGAGTATCCGCCACGAAGCGCTTCCGCTTCTGGTCCATAAGATATCAAGATGACGACGAGGACGAAGAGGTCCCGTTGGTTTCTTCAAGAAGAAGGGCGATCTTTGGGGCGAGGCCGAGGACAGCGAAGAGGACGGCGGCGGCAACAAGCGGCAAGCGACCTCGGCTTAGATTAGAATCGTAGTAATGGCCATAGCGATAGTAGGCCCTTTTGTAATCGATCATCCTGTAAGAAATGATCCTTTGAATGAATGAAAATCTGATTCCCAAATATTGTTTCTCTTTGCTCCAATTTTGCCGATAACCGAAATAGGTTGATGCTTGAAGTCGATGACACCGCATCGACTTTCATCATCTGCCGCACGATATAGTCAAACAAGTTAAATCACAGAGCCGATGACTAACCATCGGCTTCTCCCGAAAACGTTGATGGTCAACCTTCGCCGCACCCATAGACACATCACAACGGCCATTTTTTGATTTCAAATGACGACTGCAACCTTCCTCAACAGGTGGATTCAAACACAAACGACCCAAATCTCCAATTGCCCATCAAAACGTGCCCGCAGACGACTAGTGACAAGCAAAGATGAAGATGACGAGGCCGAGACCATCGAGGTGGCCCTTCGTAACATGTGAACCTCTAGCATCGATGACCGTGCATCGGCTACATATACGTATATTTTTTTTTTACTCGCCGATTTCTCAGATCGCCCCCATATTTTACCCGTCCATCGCTTCGTGTCTTTACCTAGCCGATTTCACGTAACGGCTCCTCCAGTTCTTTATCGTCCAACATCCCACATGCTTGGGAAATATTTCTTGAGATGTTGTCCATTGATCGCCATCGAATTTTACTCCATCCAACTGCTCAAGCATGTATGCGTTTCCTCTTAAAACTTGGTCAACCACATGCGGACCGTGCCAATTTGGAGACCATTTACCATATGTTGCATCCTTAGTCCCCAAAGGCAACATGACTTCCCATACCGTATCACCAACGTGGAACTCCTTTGGCTTCACTTTCTTGTTGTATGCACGAGCTACCTTGGCCTTGTTTTCTTTGATTTTCTCCGGTGACCATAACTTGAGCTCGGTTAACTCCTCTACACCGCCACTCATCGTATGCATATTCTTCATCGTTAGATCGTCTCCGAAAAGTGACGTCTTGATCCAGCCGTAATTTCCCAGGGTAGGACGGCTTCTTGTCCATATACTAGATGATATGGTGAGGTTTTTATTGCACCATGGCATGACATACGATAAGCCCATAACGCCTCTGACAAAACCTCGTGCCAACGCCTTGGGTGCTCATCGACTTTTCTCTTGATCAACTTGATGAGACTCGATTGACGCTTGACTTGCCCATTTGCTTGAGCATAGTATGGAGATGATCTAATCAGCTTAATCCCCATGTCCTCACAAAATTTTCTAAATTCCTGAGAAATAAAGACCGAACCCCCATCGGTCGTGATAGTTTGGGGAATCCCGAATCGATGGATGACATGTTCCTTCACAAAATTGATAACATCCTTCGAGTTTACTGACTTCATCGGGACAGCCTCTACCCATTTAGTGAAGTAGTCAGTGATAGCCAGAATCCACATGTGGCCTTTGCTTGATGGAGGATTGATCTTGCCGATCATGTCCATGCCCCAACCTCGGAATGGCCAAGGCTTGATGATGGGGTTCATTGCTGACGCGGGTACCATCTGGATTTTTCCAAATTTCTGACATGCTTGACACCCTTTATAGTAGTTGAAACAGTCCTCAAGCATGGTGGGCCAATAAAACCCTGATCGCCTGATCAACCATTTCATCTTATGAGCCGATTGGTGAGTTCCACAGGTGCCTTCGTGTACCTCGTGTAGGAGCTGATTGGCCTCTGCTGTCCCCAAGCACTTGAGCAATAGCCCTTCCAGTCCTCAGAAACATGTCATCTCCAATAAGCACGCATTCGTGGCTTTGTACCTTATCCGCTTAGGTGCCCCCGAATCTTTCAAGTAATTGAAGATATCGGCTCTCGATCGTCTGCTTCTAGGAACTGCACGAACATCGGCTCCTTCTACCACATCCTTGTACCTAAGCTATCTGCAAGATCGTTCGCCTCGGTATTCTCGTTCGTGGGATCCAAGTGAAGTTGACGTCGGAATTGCGTCATCACCGGCAAAGGCAGCCATAATGGGAAGAGGGACTCGCTCAAGACTTGTAGTCCTCCGTGAGCTGGGAAATCACCAACTTGGAGTCTCCAAAATTTCCATCGCTCGCCTCGGCCGAGGAGTAACTCCATCCTTGCGTATCGCCGCATACTGGCTATATTGTTAGTGCGAGAGGTAGACAATCGATGGAGAAGGAAAATGTTGCCCTCGGCGAGTAAAATGCCGATGCCGCAGCCATCGTCACAAACCGATCCGTCGAAAAACATAGCCCACGCTTTTATGGATAGTGCGGCTATGTTAGTGTTGATCCTTTCGCGATAAGATCAGCCATTGTCCCTTAACTGCTTTCGCGGGTTGATACCGGATGTCAAACTCTGACAATGCAAACATCCATTTGCCCAGCCGACCTCTTAACATAGGAGCCGACAACATGTGCTTTATGACGTCTGATTTGCATATAATGATGATTTCTCGATAGCAAAATGTGTCGCAACTTGGTGCAGTGAAAAAGCAGAGACACAACTTATCGATATCGTGGTACCTTGTCTCTGTCCCAAAGATCCTCCTGCTTATGTAAAAGACGACTCGCTCCAGCCCATCATAAACTTGCACCACTACCGAGGCGATGGACGTGTCAGCTACGGACAAGTAAATGTAGAATGGCCTGTCAGGCTGAGGTGGAATTAACACTGGTGGCTTTGTCAGGTACTCTTTGATATCGTCAAAGGCTCGTTGTTGCTCTGCCCCCCAGCGGAATTCCTCGTCAGATTTGATTTTAACTAGTCCCATGAACGACTCAATCCTTCCTGATAGATTGGAGATGAATCGTCTGACGAAGTTGATCTTGCCGATAAGGGACTGCAGTTCTTTCTTTGTGGTGGGTGGCTTCATCGTTCGTGACCGCCTCTCGACTTTTCAGCCGATCTCAATTCCGCTCATGGACCAAAAACCCAAGAACCGACCGGCCACCCGAAGCGCACTTCTTTGGATTCATCCGTAGGTCAATTTTATTGTTCGTCCAGACATGTTGCGATCGTCCAAGTGTCCGTCGGCTGAAGCGACTTGACCACCACGTCATCGATGTAAATTTCCACCAATTTGCCGATCAGGTCATGGAAAATATAATTCATGGCCCTTTGGTACGTGGCATTTTTCAGTCCAAACGCGTCATGACTACATATTCAAATAACCCCACGGACCACAGGACTCAATGCGATCTTGTGTATGTCTTCCGGAGCCATGAATATCTGGTTGTACCGCATTGCCGTCCATGAAGCTCAAAATTTTATGACCAACTTTGCATTGATCAATGTTTCGCCACCGGCATCGGATATTCATCCTTTGGGGTAGCTCTGTTGAGATCTCGAAAATCTATAGCAACACGCCATTGGCGCCCTTCTTCTCTGCACGATGCTAGAAATCCATTCAAGATACCGCATGGTCCGATCAACTTGGCCGTCAACATTTTCTCGACCTCTTTCTTGACTTCTTCCGAATTTCGCCTTCATTTGTCGTGCTCATTGTTGAAATGGCGAAATCCTTTTTGAGCGGAGCCGATGCTCGATGATGCTCTGTCCAACCTGCATCTCTCGTAGTCCCAGCGATGCGGATATTGTTTCAACAGGCTATCATCGGGTCCCGCAGACTTGGTTCTAACTTTACACGATAAATGTTGGTCGTGGCTTATCCCGGGACCAATGTCGATCTCTTCTAGCTCATCACCGATGTAAACCCGTACCTAGCTTTCCGTCACCGTCAAATCGACGCTAAACACAGGCAAGCGGTGGGTGAGGACAACAAAAATAATTTGGGCGATCGCTGAATCGCCCCTTTTGCTTGCAGATCGCTCACGGTTTACACCTTATTATTTTACATGGCGTAGCATCTCTGCCGCTACGACTACATGAACCGCTTGTCGATGATCGCTTTTTATTTTTGTGGCCGATCGCAGGATCGGCCGCATACCACTGATGATCGTGGGCTTTTCTACTGTAAGGCCGATGGATAAGACCAGCCTCACCCCGTTTTTGTAGCTTCAATACGTTCGCAGCCGTCTAGATTGATTCGAGAGATCGGCTCTTGGTCTTCCGCTTCGACGTTCATGCCAGCTATGGAGATCTCGATAGAATCGCCGTGGATGACCGACTTCGTCTCCATCCCATGGATCGGACACGATGCATTGTGGACGGATGCAACAATTAGCGTGAATCCAATCCCTTCCTAGCAAGACGTAAGTGCTCTTGCTGTCCACGAAAAAATGACGGGTACCTGCCCATGTCAAGTCCACGCTCAAGACACCTTGTGTTCCCAAGACGACCGTTGAAGTCGCTCAACGTGACGTTGGTTTTGATCAGATCTGCAGTGGAGCGTCCCAAACGTCGTAGCATGGAGTATGGCATGATATTGACTGCCGCTCCGGTGTCCACCAACATCTTGCTGACAGGTTGCCCATTGATGTAACCTCGCAGGTACAGAGCTTTCAGATGTTTGTAACCCTTCTCACGTGGCTTCTCAAAGATAACCGGCCGTGGGCCGCAGTCAAGTTGTGCCACGAGTAGCTCATCGGTTCTTGGCGCGCAGAATTCTGACGGGAGCACGAACACCATGTTTGTGCCAGCCGATGTCCTTGCATCGGCTTTTATCGGTTTGGTGCCACTCTTTCCGGTCGGGTGGTCATCCGTTCACAGCCGCTCACTTTGACGGCCGATCAGCCGTGCTTTCTTCAAAGCGTGAGATATCGTGTGACTTCCTCCTGTTACGCAGCGCCGCACTCTACGCTGGGTGTGTTCGAGTCCGTCGGGCACCACCTTGGGCGGTGATACTGTCTTCGCCCTTGCCATCCTTCGGCTCCTCGAGGTCTCCTGCTCGAGCGGACTCCTTGTGTCGGCTCTGGGACGGAAGAGGCCCTAGGCGTTTAAATACTGACACTGGCCTCGTGTCCTTTTTCTGCTGATTGCATTCCGGGCAGTTGTCGACTGTAGGCAATCGGCTCATTCCGGTGCCCCAGCAATACTTGAAGAAAGGATAATCCCAATGCCTAGTGCGCCTTCCTTCTCTTCGACGGTTCCCTAGCAAGGTGCTCATATCTTCCGTCTACTGCGTCAGGCGACGTTGGTCATCTTGGCGCTCATACTTGTTAAGGAGATGCGTAGAATGTGGCTTCGATATCGCACTCTCCTCACTTGTTCCTTTGTTAAGTACCGCTTTGTCATTGTGGCTGGGCGATCGCTGGACTAGCCTCCTTTCTTTCCTTGCCTCGAGTGACCACCGTCCTCCTTATGCGTGTCACGGTGGTATCCGAACCGCCATGTTAACGCCAACGAGAAATCCAGCTTTCGTCTTGCGAGCGGTCGAGTTCTACCATGTTGACGCCTTGAAATGGGTTTGTGTCCACTTTCATGGCGAATCGCCCCGGATCAAACGACCTTGCTCTATCGCCATTTGGATTTGGCGAAGCTCCTTGCACTCGTTGGTGGCGTGAGTGAGCGAATGATGCCACTTGCGGATGGTCTCCGTTCACCTCCGAGCCGTAGGGATTTTGTGGCCTTTGGGCAACCTCACCGCTTCTCCTTCAGCAGAGATCGAATATCTCGCGGCTTTGCTCACATCAAGTCGAACCCTTTCGCAGGCCCTTGTTTCACCCATTTGCAGGCCAGGATCGCCCCGAGCCCATTC
Source organism: Avena longiglumis (assembly GCA_030063025.1). Lineage (NCBI taxonomy): Eukaryota > Viridiplantae > Streptophyta > Magnoliopsida > Poales > Poaceae > Avena > Avena longiglumis. The sequence continues at coordinate 537,424,072 of CP125976.1, forward strand.
AGCCATGGCCACCTCCCGGTCCCGTAGGATCTTCCTCTTACGCATCGACCGGGCTTATCGGACGCTTGAATTTGTCTTGGTACAACTTGTGGTGGCGCCGCTCATACATCGCCGGTTACGGGCCATGTCGCCAATGAGTTGTATTCTACCGAATGCCACGTCCTTGATGGGTGCCGAGAGGCCTAACACCGCCACTCGACGGTTTCCTTCTCGCTAAACGAGCCGAGTAACATCGGTTCTTGCGATCTGGCCCCGGATGTACTCGGATGTACTTTCTCGCTACGCCGCACTTGTGTCGTCTGCAATGCCACCTCGGTAGCCTCTGAATGGTACCGGATGTGGAACCGCTCTTCCGATTGCTTCCGGTATGAATCGAGTCGTGGTAGTGAGGTGTACCACCAAGGCTGGTCTGTCGGAGATTGCGCAAAGAATCTCACGCGATCCGATCCGATGCGAAATCATTCCTTGTGCGGTATCGGCTTATGTGCTCGATCGAGCTTGACCCTTCCGACCACGAACCTTGAGAACTCGGGGAGTTTATACTTGGGTGGCGCGAATCAGTCGAACTTCGTTGGGTACGGCTTCGAATAGCCGATTGTCCTTCTCTCGCACAAAGCCGAACTGGTCCCTTAAGATGGCACCGATTTGCTCCTTTGTTTGAGCCGTAGGGGCTAAATTCTCATGACTTGCGCCCGGGCATACTTGGCTAGCCACGCCTTTGTCGGCGTCCATCCAGCCCATATCGCTCGGACACGCCCGCCCAAGATCCCGCCCAAGGGTTCTGCCGCGAAACTCCTGCGGTTGCAATCTGTTTGGTGCGTGTCGTTATTGCGATCCGCACGTGCGCATATATATCCGTGGGATCTCCTTAGGTGGCTCGAACAGAATTGGCAATCGCTGGTCGCCTCCAGCCTTGTAGACGACGTGGCCGCTGCTCCCGGATTACGAGCGGCAAGTGCGAACGGGATCTGCGGCTCTGATGCAGGCGGTCTTTCTCGATGAGTCCCTAAAGTAGGTCCCGACGGGAGTACCGATGCTTCATGATCTCTGGACTACGCGGACGCGACCGCCGAAAGCGTTCACGGGCTCTCGAATGGCGGTGCAAAGAATGAGCCACCATGTAGTTGACTTCTGTCGTAGAGCCACAGTGCGCTCCTCCAAGGAAATGCAGATCCACCTCATTAAGAGCGCCGGGAGAACCCTTTCCACCGATGCCATGCACGGGTCCTCTCAAAGAGGCGATGAGGTCTTCCTCGAAGAGGGCCTTGATCTCGTCGTACTTGGCCTTGTGCTCGCCAGATCGTCGTAAGTGATCGGTCTGTTCCATCGCCGTCGGTGTTGATGTAGACGTTGTTGAAGGTCCCACTGGCGTGCGAATGTGTTGCCGCCAAAACCCACCGCGGCAGCGATCGGCAACACGGAGAGCCGGAGGCTCCTAGGATCGCCGTGGGCCTGGTCCTCGGGCGACGGCCATAAAAGCTCCGCACACGTCTGGCTTGGTTCGAGGCGTGCCACCTGACCTATACCTAGTCGGGAAGGTGAGGATTGCTCCAATTGATTTCTGCATGATAAACAAGTATATCGTAAAATTCGAGCCGTAATCGGCTCCTGTTTCCACAGTAAATCGGCTCCTAAAGCCGATTGCCCCATGGTTCTGCGTCGGTTATGATAACATGGGGTTTTGCTTGATCATTACAAGTTAAATCGATCTACGATAGTTTAACGTTTCACCACGTAATGGAACGTCCTACGTAATTGAGCCTAATGCGTACAAAAGATGAAGAATATCAACCCTAGAGGAGGCCTAATAACCAACATAAAGCCAATTACGGAACATCCTCTCTAGAACGAATAAGCCACATCCTTATGCATTCCGGATCGTTCAACCCGTTTGTAAGGCCTGATTACGTAGATATTAAACTAAACCTTGACGAACAAGGCACAACTATAACAGATCGAATCGACTAAATAAAGATCAAGCAAGATGCTACCCTTGCACTTTGGGACACGGTGCAAGGGTAGCGAGATAGCTAGAGGTAGCATAACTTGGCGATAATAATGAAAGCAGTCGATGCTAGCCTCAAACAATCTATGATAATGGTATTACTCGCCATCAACAACGCTTGATGAGTAAAACCGGTAAAATAAGTAGATACTGCCTAGATCGCAAGATGCGAACTAGGCAGCATGGCACTTACCCGAAAGAAACCCTAAGAACAAGGGGTGGCGATGCGCCGAGATTGTGTTTGTCGTGAACGTGGTTGTTCTCCTTCTTTCAATAACCCTAGGTACATATTTATAGTCCGGAGACTCTCTACTTTTGGAATAACTCTACAACTCTATCTTTACCTAAACATAAACGGAACCTAAACAAACACGAAACCCACTATGATACAAGATACACGGGCAATTTAGCCCAAATCCACACACTAGGCCGATCCAACAACTCGTTGAATATATGTATCTTCTAAGCCCATCTTGATCACGGCCCATCTCCGTCTCTGGCCAAAATATGGTGATAACAGGTACTCAAGGAGCACCACTAAAATTACAGCCCACCTATGTTGCCACCTCTGCTTGCCAAGTCTGCTGCTGCAGGTCGTTGAAAACCCGACATAGAAAGAACCTGTGCCGCATTATATTCATCACAACCAATACCCTTTCTGTCAAAACAAACCTCCGATCGTAGCCACCATGACTTTCTCCATCTCTACCAGTTTTATGGAAATCTATATGAAGACATGTCCCATGGTACCGATAGGCAGAAGAAGCTTCGCGCCTCGTCCCATAAGGGGGTGCATGACATCATCGATTCCGCTCTAGATATCCAGGAGCATCTACTTTCAAACTACGGAAATCTCCGAGAGAAAGGCGAGAACTCGAGGACTTCCCGATCGAGGAGGTAGATTTGGTGGATCGACTACATGGCGCTTGAAAATCAGCAGAGCCAAAAAACACCTTTATTCCAGTTGAACCAGCAGTGCCCACACCGTCGGCCGACTCCCGACTATCGGATCGAGCGGGCCGACCTCTAGCCTAGATGAGCCGAAGGTTGACCCTGGATCTAGCCCTAGCGCCATGAGGCCCGCAAGTACTGCGCCGCCTCCACTAGGGCTTGGTCAGGTCACCGCCTTCACCCTGCATCATCGCACCTGCCTCTGCCTCCTAGTCACGCGTCGGGGAGCGTGATCGCCCCACCGCCCGAACACCACCCGCATTGCCCTGGAGTCAATCCCCCTATGCAAAGGGATCGTAACGAGGCAGGCGTGACAGCAAGACATGTCTGCCACCGCTGGCACCACGGCGGCAGCGGCCAGTGAGATCGGCCGGGGTGGTTTTTTAGGGTTTCGAGGGAGCCCCGGGAGCCATAGGTGGCCCGGGAGGACAATGTGGCCGACTAGAAAGTTCACTAAGCCAGGTTTGGATGACATAATTCAGATATCCTCTACAACTCTCTAATTTTTATCTAGATTAAATACTCTACATCATACTAACGTGCTGGGTGAAAGTTCCCTCAAAAAACGTGCTGGGTGAAAGTTTAACAGGACTGGAGGAGATTGCATGAAAGGGAGGGATCAGCAAATTCGCTCACATCCTGAAACCCTCGGGGTGGAAATTTCAGAGAAGTAAACAAGGCCATGTAAAATGATTTCTGTGACCATAAGTAACTGTTACTCGCTCTTGAAAATGCAGTAATTGTCGCCCACAAAAAAATTGGTTGGATCAGGAACATGCACCTGTGATGATAATCATACGAGTAGTCTGATTTTAGGTCTTCCCGAATACACGACTGATTGTGTGGCTCGCTACAACCTTTTGGTTTTAGGTTTTCTGTTTAATAAATTAAATGTTAGTTTTATTTCGTATTTATTAGATTCTAAATCGTAATTATTTTAAAAACCTATTCATCCTGCTCTAGGCGACGTCCGCTACACTTTTAGACGACTTGGCGCTTTAAAGTCAGCAGAGCCAAAAACCACATGTATTTCGGTCGAACTAGCAGTGCCCACACCGCCGGCCGACTCCCGACTATCGGATCGAGAAGGCTGACCTCTAGCCCAAATGAGCCAAAGGTTGACCCCTAGATCTAGCCCTAGCGCCATGAGGCCCGTAGGTACTGCGCCGCCGCCTCCACCCTGCATCGTCCCGCCGCCCGAACACCACCCGCGTCGTCCAGGAGTCAATTCCCCTGTGCAAAGGGATCCTGAAGAGGCATGCTAAGCCCGCCCGCCGCCTTCGACAGCAAGGTGTGTCCTCCACCGCAGGCGCCGCGGCGGCAGCAGCCAATGAGATCAGCCGACCCGGTTTTTTAGGGTTTCGAGGGAGCCCTGGAGCCACGGGCGGCCAGGAGGACAATGCGGCCGACTAGAAAGGCCACTAAGCTAGGTTTGGATGGCATAATTCAGATATCTTCTATAACTCTCTAAGCCGGGAGTAGATTGAATACCTCTACATCATACTAACGTGTTGGGTGAAAGTTCCCTGGAAAAAAACGTGCTGGGTGAAAGTTTAACATGACCGGAGGAGATTGCGTGAAAGGGAGGGATCAGCAAATTCGCTCCTATCCTGAAACCCTTTGGGATGGAAATTTCAGCGAAGTAAACAAGGTCATGTAAAATGATATCTGTGACCATAAGTAACTGTTACTCGCTCTAGAAAATGCAGTAATTGTTGCCCACAGAAAAATTGGTTGGATCAGGAACATGCACCTGTGATGATAATCATACGGGTAGTCTGATTTTACAATGAGATTTCACGGGTCTTCTCGAACACACGCTGGTTGTGTGGCTCGCTACAACAGTGGGAATGCCGTCTTCTTCCCATCCATCGGGCCATCGCCGTCGCCAATCCACAGTCGTGTAGATAAATGTAACTTTTTTCCATGGTATTCGTTTCGCCTCTGCACCCTCCCCTCCAACAATTGCAGTACCGTCGCCATTACCGGCGACAATGACCGCCTCGTACCTCTAGTCCTGGACCGGACCATAAAACAGAAGTCCCGGTACACAAAGACCCGCAGCAAAGACTCGTCCCGCGGGAGGATTACTGATTCACCCTCTTGCCTGCCGCCATGGCGGAAGAACGGGAGCCTCTCCTGCAGAACGGCGGCGCCGGCAATGCCGCCGCGACCAAGGGCTCGCCCGCTCTGCTGCCGTCCCTGGCCAGGTCCATGCTCAAGTTCCTCATGTGGGCGGTGTTCCTCACCTGGGCCGCGGGAATCTTCTTCTACCCCACCAAGCCCGTGCAGGCGGCGTTCGGGGAGTGGGCGGCGCTCACCAAGCAGTCCATCTTCGGCATCACCGGTACGTAGCCTCGGAGAATTTTTGCCCTCGTCTCGTTCTTCCATAGAAATCAGGGGAAACTAGTTGCAGGAATTGATCGCTCCGGGGCAGGGGTTCGTAGTAATTTGGGTTTCTTGATTTCCACTTTCCCCTTTCCTGATTCTCGCAGGTACCGTTTTCCTTGTCTTCAGCGCGCCGATTCTGATCGTTGCAGCTCTGGCCTATGTGTACATCTTCGCCTTCCCTGGCGATCACGTCGAGTAAGTATTTCTTGTTATGTGAATTCCAAGAATTTTGCGTTAATTTGGTGGTTCCAATCCATTTGTTGAAGGTTGATTCAGCCAAGTCCTATCGCTTTCCGTGAATTGTATTTAAGGTTGATACAGACAAGTCCTATTGCTTTCTCTGAATTGTTGGAGCACTGCCACTGAAAAATTCAGAGTATTTTTTTTTAGCCAAGCACAGGATTCATTGCACATTTTAGCAAAGCCTTTGCAGTTGCGGTCCAATTTTCTTAAGGTCTTATTGCAGGATTACAGCAGTTATACAGGTGTACAAAATTTGACATGAAAACCATCACGATGAACTCAATAACCATAGAACTCCACGACATAATATAGTTTTTCCTTACTCACACCGTAGAAATTCTAAACCACTGTAAGAGTGGCATGCTTCATGCTTCCCATGGCTAATCCCTAATTAGTTACCTGCTCTTTTGTATCAGAACGAAGAAGCTGAGGTCACTGAGTTTCCGTCTCTGGACTTTTCCTGTTCTTGTGGATGGCCCGTTCGGGGTTGTCTCTGCTGTTGAATTCATCGGGATTGTCCTGTTTATCGTTTATGTTGTCTTCTCGATGACATATTATGTTGTGGAGAGCGTGAGACTCGTCTCAAAATCTCACTTGTCGCCAACTACTAGCAGGTATGTTGTATGTTGAAATAAACCTTCTAGTTGAAAATGTTAGACATGCCGGTACTGATCAGGAAGTCCTGTTGACATTTTCACCCGAGCATGGAAAACCAATATAGTTAAATTATATTTATTGCTGCTATATTATTGTCATCACTGATGCCAAAGTAATGATAACGGAATACTTTTCTGCATCAGTACATGATTGAGCATGAAGTATTTTGTAGTTGAATGTAACTGAAGTTATGAAGTTCAGGAAAAACCGATGTGGATGCTGGATGAATATTGTTATCACTTAGGTGGCTTCAAAATTAAAATGAAAGATAGGCATGTCTTGTTCAGTAGCTTTAATTCATAAATCCAATATTGATATAAATTGTGATGATACCTTGCTATCCTGTAACTGATCCAGAATCTTCAGTTGCCATGCTACTAGTGAGACTGATGATACTGCTGAATGTATGGTAAAGTCTGTAATGCACATTATTTGCCATCAGTTCTAAGACTGTAATTTTTGCCATGTAGTGAGCTGATACTGGATTTAATTGGCGCCCGTTTCGGGTCAGTTGGGTTGTTTTGCATGATCTTCCTGTTCCTGCCTGTCTCAAGGGGTTCAGTTCTTCTCCGTCTTATCGATATTCCATTTGAGCATGCTACTAGATACCATGTCTGGTTGGGGCATCTCACAATGGCTCTGTTTACACTGCACGGCCTGTGCTATGTCATCACATGGTTCCTTGAAGGGCGCCTAATTGAAGAAGTAAGTACAAAATGACTTGGATCAATTCAGGGAGATTATTTCCTATTGCCAATTTCCTTATCTGTAATTCATTTTCATAACGTTACTGCAAAAAATAAGCAAGCACAATCTGCTTAAAATAATAGACACAGAATATTTGACTGCAACTGTTTTATGCCTGAACAAAAGTATGCAAAGTTGGACTGAGGGCAAGTGACACTATTAATGGTACTTGGCCTTCTTGATATAGCTGATCCAATGGAAGGAAATCGGAGTGGCAAACTTAGCCGGCGTGATCAGCTTGGTGGCTGGTCTGCTGATGTGGGTGACATCGCTTCACCCAGTACGGAAGAGGTTCTTCGAGCTCTTCTTCTACACCCACCAGCTCTACATAGTCTTCATTGTGTTCTTGGTACTCCACGTCGGCGACTTCGTTTTCAGCATCGCGGCCGGCGCCGTCTTCCTCTTCATGCTCGACCGCTTCCTGAGATTCTGGCAATCCAGGGCCAAAGTCGACATTGTTTCTGCCGCCTGCCGCCCCTGCGGAACTGTGGAGCTAGTCTTCTCAAAGCCACCAAGTAAAAAATCGAGCACCTCTTGTTGCATTATGTTCATCACTCTTTCGTGTTCTGTTTTCACAGTGCGTTGGTTTGTGCAGGTCTCCGGTACAATGCTCTGAGCTTCATCTTCGTTCAAGTGCGTGAGCTGTCGTTCTTGCAGTGGCACCCGTTCAGTGTGTCCTCCAGCCCCATGGATGGCAAGTACCACATGTCGATCCTCATAAAAGTTCTTGGCACATGGACTGACAAGCTGAAGAGCATCATCAACGATGCCGAGGAGAAGAAGACCAGGAGCGACTCCAATCGCATAACCGCCTCCATCGAAGGGCCGTACGGGCACGAATCACCCTACCATCTGATGTAAGTTGTTCAGTTTGTCCAAACGGTGCATAGTACTAGTAAATTTGTTTGACAGCAATAGGAAAAGTTCAAGTCAAGACTTATTTGTTTGTGCTGTGTGCTATTCGTTTCAGGTACGAAAATCTCATCCTGGTGGCAGGAGGCATTGGCATATCGCCCTTCTTGGCGATTTTGAGTGACATAATCCACAGGATCGAGCAAGGTATGCCGTGCGCGCCCAAGAACGTGCTGGTCCTATGGTCAGTTAAGAAATCGACAGAGCTTTCTCTCCTGTCGGCCGTGGATGCTCAGTCCATCAGCTCGTCCGTGTCTGACAAGCTGCATCTGGACATCCAGGCCTTCGTGACACAGGAACACGAGCCTCCATTGGTAAGAACATTTACTCCACTGTCGATGATCCAAATATACTCAGTTATTGTCCTTCTCCTTTTAAAGCAGTATATTCTTGGTTGGTTCACTCGAATGATTCCATGGGGTAATGGCAATATGACTTTACAGGAAGACGGCATTGTTGAGGGTGAGCAGAAAGTCCCCGGCATATTCGTGAAGAACGGGGCGGCCATGTCCGGGCTGGTCGGCACCGGCGACAACTTCTGGGCGGCCATGTACTTCGCGGCGTCCACCCTGGGTGCCGTCCTGGCGTTCGCGCTGGTGCAGGTGTACTACGTGAAGCGCTTCAACGTGTACGCCTGGTGGCACCTGGGTCTCCTGCTCCTGCTGTGCATGTCCGGCGGCGTCGCGCTCCCCGGAGGGCTCGTCGTCCTCCTCTGGCACCTCTCGGAGAAGCGGAGGATGCAGGACGACAGGTGGGACGCTGACGTGGGCGCCGGCACAGACGGTGCCGAGGCCGAACAAACAACGAATGGGACTGGTGGCGCCGACGTGGCCTCTGCGGCCAGCCTCGCCACCCTGCGGACGACGCGGTACGGGTGCCGGCCAAAGTTCCAAGGTAACGTAGTACTGCTTGATTAGCCAGAACCTATCTTCAGCATCTGTCGATGTGTCGTACGTGTGGGTGATGTCTCATGTGTTGGCACCGTTGTCGCAGCGGAGTTCGCGGCGTTCGCGGAGCGGGCCGGGGGCGCGGCGGCGGACGTGGGCGTGCTGGTGTGCGGGCCGCCGGGGCTGCAGGCCAGCGTGGCGAGGGAGTGCAGGTCGCATAACTTTGGCCGCGGCGGCGCCAAGAGTGGCGCCGCCGTGTTCCATTTCAACAGCCACAGCTTCGATCTCTAAGGCTCTCTATAGCCGAACCTAGCTAGCTACCGGTGAGTACATACTGATACCGTGCACCAGATCTCTACACAGCTGTAATTATGCTACCGCGTATAGCCGATAATTTGTACGGGTGAGCTAGGCGAGTGTACTGCGCCAGCCGGCAACCATGTCGCCGGTGAACTGGCGGAGCTTATAGTGTCATGTCTGTATATATGATTCTATGTACGAATGCTCTTACACGTAATTAAGCAGAAAGGTGAAGGTAAATTAATGATCCTGTGAATACAGATTTCAACTGCTTATCTGCAGCATTCAACTATCTATGCACAAACTTTCAATTTGAATCATCTTGTACCTCAAAAATTATAGTTTCATCTTCCTACTCAGATGAATACCGACTCTTGGCTTTAACAATGTCAAGGGAATTCCGTCTATACAACTAAGAATTTGCCTGCAACTGCACGCACAATGCCATTCAAAATGTCCTGGTTCGAAATATGTCACTGAAATTTTGGACCACTTGCCCATCTGCCATTTTTCCGCCGGTTAATCAGTATATGTTGAAAATACTAGTTTACCCTTATCAATACCCTGCGTTAATCAGTATTTAAAAAAAAAGTCAAACCGAGTAAAGTTTGACCATTATTTTGATAAAATCATTAATTTGTACAATCCAAAGTCAACACAGTTTGAAACATCATGAAATATATTTTTATATGATATCTACTTACTAATAATTTGTTGTTAGCAGATTGCTAGGTTGCCATGTCGTGTATTTCTTGTACTAGTGCCTTGTAGCAAAGCAGGCTAGGCATAGCATCCTACCGTGGTAGTGGTACCGGTACTAGTAGACAGCAACGCCAGTGCAGCAGCCACACGAGGTTGGATGGAGATCTAGCGTGAGTGCGTAACCACACCCAACGTTGGATGGAGTCCAGTCGAATCCGATGCATGCGATCCACGCGGCACGGAAAATAAGAGCATGCGGCCGGTGCATGTGGATAGATTTTCTCAACCAAAAAAGTTAAAAAATCCATGACATCTTTGGTATCTATAGTTTGGGCCTTGAATTCTGAAATTTATTTTGCAATTTCATCTTTATACTGTTTGGTTGGAATGGAATTGGATCGTTATTTTATTTGACAAATTCATTGAAATCACCCCATGTGTAAACCTGATTCCTATCTCAGACCTGTCATTTCTAAATTCCGGTGGCAGCCAAACATTTCGGTGTTTTTGGAATCATAATATAAATGAAATGAATACTTGGATGCCAAACGACCTATAAGAGCCGAGACCTCTGGAATTAGGGCATCTTCTGCGACACGATTCATTTTGAACAACCAATGAGTTTAAAATGGTCCGTTTGCATTTGGACCGGTCCACAGACATGAAAATGATCGCTTTTTGGCACGCTAGACCAATGCATCCTCAACAACCAGACAAATGGTTGTTGGAATTATGCCCTAGAGGCAATAATAAAGATGTTATTATTATAATTCTTGTTCATGATAAAGTTTATATTCCATGCTAGAATTGTATTAAGCGAAAACTTTAATACTTGTGTGGTTTGTGAACAATACCGTGTCCCTAGTATGCCTCTATGGACTAGCTCATTGATTAATGATGGTTAAGGTTTCCTAGCCATGGACATGAGTTGTCGATTGATAATGAGATCATGTCATTGGAAGAATAATATGATGGACAAACCCAAACTAAGCGGAGCAATTAGATCGTGTCATCGTGTTCATCTTTGTGAAGCTTTTCTTATGTCAAATATTGTATTCCTTAGACCATGAGATAATACAACTCCCTGGTATCGGAAGAAAGCTTTGAGGTCATCAAACGTCATCCTATGAGAGGGTGACCATAAAGGTGTCTCTCAGGTGATTGGAAAGTACCTGTTGGGTTGTATGTATCGAGATGGGATTTGTCCCTCCCAAGTCGGAGAGATATACTTTGGGCCCACTCGGTAATCGATATCAACACCGCTTGCAATGTAACACCCTCAGAATCGGACCTATGCAAGTTTCAGCGATTCCCGCCAAAACCCGCATAGAAACGATTCAAAGGTGCCCACCAGGCACTTTCGTGCGGGTGGAAAACGAAGTAATAACATTACACAACAGTCCTCGATGGGACCCACAGAACATATATATATATAACAGCGACTCAATGAGTCAAGAATACAGATATAATATACAAAGATCCAAATCACCTTGAAGACGATAGAGCGTCCAGCTACGGACAAGATGCAAATGGGGCTAAGAGCCCTGAAGAATAACCAATGGCGTCCATAACCCTGCCCAGGCCAAGCCGGAAGGGTAACCACCGACGTCGATCTCAAAACCTGCTTAAACAAAAGGGTGCCGACAAAGGGCAAAGGAAAGAGGAGGCGTCGAGACTAAGGCGATGACAGCGAGGCTAGAATTGCGGTCCTCGCCTACATAGGTATGGTGGATGCGGCAGCGGCAACATGCACTAAACAACCTATAGAGACTCGATACAACCGCGACTATCGAGAGGGTAAGAAAGACCTATCCGGTACATCGATACTAACACCAAACAATCCCTACGGTATTCCCCCGAGACCAAACGAGAAAGTCAACCGAGGAACTCACACGGTTGGCGCTTTATTTATTCGATTATCGTTGCAGCAATTACTAGTCGTGTAGATAATCATCCGATAAAATAAGCGATGAGGCACTTTTAGTTAACCATTCTGATAGTTGCAACACTTACTAGTCGATACCATTAGCATGAGATAACCCCAAAACCCAGCTTGTTGGTACTTTTATTTAGCCATTCCGTTGTAGTGAAGCTGATTACTAGTCATATCGGATACAAGTCAATTTATAACGATAAACTTTAGTTATAGTTGTCTATGATCAAGCGAGTGTGCTCCAAGTCGTCCATAACCGCGGACACTTCTCGAAAAGATTTAACCCTGTAGGGTGCACCAAAGTATCCACAAGCACTTGACCCTTTTGCGGATCGGTTAACATACACCCATCGGTATGTCGCGGGGCCTAAGTCATGACGCTTCGGACCCAAAGCAAGCAGGGGCCACCCCACTAAGTCTACCCGCAACGAAGTCGGCGGTCTCGAGACGGACTCGGGGTTTTGCGTCGATGTATGGCAACAGCAAATCCCAAAACTGGGACTGTCGATACCGCGAAAACACTCCGCTTCCTAAACAGTACAGTGTGCTCCTCGCACAATCGTAAATAAAGCAGTAAAGCATGACATAAATACAGGATAGTAAATAAAACCTCAAACTAGTTTGTGGCCCCCAGTACAATACTTTGAAATCAGGTACTAATCAATGGGGGGCCCATATCTCCCCACCTATGGTTAGCGCGCTCGATCTCGGAACAAGTGTCAAGAACTCGGGGTCCTACGGGACACAAGTGGGCGGTCGGAAATCCAAACATTATCTATCACCCACCGATGCCTCTGCTTACTTACTTCAATTTTAGTTGTTAAACAGGAAGTAAAGTGAACGATAATGAAAGCCATGAACATCTCCAACAGCAAACTTGCGGCAATACACAAACAACTGTGGCACTTGACGACGCATGACACTTGAGCAAGCGACTACGACGCGCAAGTCCAACTATCTACCAAACAACAGGTAATAGGATGTGTCGAAGGCAATATAAAGCTGCAAGGGATTTCTCGGGTACGAAAACTAGAGCATCGCAACACAGATAGCAATAGATCAACATGAAGGAATAAAATACTATAAAAGTAAGATAGGTAGAAAGGGGGAGATGCTCGCCTGAAACCATTGTCGAAGGTTCAACCGAAGATCGGGGCGAAGCTCACATCAACTCAACGGCCTTATCCGCGAAGAAGCAAAACACTAGAACAAACACCGGATGCACTATTTAATACAACGGCAGAAGATCGGGCATGATGCATGTATGATGAATGTCATGGCAAGAGTGCGATGCGATTAGGTCGTATTAAGCGGAACCGGGGTCCCGACAATTAATCAAACGGTACATGTTGTTTAGATACCCCCCCCAATTTAACTGTTGTTTGGACATGGCAAAAGATAGTACCGGTTCGCTACTCAAATTTAAATGAGGCCAATATAAGGCTAGATTTGCCCGCATATGGGCCCCATATTTAGTTATGAGGTGAATCGGCATAAGTCCCCCAATCCACACAAATATGCATGCGAGATGAATGATTAATATGCAACAGGTTTTATGTATAGCATTCATAAAATAGGGCTCGGGAAAAGGTTCACACATTGGGGTTCGGCAGTTCTTGGTTCCGGGGGGTTTCGGGGTTCGGTCTCAGGGTTCAGGGTTCGACGGGATCGGTCTCGGGGTCGGACGCAAGGTGAAGAGCTTGGCGTTCTGGGAAGAAGGACTTGATTCGGTGTCGGGGGCGCATCGGACTCGCCCTGGTCGGGGTCGATCTTGTCGTTGCGAAGATCTTGTCGGTCCGCGTACCGGGAAGTAGTACTTGTCTCATCTGGGGTGAAGTACTTGGCATGCTGCGTCGGCGACCTTGGCGTCTTCGGGTTCATGAGGCGAACTTGGCGTTCCGGGCATCCTCGGTCCTCGGATCCGAGAGGGATCGGGGTCTTGATGTTCCATGTAGGCGGCCTTGTCGTCCGTATCCTCTTCGATGTCGAACTTGAGTTCCATGAGGTAGGACTTCGTGGCCCTCGACGACAGCCCCTACGGAAGATCTTGCGGTAGCGACACCCTTGACGGAGCCGATCAGGTGGGCTTGAACATCCTAACATAACTCCACAACGAGGACTGAATACGCTGTCCGTGGTGAACCATCTGGCACCGACTTGGACACAGGAACAAGAGCACATGCACGCTGGTCGCGGTGGCCGTCTGTGGCGGTTGCGAGGTCGGCAGCGGGCGGCGCACTCAGTGCGCAACACCTGGCGGTGGAATCCAGGGGAGGTGGTCGAGGGCGAAGGCGCCAGGAGAGCTCGGGCGGCCTCATGTTCTGCTCGAGATGTTGAGGGCGGCGGGTCGCGTGGCCAGCTGGCCAAAGGCGAGAAGCGGCGACGGGCGGGCGGGAGGCGCGAGGAGGAAGGAGCACGGCGACCGGCGGAGGAGGGCGCGGATGGAGCGGCGGCGGGAGGAGGCGGCGTGTGAGGCCGGCGCGTCAGCGTCGGGAGGAGGCCGGAGGAGGGCAGGCGCGCCACTAGTGGGGAAAGTCGCCCGGACAGGGAGTAGGAAGGGCCGGAGGCACCGTACTGAGAGGGAAGGAGGCGGTGGAGGAGCGGCGGGCAGAGGGCTGCGGGGAGGGTCGCCAGCCAGCGGGCTCAGCGAGGGCCAGGCTAGGGAGATAGGGCCGGAGGAGCTCGAGGCGGTCGGCTAGGTAGGTGGGGAGGCGGGCGGCCCAGCGAGGTGGGGCGGGCGTCGGTGGGGAGCAGAGGCGGGGCATGAGGAGGAGGAGAAGCGGGAGGAAGGAGAAGGGTGGAGGCGGTCGCGCGTGGGGACGCGGTTGGGTGGGTCCCGCGGGGAGAGGTGGGTCCAGGGGAGGGAGGTGGCAGGCGGTGTGGGTGGGGAAAGTGGGGGCTGGGGAGAGAGAGGCAGGTGGGGGTGTAGGGCCCGGGTATCGGTGGGGAGAGAGAGAGGGAGGGTAGATAGGGTTGTGGTGAGAGAAGGAGTGGGGGGGAAGAGGGTGGATTGATGAGGTGGCAGGTGGGTAGGGAATTGGGGGGAGGGGTGAGGTGGCGAGCTGTGAGTGGTGGGTAGAATAGGTTTGGGTAGATTTAGGATTTAGGTGGGACTGGTTTAGGTGGATCGTTTTATACCGGGGTGGTCGACTGGGTCGAATCGGCCCGTTCGACTGCCCCACTAAAAATAATTAAATAATTTATTTATTTCAAACAGATTTTTGCAAACCGATAGCAAACAAAACAAAATAATCCGGTGACCCGAGTTTTGCGTTTGAACAAAGACGGGGCGTTTAGAAAATAAAGACAGGTCTTTCCGCAAATAGTTTTATGCAAGCAATTGCAAGATGATGACGATGCTCAAATGCAATGTGGCATGATGACATGAGCATGCGGTCATGATGATGCAATGCACAAAAACAACGCGATTTTCTAGTAGTGGTTTTGCGGGATGCCACAATTCGACACCACTAACAATGGATCTCGCCCTCGAGATCCGCCTCATGGTACCGGGAAGAAGGCGGCGATCTGAATCTTCTCGCATCGTATAGATCCTCGCGACACCACTAACAAGAGGTCGTGGTCCATCTTGAAATCGGCGACACCACCAACAAGATGTCATTAATCTTGTTCGTCAAGAGAACACTCCGGATAACATCAGACGAAGTTAAGGATACGGCCACCTCTAACTTCCCTGGAAGGAGTAAGAGTTGCATCGATCCACCATTCAACATACAAAAGCAAATGATAAGAGTAGTGGTATGGTCGCGACTCCATCCCGCACTCAAAGCATTACTATGTACACGAATAGACAGATTATGCAACCAACCCTCAGGATTCAGACTGAAGATCTCGACAAGCGAGGTTCGGAAACAAAGGAGTGATGCAGACTCTGCATCGGATCTGGCGTAGATGATGTCGTCGCGTCGGAAAACACCGGAAGGCACAAACAAGGAACAAAGAATGGTACCACAGAAGACGGATTCCTCAGGCAGCTTGAACACCGGATGGTAGAACACCGTTATCAAAGGAGGAAGCGAAACCCTGAATGTACGACGGAATCCCACCACGAGAAATCCTGGACTCGAAGAGAGAGAAGAGAGCGGATTCAAAACACGCCGAGGTGAGAGAAGAATAGCAGAGGGGTGAGGAGTAAAATCAGACCTAATCAGAACTATCCAACCGATTTCGCAAAATAGTTTTGACACTCTACTTCGGCCGTTAGCTAGGTTATCCTCATTTGGACTTGTGGGTATCGCAACCGCCGAGCTCGATACCACTCTGTAACACCCTCGAATCGGACCTATGCAAGTTTCAGCGATTCCCCAAAACCCGCATAGAAGCGATTCAAAGGTGCCACCAGCACTTTCAATGCGGTGGAAAAAGTAATAACATTACACAACAGTCCTCGATGGGACCCACAGAACAGATATATATATATATATAACAGCGACTCAATGAGTCAAGAATACAGATATAATATACAAAGATCCAAATCACCTTGAAGATGATAGAGCGTCCAGCTACGGCCAAGATGCAAATGGGGCTAAGAGCCCTGAAGAATAACCAATGGCGTCCATAACCCTGCCTGTGCCAAGCGGAAGGTAACCACCTAACGACGTCGATCTCAAAACCTTCTTAAACAAAAGGGGTGCCGACAAAGGGCAAAGGAAAAAGGAGCGTCGATCTTGAGGCGATTGCAGCGAGGCTAGAATTCGGCGGTCCTCGCCTACATAGGTATGGTGGACTGAAGCGGCAGCGACAACATGCACTAAACAACCTATAGAGACTCGATACAACTGGCGACTATCAGAGAGGGGTAAGAAAGACCTATCCGGTACCAGACTGATACTAACACCAAACAATCCCTTCCTGGTATTCCCCCCTCGAGACCAAACGAGAAAGTTAACCGAGGAACTCACACAGTTGGCAGTTTTATTTATTCAGTTATCGTTGCAGCAATTACTAGTCAGGTGTAGATAATCATCCTGATAAAATAAGCAGTGGGCACTTTTAGTTAACCATTCCGTGATAGTTGCAACACTTACTAGTCAGATACCATTAGCATGAGATAACCCCAAAACCCAGCAGTTGTTGGTACTTTTATTTAGCCATTCCGTTGTAGTGAAGCTGATTACTAGTCATATCGGATACAAGTCAATTTATAACAGCAAACTTTAGTTATAGTTGTCTATGATCAAGCACTGTGCTCCAAGTCGTCCATAACCGCGGACACGGCTTCTCGAAAAGATTTAACCACGTAGGTGCACCAAAGTATCCACAAGCACTTGACCCTTTTGCGGATCGTTAACATACACCCATCGGTATGTCGGCGGGCCTAAGTCATGACGTTCGGACCCAAAGCAAGCAGGGGCCACCCACTAAGTCTACCCACGAAGTCGGCCGGTCTCGAGACGGACTCGGTTTCGTCGGTCAGATGGCGGCAAAGAAATCCCAAAGCTGGACCTGCCGATACCGAAAACACTCCGCTTCCTAACAAGACAAGTGTGCTCCTCGCACAATCGTAAATAAAGCAGTAAAGCATGGCATAAATACAGGATAGTAAATAAAACCTCAAACTAGTTTGTGGCCCCCAGTACAATACTTTGAAATCAGGTACTAATCAATGGCGGGCCCATATCTCCCCACCTATGGTTAGCGCGCTCGATCTCGGAACAAGTGTCAAGAACTCGGGGTCCTACGGGACACAAGTGGGCGGTCGGAAATCCAAACATTATCTATCACCCACCGATGCCTCTGCTTACTTACTTCAATTTTAGTTGTTAAACAGGAAGTAAAGTGAACGATAATGAAAGCCATGAACATCTCCAACAGCAAACATGCGGCAATACACCAACAACTGTGGCACTTGACGACACGCAACAGCACTTGAGCAAGCGACTACGACGCGCAAGTCCAACTATCTACCAAACAACAGGTAATAGGATGTGTCGAAGGCAATATAAAGCTGCAAGGGATTTCTCGGGTACGAAAACTAGAGCATCGCAACACAGATAGCAATAGATCACCATGAAGGAATAAAATACTATAAAAGTAAGATAGGTAGAAAAGGGGAGATGCTCGCCTGAAACCATTGTCGAAGGTTCAACCGAAGATCGGGGCGAAGCTCACATCAACTCAACGGCCTTATCCGCGAAGAAGCAAAACACTAGAACAAACACCGGATGCACTATTTAATACAACGGCAGAAGATCGGGCATGATGCATGTATGATGAATGTCATGGCAAGAGTGCGATGCGATTAGGTCGTATTAAGCGGAACCGGGGTCCCGACAATTAATGAAACGGTACATGTTGTTTAGATACCCCCAATTTAACTGTTGTTTGGACATGGCAAAAGATAGTACCGGTTCGCTACACAAATTTAAATGAGGCCAATATAAGGCTAGATTTGCCCGCATATGGGCCCCATATTTAGTTATGAGGAGAATCGGCATAAGGCCCCCAATCCACACAAATATGCATGTGAGATGAATGATTAATATGCAACAGGTTTTATGTATAGCATTCATAAAATAGGGCTCGGGAAAAGGTTCACACATTGGGGTTCGGCAGTTCTTGGTTCCGGGGGGTTTCGGGGTTCGGTCTCAGGGTTCAGGGTTCGACGGGATCGGTCTCGGGGTCGGACGCAAGGTGAAGAGCTTGGCGTTCTAGGAAGAAGGACTTGATTCGGTGTCGGGGCGCATAGAACTCG
This sequence comes from Avena longiglumis, assembly GCA_030063025.1. NCBI lineage: Eukaryota > Viridiplantae > Streptophyta > Magnoliopsida > Poales > Poaceae > Avena > Avena longiglumis. Next base: position 537,442,515 of record CP125976.1, read on the forward strand.
CCCTGGTCGGGGTCGATCTTGTCGTTGTGAAGATCTTGTCGGTCCGTGTACCGGGAAGTAGTACTTGTCTCATCTGGGGTGAAGTACTTGGCATGCTGCGTTGGCGACCTTGGCGTCTTCGGGTTCATGAGGCAAACTTGGCGTTACGGGCATCCTCGGTCCTCGGATCCGAGAGGGATCGGGGTCTTGATGTTCCATGTAGGCGGCCTTGTCGTCCGTATCCTCTTCGATGTCGAACTTGAGTTCCATGAGGTAGGACTTCGTGGCCCTCGACGACAGCCCCTACGGAAGATCTTGCGGTAGCGACACCCTTGACGGAGCCGATCAGGTGGGCTTGAACATCCTAACATAACTCCACAACGACAGGGACCTGAATGTCTGCTGTCCGTGGTGAACCATCTGGGCACCGACTTGGACACGGGAACAAGAGCACATGCACGCTGGTCGCCGGTGGCCGTGCGCGGGCCGGTTGCAGAGGTCGACGACGGCGGCGACGCACTGGCAGGCCGAACACCTGCGGTGGAATCAGGAGGTGGTCGAGGCGAAGGCGCCAGAGAGCTCGGGCGGCCTCACGTTCGCCGAGATGTTGAGGGCGTGGTCGCGGATGACGGCGCGCCAAAGGCGAGAAGGCCGACGCGGGACGGAGGCGGAGGAGGCGCGGAGAGGAGGAGCACGGCGGCAAGGAGGGGAGCGGGCGAGCAAGCGAGGTGAGGGAGGCGAGGCAAGTGGCGGCGTCGGGAGGAGGCCGACGGAGGACGGCGACGGCTGGGTGGGAAGGGGTCGCCATGGACGGGTAGGAGAAGCGGCCGAGGCGCCCACCGAGGAAGGAGGCGGTGGAGGAGCCAGGGAAGAGGCTGGGGAGGGTCGCCAAGTGCAGGCTCAGAGAGGGCCCGGGGCGAGGGAGATAGGGGCGCCGGAGGAGCTCGAGGGGGGGCGGTCCAGCGAGGTAGGTGGGGGCGAGCGGAGGGCGGCCCCGGCGAGGGAGGTGGGGAACGGGGCATCGGTGGGGAGCAGAGAGAGCGGGGCAGAGAGGAGGAGGGAGAAGCAAGCGGGAGGAAGGAGAAGGGTGGAGGCGGTCGCGCGTGGGGACGCGGTTGGGTGGGTCCCGCGGGGAGAGGTGGGTCCAGGGGAGGGAGGGAAAGGTGTGGGGCGTGGAGAGAGGCAGGTGGGGTGTGGGGCCCGTGTGGGGAGAGAGAGAGAGAGGGCTGTGGTGAGAGAAGGAGGGGGGGAAGAGGGTGGATTGATGAGGTGGCAGGTGGGTAGGGAATTGGGGAGGGGTGAGGTGGCGAGCTGTGAGTGGTGGGTAGAATAGGTTTGGGTAGATTTAGGATTTAGGTGGACTGGTTTAGGTGGACCGCTTTATACCGGGTGGTCATCGGGTCGAATCGCCCGCTCGACCGCCTCCACTAAAATAATTAAATAATTTATTTATTTCAAACAGATTTTGCAAACCGATAGCAAACAAAAAAATAATCCGTGACCCGGGTTTCGCGTGCTTGAACAAAGACAGGCGTTTAGAAAATAAAGGTGTCTTTCCGCAAATAGTTTTATGCAAGCAATTGCAAGATGATGACGATGCTCAAATGCAATGTGGCATGATGACATGAGCATGCGGTCATGATGATGCAATGCACAAAAACAACGCGATTTTCTAGTAGTGGTTTTGCGGGATGCCACATGCAAGCATGTGGTTAAGGAGTTAATCACAAAGTGATATCGGATTACAAACGAGTAAAGTACTTGCTGTGAACGAGATTCAACTAGGTATGACGGTACCGACGATCAAATCTCGGGAAAGTAAAATATCGCGAGACGAAGGGAATATATATATGGGATTGATTGAATCCTGGCATCGTGGTTCATCCGATATGATCATCGATGAATGTGTGGGAGTCAATATGGGTTTCTAGACCCCGCTGTTGATTATTTATATAAGATCATGTCTGCATGTTCTCAAACCCGAAGGGTCACACACTTAACGTGTCTTGACGCTAGGATAGATTGGATAATTGGTTTATGAGTTTTTGTTCGGAGTCTCGGATGAGATCCAGGACGTCACGAGAGGTTCCGGAATGGTCCGGAGAATAAGATTCATATAAGGCAATGCAGTTTTTGGAGTTCGGAATTGTTTCGGGTTAATCGGTATTGTACCGGAAGCTTCTAGAACCTCCCGGAGGGGGCCAACATGGCCCCACCTGCCGGGAGGGGGCATGGTCCTATGAGGGAGTGCCCTGGCCGCATTGGGCCAGGGGCACAAGGCCCCATAGGGCCCAGCTGGCCAACCTAGGGCAAAACCCTAGGGGAGCTTCTAGACAGGGGGGAACTTGCCCCCCACTCCTCCCTCCTTGGCCGCCGGCCCTAGGGTTTGGGGGAGGACAAGGGCTGGCCGCCCACCCCTCTATATAAAGAGGGCTGGGGGCGCACCCCCTCCTACACCTCCTCCTCAAGCCCTAGCCGCCCTGTTGCCCTCCTCTCTCTCTCCCTCCCGACTGCGTGTAGGAGAAGCCCTGCTGCAGAAACTCTCCACCACTTGCACCGCGCCATCGCGTTGTAGATCCAATCCATCTCTCCACCATACTTACAGGACCGAGGAAGGAGGAGACTTCGAGGTGCCGCACGTGTGCATCTCTCGGAGGCATCGCCACTTGCAGTGTTAGATCGGATCGGATCACGAGGAGGAGAAGCGAGTACGACTACATCACCCACGTTCTGTCGAACATTCCGCTGTGCGAATCTTCAAGGGTATGAAGATCTCATCTATTCCCCCTCGTTGTTTGCATCTCCTAGATTAGATCTTGGCTTTCCCGTTCGCATCCGTAGAATTTTTTTGATTTACTATGCTGCAAAACCCTTCAGTGGTATCAGAGCTAGATCTATGCGTAGATGTGTTTCACGAGTAGAACGCAACATGCTTGTTGCGGGCGTTGATGTCTTCTGTTGCAAGCCTCTTATTTGTGTACTTCTTATGACGCGGGATAGTGAGATCGAAGCAGTCCAGGCCAACTTTACGACCTCGTCATGACCGGCTCACTTGACGTGTGGCTTGTTCCACACATGCGGTGGTGGATGCCGCTTTCTCACTATAGTTGTCATGGGATTTACACCGGATGTTGGCAACCATAATATCACCGTTGTGGCTTTCCGTAGGTAAGAATCGTTCTTAGCTTGTTACTCCCATAAGCCACGTAAAACATGCAACAACAAAGTAGAGGCGTCTAACTTGTTTTTGCAGGGAGTGTTTCTGTGATATGGTATGGCCCAAGATGTGATGTGTATGTTGTATGAAATGATCATGTTTTGTAATGTTCCACGACTTGCATGTCGATGAGTACACAATCGGTAGGAGCCATATGGTTGTCTTTATAATTGTGTATGACCTGTGTGTCAACTTCTTATGCGCCATGTAATAGCTTTACTTTATCGCTAAGTAGTTAGCAATAGTTGTAGTTGCCATTCATGGTGGAGGCAATAATGGTGGAGTGATGGAGATCATGCTGGACGCACAAGATGGAGATCATTGCGCGGAGATTGGCTATACCATGTCACATAAAATTATATGCATGTGATGTTTATCCTTTTATGTATCTTATTATGCTTAGATCGCGACGGTAGCATTATAAGATGATTCCTCACTTAAAGATCAAGATAAAACTGTGTTCTCCCCATGTATGCACTGTTGCGAAAGTTCGTCGTGTTCAAGCATCACGTGATGATCGGGTGCTATAAACTCTACGTTCACATACAACGGGTGCAAGCCAGTTTTGCAAACGCGGAAATACTTGGGTTTGACTTGAAGAGCCTAGCATGTACAAACATGGCCTCGGAACACACGAACCGAAAGGTTAAGCATGAGTCATATGAATTATATGGTCGACACTTTGTTGTCCACCATTGAAACCCCATCTATTCTCGTGAAGATCGGATTAGGTGTGGTGAATTTGGATCATGTTCACTAAACAACTTGAGGGATGTTGAATTTAGTGGGAGTTCATCTAGTAATTTGATTAAGTTTAACTAGTTATCATGAACATAGTCTAAACTGTACTTGCAAATTTGTAGATCAAATGGCTAAGTCCAACTTCAACTTCAACGTTTTTGCTGAGAAAGAAAAGCTTAAGAACAATGGGTCTAACTTCACCAACTGGTTCCGCAATATGAGAATCATTCTCTCTGGCGGACAAAAGGACTATGTCCTTGAGAAAGCGCTAGGTGACGCCCCTGCTGTAGATGCGCCGGCTGATGAGAAAGCTGTTTATCAGTCACGCAAGGATGATTATGGTGTGATTAAGAGCACCATGTTGTTTGCTATGGAATCGAACCTTCAAAATCGTTTTGAGGAGTTCCCCGGGCCCTTTGAGATTCTTGAGGAACTGAAAACTATGTTTCAGACTCAGGCCCGTTCTGAGAGATATGAGATCTCTGAGAAATTCTTTAACTGCAAGATGGAGGAAGGGAGTTCCGTTAGTGAGCACGCCATTAAGATGTCGGGCTACACTCAACCCCTTGAGCAACTGGACTGCAAGATTCCAGAGGAGCTCAAGATTGACAGAGTTCTGCAATCACTCCCTCCTAGCTATAAAGGTTTTGTAGTTACTCATAATCAGTTTGGTTCCACTGATACGATCACTGAGCTCTTCACTATGCTGAAAGCTGCGGAGGTGGACATCAAGAAAGATAATCATGTGTTGATGGTCAACAAGCCCCCCAGCTTTAAGAAAGGTAAGGGTGCAAAGAAGCCCTTCAAGAAGGGCAGCGGCAAGCGCGTTGCCCCTGCAGAGAAGAAGCTCAAGTATGGACCTAAGCCGGACACTGAGTGCTTCTATTGCAAGGACAAGGGTCACTGGCGAAGTACTAAGCGGACAACAAGGCTGGCACCATCAAAGGTATATTTGATATAAATGTTATTGATGTTTTCCTTACTAGCCCTCGTTGTAGTGCCTGGGTATTTGATACTGGTTCAGTTGCTAATATTTGTAACTCGAAACAGGAGCTATGGAATAGACGGCGGCTAGCGAGGGATGAGGTGACGATACGCGTTGGCAACGGATCAAGAGTTGATGTGATGGCCGTCGGCACGCTCTCCTTAGTTTTACCTTCGGGATTAGTTTTAAACCTCAATAAATGTTATTATGTGCATGCGTTGAGCATGAACATCATATCTGGATCGTGTTTATTGCAAGACGGTTATTCATTTAAATCGGAGAATAATGGTTGTTCTATTTATATGAGTAACATCTTTTATGGTCATGCACCTGCTATGAATGGTTTATTTCTTCTGAATCTCTAAAGCAATGAAATACACATCCATAACATTGAGGATAAGAGATGTAAGGTAGATAGTGATAATACTACTTATTTGTGGCACGGCCGTCTAGGTCATATTGGTGTAAAACGCATGAATAAACTCCATTATGATGGACTTTTGGAGTCTCTTGATTTTGAATCATTTGACACGTGCGAGCCATGCCTCATGGGCAAGATGATTAAAACCCCGTTCTCCAGAATAATGGAGCGAGCAACAGACTTGTTGGAAATCATACATATCGATGTATGCGGACCGATTAGTGTTTCGACGCGCGGTGGATATCGCTATTTGCTCACTTTTACCGATGACTTAAGTAGATATGGGTATATCTATTTAATGAAACATAAATCTGAAACATTTGAAAAGTTCAAGGAATTTCAGAATGAAGTGGAGAACCATCGTAACAGAAAGATTAAGTTTCTACGATCCGATCGTGGAGGTGAATATTTGAGTTATGATTTTCTCACGCATCTTAAAGCAAGCGGAATCGTTTCGCAACTCACGCCACCCGAACACCACAACAATGGTGTGTCTGAGCAGGAATCGAACCCTATTAGATATGGTCCGATCAATGATGTCTCTTACTGATTTGCCGTTATCATTTTGGGGTTATGCATTAGAAACCGCTGCATTCACTTTAAATAGGGCACCATCTAAATCCGTTGAGACGACACCATATGAACTGTGGTTTGGTGCCAAACCTAAGTTGTCGTTTCTTAAAGTTTGGGGATGCGAAGCTTACGTCAAGAAGTTGATGCCGGACAAGCTCGAACCCAAAGCGGAGAAATGCATCTTCATAGGATACCCTAAGGAAACTATTGGGTATACCTTCTATCACAGAACCGAAGGCAAAGTATTTGTCGCAAAGTACAGATCCTTTCTTGAGAAGGAGTTTCTCTCGAAAGAAGTGAGTGGGAGGAAAGTAGAGCTAGACGAGGTTGTTGAACCTACTCTTGAATTGGAGAGTAGCGTAGCACCTGAAATTGTTCCAGTGCCGCCTGCACCAACAATAGAGGAAGCTAATGACAAGGATCATGAAGCTTCAGACGATGCTACTACTGAACGTCGTAGGTCGACAAGTTCGCGTGCCCCTCCTGAGTGGTATGGCAAGCCTGTCTTAACTGTCTTGTTAGTAGACGACAGTGAACCTGCGAACTATGAGGAAGCAATGATGAGCCCAGACTCTGAGAAATGGCTAGAGGCCATGAAATCCGAATTTGGATCCATGAGCGAAAACCAAGTATGGACTTTGGTGGACCCTCCTAGCGACCGAAAGGCCGTTGAGTGCAAATGTATTTTCAAGAAGAAAACAAACGCGGATGGTAATGTTACTGTCTATAAAGCACGACTTGTCGCGAAAGGTTTTCGAAAAGTTCAAGGTGTTGACTACGATGAGACTTTCTCTCCTGTAGCGATGTTTAAGTCCATTCGGATTTTATTAGAAATTATTGCGTTTCATGATTATGAAATATGGCAGATGGATGTCAAGACTGCGTTCCTCAATGGCAACATTGATGAAGAGTTGTATATGATGCAACCCGAAGGTTTTGTCGATCCTAAGGATGCTGATAAGGTGTGCAAACTTCAGTGTTCCGTTTATGGACTGAAGCAAGCATCTCGGAGTTGGAACCTTCATTTTGATCAAGTGATCAAGAGCTTTGGATTTGTTCCAAATTGCTATGAAGCTTGTATCTACAAGAAAGTGAGTGGGAGCTCAGTGACATTTTTGGTACTGTATGTGGATGACATATTGATTATCGGAAATGACATTGACATGCTTAACGATGTGAAGAGTTATTTGAACAAATGTTTTTCAATGAAAGACCTAGGGGGAGCTGCTTATATATTGGGCATCAAAATCTATAGAGATAGACAAAGACGCCTGATAGCTTTAAGCCAAAGTACATACCTAGACAAAGTTCTGAAAAGGTTCAGAATGGATAAGGCAAAGAAAGGTTCAGTGCCTATGTTGTCAGGTAAGATATTGAGCAAGACTCTGTGTCCAGCTACGGTAAATGATAAAGAAGCTATGAGCAAAGTGCCTTATGCCTCGGCCATAGGTTCTATCATGTATGCTATGTTGTGTACTAGACCAGATGTGTCCAATGCTCTTAGTTTGACGAGCAGGTACCAAAGTGATCCAGGAGTGGAACACTGGACAGCCGTGAAGAACATCCTAAAGTACTTGAATAGGACTAAAGAAATGTTCTTAGTCTATGGAGGTGATGAACAACTCGTCGTAAAAGGTTACGTCGACGCTAGTTTCGACACCGACAAGGATGATTCTAAATCTCAGACAGGATACATTTATATTTTGAATGGAGGAGCTGTGAGCTGGAGAAGCTGCAAGCAAAGCGTGATCGCGGGATCTACAGTAGAAGCGGAATACATGGCTGCTGCAGAAGCGTCAAGTGAAGGAGTTTGGATCAGGAACTTCATCACTGAGCTTGGCGTGGTTCCAAGTGCATTGGACCCACTGGAGATATTGTGTGACAACACTGGTGCCATAGCACTCTCTAAGGAACCAAGATATCATCCAAAGACCAAGCATATCAACCGCAAGTTTCATATAATCGGAGATTATATAGCAGATGGAGATCTGAAGATTAGCAAAGTACATACAGATCTGAATGTCGCAGATCCATTGACTAAACCTCTTCCACGTGCAAAACATGATCACCACCTTAGTGCCATGGGTGTTAGATTGTTGCCAGATGTAAACTAGATTATTGACTCTAGTGCAAGTGGGAGACTGTTGGAATTATACCCTAGAGGCAATAATAAAGATGTTATTATTATAATTCTTGTTCATGATAAAGTTTATATTCCATGCTAGAATTGTATTAAGCGGAAACTTTAATACTTGTGTGGTTTGTGAACAACACCGTGTCCCTAGTATGCCTCTATGGACTAGCTCATTGATTAATGATGATTAAGGTTTCCTAGCCACGGACATGAGTTGTCGATTGATAATGAGATCATATCATTGGGAGAATAATATGATGGACAAACCCAAACTAAGTGGAGCAATTAGATCGTGTCATCGTGTTCATCTTTGCGAAGCTTTTCTTATGTCAAATATTGTATTCCTTAGACCATGAGATAATACAACTCCCTAGTATCGGAATAAAGCTTTGAGGTCATAAAACGTCATCCTATGAGAGGGTGATCATAAAGGTGTCTCTTAGGTGATCGGAAAGAACCTGTTGGGTTGTATGTATCGAGATGGGATTTGTCCCTCCCAAGTCGGAGAGATATACTTCGGGCCCACTCGGTAATCGATATCAACACCGCTTGCAAGCATGTGGTTAAGGAGTTAATCACAAAGTGATATCGGATTACGGAACGAGTAAAGTACTTGCTGTGAACGAGATTGAACTAGCTATGACGGTACCGACGATCAAATCTCGGGCAAGTAAAATATCGCGAGACGAAGGGAATATATATATATGGGATTGATTGAATCCTGGCATCGTGGTTCATCCGATATGATCATCGATGAATGTGTGGGAGTCAATATGGGTTTCCAGACCCCGCTGTTGATTATTGATATAAGATCATGTCTGCATGTTCTCGAACCCGAAGGGTCACACACTTAACGTGTCTCGACGCTAGGATAGATTGGATAATTGGTTTATGAGTTTTTGTTTGGAGTCTCGGATGAGATCCAGGACGTCACGAGAGGATCCAGAATGGTCCGGAGAATAAGATTCATATAAGTCAATGCAGTTTTTGGAGTTCGGAATTGTTTCGGGTTAATCGGTATTGTACCAGAAGCTTCTAGAATCTTCCGGAGGGGGCCACCGTGGCCCCACCTGCCGGGAGGGGGCATGGGCCTATGAGGTAGTGCCCTGGCCGCATTGGGCCAGGGGCACAAGGCCCCATAGGGCCTAGCCGGCCAACCTAGGGCAAAACCCTAGGGGAGCTTCTAGAAAGGGGGGGAACTTGCCCCCCCACTCCTCCCTCCTTGGCCACTGGCCCTAGGGTTTGGGGGAGGGGCAAGGGCTGGCCGCCCACTCCTCTATATAAAGAGGGCTGGGGGATCACCCCCTCTTACACCTCCTCCTCAAGCCCTAGCCGCCCTGCTGCCCTCCTCTCTCTCTCCCTCCCGACTGCGTGTAGGCGAAGCCCTGCTGCAGAAACTCTCCACCACTTGCACCACGCCGTCGCGTTGTACATCCAATCCGTCTCTCCACCATACTTTCTGGACCGATGAAGGAGGAGACGTCGAGGTGCCGCACGTGTGAATCTCTCGGAGGCATCGCCACTTGCGGTGTTAGATCGGATCTGATCGCGAGGAGGAGAAGTGAGTACGACTACATCACCCACGCTCGTCAACGTTCACTGCGAATCTTCAAGGGTATGAAGATCTCATCTATTCCCCCTCGTTGTTTGCATCTCCTAGATTAGATCTTGGCTTTCCCGTTCGCATCCGTAGATTTTTTTTGATTTACTATGCTGCGAAACCCTTCAATGGTCAGAGATGGGTTTTCATAGGATTCATAGATTCATCGTACATAGAATTTAAAAGCTTAAATACCTAGTAAGATACTAATAACCCTAGCGTTGCCTAGTCCTTATCGTCGTTGTGGTAGTGCCGATAACACAAGGTCCCATCAAAGAACTTCACGGTCAAACACTATCAACACCCAAATTTTTAATCACAGATGCCTATTATGCCATACATCGCAATCCCAGGATTACCATTTTTGCGAGACATAACAGATTTGATATCACAGTACATCATCCATTACAAACCATACATAAGGTTTTACACAAATAAGGATCTCATGATCTAGTTTTTAATACAATTCAAGCAGCGGAATAACGTAATAGTAACAATAGCATAGGCGAAGATCCATCTTCAGGGTCACAGGCAATGCTGACGATGGGAGATGATCCTAGTTGTCGTAACCTTCCTGCTGTCCATCTTCCTGATACTCCTTTTCATAGTCTGGCCACGGGAATAGCCAGGGACAAAGCCATGAGTACTCTTTAAGTACTCGCAAACTAATACTAACAAGTGAAGTGGTTTTGGAATAGCGAGTACTAAGCTCTAGGGTTGTTTTGCAAAAAGCCAGATTTACCTTACTAAGTTCAGAAGCAAAGAAAGCTAGTCGAAAGTTTTATAACACCTAAGTGGAAACTTGAATTTCATATCACAAATCTCTTGTGGTCAAGTCAAAGTCACGATTCATTTCACAAGTCCTTTTGAAAACGTCTGACGATAGAACAATATGGCCACTCCAACTGTCCATAATCACGGACGCGGCTATTCGAATAGTTTGACACTCTGCAGAGATTGTACACTTTCACCACAATATTCGATACATCCGTCAGGAACAATCCTGAATTCACCATACTCAGTATGCGAATAATCAATCTTAACCTTTCAATTACATGCCCTAGTATAGGCATATTTCATGTGAGTTTGGCCTCCCAACCATGACTAACTGTCATCTTGAGTACTGCACAGGTGGACAATCTTCACAAGGTAGCCTCATCTCAGACCTTGGTCACAAGGGAACCCATATTAAGGTATATAAATTTCTAGTCAAGCCCTACCCAAATTTCGGGTATTATGGTTGTACGATAAAATTGGAATGGTATCGCATCCAGACAACCATCAGTTTTGTAAAGGGCTAAGGCTCATGCCTTAACATTTTCTTCATCAAAAACCATTTGGTGTTAGGGAACACATGTCAAAACATTTTAGTAGAATTACTCATCATTCTAAGGTTTTCATAACCATTTTAACCAAGTATTGCCAATCTAAAGTTGATCAAGCTTTATGCTTAGCACTAGCATCTACAAGTGGGGGTAAATACTAATGAGGGGTAATAAACAAGTGTATATTATCTAAGTAAAATCTCATGCCTTAGGATGACATCAATATTATCTAACTTAGGCCAAGTTTTATGCTCTTCATGCTACCTTCAATTATCTTTCTAGAATCTACAAGTCACTAAATAAACTTTTGATAGAAAGTTTTTAATAAAGAACATACAACACTAAGCTTGCAAGTAAAACTAGGATGGTGTGTCAAGTGGATATAATCACATATGCTTAAGGCATAGGGTTGGCATAGTAACAGGCAAGTAGTAACTTGCTAAGCTGCAAGTGTTAACTTGCTTAAGGAGTAGCTTGCAAGTATTGGCTTGCTAAGATATCAGTATAAGCTTGCTAATTCAACTAGTAGTATTAGGCTTGCCTTGTGTAGAGCAGTGATTGAAGTTCTCCTCGGCTTCTTCCTCGTAGTATCCTCCTTCCTCCTTGTATCCTTGGTCGGTACTAGCGTCTATAAATAAATACGAGGTACACAATCACCAAACAATATTAACTATTTTTAATCATCACACAAAGGACCACACTAGATGATCTAGCATCATCACTAATATTACAAGATTAAAGCACTTGTCTTATTTATTTTATTTGAGAAAAGTAATTTCTACTCATTGAGAAACTACGTAAGATTTAATATTCTCCAACTCAAACATGGGATCATGTTGACACATGTCATCACCATATATTTCAGTATATGGGAATGTGATGTAAAGTGGTGTCACAATTTAATATGGTTTAACCTTTTTATTTTATTTAATTAAAGTAGCTAGAAATGCCTATGTGGCATTCTTTTATTACTTGATCATTATTTTTGTAAGTAAACCTATATATTTTTATATATTCTGAAAGGTATGGTTAAATGAGATTTTTGAGAGTTGGAATCAGCTCAAAAGCTCTTATGGTTGAATTTTGAAAAATGTTTGATTGGAATAAAGCTTCTGTTATTGGAGTGGGTAAACGCCCTAGGGTGGATGCGTTGTTACTTTTACCATGGGTGATCTACAAATCTAAATGGTTTGAATCCAACGGGCTTGGATTAATCATTCCAGTACCTTTCTAACAAAATTGGTTTCATGAATTTTGGTTCAGTAAATCGAGTTGGGTTGATTTTTGAATCTAGGTACAGACCTGGGTTTGAAATTACATGAATAAATCTAAATTTGAATTAGTGGGTTGCGCGGGATGTTTAACTGGGCCGACCCACTACGCACAGCGCACATGCGGGACGGTTAAGTGAGCGACCCCACTCGTCAGTGAGACAACGAGTGGCGAAGAGGTACGTGGCGATCTAGGCCACATGATCTAACTCTAATCGAATGGCTCTGGTTCATCGTCCATGTCGGGCAGCGCCGGCGAGACAGAACCTAGCGCGTGTAACTAGCTCGGTGAATTACGCTCCTAGATACAAGCCTGGATGAGCAGAAATGGTTGAAATAGTACGGTGGGGCCCAAATGCCACTCACAGGTAGACCTTTCGGCCGTCCCAACCATTTCCAATCATCGGGACAAGTACGGGCGGTGTAATCGGCAGGCGAAGGGATCAACTACATACACAAATGAGTATGTATGCAAGCCACCATACGAGAGTACATCGAGCCATTCCATCTAAAAAGAAAGGAATATAGCAACGCCATACGGCAAGATTCAAATGTCCTAGATAGATATAATAGTTTAGCATATCTCCTCATACATCACACATCGAGTATCGGTGAGCGGCAAACAAGATCCGAGTACGGATAAGAAGCAAATCGGCATAAGATGCCCCATAAATAAGCACATCCCGCCCACAGATCTCACGGATCCCCGTTCCCGGAATCTCTACACCGAACGATCGTTGCCCACATCATCCGCCTCCTCTACCCAGTATCCATCTTGTGAGTGTACCTGTTCATCTGAATCAAATAATTTATCATGTGAGACCCTAGGGGTACTCAGCAAGTCTTTATGCCTCTAAAGGGGACATAACCTGGGGTGACGCAATTGCAGCAAAAGATAAACCTTAATAGTTCTATAGGTACTTGCTAACCATCCGCCTAACCAAAGATAGGCGGATGTCCGTGAATTAATGACAACAGTTGTAACAGTAATATCACCAGATCCATCCTCCTCCTCGCTTACCAACGAGGAAGCGGACGAACTACCCCCCATCCGTTGGCAATTTTATTAACCATTCCATGAGGGTTGCACTATTTACTAGTCAGTTACTTAGTCAAATTAAAAGCGGTACTTTAGTTATGCTTGTCTATGATCGAGAAACTGTGCTCCAAGTCGTCCATAACCGCGGACACGACTTTCAGAAAGATTTACCCTGCAGGGGTGCACAAATAGCAACACACACTCGATCAACCTCGGAAAAACCAAATCAAAACCCAACAAGGCCTTCACGACAAAGCAATCACAGGATTCAGAAATATTTGAGGCCACCCCATTAAGCTACATAGCGAAGTTAGTGAATCCGAGACGGACTCAAGGTTTGCGTCAATGGTCATGTAAACGATCGGGAACCCGAAAATGTGGTGGGCTTGTCGATACCGCAAAAACACTCGCTTACCTAAAGCGACAGTGCTCCTCGCAATCGTAATAAAGCGATAAAGCATGGCATAAGTACAGGATAGTAAACAAAACCTCAAACTAGTTTGTGGCCCCAAGAAATAAGACGGAATCAAGCTCGCTCGGGGGTCCCATAAGCCTCCGGATGTGGATAGCGAATAATCAAGGAACAGGAATCAAGTACTTGGGGTCCCACGGACACAAGTGAGCAGGAAAAACCAAATAGCAGATATTGCTCACCGGTGCCACTTTCATTAGTTATCCCATTACTACTCGAGTTAAGTTGTCTAGGTACCTCGTTATCCATCGACTCTCACATACCCTACACATGTTGTTCTCGACTGCATGGCTCAAACAACTCCTGTAGTAATGGCTCATGGGATGGAGGAACAAGCTTCGGTGGGGTTTAAAAGTAAAGGCTATGCAATACTTGGGATTCAGTTTAATGCAATCGCGACTCAATGATGCAAGAATAAGATAGAGGCAATAGGTACTATATGTATGCAAGCATGTGGTAGGGCTTGCCTGGCAACTCAGTCGAAGCGAGAGAAGGATCTGGGTAGTGCTCCTGGTTCTCTTGATATATCCCCTGCTCAGCGTCTATTCGAAGAAGAACCAAACAAACAAGGGCCAACATAAATAAAGTGCACAAGCATAGGAATAAAATGCATCAAGCAACAATCATGCCATGATGAATGATGCACAAGTTGCGTGGCAATAATGTAGCATGGCATGGGTGAGGTGTGGAATACAAGAAATAAACATCATATTGAGTTTTGGCCACATTTTATCCTCATAATAGTTGCTGTTTACATTATATTTATATGATGCATGCTGCAATTCAGAACATGGATTGCATAAACATAAAGTTCTCGTCGAGCTGATCATTTTAGACATATCATTTGTTGAATTTGGAGTTATAAAACAAAAGTTATTAATTATTTAAGGATTAATGGCATTAATTGTAATTTTAATTAACTTAGAAAATAAAGTGCTCAAATGATATTGTGGATAGCATATTTGAATTCCTCACATTTTTATGATTCAAATTCATATATTATTTGTTAAATTTGGATTTATAAATTAAAAGTTATTTCAAAAACAGAATTGAAATTTGAATTTAATTTTAATTTGAAAAAGGTTTGAATTAAACAGAGAACAGGAATTCTTTTCTCACACGTATGGCCTAGCAGGCAATGACAAGTGGGCCTACTGCTGGCAGGTCACACGCGCGCGGAAACTCCTTTCCACCGCGGGCTTAGCTAGCCACAGAGGCTGACAAGCGGGCTGCCAGTCCCTGCACGCTGCCGAATGGCACTGAACACGTGGGCGGGCGAGACCGGGTTGAGGAATAAAAACAGGGGGTTATGTGCAAAACAGCACCCGCGCCATGCTCTCCTTTCTCTTTCGCCAGCTGCGTCAGACGCTGCAGGTGCGGCGTGCGGGGATCGATCCATGAGCGGACACGCTGTGGGCGGAACCACTGCGGTAGGGCTGGGGTGGTTGTAGGAAGGGGGGTAGGCGGCTAGATAGGGCGTGGGGTGACACAGAAGCGTGCGGAGGTTCGCGGACACGACGCACCGAGGGTGCTCGACGCTTGGTCCGGCGAATACAGGAAACAACGGCGGCTACGATGATGTCTAGGGGAAAGGGAAGCTCACCGGGAGGCTGTCGGTGCGGTCGAGATCGTCTGGGCGCCGCGATCGTCGAGGCAGGAGCCGAGCGATGCTAGGGTTTGCGTCGGGGCGTCGGTGTTCCTGGGCGCCTGGTCCTTCTCCTTCGCGTCTGCGGGTACATGGGTGGTGCAGGGGTCCTCGTGGTCTTCCTCGCCAACCTCAGACGTCACGCCACCGGCTAGGGAGTGGGGTGAACGGGGAAGACCGGCAGTGGCGGCGTCGGTGTGGTGAGGTGAGGAAGGCAGGGGAGGAGTGGCACTGGGACGGATCTGGGATGCGGTGGTAGGCCGTGGGGTGGATAAGAACAGGAAAGCGGATGGCGTGGTGGAGGGCAAGGTGGCTTCGGCCACCTTTATCCTTCCCTTCACGTGCAGCATGGGGCCAGGTAGGGTAGGCAGGGGAGGTGCAGTGGACCAGACGAGGGGAGGAAGGCTCGGTGGAGGTCCCTCATGGCGAGAGAGGAGGAGAGATGCTCGGGTAGGGTTTGCTAGGGTCGGGCAGCTCGGCCAGGGTGGCTAGGGTTGGGTAGATGCTTCGGCAAAGGGAGGGAGGGAGGCTAGGTGGGGTGTGGGACCAGGGAGAGGGGGTGGTGGCCCCTTGCTGGCCGAGAGAGGAAGGAAAGGTGGCTAGGGTTAGGGTTAGGTGGGGGTGGGGGTTAGAGAGAAAGAAAAGAGAGAGGAGAGAAAGAGAGAGAGTTTAGGGTTAGTGATGGGGCCTCGGGTTTGATGAGGGAAAAGGAGAGAGAGAGGGTGATGGGTGGATAGGAGCACTTGGGGGTGTGGCCACTTTTGGTTAATCAAGGAAGAGGCCGAGAGAGATTAGGGTTTAGGGGTAGAAGAGAGAGAGAGGGGTGGTATGGTGATGGTGGGGATGGTGTAGGGTTTAGGGAAAAGAAATGGAAAAAGCCCCCACATGGCTTGCATGGATGGAGGATGATGTAGGGTTTTTGAAGGAAGGATAAGAGGGAGAGAGATGAGATGGGAGATGATCCACTCAAGAATTCAAATAAAACTCAAAGAGGTCAAAGGATGGTTATGGTTGCATGGCCCATGCAAGGGTATTAAATGCCATGTCTTAATCTTGTGAAAACAAAATAATGAGCATGGCATTATTCCTATGCATCCCCAAATGTGGAGTAAAGGCCAAGCAAAGAATTTGAATTAGATCCATCATATCTCCCATGAGCTAGATTAAAACCCAAAAGAAAATAATTACCAGCTCATGGATAATGGGATGGTGGAATTGTAAGGTGGTGAAAGAAAGGTGGTGGAGTTGACTAAAAGATATGCCCCCAACTCAACTTGGGCATTTAAACAATATATCCAGAACCAAATACAATAGCAAGAGGCAAATACAAATAATAATGCATGTGAGATAAGAACCAAAACACAAAGGGTTTTATGTGATGCTCAAATGCAAGGTGGCATGATGACATGAGCATGAAATAATGATGATGCAACAATTAGATCTATGAAGTAGCCATTATATTACTAGATCAAGTAGCATTACAGTTGTTAGACAAATGGGATGCTACAACTCTCCGAAGGTGTTCTTCATGCTCTTCCTTTGACTTAGAATAGACTAGGATGTCATCCAGATAGACCACCACGAACTTATCAAGGTAATCCATGAAAACCGAGTTCATAAGCCTCGAGAAGGTAGCAGGTGCGTTGGTGAGACCGAAAGACATGACCGTGTACTCATACAGGCCATAGCGGGTGGTGAAAGCTGTTTTAGGAACATCTTCCTTGCGAATCTTGATTTGGTGATAACCACTTCTCAAGTCAAGCTTAGAGAACACCACAGCTCAACTAGCTGATCAAGAGATCATTAATCCGCGGAAGGGATATTTATTCTTGATGGTTTTAGCATTGAGAGCCCGATAATCCACACAAAGTCTATCGGTCTGTCGCTTCTTCACAAAGATTGTTGGGCTACCCCAAGAAGAGGTATGTTGAATGAAACCTTCTCTTGTTCATCAAGTTGACGTTTGAGTTCAGCCAACTCAGGACCCATTTTATAAGGCTTGGAGATAGGGCCGTTCAGTTCAAGCTCAATTACAAACTCAACCTCACGATCCGGAGGCATACCCGGCAACTCTTCAGGAAAGACATCTGGGAACTTACAGACCACCGGAACACTCTGAATAGCTTCCATAGCATCATCATTCAGAGCCGCCAAAGAGAAAAGCTGGATAGCAGGAGTCAAACTTGGAGAAAATACTATATGGCCTTCAGGAATCTTCAGAGAAACCGAGCGTTCAGCACAATCAATCACAGCCGCATTTGCTATCAACCAATCCATGCCCAAGATTACATCAATGTCAGAATTGCCCAAAACAATTAAGGATGCCGAGAACGAAGAGCCACCAATCTCAATTTGATTGCCATGGCTGATTTTTGCAGCTGCCATTGTTGCTCCAGGAGAAAGGACCATTAACAGCTTAAGGAGAGGATCCATTGCTAACTCATTCTCATTTGCAAACTTGTGAGAAACAAAAGAATGCGATGCACCAGAATCAAACAAAACTCGTGCAGGGACTGAGTTAACGGAAAGCATACCCATCACAACTCAGTGCATGCTCGGCTTGAGCGGGCGTTGACACGATTGGCACGAGCAACGAGACCGGGCTTGGTGTTGATGTTGAGAGCCCGAGGTGGTGGTGCACGAACCAAAGGAGAGCTTGCGCAGATCTTGGAGGGTGGAGGAAGAGCTTTGTTTTCAGCAGACATTCCAGTTTAGATGCCCGTAGTCTCCACACGTGAAACAAGCACGGTGGACGTGGAGCAACGTAGCTGGACTCGCCAGCGCTCAAGGTAGTGGTGGTTGTAGCCCCGGGAGCAGCGGTGATGAAGTTTGGTGGCCTTGCCGCGTAGCTTGCAGTCTTGGTGGAGCCGGAGCGACGGTGGGGTGTTAGGAACCCGACATGCCGCTTAGAAGGAGTGACATATAGAAGAGCTTGGTGCATCACGGTTGTGTTTCTTTGACTCCTCAAACACTTGCCTACTTGCCTCCTCTGCAGATGTCTTGAAGTTCCAGAAAAGACGCCGGCCTTGCATGTGTGATTGCATATTTAATCGATGCATTGAGCCCTTGTCGGAACCTCTTTTGCTTCTTCTTGTCATCAGATATCTCATCGCCACCATAACGAGAAAGGTTCATGAAGTTCCTGATGTAGGTATTGACATTGTCATTTCCCTGCTTGAGGTTGAGAAACGCTTCCTTCATTGTAACACCCTCAGAATCGACCCTATGCAAGTTTGAGCGAAACCCGCCAAACCCGCATAGAAACGATTCAAAGGTGCCCACCAGGAACTTTCGTGCGGGTGGAAAACGAAGTAATAACATTACACAACAGTCCTCGATGGGACCCACAGAACAGATATATATATAACAGCGACTCCTCGAGTCAAGATTACAGATATATAGTACAAAGATCCAAATCACCTTGAGAACGATATAGCGTCCAGCTACGGACAAGATGCAAATGGGGCTAAGAGCCCTGAAGAATAACCAATGGCGTCCATAACCACCTTGTGCCAAGCGGAAGGGTAACCACCTAACGACGCCGATCTCAAAACCTGCTTAAACAAAAAGGGGTGCCGACAAAGGGCAAAGGAAAAAAGAGCGTCGATCGAGGCCAAGACACGGCGAGGCTAGAATTCGGCGGTCCTCGCCTACATAGGTATGGTGGACTGGAGCGGCAGCGGCAGCATGCACTAAACAACCTATAGAGACTCGATACAACTGGCGGCTATCAGAGAGGGGTAAGAGAGACCTATTCGGATCCAACCTGATACTACCATCAAACAAACCCATCCTGGCGTTTCCCCCTCGAGACCAACGAGGAAGTCAACCGAGGAACTCACACAGTTGGCAGTTTTATTTATTCAGTTATCGTTGCAGTAATTACTAGTCAGGTATAGATAATCACCCTGATAAAATAAGCAGTGGGCACTTTTATTTAACCATTCCTTTGTAGTTGCAACACTTACTAGTCAGATACAAATAGCATGAGATAACCCAAAACCCAGCAGTTGTTGGTACTTTTATTTAGCCATTCCGTTGTAGTTGCAATACTTACTAGTCAGGTACAATGGTCGCAAGCGACACCCAAAGCAAGCAATTGTGGGCAGTATTATTTAGCCATTCCATTATAGTGAAGCTGATTACTAGTCATTATAAAGTCAAGTTTATAGCACTACTTTAGTTATGCTTGTCTATGATCGAGATACTGTGCTCCAAGTCGTCCATAACCGCGGACACGGCTTTCAGAAAGTTTTAACCCGACCGGGGTGCACAAATAGCAACACACACTCGATCAACCTCGGAAAAACCAAATCAAAACCCAACGAGGCCTTCACGACAAAGCAATCACAGGATTCAGAATTATTTCAGGGGGCCACCCCATTGAGTAGACCATAGCGAGTTAGCGACTCGAGATGGACTCAAGGTTTGCGTCAATGGTCAGACGAGGGAACCCGAAGTGTGGCTGGGCTTGTCGATACCGAAAACATTCCGCTTACCTAAAGATGTGCTCCTCGCACAATCGTAAATACTGAAGTAGCATGGCATAAGTACAGATAGTAAATAAAACCTCAAACTAGTTTGTGGCCTCAAGAAATAAGATGAATCAAGCTCGCTCGTGGGGTCCCATAATCCTCCCGGATGTGGATAGCGCGATAAAACAAGGAACATGTATCAAGTACTCGAGGTCCTACGGGACACAAGTGGGCGTTCGGAAACCAAATATTATCTATCACCCACCGATGCCTCTGCTTACTTCAATTTTAGTTGTTAAACAGGAATTGAAGTGAACGATAAGTAAAGCCATGATAATCTCCAACATCAAACAGGCGGCAATTCTCCAACAACTGTGTCACTTGACAACACGCAACAACACTTGAGCAAGCGACTACGACGCGCAGGGCCAACTATCTACCAATCAACAGGTAATAGGATGCGTCCAAGGCAATATAAGGCTGCAAGGGATATCACGGATACGGAAAACTAGAGCATCGCAACACAGATAGCAATAGATCAACAAGAGGGAATAAATACTATAAAAGTAAGATAGGTAGAAAGAGGGAGATGCTCGCCTGAAAACATTGCCGAAGTTCAACTGAAGATCGGGGCGACACTCGCATCAACTCAACGGCCTTATCCGCGAAGAAGCAAAACACTAGAATAAACACCGGATGCACTATTTAATACTACGGCAAAAGATCGACATGCTTATGATATGATGCGTGGCATGGCAAAGGTGCGATGCAATTAGGCCATATTAAGTGGAACCGGGGTCCCGGCAATTAATTAGGTGGTTCATGTTATTTAGGTACCCCGCATTTTAAATGTTGTAATAACATGGCAAGATATAGCACCGGTTCGCTACATCAATTTAAATGAGGCCAATATGAGACTAGTTTTGCCCGCATATGGACCCCATATTTAATTATTAGGTGAATCGGCATAAGGCCCCCAAACCACATGATATGAATGCGAGATGAACAATTAATATGCAACAATTTTAATTAGATAGCATTTAGAAAATAGAGGATCGGATCAGGGTCACACATTAGGGTTCGGCAGATCTTGGGTTCCGGGGTTCGGTCGGTCTCAGGGTTCGACGGGAACGAGGTTCGGACTCCGGGATCGTTCTCGGATTACTGGGTAGATCTTGTCGCATCCGGAAAGCAGGACTTGGTTTGGTGCCGGGGCGCATCGGGTTCGTTTTGGTCGGTGTCGTTCTTGTCGTCGTGAAGACCTTGTCGGATCCGCGCCATCGAGTCGGTCTTGGCGTCCGGGGTGAAGAACTTGTGTGCGACGTCGTCAGCATCGGTGCGGGAAGGGTCTTGTCGTTCCGTGTCGGAGATCTTGGCGTCCGAAAAGGGTACTTGTCGCACCGGGGTCTCGGCGTCCTCGGATCCGAGAGGGAGAACTAGGCGTGCCGGGTTCGGTCTTCGGGGTCCGGTCTTCTTATCCATGACGGAGCACTTGGTGGTCTTCGGGTCCGTGAAGGAGACCGCGTCGCTCGGGTTCAGAGAACTTGTCGGTAATCCTTGTACAACTCGTTCATGGTCGATCTTGTCCGACATGAGATCTTGTTAGCAACTTCACATCAAACAGAAACTCGGGACTTCGAGTAGCACTTGGAAACATACAACAACGCGTTGACGTTGGAGCAAGAGGAAACACGGAAGCCGTCGGCAGCAGATGTTGCAGGAAGATATGGTCGAGTCTAGCGGCGCGGAACTCCAGGCGACGACGCACTGCTGGGAACCGAACCTACGGGCGCGGCATGTGCAACGCAGAGGCGACGCGGGCCTAGCCAAGCCGGGCAGAGGCGGCTTCGTGTTCGGGTCGATTAGCCTGGCGCTGGTGGCGACGCAGGCGGGCCGGCAGAGCTCGGGACGACGACGGCGAGGCGCCAGCAGGTCGCTGGCGGCGGGAGGTTGCTCGGGCCGGGGGCGCTCGAGAGGGTGCTCGCGAGGAGTCATGCGATGGAGGTCCGGGAGGAGCTCGGGCATGGCGGCAGATGGTCATGAGATGAGCGGGCGCAGAGGCGGGCGCGAGGCGTCTGCGGGTGAGCCAGCGAGGCAAGGCGAGCAGCGGAGGCGGAGAGGGTGGGCTGTGAGTGGGCTCAGGCGGGCGTCATGGCGCTGGCAGTGGCGCGAGAGGTCATGAGGCGAGCGTGAGCTTGGGCGAGAAGGCGGTCGACGACAGGCGAGGCCCAGGCAGAGGGCAGCGGGAGGCGGCGAGGGATCGTGAGCGGCTGCGGGCGGCGGCACGGCGACACGGAAGAGGAGGGAGGAGGCGGCGGCTGGTGGCGGGCGAGCAGGCAGGGCGTGGTCGCGAGAGGCGGGGCGGAGGCGACGGGAGGTGGCGGCGGGAGAGCGGGCCGGCGGGCGGTGGCTGAGCACGGCGGCCGAGCGGGCGAGAGGAAGAGGAATGGAGAGAGAGAGCGGCGTGAGGCGTGGGGTGGGTCAGCACTGCCAACAAGCGTGTGGGGCGCGTGGGGCTGAGGAGGAGCCCAGTGGCGGGACAGGCGGTGTGGGGGCTGTGTGTGGGTGTGTGGTGGGTTGAGAGGAGGTGAGATGGCAGCAGCTGATTGGAGGGGGTGAGGGAGAGAGGTGAGGTGGCGACTAGCTATTGGGTGGGGTGAGGTGGAGGGGGTTGGGTAGGATAGGATTGGTAGGAAAGGGTTTGAGGTGGACCGATTTAATTCCGGGGGTGGTCGTTCGGGTCGAATCGGCCCGTTCGACTGCCCCCACTAAAATAATTAACTATTTTATTTATTTTAAATGCACCGTTTGCAAACCGATTAGCAGACAAACAAAATAATCCGGAGACCCGGGGTTTTGTGTTTGAACAAAGACGGGGTGTTTAGAAAACATGAACCGGTTTTTCCGCAAATAATTTTATGCAAGCAAATGCAAGATGATGACGATGCTCAAGTGCAATGTGGCATGATGACATGAGCATGCGGTCATGATGATGCAATGCACAAAAACAACGCGATTTTATAGTAGTGGTTTTTTGCGGGATGCCACATTCATCCTCTCCATGACAATTTCTGACAGATACTGCTCTTTGAACGCTCCAGTGAACTGTTCCCAAGTAGGCTGAAAACCAGTGCAGTTTGCCTTCAGGTAATTCTCCCACCAGAGAGCTGCATCTCCCTTCAGAAGGTGAGTAGCACATTTTACCCATTCTTGCTCAGGAACATCAGCCTCCAAGAGCCTTGACATCTCACGCAACCAATCATCAAGATCAAGTGGTCGATCGAAACATCAAATTGGCGAGGTTGAACTTCAGGAAGCTTTTGATGTCTCCTCACTTGGGAGGTGGAGGTAGCGAGCAAACTCATTCCTCGACACTTTCCTCAAAACGCACTGGTTCTGCTGCATTCGCCAAGGCATTAGCGATGTTTGACAACGCGGAACCCGATTCAGTGGTATGTCCTCATCGAAGCAGGTGGTGGAGCCATCCCGTGATTGATATAAACACAAGTCGATTTATAATGGAGAATAACAATAATCCAAAATAGTACCAAGATGGAATTAACCAAGATTAAAGGATACAATTTACTAAGATGATATTACAATATCAACAAAGTTCAAAGCACCTAGAAGATATTAAGCATATCGCACACGTCGAAAAGGTGTGGTACACAGATATATCAAAGAAAATTTTTCCACAAATTTCGGCATTAAGATACCAATAGATGCGCAAAATCACTTAACGAATCAAGATTAGTGACTCTACCAATTCAATATACAAAAGCGAATGATAAGAGTAGTGGTATGGTCGTGACTTCATCCCGCACTCAAATCATTACTCCGCACATGAATAAGTAGAACACATATCCTAACCCCTTCTTCTCACGTTGAACCTAAAGATTAGTAACTACGGAAACGAACACCCCAAACAAGATAACGTCGGATAACAAAGAGTAAGAGAGATCGGTATGCAACGAATCGAGATAGATCGCATCGGTTTGCAAAAGCACATGGTATGGAATGTACCAACAGTTGATAACCAAAAGGCTGATTGTGATAACAACTTGGATGCAACAGATAGAAGGAATTACACACACACACACACACACAAAACACACAACCTATGGTACTACGAACCGAACACGTGAATCCTAGTTTGAACTTTTAAGAAGAGGATTGAAACGTTACACTTCCTTACCGTAAAAGGGTGGGTGGGTGGGTAAGAAGAAAATGGAAGCATCCTACTCTCACGTTTTGTTTTTCCCTAGTATACATAACTACCCAAAATATTTGCTAGACTGACAACGACCGGTTGGCTGAGACCCTGAAGGGCGGGATGACTCTGATACCAATTGTAACTACCTCGGTGAATTACGGCCTAGATACAAGCTTGGATGAGCGGAAATGGTTGAAATAGTACGGTGGGGCCCAAATGCCACTCACAGGTAGACCTTTCGGCCGTCCCAACCATTTCCAATCATTGGGACAAGTATCAGGCGTGTCGGCGGCGAAGGGATCAACTACATACACAAATGAGTATGTATGCAAGCCACCATACAATAGTACATCAGAGCCATTCCATCTAAAAAGAAAGGAAATATAGCAACGCCATACGGCAAGATTCAAATGTCCTAGATAGATATAATAGTTCAGGATATCTCCTCATACATCACACATCAGAGTATCAGGCGGAAGCGGCAAACAAGATCCGAGTACGGATAAGAAGCAAATCGGCATAAGATGCCCCATAAATAAGCACATCCCGCCCACAGATCTCACGGATCCCCGTTCCCGGAATCTCTACACCGAACGATCGTTGCCCACATCATCCGCCTCCTCCACCCAGTATCCATCTTGTGAGTGTACCTGTTCATCTGAATAAAATAATTTATCATGTGAGACCCTAGGGGTACTCAGCAAGTCTTTATGCCTCTAAAGGGGACATAACCTGGGGTGACGCAATTGCAGCAAAAGATAAACCCTAACAGTTCTATAGGTACTCGCTAACCATCCGCCTAACCAAAGATAGGCGGATGTCCGTGAATTAATGACAACAGTTGTAACAGTAATATCACCAGATCCATCCTCCTCCTCGCTTACCAACGAGGAAGCGGACGAACAACCCCCCATCCGTTGGAAATTTTATTAACCATTCCATGAGGGTTGGATTATTTACTAGTCAGTTACTTAGTCAAATTAAAAGCGGTACTTTAGTTATGCTTGTCTATGATCGAGAAACTGTGCTCCAAGTCGTCCATAACCGCGGACACGGCTTTCAGAAAGTTTTACCCTGCAGGGGTGCACAAATAGCAACACACACTCGATCAACCTCGGAAAAACCAAATCAAAACCCAACGAGGCCTTCACGACAAAGCAATCAGAGGATTCAGAAATATTTTAGGGGGCCACCCCATTAAGCTACCATAGCGAAGTTAGGCGACTCGAGACGGACTCAAGGTTTTGCGTCAATGGTCAGAAACGATGGGAACCCGAAAATGTGGTGGCTTGTCGATACCGCGAAAACACTCCGCTTACCTAAGCAGACAGTGCTCCTCGCAATCGTAATAAAGCGATAAAGCATGGCATAAGTACAGGAGAAACAAAACCTCAAACTAGTTTGTGGCCCCAAGAAATAAGATGTAATCAAGCTCCGGCTCGGGGGTCCCATAATCCTCCGGATGTGGATAGCGAATAATCAAGGAACAGGAATCAAGTACTCGGGGTCCTCAGGACACAAGTGAGCAGAAAAACCAAATAGCAGATATTGCTCACCGGTGCCACTTTCATTAGTTATCCCATTACTACTCGAGGTTAAGTTGTTTAGGTACCTCGTTATCCATCGACTCTCACATACCCTACACATGTCGTTTCTACGACTCGCATGGCTCAAACAACTCCTGTAGTAATGGCTCATGGGATGGAGGAACAAGCTTCGGTGGGGTTTAAAAGTAAAGGCTATGCAATACTTGGGATTCAGTTTAATGCAATCGCGACTCAATGATGCAAGAATAAGACAGAGGCAATAGGTACTATATGTATGCAAGCATGTGGTAGGGCTTGCCTGGCAGCTCAGTCGAAGCGAGAGAAGGATCTGGGTAGTGCTCCTGGTTCTCTTGATATATCCCCTGCTCAGCGTCTATTCGAAGAAGAACCAAACAAACAAGGGCCAACATAAATAAAGTGCACAAGCATAGGAATAAAATGCGTCAAGCAACAATCATGCCATGATGAATGATGCACAAGTTGCGTGGCAATAATGTAGCATGGCATGGGTGAGGTGTAGAATACAAGAAATAAACATCTTATTGAGTTTTAGCCACATTTTATCCTCATAATAGTTGCTGTTTACATTATATTTATATGATGCATGCTGCAATTCAGAACATTGATTGCATAAACAGAAAGGTCTCGTCGAGCTGATCAATTTAGACATATCATTTGTTGAATTTGGAGTTATAAAACAAAAGTTATTAATTATTTAAGGATTAATGGCATTAATTGTAATTTTAATTAACTTAGAAAATAAAGTGCTCAAATGATATTGTGGATAGCATATTTGAATTCCTCACATTTTTCTGATTCAAATTCATATATTATTTGTTAAATTTGGATTTATAAATTAAAAGTTATTTCAAAAACAGAATTGAAATTTGAATTTAATTTTAATTTGAAAAGGGTTTGAATTAAACAGAGAACAGGAATTCTTTTCTCACACAGACAGGCCTAGCCGCAGGCAATGACAAGTGGGCCTACTGCTGGCGGGTCACACGTGCGCGGAAACTCCTTTCCACCGCGGGCTTAGCTAGCCACAGAGGCTGACAAGCGGGGCCAACGGCTGCGGTCCTACCACGCGCTTGCGCGAACTGCACACAGACACGTGGACCAGAGCGAGGACCACGGGTTGAGGGAATTAAAAAAACAGGGGGTTATGTGCAAAACAGCGCGCGCCATCGCATTCTCCTTTCTCTGCCGGGCGTCGAGTGCAGGCGCGGCTGGATCGATCCCGCGACGCGACACGCTGTGATGGGCGGAACCACCGCGAGGGCTGAGGTGGTTGTAGGAAGGGGTAGGCGGCTAGATAGGCGTGGGGTGACGCAGCGTCGGAGGTTCGCGACACGGCGCACCGGGTGCTCGGCGCTGGTCCGGCGAATCTGAAACAACGCGGTGATGTCTAGGGGAAAGGGAAGCTCACCGGGAGGCTGTCGGTGCGGCCAGATCGTGCAGGGGCACCGGCGATCGTCGACGAGGCAGGAGCCGAGCGATGTTAGGGTTTGCGTCGGGGCGTCGGCGTTCCTGGGCGCCTGGTCCTTCTCCGTCGCGTCTGCGGGTACATGGGTGGTGCAGGGGTCCTCGTGGTCTTCCTTGCCAACCTCAGACGTCACGCCACCGGCTAGGGAGAGGGGTGAACGGGGAAGACCGACGGTGGCCGGCGTCGGTGTGGCTGAGGTGAGGGAAGGCAGGGGAGAGGGGAGTGTCCTAGGACGGATCTGGGGATGCAGGGTAGGCCGTGGGGGTGGATAAGAACGGGGGGGGAAGCAGATGGCGTGGTGGAGGGGAAGGTGGCTTCGGCCACCTTTATCCTTCCCTCCTTCACGTGCACGACATGGGGCCAGGGTAGGGTAGGCAGGGGGGAGGGTCTGCAGGTGGACCAGGACGAGGGGGAGGAAGGCTCGGGCTGGAGGGCCCTCATGGCAGGGAGAGGGAGGAGAGGGAGAGAGGCTCGGGTAGGGTTTGCTAGGGTCGGGCAGCTCGGCCAGGGTGGCTAGGGTTGGGTAGATGCTTCGGCAAAGGGAGGAAGGGAGGCTAGGTGGGGTGTGGGACCAGGGAGAGGGGGTGGTTGCCCCTTGCTGGCCGAGAGAGGAAGGAAAGGTGGCTAGGGTTAGGGTTAGGTGGGGTGGGGGTTAGAGAGAAAGAAAAGAGAGAGGAGAGAAAGAGAGAGAGTTTAGGGTTAGTGATGGGGCCTCGGGTTTGATGAGGGAAAAGGAGAGAGAGAGGGTGATGGGTGGATAGGAGCACTTGGGGGTGTGGCCACTTTTGGTTAATCAAGGAAGAGGCCGAGAGAGATTAGGGTTTAGGGGTAGAAGAGAGAGAGAGGGGTGGTATGGTGATGGTGGGGATGGTGTAGGGTTTAGGGAAAAGAAATGGAAAAAGCCCCCACATGGCTTGCATGGATGGAGGATGATGTAGGGTTTTTGAAGGAAGGATAAGAGGGAGAGAGATGAGATGGGAGATGATCCACTCAAGAATTCAAATAAAACTCAAAGAGGTCAAAGGATGGTTATGGTTGCATGGCCCATGCAAGGGTATTAAATGCCATGTCTTAATCTTGTGAAAACAAAATAATGAGCATGGCATTATTCCTATGCATCCCCAAATGTGGAGTAAAGGCCAAGCAAAGAATTTGAATTAGATCCATCCTATCTCCCATGAGCTAGATTAAAACCCAAAAGAAAATAATTACCAGCTCATGGATAATGGGATGGTGGAATTGTAAGGTGGTGAAAGAAAGGTGGTGGAGTTGACTAAAAGATATGCCCCCAACTCAACTTGGGCATTTAAACAATATATCCAGAACCAAATACAATAGCAAGAGGCAAATACAAATAATAATGTATGTGAGATAAGAACCAAAACACAAAGGGTTTTATGTGATGCTCAAATGCAAGGTGGCATGATGACATGAGCATGAAATAATGATGATGCAACAATTAGATCTATGAAGTAGCCATTATATTACTAGATCAAGTAGCATTACAGTTGTTAGACAAATGGGATGCTACAGCGCGGCCAGTGGGGGTCATGGGAGGCTCACCGGGGCTCAGGCGATGGTCCACGATGGGGGCGAACGACAAAGTCGACGACAACGATTCTCCTGGTACCGGCAGCTTATCCTGGGGAGGCTCCAATCGACATCGCCTCTCCTCCTCTGCAGCGGCGAACTCTGGTGAAATTTCGGCCACCTGGTGCTCACCTTGCTCCGGGAGTGAGTGGGTGTGATCAGTGAGAGGTGGGGAGTGAACTGGTGTGAAGAAAATGAGCGAGGGAGGCCTCCTTTTATAGTGGCTGAAGGGGACCGAAGGGTGCGGGCTGAGATCATTGGGGTCGGCTGCACAACGAGCTAATGGCATGGCCGAATGTAGGGGACGGTGCATTGCCTCCTGGCGAAGCTCAACGGCTTGATGGCGAGGCGTGGGGCGGTGCGAGATGGTCGGAACGTCGCGACGCTCTAGGCGGGTCCGACGACAATTTTAATGGCGCACAGCGTGTGTGGTCCGCGTGGGGGCGAACGAGGATGTCTGGTGGGGTGATGGGGTGTTGGCGATCACGTCTGCAAGCGGAGAGGGCGGCGTGTGGTGTGTGGGCGTGTGTCGTGGTTGGCGCACTGGCGCGTTCTCGGCTCGTTCGCAGAGAGGCTTGTCATGATCTTGCCATGTGGTCCAGGGGCTGGCAATGCTCGGAGGCTTGGACAGGGAGTGGCGGTGGACGGTGGTTAGTGCTCCAGACATGCTTGCTAGGCTTGGTGCTTCTCCTATCTTGTTGTCGACATGTGGGTGGCAAATTAGGCTCAGCATGGTCACCATTGATGGCTATGCCAAGCTCACAGTGGTGCTAAGGCTTGTTAATTGGGCTAGATCATCTACTGAGAGTATAGAGTGATCTAGAGAGGGAACAAGGTTGCCAAAATCACTGCTCCTAATAGTGTTTTGTGTTTGTTTGTTTGCTGATGACAGGGTGTTTGATGAAATGGCTAAAAGAAATTCAAATTTGAATTTTGGATTCAAACTTGGTGGGTTTGCTAGGTACATACTAGGGAGTATCTGGTTAGTTGGATTGGTTAAGGGACACTGGTTTGGTTGGGTTTGTAAAATGTATGATCTTCACATATGTTAAAGAGTCAATTTTGAATTGTCATTTGAATGGGGTTACTAAAATGTTTCTGCAAGTTTGAATGGTGGGTTTTGATTCACTTTTACTTGGTATTGCAAGGGGTGAAAATAATTGGAAAAGTTTCTGTTTAAAATCTTGGACTAGAAACACTCAAAGTGACCTAGTGAGCAAGGTTGGCAAAAATGACCATTTGCTTTATTTGAATTGTTTTTGATTTTCTCTTTATTTATTTCTTCTTGGAAATGTTTTAGATGATGTTATATTCATCTATGAACCAATCCTTACTATTTAGTTGAATCACACAAGTCCATTCATGCATTCATCAAATCATCACATACATACATGCATTCATTTAGTTTTTATTTAATCAAAGTTTTTGTTAACCCTAATTTTAGTGATTAGAGTTTGATGATCATTGTTTCATATTTTTGGGATGTTACAAACCTTCCCTCCTTAAACAAAATCTCGTCCCGAGATTTGAAAAAAGAAAAAAAAAGATTACCTAGAATTTAAAGAGATCGGGAAACTCCGACCTGATGTGATCTTCTCGCTCCCAGGTAGTTTCTTCTCCAGTGTGGTTGCTCCACTGAATCTTGAGAAACTTGATGCTTCGGGTTCTGGTGGTTCTAAAAGCTTCTTCCAAAATACGGATGGGTACTTCAGGATACGTCAGGTCATCGTTGATCTCTATGGTGCGGTGATCAATGTTCTTGAAAACTTCAGTCTTCTCTGAAACTTCAAGGCATTTGCGAAGTAACGATATATGGAACACATTGTGCACTGCTGACATTTCCTCGGGCAATTCCAATTGATATGATACTTCTCCTCGATGATTCAGAATCTTGAAGGGTCCGATATATCTGGGGGCTAACTTTCCTTTGAGATGGAAATGCTCCATTCCCTTCAAAGGCGACACTTTGAGATACACAAAATCTCTGATATTGAAGGCGAGGTCTAGATGACATGGTTATACCCCGTGGGTACATGACCTCAGCATACCTAGTCCAGCCCAAGGAAGGCCCATGACAAATATACACCGGCCCATGAAGACTTTCGGGTGGCTAGGGCCCATGACGCCTTCGGATCCTTGGAGAGCAAGACTAGAATAGATAAAAAATTCAAAGGGGTAAACCCTAAAACCTGTAACCGACTCGATCTGTGCCCGGGACCTGCCTAACTCTATATAAAGGCTAGGAGGACACGTACACAATAGACAGATCTGCAGATCTAGACCTCATACTTTCGCATAAACACCTCCACGCCAGATTGCATCTGCGCACCCTTGTGACCTTCGGTTCCGCCATAATCAAGAGCTGACAAGCAGGAGTAGGGTTTTCCTTCTGGGGGCCTGAACCTGGGTAAACCTCGTGTCCCGTGTTGCTTGTTTGCTAACCCTTCCGCGATCTCCAGCATCCCAATCTTCTCCAAAACCCAAGTCCATAACAATGGGCATTGACGAGATCAAACATTGTCGATTGGCGCCGTCTATGGAAACTGGGAAGGCTGATTGTGCGATCGTGACGGTCCCATCCACCGCAATCTACGATTCGTCGGCTACTCTCATTTGGTTCATCAACATCGGCCAGATCGGATTACATCCGGTCGATTCATCAGCGACGACACGTCCAGCTTCTTCATCGACGAATCCGCCACGCGTGTATCATCTCGACAACTAGAGAAGGAAAAAAGGAGTGAAGCGGCGAGGAAACGAGATCAACAATCGAGGCGAAACCCACGTGTACAAATAATGAAGCTATCTGCACCCGATACTATGAGGGCTCAACACCCAAGGAAACTCACGGCGCACCAAAAGAATTTTTGATCGGGTTGTATCAGATACGTCTAGATGTGTTCCTCGCTGACGCACACGTAAAAATTAATAGTAGATCAAGTCCCGGTGATAAAGTTTATTTAATTAGCTAGATCGATCTGATCCGATCAGCCGTCAGCAATAGATTCGGTGCACTGCGTCACGGCAAGGAAACTACCGGAAAAATAAGAAGTCCAGAAGCAGCAACAGTCCAATTCGCGAGGAGGAGAAGGCAACCTGGAGAGCAGCTATCGCTGTACTACTATGCTACATACATGGCAAGCCAAGCAAAATTAGACCGGTGATTCTTCGCCTGATTCAGTAAAAGAAAAGGCTAAAGAAAAAAGGGATGCGTGCCAATCCTATCGAT
This sequence comes from Avena longiglumis, assembly GCA_030063025.1. Taxonomy (NCBI): domain Eukaryota; kingdom Viridiplantae; phylum Streptophyta; class Magnoliopsida; order Poales; family Poaceae; genus Avena; species Avena longiglumis. Next base: position 537,474,457 of record CP125976.1, read on the forward strand.
GGATCAATCTGATTGCAACTTGCTGGTACCTCACGTACCTCACGTACGGTCATGGAGTATTATTTCATGGAACACATCATACTTTGGATTTTAAACATGCCAACTGGCTTCACCACGGATTGTTTCGACCTCCGTCACGTCTGGCCTTGCCATCGACACAGACTATTTCGACTATGCAACAAACTACATCTTCTTCGACGCAGTTTTCTTAGATCGTCTTTAACATTGCCGGATTTGTGCACCCATTATCTACTTCATACCTGCTGCACCGACTATCCTGACTCCGCCGCGCGACACGCTATAATCTTCGGATGCGGCAATCCGATACGGTCTTCGACTGCTCTGACCCATTACGGTCTCCGGATGTGGCAACTTTCATCACAACACGAATCCAGTCCGCCGCGTCGACTATGTCCGCCGCGTGACTCGCTGCCACGTCAACTACGTATCCGGTGCACAACTCTCGACCGCCACGTTGACTACTCGTCTGACGTCTACCTCGCGACATGTTGGAGTCTTTGACTCCGGAGATCCACTACGATATTCGCCTCCAATGACTCGGGGGCTCCCTCGACATGAGCGACCCGACGCGGCTTTCGGCTGCGATAACCCGATATATCCTTCGGATGGACGACCCAACATGGTCTTCGATTGCGACAATCTTCGGATGCGGAACTCGCTGCCGCCATCAACCTCAAAAACCCGTTGCTACTACGAGTGTCAACTATGTCCGCCGCGTGACCCGCTACTGCGTCGACTACGTCCACAGTCGCATCAACTTCGTCCACGGCAACTACCAACAAAGCTAAGTTTCCCTCTACTTAGAGCTGATTTCTTTTTAAACTCGCACTCGAAACACTCGGGGGTTGCGCCCTCTTAGAGTAACCTAATGTGCCATCGGCTCCACGCACTCGAGCACCTCGAACACGATAGCCCGAGTAGCTGATTCTGCCTGATCGTCGAATCCTTGAACTCCGAGTGACTCGGCAAGGTACTGAGACTAAGGGTAATCAGGCTAACGAAAAGGCCTAGCAAACAGTGTAAAAGTGTCGACTCGATCGGCACCAGAATCTTACTTTACAAGCCGACAGGCAAATATTCCTTACAAGATACAAGTACTTCACAATTCGTCATGTTTTTCTACAGCTTACAAGGATGTCAAATGCGCCGAGCTATTCTATTGGGTCCTCCAATGGAGTTGACCAGCGCCAGTCACGTCAACCGACGCCAAGACCTGAGTCGAAGCATTCCTCGGATGACCACATCAATCATCGACAAAAGCGGCGTTGGCCGCACACCCGACAGAAGAAACGGCGTCGACTTCACCCGCAACGTCGAGTCCTTCCGGCTAAAATGCCGCATCACTCCGCTACATTGACTCCTGGCTCCTTATGCGTGAGACGCTGACTCGATGCACTTCTGGGTCAGTGGTTTCTCCTCGCATGAGTCTCCACTCGAGTCTGCGACTCGATTAGACACCCGGGGGCTACTCCTATCAGGAGTGCTGGTCGCGCATCCGATGTACTTCCGGGTCAGCGGTATGTCCGCGAGATTGTCGACTGCGTCTACAAGATACAAGACTCGAGTCTCTGTCCGAGTCTACGACTCCGCCAGACACTCGGGGGCTACTCCAAATTAGAGCGTTGGTCGCGCACACACAAGATCTTCGAGTCCTACGCCGAGTCTATGACTCCACTACGGATTCGGGGGCTACTCCCATAGGGGGGATGGATTCAAGCATCCGAAAAATTTGTGTCCTACGGACCTAAAAGTCAACAAAGACTGAATTAAAGTCTCTGCTCGAGTCTGCGACTCGAACAGGCACTCGGGGGCTACTCCCATAGGGAGCGTTGGTCGCGCACCCTATGAATTCTTCGACTGCGATCCTTCGTATCAGCGTGCAAAAAATTTCGGCAACTCTGCCCCAGTCAACGCTAAGTGAGTAACATCCTCCTTGGCCACCCGAAACACCTCCGCGGTGATAAAATTTCGGATGTTGTGTCTGCGACACAAAGATAAGACCTACAGATATCATCTGATGGCCTAGTAACGCACATGACTGCGCTCTGCTAGTAAGAATCCGTGCCAACAGGCGCGATGAAAAATCCCGACGGACGCGTTGGGTATATCATTTAAATTCACTGGAATTCCACTCCTGTAAGTCCTCAACGACCTGAGTTGAATTACGCCAGCATTTGTTCCGGGTTCGAGTCAAGGGACTCGAACCTGAAGAAAATCATGTTGTTTTGTCCTAAGACAGTTAACTGACCCTGATCCGTTGGGAGAGTCAGGCACACGCATCAACAATCCCTACACATTCTCTTGAAAGACAGAGATAGATGCACCGAAGGATTGAAGAGTCCTCAGTCGAATCTACGATTCGACTGAACACTCGGGGGCTACTGACATGATTATACCCTATGGGTACACGACCTCAACATACCTAGTCCAACCCAAGGAAGGCCCACGACAAATATACACCAGCCCATGAAGACTTTCGGGTGTCCAGGGCCCATGACGCCTTCGGATCCTTGGAGAGCAAGACTAGAGTAGATAGAAAATTCAAAGGGGTAAACCCTAAAACCTGTAACCGAATCGATCTATGCCTGGGACCTGCCTAACTCTATATAAAGGCTAGGAGGACACGTACACAATAGACAGATCTGCAGATTTAGACCTCATACTTTCGCTTAGACACCTCCACGCCAGATTGCATCTGTGCACCCCTGTAACCTTCGGTTCCGCCATAATCAAGAGCAGACAAGCAGGAGTAGGGTTTTCCTTCCGGGGGCCTGAACCTGAGTAAACCTCGTGTCCCGTTTTGCTTGTTTGCTAACCGTTCGGCGATCTCTAGCATCCCCATATTCTCCAAAACCCAAGTCCATAACAATGGGCATTGACGAGATCAAACCTCGTCACTAGACGTCTCTTGTCGGCATAACTCTTCTGTCTTGACTGGGCTGTCTTGAGGTGCTCACGAATCTTATGAACTTTCTCTTCTGCTTCTCGTAGGATTTCGGGTCCGAAAATCTGACTCTCTCCTACTTCCGACCAATTCAAAGGGGTGTGACACTTCCTTCCATACATGAATTCAAATGGGGCCATTTGCAGACTAGCTTGATAACTGTTGTTGTATGAAAATTCTGTGAAAGGCAGACAGTCTTCCCATTTATATCCATACTCTAGCACACATGCTCTCAACATATCTTCGAGTATCTGATTTACTCGCTCCATTTGTCCATCGGTTTGAGGGTGATACGCTGTGCTGAAATCTAGTCGGGTTCCTAAACCTTCTTGGAATTTCTTCAAGAATCTCGAGGTAAACTGAGTTCCTCGATCCGATACGATGTTCTTGGGGACTCCGTGCAAACTGACGATTCTAGCGATGTACAACTCTGCTAGCTTCGAACTCTGGTATGTGGTCTTGACTGGTAAGAAATGGGCTACTTTGGACAATCTGTCAACTATGACCCAGATAGAGTAATTTCCCCTACTAGAAGTAGGCAATCCAGTGATAAAGTCCATTCCAACGGAATCCCATTTCTATTCCAGAATCTGTAACGGTTGCAACAGTCCTGTGGGTCTTTGATGTCCTGCCTTGACTCTCTGACATATATCACGCTTGGCGATATAGCTTCTGATTTCTCTCTTCATATTATGCCACCAAAATTTCTCCTTCAAATCCTGATACATCTTCGTTCCTCTGGGTGGATAGAATAAAGATTATCATGGGCCTCTTTCAAAATAACTTCTTTCAACTCCGAATCTACTGGTACACAGAGACGTCCTTTGCACCATAGAACTCCTTCTTCGTCCTTAGTGAATCCGGGTACTTTGCCTGTACCGATACGACATTTGATTCCGTCGATACTAGCATTTCCTTTCCGCGCCTCCTTGATCTGATTGATCAAAGTGGGTTGAAGTTCTATGCTAGCCAAAAATCCTTCACTCACTAATTCCATTCGTAAATCTTCCATCTCTTTGTGCAAACTGGGTTGCTCCTTCAAAATCATGGAGTTCAAGCGGCACGGCAATTTTCTAAGGGCATCTTCTACCACATTGGCTTTACCGGGATGATAGTGAATGTCCAGATAATAGTCCTTGATTAGCTCAATCCATCTTCTCTGCCTCATATTCAGCTCCTTCTGAGTGAATATATACTTCAGGATCTTGTGATCCGAATAAATCTCACAACGGTTTCCCATGAGATAATGCCTCCATGTCTTCAGGGCTAGAACTACGGCTGCTAGTTCAAGGTCATGGGTTGGATAATTTTGTTCATGCTGCTTCAGTTGTCGGGATAGATAAGATATAACTTTGCCTTCTTGCATTAGCACACATCCGAGACCGATCTTGGATGCATCACAATACACATCGAAGGGCTTCATGATATCCGGCATGATCAAGATTGGGGCTGAAATCAATCTCCTCTTGAGTTCTTGAAAACTCGCTTCACATTTGTCCATCCATTCAAACTTCTTGTCCTTCTTCAGTAATTGGGTCATGGGTCTGGCAATGCTCGAGAATCCTTCTACAAACTTGCGGTAGTATCCCGCTAATCTGAGAAATGCACGAACTTGGGTTTGAGTGGTTGGGGCTTGCCAATCTTCAACATCCTTCACCTTCGCAGGGTAACGACAATTCCTCCGGCTGATACGATATGTCCGAGGAATCCTACCTCTTGTAACCAGAATTCATATTTGCTAAACTTGGCATACAGATGATGCTCTCTAAGGGTTCCAAGAATGGTCCTTAGGTGTAGCTCATGTTCGTCTTCTGATTTGGAATAAATCAGAATGTCATCGATGAAAACAACGACAAAATTATATAGTAAGTCCATAAAAATCTTATTCATGAGGTTCATGAAATAAGAGGGGGCATTGGTTAATCCAAAAGACATGACGGTATACTCGTATAATCCATATCGGGTGGTAAAGGCAGTCTTTGGAATATCCTCTACGCGAATCTTGAGTTGATGATAGCCAGTTCTAAGATCAATCTTAGAAAACACTTTGGCACCAGTCAATTGGTCAAACCGATCTTCTATTTTTGGCAACGGGTACTTGTTCTTGATGGTGACGTCATTCAACTTCCGATAATACATACACAAACGGTTACCTCCATCTTTCTTGTCCACAAACAAAACAGGTGATCTCCATGGCGATGCACTTGGTTGAATCAATCCAATTTCCAGCATGGTATCTAGTTGCTTCTTCAGTTCCACTAGTTCAGACGGGTTCATACTATATGGTCTCTGGGCTATGGGTCCGGTTCCAGGGATTAGTTCAATGATAAACTCGATATCCCGATCTGGGGGCATACCGGGCAAAACATCTAGAAATACATCGGGGTATTCACAGACTATCCATACTTGGTCAATGGTTGGCTGGGCTATACTCTTGTTGCACTTGAATTGACGGGGCAAGGTTTCAGATACATGCTCGACTGATATTCTGGCTGTACTGGTCATGGTTATGGCTTTCTTGGCACAGTGAATTAATCCTTTGTGTTTGGACATCCAATCCATTCCTAGTACTATTTCCAAACCTTTAGTTCCGAGTACTATTAGATTAGCATAAAAATCTATGCCATGGATTCAGATAGGGACGGCTTTGCAAATTTGCCTAGCTTTGGTGGTTAAACCAGGTATTTGAACAATCATAACATGCTTCAATTTGGTTGGTTGAATCTTACTAGTGCATGAAATTTATTCAGTAACAAATAAGTGCGATGCTCCAGAATCAAACAACACTCTTGCAAGTACTGAGTTAACAGAAAACATACCCAACACGACACCTGGCGCTTCTTGGGCTTCTTCAGCATGCATGAGAAAGAGACGGCCGTTGCGGTTGAGCAAGTTCCCTGGGGCAAACCTTCTTTCGGGCTGAACACGACGCTGCTGCTGAGCCGAGGCATTTGCATTGGGGGCTGCGGCAATCTTCTTGGGGAACTCATTAGAATAGTGACCCTTGGTTCCACATTCATAATAAGTCACTTGGGACTTGTCCTTCGCTGCAACAGGCACAACATTGCTTCCAGTCCTTGGGGCAGTGTTGGTGTTGGTATTGTTGTTGTTGAACTTGGGTGGGGCACGATTGAAATTGCTGGGGTTGCCGGGGTTGTTGTAGTTTCCTCTGGGCCTTGGGTTTCCACGGTTGGGATAAGTGGGACGGTTCATCGGGGGTCTGTTGTTTCTCGGGGCAAATCCTGGAGATGGGTTGGGGCGATACTTTGGTGTATGATGGGTTCCTGGTTGATGCATCATGCGACACTTGCGGTTCTCATTAGCTTGGTTGATATTTCCTTCCATCCGAATGGCAGAGTCAACTAAGGCTTCAATATTAGCAAAGGGAATATTGACTAACACTGTCTGCATCTCATCGTGCAGACCATTCAGGAATCTCTCTTTCTTCTTGGCTTCAGTGTCTATCTCATCCGGTGCATACCTAGCCAATGACAAGAATTTGTCACGGTATTCCACTACTGTCATCCTTCCTTGCTTCAGTTCCCTGAATTCATTTCTCATCCTCTTGATCAAACCCGGTGGCACATGAGTTCTGCTGAACTTGACTTTGAACTCTTCCCAAGTCATTAGCTAACCTCATGTCATTGCGCGAACGTTGTTCCACCATGCTCTTGCATCTCCTGCCAGATAGTGGGTAGCAAACAACACTTTCTCGTTGGCTTCCACTCCTGCAACTTCCAGATTGTTCTCCATGGGTTGTAACCAATCATCTGCATCTAGGGGCTCTTCTGACTTAGTGAAAATAGGTGGATTGGTGTTCTGGAAATTCTTGAGCTTAGATCCATGGTTGTCCTGATTTCCATGGCCTTGATTGTTGTTGGCCATCTGAGCTATCTGTTGAAGGGTGGCTAAATTGGCTTGACGTTCGGCTCTTTCAGCTTCGCTGTCAGAAACCAACATTTGCAAGAGTTGCAACATCGGGTCCGGGGCTGAGTTGCTTCCTCCGTGAGGCATCTGAAGATTGAGATAGATCATGAGAAAATAGGGAAATTTCTAAGGTTTAGGGTTTTTGAAAAGTTTTTAAAGTTTTCAAGTGTTGACTCAGATTTTTCTAGCAACTTGCTTTTCATTCATTCATAGCACACGATACAAACACACACCACAACAAAGGAAAACAGATAGTTTTAAGAACCATTCTAGGAAGCTAGGATACAGTTGGACCGAATACAACTCACTAACGCTAGTGCTCAAGTTCTACTACTCCTTGGAGTCAGTGTCCTCCTCCTCCTCATCATCATCATCATCGATGAAGGCGAAGTCATCCTCATCAGTGAAGAATTCCATGGCCTGATCCTCTAGAAAGTCATCATCATCGCTGAGATAGGAGTAGGGGTCTCCACGAAGGTCTTCCCCTGCATTCTCCCTCTCCTCCAACTGAATATCTCTCTCGTGGATGGTCTCCTCCAAATCCATGATCCGATGGCGAAGACGGGCAATGATGCGCTCCTTCTTGTCGAGCTGACGGTGACGAGACTTGTGATACTTTACTAGCATGGCGATGGTCTGATCCTTCTTGGTAGCGATGGCGTACTTGTGGTTCGCTTAGGAATGGGCATTGTCCAACTCCTTTTGACGATCATACATCATGAAGCTGAGATGGTCCAACTGAGTCTTCAGCTCATGGTGATATGGGGCCTCTAGTGGTTGTCCCATAACATCACGCCTTGGGTAGAACTCAAAGCGGGTACCCTTGATCTGATTGATACTCTGCCCACATAGACGGGCAAGAGCTTCCTGCATTGCCCTGGCTCCATCGAGCCAGTTGTTCTCTCTTAAGGTGAACTGAATTCCCTCTACAGTGGGGGAAGGGTTCAATCTTTCCTCGGAGACTTGCAACAACTAGCCACTGCAAATCTTCTCCTTCCTGATCATTGATATGAGCTCCGAAGAACTCGGGGTGTGGGCGCTCCAGCATCTCCGACAGCTGGTCCAAGTCACGCTCAAAGATGAGGTCTCCTCCATTCCCAAACTGATAAAACTTGTTGTACTTCACGTCCATCTATAAGAATATAGGATGAGTAAGTTAGTAGAGTGATCAAGTGTGTCAAATTTTATGTAAGTTTGCAAGAATTTTTGAGGAACATGGATTTTCATGAAAGAATCCAAGTGATAAGAATGAGAATAAGTTTTTGTAAATACTCACTTCCTTTGGTTTTGAAACTAAGTTTTTGATTGAAACGTCCATTCTAACTAGGGTCTCCTATGGTCAGGATGGCTCTCATACCAACTTGTCAACACCCGGATTTTTAATCACAGATGTCTGTTATGCCATACATCGCAATCCCAGGATTGCCATTTTTGCGAGACATAAAAGATTTGATATCACAGTACACCATCCATTACAAACCATACATAAGGTTTACACAAATAAGGATCTCATGATCTAGTTCTTAATACAATTCAAGCAGCAGAATAACGTAATAGTAACGATAGCATAGGCGAAGCTCCATCTTCAGGGTCACAGGCAATGCTGACGATGGGAGATGATCCTAGTTGTCGTAACCTTCCTGATGTCCATCTTTCTGATACTCCTTTTCATAGTCTGGCCACGGGAATAGCCAGGGATAAATCCATGAGTACTCTTTAAGTACTCGCAAACTAATACTAACAAGTGAAGTGGTTTTGGAATAGGGAGTACTAAGCTCTAGGGTTGTTTTGCAAAAATCCAGATTTACCTTAACTAAGTTCAGAAGCAAAGAAAGCTAGTTGAAAGTTTTATAACACCTAAGTGGAAACTTGAATTTCATATCACAACTCTCTTGTGGTCAAGTCAAAGTCACGATCCATTTCACAAGTCCTTTTGAAAACATCTGACGATAGAACAGTATGGCCCATCCAACTGTCCATAACCGTGGACGCGGATATTCGAATAGTTTGACACTCTGCAGAGATTGTACACTTTCACCACAACATTCGATACATCCGTCAGGAACAATCCCGAATTCACCATACTCAGTATGCGGATAATCAATCTTAACATTTCAATTACACGCCCTAGTATAGGCACCTTTCTTGTGAGTTTGGCCTCCCAACCATGACCAATTGTCATCTTGGGTACTGCACAGGTGGAAAATCTTCACAAGGTAGCCTCAGCTCAGACCTTGGTCGCAAGGGAACCCATACTAAGGTATATAAATTTCCAGTCAAGCCCTGCCCAAATTTCGGGAATTGTGGTTGTACGGTAAAATTGGAATGGTATCGCATCCAGACAATCATCAGTTTCGTAAAGGGCTAAGGATCGTGCCTTAACATTTTCTTCATCAAAAACCATTTGGTGTTCGGGAACACATGTCAAAACATTTCAGTAGAATGACTCATCATTCTAAGGTTTTCATAACCATTTTCACCAAGTATTCCCAATCTAAAGTTGATCAAGTTTTATGCTTAGCACTAGCATCTACAAGTGGGGGTAAATACTAATGAGGGGTGATAAACAAGTGTATCTTATCTAAGTAAAATCTCATGCCTCAGGATGACATCAATATTATCTAACTTAGGCCAAGTTTTATGCTCTTTATGCTACCTTCAATTATCTTTCTAGAATCTACAAGTCACTAAGTAAACTTTTGATAGAAAGCTTTTAATAAAGAACATAAAATACTAAGCTTGCAAGTAAAACTAGGATGGTGTGTCAAGTGGGTATAATCACATATGCTTAAGGCATAGGGTTGGCATAGTAACAAGCAAGTAGTAGCTTGCTAAGCTGCAAGTGTTAACTTGCTTAAGGAGTAGCTTGCAAGTATTGGCTTGCTAAGATATCAGTATAAACTTGCTAATTCAAGTATTAGGCTTGCCATGTGTAGAGCAGTGGTTGAAGTTCTCCTCGGCTTCTTCCTCATAGTATCCTCCTTCCTCCTCGTATCCCTGGTCGGTACTAGCGTCTATAAATAAATACGAGGTACACAATCACCAAACAATACTTAACTATTTCTAATCATCACACAAAGGTTAACACTAGATGATCTAGCATCATCACTAACATTACAAGATTAAAGCACTTGTCTCATTTATTTTATTTGAGAAAAGTAATTTCTACTCATTGAAAAACTACGTAATATTTAATATTCTCGAACTCAAATATGGGATCATGTTGACACGTGTCATCACCACATATTTCAGTACATGGGAATGTGATTTAAAGTGGTGTCACAATTTAATAAGGTTTAACCTTTTATTTTATTTAATTAAAGTGGCTAGAAATGCCTATGTGGCATTCTTTTATTACTTAATCATTATTTATGTAAGTAAACCTATATATTTTTATATATATTCTGAAAGGTATGGTTAAATGTGATTTTTGAGAGTTGGAATCACCTCAAAAGCTCTTATGGTTGAATTTTGAAAAATGTTTGAATGCAGAAAAGCTTCTGCCTTGTTATTTTTACCATGGGTGATCTACAAATCTAAATGGTTTGAATCCAACAGACTTGGATTAAGCATTCCAGTACCTTTCTAACAAAATTGGTTTCATGCATTTTGGTTCAGTAAATCGAGCTGGGTTGATTTTTGAATCTAGGTACAGAACTGGGTTTGAAATTAAATGAATAAATCTAAATTTGAATTAGTGGGTTGCGCGGGATGTTTAACTGGGCCGACCCATTACGCACAGTGCACGCGCGGGCTGGTTAAGTGAGCGACCCCACTCGTTAGTGAGACAACGAGTGGCGAAGCGATACGGGGTGATCTAGGCCGCACTATCTAACTCTAATCAAACGGCTCTAGTTCATCGTCCACATCGGGCAGCGCCGGCGAGACAGGACCCTAGTGCGGCCAGTGGGGGTCGCGGGAGGCTTACCGGGGTTCAGGCGATGGTCGGCGACGGGGGCGAACGACGAAGTCGACGACGACGATTCTCCTGGTACCGGCAGCTTCTCCTGGGGCGGCTCCAATTGACGGCGTCTCTCCTCCTCTGCAGCGACGAACTCCGGTGAAATTCCGGCCACCCGGTGCTCGCCTTGCTCCGGGAGTGAGTGGGTGTGATCAGTGAGAGGTGGGGAGTGAACTGGTGTGAAGAAAACGAGCGGGGGAGGCCTCCTTTTATAGTGGCTGAAGGGCGCGAAGGGCCGAGCTCGTTGGGTCGTCGCATAACGAAGCTAAACATGGCCGAAGGTAGGGATAGTGCATTGCCTCCTGGCGAAGCTCAACGGCTTGATGGCGAGGCGTGGGGCGGTGCGAGATGGTCGGAACATCGCGACGCTCTGGACGGGTCCGACGGCAATTTTAATGGCGCACAACGTGCATGGTCCGCGCGGCGACGAACGAGGATGTCTGGCAGGGTGCTGGGTGCTGGCGATCACGTCTGCAAGGGGCAAGGGTGGCGCGCGGTCTGTGGGCGTGTGTCGCCGTTGGCGCACTGGTGCGCTCTCGGCTCGTTCGGAGAGAGGCTTGGCATGAGCTTGTCGTGTGGTCCAGGGGATGGCAATGCTCGGGGCTTGGACATGGAGTGGCGATGGACGGTGGTCAGTGCTCCAGACATGCTTGCTAGGCTTGGTGTTTCTCCTAGCTTGCTATCGATATGTTGGTGGCAAGTTAGGCTCGGCATGGTCAACATTGATGGCTATGCCAAGCTCACAGTGGTGCTAAGGCTTGTTAATTGGGCTAGATCATCTACTAAGAGTATAGAGTGAGCTAGAGAGGGAACAAGGTTGGCCAAATCACTATTCCTAATAGTGTTTTGTGTTTGTTTGTTTGATGCTGACAAGGTGTTTGATGAAATGGCCGAAAGAAATTTAAATTTGAATTTTGGATTCAAACTTGATGGGTTTGCTAGGTATATACTAGGGAGTATCTGGTTAGTTGGATTGGTCAAGGGGCACTGGTTTGGTTGGGTTTTGAAAATGTGTGATCTTCACATATGTTAAAGTTTCAATTTTGAATTGTCATTTGAAATGGGTTGCTAAATGTTTCTGCAAGTTTGAAAGGTGCGCTTTGATTCACTTTTACTTGGTCTTGCAAGGGGTGAAAAGAATAGGAAAAGTTTCCATTTGAAATCTTGGACTAGAAACACTCAAAGTGACCTAGTGAGCAAGATTGGAAAAAAATGGCCATTTGCTTTATTTGAATTTTTTTTGATTTTCTCTTTATTTGTTTATGCTTGAAAATGTTTTAGATGATGTTATATTCATCTTTGAACCAATCCTTACCATTTAGTTGAATCACACAAGTCCATTCATGCATTCATCAAATCATCACATACATACATGCATTCATTTGGTTTTTATTTAATCAAAGTTTTTGTTAACCCTAATTTTAGTGATTAGAGTTTGATGATCATTGTTTCATATTTTTGGGATGTTACAAACACACCATGGATATCGAAGTTGAAGACGAGGAAGTGCCCGACTGCCAGGAAGTGCAGGCGAACAAATACCAACCACGATGGAGGTAATGTGCCCTTCACCGTCGAACAACACCTCCACATCCTAGCGGAGCTCGGAACTGTGCTTCCACACCTTGACATGCGCTGGATCCTGCCCATCAAGCACCCACGTGAACTTTTCAGGGTAGCGTTGTCTCCCCCATGGCTCTCCAAGGAGGGATGATGGCACCGAACTAGAAGCCGGAGAGATCCAGCGTGAAGGGCAACGATGATGGTGATGACGACAAGCACGGCAACTCTAGTGGCGATGGGGATGACGATGTGTGCCAGCCTCGACCTCGACGCCCTTGGCCTGGGTGTCGTCCTAGTCGCCCTCCTATGGCTCCTATCCCTCTTTCCATGGTCGCCGATGTTGTTGTGTATGGAAGAAGGTGTGGGGAAGACGTGTATGGGTGGCCTACTTAAAAAGGCCAACTAGCCAAGGCATTGTATGTCGGTGCTGAGGGCGAGAGGTCGGCATTAAAGTCCAGCGGCTAGCGCAAGCGTCGGGTGGCATGGCTAACACAAGAGTCATCCTACGACCATTAATAGCTATGGAGAGAAGGCCAGTGGCCATTGGATCGCTCCGAGGCGGACCTCGTGTAGAATAGACACATTCGTGGCTCAAATTTAATGGCTAAATGGGATTACATCGGACGGCGTCGTTTGGGTAGAGCCGCTAGAGTGCGGACAATTTCCTGTCCGCGTGAACTGAAATTGACCAGGTCGGAACGTTTGGTTCGGGCAGCTTTTTTTTGAGAGAGATTTGGGTCGGGCAGCTTGGGATGCCCTACACCGGTGAAAAAGTTCGTACACGTGTTGTGTGGGCCTAATTAGCACCCAGGCTTGAAGCCCAACCCAGCTAATACCAACGAGACCGTTTATGAGAAAATGATAACGAGACTGGGAAGTGAGAAGTCATACCTCCGCAGCCGGAATCCCTCGCCACCGCCGTCGCCGCGCCTTCGAGCCTCCAGGACCGCCAGTCTCCCCGTATCCGGATTCCTCCTCCTCCTTCCCCCGTCAGGTGCGGCGCCAAGTAGCATCGAGCTGGATGAAGGCTGGGAGGAAGAACCTGCAGCGCGCGTGCCAGGATGGCTCCGCCGTCACGCTCGCAGAGGGCGAGAGCATCATGCAGGTCGTCACGCTGCGCGGCTCCAACCTCATCGAGGTACGCGGTCTTCTCCAGGCACCCGCCTTCCTTAAAGTCGCTTCGTGCCGCTGCGGATTCCTCACTCTGCCGCCGTGCGCTGTTGTTGTTAGGTCACGGACGGCGAGGGCGTGAAATCTCTGGCCTTGTTCCCGGCCAAGTTCCAGAAGAGCTTCTGGATCAAGAACGGTGAGTAATTAGTAATGTAATTGCTTGGGACATAGCTACTTAGTTAGTTACTGATGGTGAACTGGATTTTGCCACTAGCTGCTACTGATGGTTTGCTAGTGTTTTGTCTGCCCTGAATGTGCAGGGAATTTCGTGGTTGTCGATGCTAGTGGGAGGGATGAGGCTCTCGAATCAGGAAGCAAGATAGGGTGTGTAGTGTCGCGGGTCCTCTTTCATGACCAAGTTCGGGCTCTCCAGAAATCTGGCGAATGGTAAGTTACTCTGTTAAGCGATGTCTGATAATTTTTTTAACTTAGACTTAGAGGTTTATAAAAATGAATATATGCACACTGCTTCTCTTACTATCTGTGCTTCTGTTACATGGTACATTGCGGTGCAATTAGCTACTTCCTCTCTATGTTTGATGTATGTGGTTTCTATGTTTATTGCTTTCATTTTTCGTCTGCTCTACATTGCAAGGTTGGCACAACTCATACCAATTTTAATCTTTCTGCAAGTTTGGGTTTAAGTTGACTTTTCCTTGTGAGCCATGACACCAGAAAGAGCCACAGGTGCAGTTGTTTGTGTAAACAGACTGTATGCTTTGATTCTTCTTTTGGGTGATCAATTAGAAGCTAACAGTGAGAATTGATACAATACTACAGTAATTAATTAGCACAATAGCAATGATTGTTTGTTTGAAAACGTTTTGTTTGGTAAGACATATGTACAACTGTTTCAGTGTTGCACCACTCGTAGACAACAGAATTTGGTAAATAGACGCCCTACCGAACAACATAATTAAGTTTCTTTTGTTTACAATATCGGTTAGTTAAATAGTTTATGTCTGGTAAAGTGGTAGTACAAGCTTGTGGTGTGATTTATGATTTATTGGACTAGTGGCAATTTGTGAAACCTAATTGCTAATGGTTCTTGAGTTTTTTGTTTCCTCTTAGGAAAAGGTCAATTTTAAACCCTGAACTCTTGAATTTCTGATGCTACCATGTTTGACACAGCGAGTAGTGATTGTGCATTGCTTCTTTGTCTAGTACTAGTAAATGTGCATGCGTAATACACATATTCATCTTAATAACTATAGGCTCAGCAAAAAAATGTTACATGCCTAACTATAATAGATATCAAGGAAGAATCATTATGCTCACACCGTAGAATGTCACTGGCAATAACGTATTTGTACACAACGACTTCCATTCATAGCTACAAAACTTATATGATTCATATTAGAAAAAAGTACAATAGAAGTTAATCAGTAAGCATTTTTCATCAATTCTAATTATTCTAGAGTTTACAAAATTCACAAACCATAGTTACTTAAATTTTCGTATACAAGCATTATTTATCCTTACGTGCCTTAAGCCTATCATCTTCTGAGTGACGTTATGTTAGCTTAGAGAGTAGATAGGAAACCATCATCAATTGTAGTAACTGGAGGCTCACACTAAGATGCATTTCTATATAAAGGAGCTAACTACTGTACAACTGTACTATCACTTTCTATAACCAAACAATTCAAAAAACACAACTATCTTATACAGCTACATTCAGTAGGGAGCTAACATAACTGTGAAACTCTTCATGTCCTACAATTCACGGATCACCTCACAAGTCCTTAAACTCGTAATAATCGCTTCAAATAACCTATAGTTCTTTGAACTTCTAGTTCTTGAAATTCACTTGCTCTGTGATATGCGGTTTTACTAGTGCATTTCAATAGTAAATGGTTTAGCTCGTGTTTTGCTTGATCAGTGGACATGTAAAATGACTCTGAGAATCGATACTATAATCAAATGTTGATGCATAAAACATCGTGGCCAAGTACTAGGATTGAAGATTCTAAAGTTTACACAAAATGTCTTCTAATAATGTGCCAGTTTGCCGCTTGTGTTTTTTTTGCATCAGTTCCGCGATAGGATTGTTAGCTTTGCATCTCCTCATTCGGTGCCCCTAATATTTACTCATCTTTCTTATCTTAGGCCAGCTATCTTCAAGTCAACTTCCAACAGTTGGGCGACAACGACAGAAGGAACAACATCGCAGGTCGAGGAAGAGCAGAACTCCGGCGATGACTCGGACGACAATCTCCCACCACTCGAGGCGAACACAAACAGAAATAAGCCGTTTGACTTGCATTCTGATTCAGAAAGTGGTTCTGATTCAGAATAGCCATGGCTGTTGTGACATAGTATGGACCCAAATCACCAAGGGAAGCCTGTGGCTGCTTTCCTGACAACTAGCTCTGCTTACCGTCCACCTGTACACCTGATGTATTTATGCTCAAGTCTGGGCACGGCTTCAAGAACTGCGCATTCTGTCAAGATATTCAGTGAATGTTACAGTTACTGAACGTAAGTAGGACATGAATCGTATCAATTGTAAACTCGACTTTGTTCCATATGTTGCATGTGATAAGAATTATACTCTGACCAGCACAATCAGTTTTTCAGTTAGCAAATCTTCTTTACAAGGTTGAGACGGTGACTGGCGTTGTCACACATCTAACAAATTACAAACAGTATGCCCCTGCACACGTGCTGTCAGCCTGTCACGGCTACTAACAACCAGGGCGCCCCTCCATATATCAAAGGATAGTGCTGAGCGTCCCCAGGTGTACGGAAGAAAATCCTCCAAAGCTATGAGAAAAGACCCAACCGTCCCGGTGCCTCCCCACGTCCTGTCTCCCACCCCGTCGCTTTCTCCGTGAGCACATCTCTGGTCGCCGGAGAAGAAGCTGCAGCTTCACCGGCGGTGGGTCGTAGCACCGGTGGTCGCTGCTTGCAGTAGCTCTGCATGCCCCCTTGTAGCGTAGGCAGCTGC
The DNA here is from genome assembly GCA_030063025.1 of Avena longiglumis. Taxonomy (NCBI): domain Eukaryota; kingdom Viridiplantae; phylum Streptophyta; class Magnoliopsida; order Poales; family Poaceae; genus Avena; species Avena longiglumis. Next base: position 537,490,993 of record CP125976.1, read on the forward strand.
CCTATGGAGCAGCGCAGCTGGCCCCTTGTAGCACCGGTGTCTGCCCTAGGGAGCAGCACTCCTCCAGCTTTATAGCAACCTTGTAGCACCGGCTTCCGCCCTAGGGAGCAACGACGCATTGCCTTTGTAGGAAGGGCACCTTGCCATCGTAGCAACGTCACGTCGTTGTCGTAGCAATGGTAGTTGTCCCTTGTAGCAATGTCGGTCGCCCGTTGTAACAAGCCGAGCATCCCTTGTAGCAAGCCCGACTGTCCGGTGTAGCAAGTTCTGCCGGCGGCCACCCCTTAGCAATGCCGGCCACACCTTAGCAATGTCCGGTGTAGCAAGTTCTGTAGCAAGCCCGGGTGCTCCTTGTAGAAAGTCCGGCTGCCCGTTGTAGCAAGTCCGGCCAGCGGCCACACCTTGTAGCAACGTCGGCCGCCTGCTGTATCAAGCTTGGGCGCTCCTTGTAGCAAGCCCGTCCTCTATATCAAGTCCAGTCGTCCCTTGTAGCAAACACCGCCTGGTGGACCACCTGGAGGGTCGCGTGGGGAGCAGGCCGGAGTGGAGATGTGGCGTTGCAGAGATGCAATCCGATGAGAGAGGAGGTGTGGCTATGGCGTTTGGGTGGGACAAACGGCGGCGGTGCTTGGGTGGGAGAAGAACAATAGTGGGGACGGCGTCCTGTGATAGAAGCTGCGTGTGTGAGGGATTCATGGGGAGTAGCACATGCGGCGGTTGGAGAACGAAGGAATTAGGCCAAAAAATGAGTGGAGGAGTATCCGAGAAAGATAAGGGTGTGGTGGTGGACCGAACACCTATCGCTGTGTCCACGTCGCAACAAGGAGCCGGGGGACGTGAGTCGCGCGATCCCCCGGTTATGTGTATCATTTTCCTATACCAAACAAACACCTCCAATACTATTGAATAAGTCGTGTGCCTCGAGGGGACCTAGGTATCCAAGGTCGCCACGTCTGGATCGCTACGCGTGTTTCTGTTTTAGGCCGTATTATCGTCAATGAAACGGTTCGTGTCCAGATCCCTTGTGAGTGGCTAGATGGGTGGATTCCGTGTTTGTAGGCTTGGATGGAGCGCCGTTTCGCTCATTGTTTCGGGGGAACCAAAAACACACATTTTCTTTCCTCTCGATCTTTCTCATGCATGTCCATGGTCAGAAAATCTTAACCAACACTTGACTAACGAACTAGTAGACGATGCTCACTAGATACTCTGTGTTGTTTATTTATCCATACATGTACTAGTTTCCGGTACATACAATTATATCATGAAGAATAAACACTTATCACGAATATTAAATATAATAATAGAAACTTTATTATTGCTCTTGGGCATATTTCCAACAGTATGGTTGGCATGTCAAGCCATGCGAGGACCATGTACTGTATGTGCTATATCGTTGGTTCCAGGTGCATCCATTACAAATGAATTGTGTTATAGGCCGTTTTTTGGCAGGTGCACTGTTTTAAACATGTCTAGTCTTCTATAATGACTCGACATGCAGATGGGTCCTTCACAGGAACGACGCAGGTGTGTGGGCAGTGTTTGTTGTGTGTAGGATATGCCATGTATATGAGATATTTGCTCGGTGAATAGAAATCACCATCTGCCATCACGTTGGCGACGAGAGGGGCATAGGTCTGACGGTCTAGTACATGCTGTAGCCACAGAAAATTGCAACGGATGGTCGGTCCTTGCTTGCACTACATGAAGGAACATCAATGCTGAGCAGGAAAACGCTCGACGTAGGCCAGTTCCCCCTCGGGCCTGCTCAACGCCGAGGGGAACCCTCGGCATTAAGCCCTCAGTGTAGGTGGTCCTCGGCACAACAGTTTACTTTCGGCGTTGCTCCGGCCCGGGGCGTAGATGGCTATGCCGAGCGTTTAGCGCCCTACCGCAAATTGTCGGCCAAGACACGGAGTTAACGGCGCGAAGAAGACGGCGCCCAGGAGCAACGCCGAGGGGGATACGCTTGGCATCACTTGCCACGTGGAGCAGTAGGGAGGATGCTTTGATAGACCTGTGCTGAGGGGAGCCCACTCGGCTTTGTGTGATGTGTGCCGAGGTTGAGCCACTAGTAGAAAAAGGGACTTCGGTTTAGTCATGAGTCCGACACTAGTCCCAATTTGTTACGGGCCGAGACTAGTGTGAACACTAGTCTCGGTTCGTACCGTTTTCAGCGGCTAGGAGTCCGGAGAAGCTCTAGTCTCAGGTCATTCTGGACCTTGTCTTGGCTTATGATACAGCTCGGTACTAAAGGGGTGCGGGCGCGGGCAACATCCTTTAGTATCGGTTGGTGTCTCCAATCGGAACTAAAGCAACACCATCTAGTTCCGGTTTGAGACATAAACCGGAACTAAAAAATCTAGCAATGTTTTTTTTGCGGGTTCTGTCACGGCAGAAAAAGGGGCAAAATTCCTGCCACGGCAGGAGATTTCTGTCCACCACCACCACCACCATACCCAAGATCGCCTTTTCTAGTTTTAAAAGCATGCCACAAAATTATAAAAAATTCCAAAAATAAAATCTTTCAAATTATAGTTATATTAAGTGATTTAGTTGTTACGAAAATTAACAAACATGAATTTCGATATATTTCGCCATAAAATGTCATGAAAACTTCAAATGGATATAACTTTTGCGTATGATATCGAAAAAAATGTACAATCTATCAAAATATGCGGAATTTTTTTTGAGTTCGATTTCAAAGGCCTTAGGCCGTTTTGGATTATTTTAGATTTTTAAAATTCGAAAAGTAAAAAAGTTATTTAAAAAAAATTTTTAGCAAACTATTTTTATGCCATATTTGGATTCCTCACATTTTTCTGATAATAATGGATATATTATTTGTTGAATTTTGATTTACTGATTTAAAGATATTTTTTATGCCATATTAAATGAATAAATGGCAAAAAATGAATAAAATGTTATTTTAATTACTTTTTATTTTCATTGGAATAAAATATTTATTATTATTTATTTATTGTTGTTTACTTAAATAGTTATTTGTAGTTTCCAAAAATAAAGACGTGTGACATATTGATATGAGCTAATAAGATTGATATGGTAGTCTTGACAACAAGATACAATATACTTCGCGCAAGAACATTCTGATGGAAGAGAAAAGTTAAGTGTGCACGTGGTGGAGTAGTACTAGGATGGGTGACCGATCGGGAAGTTTGACTACGAGTGTAATTTGACCTAAGATTACGTATAGTTAGTGTTAAAAATTCTCCATGTGAGAGGATTAATGAGTCAAACAATTTATCAAGAAAAATTCAAAAAAAATTATTTTTTTTTTTGAAAAAAATTCTCTAGTTCCGGCCGTATTACGACCCGGGACTAAAGGTCCTCCGTCCCCCTGCTCCGGAAAGTGGTCACATGGTGTCCTCTAGTCCCGATAATAATAGGGACCTTTAGTCCTGATTTCGTAGTCCCGGATGCGAAACCGGGACTAATGGCCCTTATAAACCGTGACTATAGCCTAATTGCCGGCTAGACAAGCATAACTGCACCACCGCAAATGTGTAGTGTTGCATATGTATGGTCTCCTACGACGTCACACGATGCAAAGGGAGAGATGTTTTTGGCATCGATCAACGGGTTAGGTCGGCGGGTGGACCATACAGAGATTAACCGTTGTAGTACTTGATGCGCACACGGCGGATTGTGTCGCTGGTCTCTCCAACGAGTCGCTTGCGAAACTGGCGTAGTCGGCCCCGCCAGTTTGGGCTGAGACAATAACTAGGCCACTGAGTCAGACATTCATCCCAATTATTAATTCCTAAAGAAGGGTTTACTGAATATGTTGAACCTGTTAAATCTATTGCCTAAGCATGTTAAACAGATTAATACTGTCTCTCCAAGCCAGCCTAAACCATATATTGAAAAACCTCCATTACCTGAAAGAAATAAAGAGAATCTTCTTACAACTATTATCAATAAAAGCATGAAGAAAGATTACACTCCTTATGAACAAGTTGAAGTTGCCCATCAAGTTTCCGCAATAAAAGAATTAAATGAAGAAGAACATGATGGGGTTTACTTATGCAAAGATTCCACATGAGTTATTAAAGAAACACTACTAGATGGGGGTAAACCTTATATATCCGTGCTGTTGGAACTTTTTGTTATCACGGTCTTCGTGATTTAGGAGCAAGCATAAGGGCAATGCCATATTCATTATATTTAGAGGTCAAGCCTGATATTGATCCAATCCAAATGGAAGAGACATGTATGACAATCCAACTTTCTAATAAAAATATATTTATCCTCTAGGTATTGTAAGTATTTAATATTGGTATAGTTCAAATAAAACGCTACACTTTAGGTATGAGACATTTTACATCACTTTGATTTTCTAGTTAAAAAAACATTAGTTATGCTAATCAAGTAATTTGCAAACAGAAATAACGTGAGGCTTACGGGCATCTTGTAGTTCTAAATTTAGTTACGTAAGCCCTCGTTAGCACGAGCAGCCAATAGATTAGTTGATGAGGATGAACCACATTAAATCATACTTGTGAAATATGTGTGACATCATGGTTGTGTTTCTTAAACACGTCACGACAATGATGGACACACGCTCGTCAGAGTACATCTTCTGCATTACTCTTTTGTTGAACGAAAAATCTTGACTTCTGGCCACGATTTTACCTGCATGTATTGTAAGTCCCACTCCCATAGTTTGGGGGTGCTAGTCATATCCAGCTCATCGAGAAAATGGTTAAAGCGGCCCTAAATGGTAGTTGCAAAATAAAGTTGTGGTAGTATCGCAATGCTAGATCCTTGCGACAAATTTCAAATCTAAAATTCCTTCTGCGTGTGTGGAGAGTAAATGGAGACATATTCAGTTGGAGAAGGATCATCAAATCAGAAAATAGTACACATTCTTTTTTTTGTGATGATTTACATATGTACTGATCTATCTTATAAATAATTGGTGTGGTTGACCTCTACACGGATCAGCCCATATTTCATTAGACAATAGTGCCCACATTTCCTTACTACTCAGGCATCTCTTCGCAGATCTGGATATAAGGTTTGAATAGCTAATTAATGTACTACTTAATTCAATTTCGCAAAAAAAAAAAGTGCCAATTCAATAGCCTCCAAAGATTGTTTTCTTTTTGTCATAAAACCCACGATCAGTTACACATACTCACGCGTTCCTCAGCTGCACTGCAAGGCATGAGAGACTTGCCTACAACCCGGGGATAGGCCATTGGAAAAAAAAAAGATAGGACACAAGCCCCCCTGCTGCCAATAAGTGCCAAGTCTCTCCTCGTCATTTCGCCTATAAATCCCTGTGCCCCCTTCATTCCATTGCCAAGGTTACCCCAACACTATTACCCGTCCGGACCTATGTCTTCTTGAGTCCTTGACAAAAGCTCCCCAACAATGGCTAACATACGTAGCAATAGACCGACCAAAAGGGGTTTTTCTTTTCCAGGTGACGATGCATGTCGTAGATTGGTGACCATCAGTGCAGATACCGATGACGAGAACCGGGAAGGGGAGGAGATGCCACCGGTCAAGAAGACGAGACATGTGAGTATACTATGATGTTACTATTATTCTTTCGTGTCAACAAGTGAATTCTTGTTTTACTACTTTTAATCTGCTCCTTTTCTAGCTGTTTTTTACTCGCCGTATTGTTGTTTGTGTGAGTGATTGGATGGGCACTTTTTTTGTGTGTGTTGATGAATTCACTTGGACATGGGACGATCTAGGTTCCCGGATGTACCGTGAATTGCTTAGGTGTTGTAGCATCGATAGCAGGCATATAGCATAGCAAGAAGGTCGATTTCATCACATGTGTTTTCGATCGTATAGATCTGATCTGATGGAAGCACAAAGTTTTTTTCCTGGGCATTTCACCTGTGCCTTCACCCTCTTGGTCACTGTCTTCTCAAGATCTACACGGACAAGGCACGACATGACACGGATCTGGTGCCAAAGAATCGGATCTGTTTCAAATAAGAAACAAAACATGGCCTAAGTCGGTTTTAGTGGTCATATATGTGAAACAATTTTTGTTGTTGAGGAACACAAGCAAGTATGTGTAGTATATCAGTTAAGCTTGAAAACTGTATCTACATATATAATAGGATCTTCATCTCAGGTACGTATGTGGGATCCAGGCCAATAACACGTACAGCCGGTGAGATAATATGATTGTTCTTGAATGAAGGACGTATCATTTTTGTAAGACTATTAAACACCTATGGCCTGTTTCATCCATTTTTACTACGTCTCCTATATTACATATCAACTTCGCCAATGCTGAGGCACCGACGTCATCTTTAGAGATACGTCGATGCATAGGCTAGGGTTTTTTCCTTGTTTTCAAAAATAATAATCTCTAGGCATATAAGGTTTCGCGCCCACGAGTTCGCCAAAAAAAAAAAAGGTTTCGCGCCCATGGCCGCCTTTTTGGCATGTTCTTTATCCCCTAATCATGAATAGGGAGTAAGTAGAAGAAACTTTCCAGTTAATGCAAATTAATATAATCAAGCGAAAACCAAAAACATGGGACTCGTTGCCTAGCAAAAGCTACTGTCCTGCCTTCGTCCGCTCTACCAATCTATGCTTACAAGCACTAACTTTGGAACCCCCTTAGTAGTACTCCTACATCAAATTAAATATGGACATGCATAAATTGGCCCATATTAATTGTCTTTCAGTTATGACTGCCAAATCTGACTGCAACAAAAAAAATCAAACCGTAACTGTCTACTCCCTCGACAAGGAAAAACTCGTGCTTACCTGCTACTAAAAATATGTACACCACAAAAATCAATTGCTACTAAAATATAGGCCACAAAAATCAATTGCTACTAAAATATATTACTCAAAACACGCTGGTTCAGTTAGGGTCTACGGAATGTGCAATTCATCCTTTATCTTAATTTGAAATACAAGCGTACCATTTTCTAGACAAAAATGCATGGAGCGTTAGTTAATCATATTTTGAGGTTTCATGTACCTGGCTCATATCTAAATTTACCAAATAGAGGGGACACTTATACATTAATATCTACTCTATTTACCAAATGAAGAATATTTAGTATTCCTACCCACCCGCCCTTTGGAGGAGCAAACATAGTCCCATGCCATGAGGGAAATAACCTCCGTTCACATATTTCATTCCTTTCCAAAGGAAGCCTTGACAAACTTAACTTTGGCGAGACCCGCTATTGCCCGTACCGGAAGATCAAGGGCCATTATCACATGGGTGCGAATGTCCACAATGAACATCAATCATCATCACCAAATATAACCTCTTTTATCCATCGAGTGGAGGTGTTCCATGCCGAAAGTTCGTTATCGACTTTGTCCACCATCGGTTGAAGTTAAGCCATTGTTGGCTTACTGGTCCTCAAAGGCAATCCAAGATATGTGCAAGGGAAGGGGCATATAGGGAAAAGCGGATCCTCCTTCTCCAAAGAGCACCTTATGAGGTGCGCTAAACACTTGGCGAAGTTTGTCCTCAGCCTCATTGCCTCGCACAAACGTGCATGTCTTGCCACATAGTACTCGTGAAGGTGACTACCTCATACGCGAAGATGGACGTATGATGCGCGAAGACCGTTGTCGCCAATCTAGTCAACACCTCACCTTACTCGATTTCAGGAGCATGAAGTATAAAAGCTCCATCACTAGGATGAAGAGCAGCAGGGAGAGATGATCCTACTGCCGAAGTCCTCATCGGTTGAAGATTAGATCTCGACGATGCCATTAAGGAGCACAAGGGTTGTGGCCATAGTGACTATGCCACACACCCACATGATCCACATATATATGGTAAGACCCTCGTATTTGTTCCATTTCGACAAGAAAAGACTAATTCGTCGTTTCAAAATCCTTGGTTATGTCAAACTTCAACTTTATTGCCACACTTCAAGTTATTAAGCATTTTCACTACCACTGGGATTATCTTGAATTTTTCATGGAGGCATCGACCTTTGACAATTGCGCTTTGGTTCCCCTGACTTGTTTGGGGAGGTCGGGTGCTAGAATGGCCGTGAGTCCCTTCGTCATGAGCTTCTCCACACTATGTAGGAGGCTCACCGCTCTGAGGTATCATACCTCTAGACAATTGTTTCCCTATAAAAAGGTGAAATCAAGGCTAGACTTATCAAGCCAAATCCTTGCATGTCCCTGCGATGGAAGGAGTTAAGCTACAATGACGTCGTGCTTTATTATGGGCCATGCAGTGATATAAAAGCAACATGTGAACCCATACGACCCGCCGCTTTATCAAGTGACTATGACTTCACCATGTTCCACACCTCCTCCTCTGAGAATTTAGCACCGAGGTGCTATAGATCAAGTATCAGCACCCCCAAGAACTCAAGGTCCAGATTAGAGTTGCAGGTCCGTGTCTCACCTATGATCCTGTTCAAGAAGGAATCAATCGCCATTGCCTTATCTTCATGGTCGGTAACTAACAGACCATACTCAAAGTTGTGCCACGCAAGGTTTTCCTCTTTTAGTGGCTAGCGTGAAGTTGTGAAAGCTTGGTGGATGCATCCCCTTCTTTGAGACACAACAACCGAGACATTTGTCAAGCAATCGTTTACTCAAGAGTGGCAAGGCTAATAAGTTTCTTCGATAGTACTCGACGCAAACTTCGCTCCTTATAAGAGAGGAGTCACGACTCCATCGCCACAGCTAGCCACTAATCTTTTTGGAGAGAAGGATATGAAAGCTTGATGCTTCCAACGAAATGACAACTCCAACTCGATAACCGATTCGTCTTTCTCGAAGCTGCTTTCATCTGAAATCGTGAACAGGTTAGGGTTCTAGGGAATACAATTCCATGCCTCCTAGACTACTTATAGGAAGCCCTTCACTTTAGGTTAGAAACACTCAAAACAAAAATGACTTCCATAGTGCATTGATGTCGCGAGATCAAGCAACAATGGAAAGCTGTTCGACATTCCGCGCTCATGGATGAGAGGTAAGTTTCAGGGTGTGAGGCCTCCCAAACCACCGCTGATAAGATCTGGTCTAGCCTCTCAAGTGTGGGCATCTCATACAGGCAAGATGTCAAACCCTAGCTCGTCCGTGTGAATGAATCAGCTCGTCCATGTGAATGGATCACATTAATTCTAACAACACCTAGATCCATTCTTAACACAATTATTACCAATTTAATTATCTATGATATAATTTAAGTCCTTTAAATAATAAACACATATACATTAAGTGCTTCACTTGATACTGAGACAGAGGGCTCTCCCCTTTCCGGAAAAATATTTACACACAATATATATGCACATATTAATTCTCCTAAATTGGCTAATCCTATTTTGGATTTTTGTAAATCATTACAAAAAATATATGATTTAGTTTGTTGCTACTAGAACTGATAATAATATACTGCACAAATTATGGTGATCCCAATAGAAGTACGAAACATCTAAATTGCGAGGATCATTTTATGGGTTGAATACTAGTTGCATCTGAAATATGCTAGTATTTTAAAATATCTTCGCAACATTTCAGTGGGGTGATGTTATCTTTCTCCTAATGAAGGTGATGTTATTTTGAAATACACTTTAATTATTGTCATTTCTACATGCATCTCCTAGTTTTTATGGTTATTTACATAATTTTAGTTAATGTTTATAATTAAAGTGTATTCGTGCATAACCATATTGGCACATAATTTTTGATTTTGAGAATGAACTTATTGTAATTAAAGTGTATCCACCACATAATCAAAATGATTTACTGAGTTCCTGGTTTAAGAAACCCGTCGGATCATTAGCATTGATCCCTTATGGTTCAATCCAATGCCACATGCCTCTCCTATATAAGCTCTACCTCCATACCTAACCCTGTATCTCCCACCCAGATGCTCCACGTCACTGCCAATATTTCCACTTGTTGATACTTACTCACACACAGCAGTGTCAGTCCCACTGCTCCAAACTTCTATTCACCCAACCTTTGTGTTGGACCCATACTCGCCATAGATCTCATGCGGCTCGCCGACGTTGACCCCAACCCTGAGAACGTCTTGAGATTGGCGAAGTCATCACGGACGCCTCGCTGTCGACGGGAACATCGCCTTCCACTGAAAGAATATTCCGCCTTTTATGCAACACACGGTGTTAAACCTGGGGTTTGAACTATGATGGGCTAGGGGTACAACCACCCTCCTAGCCACCCAACCACAGGTTGGTTTGCCTAACTTTCTATGTATTTATTATATGTGGAAGAATAAACAATTTACTTTCATTTGTATAGTATTTGTTTTCTTGTGACAGCATTTTATATTCCCCATTAATACGTAAATGAGACATACAATATTATGTTCAAATGAATCGATATCCTATCACACACAAAATGGGTTAAACATAATCATGTTCTTTTTTATTCTGTAAATGTAAATTTGTTCAAAATATCTCTCTTACTAATACTTTCATGCACAATCCATTGCAGCAATCAAACAAAGCGACCAATGTGGTGAATGAGTTGTTTTCTCCAGAATCCATTCATAGCTCTAGCCCATTAGGTCTAAACTTGACGAAATCCCCCTGTTTTTTGGAACTGATACAAAAGAAGCTTGCGCTTGCGGCCAAAGGTAAAATAAAGGAAGCCACTGGAGATGTTGCTTGCCGTGCTTCTATACGCTCAAAATATACTGTGGTTGCAGAAACAAAGCCTTCACAAAAGTTGCAGGCATCCAGCTTTCAAGCTTCAGTTCTAACAATTGGAGATTGGGAGGTAAATTCTCTATCGAATCACGTACTTTTTGTCCAGTATTGAACATTAAATACCTAAATTTTTCATGTTTAGTCCAAATACCTAAATTTTTCATGTTTAGTCTGGTGATATATATATGTTGATATTTGGAACAAACTCTAATTACCTTAAGCCTAATAAAAAGTAAATATTCTGAATTCTCATGCTATATTGATCTTGAGAGAAGCCCAATATATAGGAGGGATATCTTGGCTGACATGCCGACTCCAAGGAGATACAATCTGGACTCTGAAACTTATCTAAACATGATTGTGCACCTAATCCAAATCTGAACCTAATCAATAGTCTAAACTAATAAGAAAATCCTAACAATTTTGGGCTGGACCAGTAGGTGGTGCGGTCTGGGCTGGGGAGCCCTGCTACCATATCGCTCCCCACATAACTATTAATTTTTTTCTAAAAACGAGAATAGCCCCTGATGTATGTATCAATTGATGCACACAAACTATTATTGCACTTGTTTATTGTCATTCTAAACTTGTTTCTTTTAATTAGAAATTAAGGATATTTTTCAACCAAATTGTGTGGCTAGGTTCTCTTTGCACTGGATCACTGAAATGAAACAAGAACTTATAATATTTAGTTTTCTTAGACTATAGTAAAACTTATCCTGAAACATTTGTCCAAGTATTTAAAAGTCTAAAACTATGTTTTTATATTAACAGTGGAAATCAAGATACGAAGGAGATCTCGTTGCAAAATTCTACTTTGCCAAGAGAAAAGTGGTGTGGGAAATACTCCTTAAAGGTCTGAAGAGCAAGATTGAGATAAAATTCTCAGAGATTTGTGCCTTGAGGATAAGTTGTCCGAAAGATTTACCTGGCACCTTGGACATTGTGGTACGTGAAATTGAGTATGTTGCATGTTCTCAAAATTTATTAATATTTGGAAATGGCTTTTCTCTTCAAAATGAATTAAAGCATGGCGTGCTTTTTACCCAATACAACATACATCAGAAAATAATATGGGACAAATCTATTGTTCGTTAAAGTAGTGTTAATTTTAAATTATACCATTGCCTACTATTTGATTTCTCGATTGTTAGTAATTATATCTTGCTTGCTCTACTTAGGTGTCTGGAGAGCCACAATTTTTCAGAGAAACCACACCACGACCATACAAGTGTACCTCGTGGCATGCAAGTACAGATTTTACTGGCGGGCGAGCAAGAAATCTCAGGTAGATATGTATATAATTACGACTGAAATATATATTCAGAAAGAAACAACAAAAGATTTACGAATGACCTAGTATGCACATGTTATCAAAATATATTTTCAGTATTTCATATCGAACGGTGACATTCAAGTGATAAAACAGCAGGCAAAATAGTGTATTTTATATATTTCAATACTAACCTCGAACAATGACACTCAAGTGATTATATTTTATATACTTGTGCACTCAAATAAATAATGTGGTAAACAAAGCAAACTATAGTGTATATATAGGCTCCAAACACACTAATATATGTTATTGTCCTAGCAAGTTCATGATTTCACAAATTAATAATTATGTTAAAATATTCTCTAGATCACTATTTTTTCCCATTGCCATGCACAAAAACGAAAGGAGTGCCATTTATAAGAGTAGCAGAGCTTTTAATTAGAGCTTGGAGTAGTATATATGCATATCTGGCTAAATTAGTATTATTTGAACCACTGTCAATTTTTAGTGGGGTGAAGATTTTCCCTTTACTGCTTTCAGTAGGCATATTCTGCAGTGTGACTCAGGGATAATGGACAAGCACATTGCGAATCTCCTCTCTGAAGACAATCGCTTATATTTATTAAGTCAGGAGAACAATATCAATCCAGAGAGTTCTTTTCCGGGAACATGTGGTACAGTGCCTGAAATACCATTGTGTTGGAGCAACCGAAATTTATATGGTAGTGATGATGATAAGCTGTTTGGGACTGAACAAACTGGGGAGTCGATCCCACTTCATCCGACGCCAATTGGAACAACGACAGGAGTGAATCATTCCGGAGCGTCGCAAGGTGTACTCTTTCCAAGCTCAGGTAAACTTCGGACCTAAGATTTTCTGAAAATTACTTAGTATGGTTCTCTCCTATGTTAATACTCCTGCAAGAAAACAATAGTTAACTTATCTGACTGTCCTCTGTTTTGAACAGGTGTTGCTGGTACCTCTGTGATTACAGAAGAACCTTTAGGGGGGAGTGATCAACTGAAGGGTAACAAGTTTAACTGGAAGAACTTCTTCGAAACGACGGCCGTGGCGCAGCAACCCTTTATGTCCAGTGGAATCATGAATGGCAAAGGGAACCACACCAACAATCTGATCAATTCAGAGAGCTCAAAGAGCAGGCCACCACCTCAAGTGATAAGGACGTTCCCTGGTGACAGTATGACGAATGGGCAGGCCCAACCACAGAGCCAATCAAGACAAGCCGATCATGCTGTTCTCTACCCAAGCTCAGGTATATAAAGCTCTTCCTTTAAAAAATCAGGTACTGCTTTTGATTTTACAAGGATAACCTTCAGAACCATAAGACGAAAACAGCAGTCTGCTGCGCATTTCTATTGATTTTTGGGTTACAAATACAAAAATATCTGTATAAAAGGTTTTTAAAAATGTAAAAAGAAGATTAAAAATCTATCTAAATAAAGAACAACAAGAAATTAAATAAAGCTATCTATCCATGCCGAGAAGTCAGCTTTCCTGTTTTCTCTGTACTTGACCCATCTCATCTCTTATGAAATTTGCCCTTGGTGCATATAGACTTGGCCTTTTATTTTTCAAGATGAAGGAATTTCAAGTTTTCCATATGGCCCATGTAATTAGGATAATTATCTCCATGAAGAAGGGCTTATGAATTAGCAGCTCGAACTGCTCAATTCAGTCTAAATGAGAGTCTGTTGCCGACGTCTGCCATCCTGGACATAAATATTTCCAACATGCTGTGGCAAAATTTCAGAACCACAAGTCCATACGATTGCTTTATATGAAAAATATGCGTACTAAAAGCATATTTTGTCTCATTTTCTAAAACGTCAGACATAGAGAAACAAATATATTTTGTCTCCATGTACGTCAAGTATTGCAGTTTTACCATGCCAATAGTTAGTTATACACCCGCAAAAAAAATAGTTAATTGTTATACGTTTCCAGAGAAAGAAAGGCCAAATGATAGATGCAACAAGTACACGATTTTATCCATGAAAGTCATTATAGATGGACACTCCATCTCTTATAATAGGTTTAAGTAGTCTGCACTACAAATTTGGTTCGAAAAATTGTCCTGCCTGTCCATAGAAATCGGTTATATGGTTTGTTTCTCGTCAGTTCAGAGAGTGTGAAATCAAGACATGTTCTGACTAGTTTCTCGATGTAGTATGCATATCATAGTTTGTAAATGCCGGATCGTCTTTATCCGTGTTCTACTTTGTTAATCCATATAGCTTCTCTCCATTCAGTTAACGCGAGCAACTTGGCCATTTTTAAGTTGAGAAAAAAACTTGAGTCACTTGTCTTGCCTGCCTTATTAAGTTTTTTCTGTCAAGCGTTAATTAACTAACCTGACCACCTCTTTGTTTTTATGCCGCTGTAATTACAGAGGAGCCTTCAGTGCTGCGAGCTCCAATGAAGAAGAACGTGCTTGACTGGAAAAGCATTTTCGAAACACCTCCCGAGACGCAACCTTCGTCCGTGTCGAATGCTGGTATCATGAATAGTATCTTCGATCACAGCGACGATCATTCATCATTGCCTGGGGAGGTGACGCCGTGGAGGACCAACCAGAACCAGCAGGCCAATTTATGGAACCGACCAAGCTACAACCAGCAGGGAGTAGTCCATTGTGACCTTGATGTCAGCCAGTCCATACCACAGAATCCGGCGAGCAACGGCAACGTCGCACCACCGGACAGATTGGCGCTTGAGCAGATAAGCCAAAGCTTGCTGAGGGACGACGAGGCCGTGAATGCTGCGGGGGAAGAGAATCTCTTGAGCACGGTGAACTTATTCTCCTGCTTGATTGGGCATGCAGCTCCAGCACCGTTACAGAGTCCCCACTCGCAGTCGCAGGCAAGCAATGCTCTGGCTGCTCCTCCTCCTGCTGCTGTTGAACCAACCGAGGCGGTCGAGGTGGATGCCTCTGGAAGCAGCGGTGCTGAAGACTGGCTCCTTCCAAGGATGGAGTCGCCTAGCTTGCCATGGGAGCTTTCACCGGAAGATATGGCTGAATTACTGCCTTAGACTTGTTTCCGGCCTCTCAAGAGGTGTAGATGCACTGCACTGCATACATATCAGAAGGAACTGTTTGCGGTGGTTTTTGCATTTTGTGTCCTTTTCTGGAACTGTTTCCTTTTCTGTTGGTCTGTAATAATCAATACTCTCGTTGCTTAGGAGTTGTTGCCGGGCTAGTAGGTTTTTACCCAGTAGGGGTGTTCGAGATCGAATGCTCACGGCGGGTTTCTTACTAAGCGTAAAATACATGGTTGGTCCATAAACTTGTTATTGAGGTTTACTTCGGTCACCGTACTTTGAAAATATCATTTTACGGTCACCTAATGCGCCTCATGGTTCATCTTGGTCACTGATTGCGGGTATTGTATTTTAAGGTCACCGAATGCGCCTCATCGTTCATCTTGGTCTCCAAATGTGCCTCATGGTTCATCTTGGTCAATGAAGTGGCGGTGCCTTGACTGATCTCATCACTACATGACCGTATAGGCGATATACATCATTTGCTTCCTAGAGCGAAGGCTTCTATTTTCAATACAAATTAAGGTTGTTACAAAACGCCTTTGTGAATATGAAAGACCGGTGAGGCCAAGAAAAATTGAGGCGATTACTTCATAATCGTAATTGGGTTTATTATGATAAATTGGCAATTTTCATTTTTATTTATACTAGTTTCAACAATAAATATTGTACTTTCTCCGTTTTAAAATATAAGATTTTTTGATTTAAACATATGTATTTAGACACTTAGACACTAAAAGGTGTATAGATATATATATTAGAAAATTACTAAAACATGTTATAATTTGGAACAGTGGGAGTAGTCGGTTGTGTTCTGACCCCATGCCCATTTTTTCTAGCTCCGGTCCCGGTGACACATATTACCTTAGGGGCCAAGTCATTAACTTTGCCCTAGGGCCTAAAAAAAATAGATCCAGCCGTGTCCAGCTCCACTGTCCGGCCAGACTCGTCGCTGACTGGGACGAGGACCGGGCCATGGAGTGCGTCACTTACACCTGCGTACTCCCTCGGTTTCAAAATATAAGATTCAAAATATAAGATATTTTAGCTTTGTGAAGAAAATATATCTAGACTACTTTTGGTATATAGGTTTACTTAGATTTGAAGCGAATCTAGACAGTAAAAGAAGTCTAAATACATTTTCTTCATAAATCTAAAACATTTTATATTTTAAAACGGAGGGAGTATGTCATAACAAGTCCATAACAATGGGCATTGACGAGATTAAACCTCGTCAAAGAGTATTTATGTAGACTCAAACCTAAGTGCCACCATGGCGTGCACGCTGTCACTTTCACACACATGGGGAGAGCAGAGATCTAATGACGCATTTGAGTAGCAAGGTAGATCTACTTGATTACAAAGCTCATGACCACAACAAGATCATGCATAGAGAAAGATATGAACACATAGCTACTGGTAGAGCCCTTAGCCCTGAGGAAGAAGTACTCCCTCCTCATCATGGGAATCAGCAATGGTGATGAATATGACGATGTAGATCAATGGAGATGTCTCCGGGGGCACTTCTCCGTCCGGCAGGGTGCCGGAACAGAGACTTTTTGTCCCCTGAATCTCCCCTTCGGTGGCGGCGGCGCTACAGAGGTTTTCGTGGATTTCTTCTGGATTGTTTAAGGTTTTTGGGTCGGAGGCTTCTTATAGGCCTAGGAATCAAGGTCGGTAGGGTTTTTGGGTCGGAGGATTCTTATAGTTTTGCATATGATTTCAGATTAAAAAACTTTTTACATGAAAATTGATCTATACGAAATTCTACTTCCGCTTACAACCACCTAAGATCATTTAACGATTTTTTAGAATCATAAAATTCGAAAAGAAAAAAAGTTATATCAAAAATAAGATTTTTTCCCGCAGAAGAAAAAGTAGAACTCACTTACCCGTGGCGCACCCAATAGTGATGTGTCAACACCCGAATTTTTAAATCCCAGATGCCTGTTATGCCATACATCGCAATCCCAGGATTACCATTTTTCTGAGACATAACAGATTGGATATCACAGTATATCATCCATTACAAACCATACATAAGGTATTACACAAATAAGGATCTCATGATCCAGTCTTAATACAATTCAAGCAGCGGAATAACGTAATAGTAACAATAGCGTAGGCGAAGCTCCATCTTCATGGTCACAGGCAATACTAACGATGGGAGATGATCCTAATTGTCATAACCTTCCTATTGTCCGTCCTCTTGATACTCCTCTTTAAAGTCTAGCCACGGGAATATCCAGGGACAAAGCCATGAGTACTCTTTAAGTACTCGCAAACTAATACTAACAAGTAAAGTGGTTTTGGAATAGGAAGTACTAAGTTCTAGGGTTATTTTGCAAAAATCCAGGTTTACCTTAACTAAGTTCAGAAGCAAAGAAAGCTAGTGGAAAGTTTTATAACACCTAAGTGGGAACTTGAATTTCATATCACAACTCTGTTGTGGTCAAGTCAAAGTCATGAACCATTTCATAAGTCATTTTGAAAACATCTGACGACATAATAGTATGGCCACTCCAACTGTCCATAACCGCGAACGCGGCTATTCGAATAGTTTGACACTCTGCAAAGGTGGTACACTTTCACCACAACATTCGATACATCCATCAGGAACAAATCCTGAATTCACCATACTCAGTATGCGGATAATCAATCCTAACCTTTCAATTACATGCCCTAGTATAGGCACCTCTCCTGTGAGTTTGGCCTCCCAACCATGACCAACTGTCATCTTGTGTACTACACAGGTGAACAATCTTCACAAGGTAGCCTCAGCTCAAACCTTTTCTGTAAGGAAACCCATACTAAGGTATATAAATTTCTAGTCAAGCCCTACCCAAATTTCAGGTATTGTGGTTGTACGATAAAATTGGAATGGTATCGCATCCAGACAACCATCAGTTTTATAAAGGGCTAAGGCTCATGCCTTAACATTTTCATCATCAAAATCATCTGGTGTTCAAGAACACATGGCGAAACATTTCAGTAGAATGACTCATCATTCTAAGGTTTTCATAATCATTTTCACCAAGTATTCCCATCTAAAGTTGATCAAGTTTTATGCTTAGCACTAGCATCTACAAGTGAGGGTAAATACTAATGAGGGGTGGTAATCAAGTGTGAATGATCTAAGTTTAATCTCATGCCTCAGAATAACATCAAGATTATCTAACTTAGGCCAAGTTTTATGCTCTTTATGCTATTTTTAAATATCTTTCTAAAGTCTACCAATTATCAAGTAACCTTAACTAGAAAGCTTCGATGAAGAAATAAAATAACTAAGCTTGCAATTGAAACTGGGATTTGGTATCATCAAATGTATCTAACCAAGCATGCTTAATGCATTGCATAGGTTATATAACTTTCATAGTTGCAAGTGTTAGCTTGCTCAGTTAATAGCTTGCCTTGTGCAAAGTAGTGGTTGAAGTTCTTCTCGGCTTCTTCCTAGTAGTATCCTCCTTCCTCCTCGTATCCTTGGTCGGTTCTAGCGTCTATAAATAAATACGAGGTACACAATCACCACACAATACTTAAATATTTCTATTTATCACACCAAGGTTTTCACTAGATGATATAGGATCATCACAAGAATTACAACCATTAAGGCAAGTAGTTTTAATTCCCTTTATTTTAGAAAAGTAATTTCTACTCATTGAAAACTACTTAAGATTTAATATTCTCCAACCAAAACATGGGATCATGTTGACACATGTCATCACCACATATTTCAGTACATGGGAATGTGATTTAAAGTGTTGTCACAATTTAATAAGGTTTAACCTTTTTATTTTAATTAAATAATGTGACTAGAAATGCCTATGAGGCATTCTTTTATTACTTGATCATTATTTCTGCAAGCAAACCTATATATTTTTATATATTCTGAAAGGTATGGTTAAATGTGATTTATGAGAGTTGGAATCAACTCAAAAGCTTTTGTGGTTAAATTTTGAAAAATGTTTGAATGCAGAAAAGCTTTTGCCTTGTTATTTTTACTATAGGTGATCTACAAATCCAAATGGTTTGAATCCAATGGACTTGCATTAAGCACTTCAGTACCTTTCTAACAAAATTGGTTTCATGCCTTTTGGGTCAGTGAATCGAGCTAAGTTGATTTTTGAATCTAGATACAGAACTGAGTTTGAAACTAAAAAAATAAATCTAAATTTGAATTACTGGATCGCGCGGGAGGTTTAACTGGGCCGGCCCACTACGCACAGCGCCCGCGCGGACTGGTTAAGTGAACGACCCCACTCGTCAGTGAGACAGAGGGTGGCGAAGCGGTATGGGGGATGTGGACCGCACGATCAAGCTCTAATCCTACAGTTCTGATTCATCGTCCACATCGGACAACGCCGGTGAGACAGAACCCTAGCGCGGACAGTGGGGGCTCACCGGGGCTCCAGCAATGGTCGGTGATGGGGGCGAACGATGAAGTCGACGACGGCGATCCTCCTGGTACCGGCAAATCCTCCAGGGGCGGCTCTAATCGACGGCGCTCTTCTCCTCCAGCAGCAGCAAGCTCCGGCGAAATTCCGTCAGCCTAGTGCGCACCTTGCTCCGGAAGTGAGTGGGTGTGATCAGTGAGAGGTGGGGAGTGAGATGGTGTGCTGAAATCGAACATGGGTGGCCTCCTTTTATAGGGCCTGAAGGGGACCGAATGGCGTGGGCTGAGCTCGTCGTGGTCATCGGCACATTGTGCTAATGGCATGGGCGACGATAGGGGGCGTTGCGTTGCGTCCTGGCGAAGCTCAACGGCTTGATGGCGAGGCATGGGACGGTGCGGAATGGTCGGAACATTGTGGCGCTCTGGGCGGGTCCAACTGCAATTTTAATGGCGCATAGCGTCTACGGTCCGCGCGAAGGCGAACGAGCATGTCTGCGGTGTTGCTGGGGTGCTGACGATCCTGCTTGCAAGCGGCGAGGGCGGCGCGTGGTCTGTGGGCGTGTGTCACGGTTGATGCTCTGGCGCGCTCTCGGATCGCACACAGAGACGCTTGGCATGCTCGGGCTGTGTGGTCCAGGGGCTGGCAGTGCTCGAGGCTTGGATAGGTGGTGGCGGTGGACAGTGGTCAATGCTCCACACATGCTTGCTAGGCTTGGTGCTTCTCCTAGCTCGCTGTCGACATGGGGGTGGCAAGTTAGGCTCGGCCTGGTCACCATTGATGGCTATGACATGCTTACAGTGGTGCTAAAACTTGTTAAACGAGCTAGATCATCTAATGAGAGTGTAGTGTGAGCTATAGAGGGAACAAGGTTGGCCAAAATCACTGCTCCTAATAGTGTTTGATGTTTGTTTTTTTGTTGATTACAAGGTGTTTGATGAAATGACCGAAAGAAATTCAAATTTGAATTTTGGATTCAAACTTGGTGGGTGTGCTAGTTACATACTAGGGAGTCTCTGGTTAGTTATATTGGTCAAGGTGCACTGGTTTGGTGGGGTTTTGAAAAAGTGGGATCTTCACATATGATAAAGATTCAATTTTGAAATGTGATTTAAATCAAGTTGCCAAATGTTTCTGCAAGTTTGAAAGGTGGGCTTTGATTCACTTTTACTTGGTCTTGCAAGGGGTGAAAATAAATGGAAAAGTTTCTGTTTGAAATCTTGGACTAGAAACACTCAAAGTGGTCTAGTGAGCAAGATTGACAAAACTGACCATTTGTTTTATTTGTTTTGTTTTTGATTTTCTCTTGATTTATTTCTGCTTGGAAATGTTTTAGATGATGTTGTTTTCATATTTAATCCATTCCTTGCTATTTAGATCAATCTCACAAGTCCATTCATTCATGCAATCATCAGATACACACATGCATTTATAATGATTTAAATTAACAAAAGTTTTTGTCAACCCTAATTTTGGTGATTGGAAATTGATAATCATTGTTCAACATTTTTGGGATGTTACATGATGTGCCATGGGTAAGTGAGGGCGAAATTCAAATATAAATCCCTACCCGGCCACCTATTTGAAGGGTTTCGCGGCATAGTAAATCAAAATTTTCTACGGATGCGAACAAAGGGAAAGCCAAGATCTAATCTAGGAGATGCAATCAACGAGAGAGATTGGATTAGATCTTCATACCCTTGAAGATTCTCACAGCGGAACGTTCGTCGGAACGTGGGTGATGTAGTCGTACTCGCTTCTCCTCCTCGCGATCCGATCCGATCTAGCACCACAAGTGGCAGTGCCTCCGTGAGATGCACACGTGCAGCACCTCGACGTCTCCTCCTTCCTCGGACCAGCAAGTATGGTGGAGAGAGAGATTAGATCTACAACACGACGGCGTGGTGTATATGGTGGAGAATTTCTGCTGCAGGGCTTCGCCTACAAACAGTCGGGAGGAAGATAGGAAGGCAGCAGGGCTACTAGGGTTGGAGGCAAGGTGTAGGGGGGAGGGGGCGCACCAGCCCTCTATATATAGAGGGGGGGGGCGGCCAGCCCTTGCCCCTCCTCCAAGCCTTGGGCCGGCGGCCAAGGGAGGGAGGAGTGGGGGGCAAGGACTCTCCCTCCTTCTAGAAATTCTATCCCTAGTTTAAACGATTTAAACCCTATAGGATCGGCTGGGCCCTATGGGGCCTTGTGCCCCTGGCCCAATGTGGCAAGGACACTCCCTCATAGGCCCATGCCCCCTCCTGGAAGGTGGGGCCACGTTGGTCCCCTTTCGGAAGGTTCTAGAAGCTTCCGGTACAATACCGATTAACCTTAACAATTTGAACTCCAAAAACTGCCGCCTTATATGAATCTTATTCTCGGACCTCTCCGAACCTCTCGTGATGTCCGGATCCCATCCGAGACTCGAACAAAATTCATAAACCAATTATCCAATCTATCCTAGCGTCGAGACACGTTAAGTGTGTGACCTGCGGGTTCGAGAATGTGCGACATGATCTTCTATCAATAATCAACAGTGGGTGCAGGCACCCATATTGACTCACACATTCATCGATGATCATATCGGATGAACCACGATGCCGAGATTCAATCAATCCCATATATATATATTCCTTCGTCTCGCGATATTTTACTTGCCGAGATTCGATCGTCGCATCGTCATACCTAGTTCAATCTCGTTCACGCAAGTACTTTACTCGTTCGTAATCCGATATCACTTTGTGATTAACTCCTTAACCACATGCTTGCAAGCGGTGTTGATATCGACACGAGTGGGCCCGAAGTATATCTCTCCGACTTGGGAGGGACAAATTCCATCTTGATACATACAACCCAACAGATACTTTCCGATCACCTGAGAGACACCTTTATGATCACCCTCTCATAGGATGACGTTTGATGACCTCAAAGCTTTCTTCCGATACCAGGGAGTTGTATTATCTCATGGTCTAAGGAATACAATATTTGACATAGGAAAAGCTTCGCAAAGATGAACACGATGATACGATCTAATTGCTTCGCTTAGTTTGGGTATGTCCACCATATCATTCTCCAATGATATGATCTCATTATCAATTGACAACTCATGTCTATGGTTAGGAAACCTTAACCATCATTGATCAATGAGCTAGTCCATAGAGGCGTACTAGGGACACGGTGTTGTTCATAAACCACACAAGTATTAAAGTTTCCGCTTAATACAATTCTAGCATGGAATATAAACTTTATCATGAACAAGAATTATAATAATAACATCTTTATTATTGCCTCTAGGGCATAATTCCAACAGTCTCCCACTTGCACTAGAGTCAATAATCTAGTTTACATTTGGCAACAATCTCACACCCATGGCATCGAGGTCTTGATCATGTTTTACACGTGGAAGAGGTTTAGTCAATGGATCTGCGACATTCGATCTGTATGTACTTTGCTAATCTTCGATCTCCATCGCAATATAATCTCGGATTATATGAAACTTGGGTTGATATGCTTGGTCTTTGGATGATATCTTGGTTCCTTAGCAAGTGCTATGGCGCCGATGTTGTCACACAATATCTCCAATGGGTCCAATGCACTTGGAACCACGCCAAGCTCGATGATGAAGTTTCGATCCAAACTCCTTCACTTGACGCTTCTGCAGCCATGTATTCCGCTTCCTTTGTAGATCCCGCGATCACGCTTTGCTTGCTTCTCCACTCACGGCTCCTCCATTCAAAATATAAACGTATCACTCGAGATTTAGAATCATCCTTGCGATTATCGAAACTAGCATCGACGTAACCTTTACGACAAGTGTTCATCACCCCATAGACTAAGAACATTTCTTTAGTCCTATTTAGGTACTTTAGGATGTTCTTCACGGCTCCGATGTTCCACTCCTGGATCACTTTGATATCTGCTCGTCAAACTAAGAGCATTGGACACATCCGGTCTAGTACACAGCATGTCATACATGATGGAACCTATGGCCGA
The DNA here is from genome assembly GCA_030063025.1 of Avena longiglumis. NCBI lineage: Eukaryota > Viridiplantae > Streptophyta > Magnoliopsida > Poales > Poaceae > Avena > Avena longiglumis. Next base: position 537,514,369 of record CP125976.1, read on the forward strand.
GGCATAAGGCACTTTTCTCATAGCTTCCCTATCATTTACCGTAGCTGGACACTGAGCCTTGCTCAATATCTTACCTGACAACATAGGCACTGAACCTTTCTTTGCCTTATCCATTCTGAACCTTTTCAGAACTTTGTCTAGGTATGTACTCTGTCTTAAAGCTATCAGGCATCTTTGTCTATCTCTATAGATTTTAATGCCCAATATATAAGCAGCTTCACCTAGGTCTTTCATTGAAAAACATTTGTTCAAATAACTCTTCACATCGTTAAGCATGTTGATGTCATTTCCAATAATCAATATGTCATCCACATATAGTACCAGAAACGTCACCGAGCTCCCACTCACTTTCTTGTAGATGCAAGCTTCGTAGCAATTTGGAACAAATCCAAAGCTCTTGATCACTTGATCAAAACGAAGGTTCCAACTCCGAGATGCTTGCTTCAGTCCATAAATGGAACGCTGAAGTTTGCATACTTTATCAGCATCCTTAGGATCGACAATACCTTCGGGTTGCATCATATACAACTCTTCATCAATGTTGCCATTGAGGAACGCAGTCTTGACATCCATCTGCCATATTTCATAATCATGAAACGCAGCAATTGCTAATAAAATCCGAATGGACTTAAACATCGTACGGGAGAGAAAGTCTCATCGTAGTCAACACCTTGAACTTGTCGAAAACCTTTTGCGACAAGCCGTGCTTTATAGATGGTAACATTACCATCCGCGTCAGTTTTCTTCTTGAATATCTATTTGCACTCAACGGCCTTTCGGTCGCTAGGAGGGTCCACCAAAGTCCATACTTGGTTTTCGCTCATGGATCCCAATTCGGATTTCATGGCTTCTAGCCATTTCTCAGAGTCTGGGCTCATCATCGCTTCCTCATAGTTCGTAGGTTCACTGTCTTCTGCTAACAAGACAGTAAAGACAGGGTTGCCGTACCACTCAGGAGGGGCACGCGACCTTGTCGACCTGCGACGTTCGATGAGCATCGTCCAAGCTTCATGATCCTTGTCATTAGCTTCCTCTATCGTTAGTGCAGTGACGCTGGAACAATTTCAGGTGCGCTACTCCAATTCAAGAGAAGGTTCAATAACCTCGTCTAACTCTACTTTCCTCCCACTCACTTCTTTCGAGAGAAACTCCTTCTCAAGAAAGGAACCGTTCTTCACGACAAACACTTTGCCTTCGGTACGTGATAGAAGGTATACCCAATAGTTTCCTTAGGGTATCCTATGAAGACGCATTTCTCCGCTTTGGGTTCGAGCTTGTCCGGCATCAACTTCTTGACGTAAGCTTCGCATCCCCAAACTTTAAGAAACGACAACTTAGGTTTAGCACCAAACCACAGTTCATACGGTGTCGTCTCAACGGATTTAGATGGAGCCCTATTTAAAGTGAATACAGCGGTTTCTAATGCATAACCCCAAAATGATAACGGCAAATCAGTAAGAGACATCATTGATCGGACCATATCTAATAGGGTTCGATTCCGGCGTTCAGACACACCATTGCGCTGTGGTGTTCCGGGTGGCGTGAGTTGTGAAACGATTCCACTTGCTTTAAGATGCGTGAGAAAATCATAACTCAAATATTCACCTCCACGATCGGATCGTAGAAACTTAATCTTTCTGTTACGATGGTTCTCCACTTCATTCTTAAATTCTTTGAACTTTTCAAATGTTTCAGATTTATGTTTCATTAAATAGATATACCCATATCTACTTAAGTCATCGGTAAAAGTAAGGAAATAGCGATATCCACCGCGCGTCAAAATACTCATCGGTCCGCATACATCGGTATGTATGATTTCCAACAAGTCCGTTGCTCGCTCCATCATTCCGGAGAACGGGGTTTTGATCATCTTGCCCATGAGGCATGGTTCACATGTGTCAAATGATTCAAAATCAAGAGACTCCAAAAGTCCATCAGAATGGAGTTTCTTCATGCGCTTTACACCAATATGACCTAGACGACAGTGCCACAAATAAGTAGTATTATCACTATCTACTTTGCATCTCTTAGCCTCAATGTTATGGATGTGTGTTTCATCCCTTTCGAGATTTAGAAGAAATAAACCATTCACAAGAGGTGCATGACCATAAAAGATGTTACTCATATAAATAGAACAACCATTATTCTCCGATTTAAATGAATAACCCTCTTGCAATAAACACGATCCGGAAATGATGTTCATGCTCAACGCAGGCACATAATAACATTTATTAAGGTTTAAAACTAATCCCGAAGGTAAAACTAAGGAGAGTGTGCCGACGGCCATCACATCAACTCTTGATCCATTGCCAACGCGCATCGTCACCTCATCCCTCGCAAGCCGCCATCTATTCCGTAGCTCCTGTTTTGAGTTACAAATATTAGCAACTGAACCGGTATCAAATACCCAGGCACTACAACGAGGGCTAGTAAGGAAAACATCAATAACATGTATATCAAATATACCTTTGATGGTGCCAGCCTTCTTGTCCGCTAAGTACTTTGGAGAGTTGCGCTTCCAGTGACCCTTGTCCTTGCAATAGAAGCACTCGAAGGTCCGCTTAGGACCGACTTGAGCTTCCTCTCGCAGGAGCATTGCGCTTTGCCGCCCTTCTTGAAGGGCTTCTTTGCTCCTTACCTTTCTTAAAGGAGGCTTGTTAACCATCAACACATGATTATCCTTCTTGATGTCCACCTCCGCAGCCTTGACTGCGAAGAGCTCGGTGATCGTATCGATGGAACCAATGATTATGAGTCACTACAAAACTTTTGTAGCTGGGAGGAGTGATTGCAGAATCATCAATCTTGAGCTCCTCCGAATCGTGCATTCCAGTTGCTCAAGGCGTTGAGTGTAGCCCGACATCTTTATGGCGTGCTCACTAACGGAACTCCCTTCCTCCATCTTGCAGTTAAAGAACTTCTCAGAGATCTCATATCTCTCAGAACGGGCTTGAATCTGAAACATGGTTTTCAGCTCCTCGAGAATCTCAAAGGGCCCGGGATAGGTTTCAAAACGATTTTGAAGTTCCGGTTCCATAGCAAACAACATGGTTCTCTTAATCACACCATAATCATCTTTGAGCGACTGATAGACAGCTTTCTCATCACCGCCAGCGATTTGCAGGGGGGTCACCTAACGCTTTCCCAAGGACATAGTCCTTTTGACCGCCAGACAGGATGATTCTTAGATTGCGGAACCAATTGGTGAAGTTAGACCCATTGTTTCTAAGCTTTTCCTTCTCAGCAAAAACGTTGAAGTTGAAGTTGGACTTGGCCATGTGATCTATAGTATTTGCAAGTACAATTTAGACTATGTTCATGATAAATAGTTCAACTTAATCAAATTACTAGATGAACTCCCACTAAATTCAACATCCCTCAAGTTGTTTAGTGAACACGATCCAAATTCACCACACCTAATCCGATCATCACGAGAAGAGATGTGGTTTCAATGGTGGACAACAAAGTGTCGATCATATCATTCATATGACTCATGCTTAACCTTTCGGTTCTTGTGTTCCGAGGCCATGTCTGTACATGCTAGGCTCGTCAAGCTAGACCCAAGTATTTCAGTGTGCAAAACTGGCTTGCACCCGTTGTATGTGAGCGTAGAGTCTATAGAACCCGATCATCACGTGATGCTTGGACACGACGAACTTTCGCAACGGTGCATACTTGGGGAGAACACAGTTTTTATCTTGATCTTTAAGTGAGGAATCATCTTATAATGCTACCGTCGCGATCTAAGCATAATAATATACATAAAAGGATAAACATCACATGCATATAACTTTATGTGACATGGTATAGCTAATCTTCGCGCAATGATCTCCATCTTGTGCGTTCCGGCATGATCTCCATCACTCCACCATGATTGCCTCCACCACGAATATCAACTACAACTATTGCTAACTACTTAGCGATAAAGTAAAGCTATTACATGGCGTATAAGAAGTGTACTCGCAGGTCATACACAATTATAAATACAACCATATGGCTCCTGCCGGTTGTGTACTCATCGACATGCAAGTCGTGAAACATTACAAAACATGATCATCGCATACAATATACACATCACATCTTGGGCCATACCATATCACAGAAAACACTCCCTGCAAAAACAAGTGAAACGCCTCTACTTTGTTGTTGCATGTTTTACGTGGCTTATGGGAGTAGATGCTAAGAACGATTCTTACCTACGGAAAGCCACAACGGTGATATTATGGTTGCCAAACTCCGGTGTTAATCCCATGACAACTATAGTGAGAGAAACTGACATCCACCAGCCGCATGTGGAACAAGCCACACGTCAAGTGCGGAGCCGTCGCCATGACGGCGTCGCGTAAGGTTGGCCTGGACCGCTTCAATCTCACTATCCCGCGTCATAAGAAGAACACAAACAAGAGGCTTGCAATAGAAAACATCAATGCCCGCAACAACCATGTTGCGTTCTACCCGTGAAACACATCTACGCATAGATCTAGCTCTGATACCACTGAAGGGTTTCGCGGCATAGTAAATCAAAATTTTCTACGGATGCGAATAGAGGGAAAGCCAAGATCTAATCTAGGAGATGCAATCAACGAGAGAGATTGGATTAGATCTTCATACCCTTGAATATTCGCACAGCGGAACGTTCGTCGGAACATGGGTGATGTAGTCGTACTCGCTTCTCCTCCTCGCGATCCGATCCGATCTAGCACCACAAGTGGCGGTGCCTCCGTGAGATGCACACGTGCAGCACCTCGACGTCTCCTCCTTCCTCGGACCAGCAAGTATGGTGGAGAGAGAGAAATTGGATCTATAGCACGACGGCGTGGTGTATATGGTGGAGAATTTCTGCTGCAGGGCTTCGCCTACAAACAGTAGGGAGGGAGAGAGGAAGACAGCAGGGCTACTAGGGTTGGAGGCAAGGTGTAGGGGGGAGGGGGCGCACCATCCCTCTATATATAGAGGGGGGTCGGCCAGCCCTTGCCCCTCCTCCAAGCCTTGGGCCGGCGGCCAAGGGAGGGAGGAGTGGGGGGCAAGGACTCTCCCTCCTTCTAGAAATTCTATCCCTAGTTTAAACGATTTAAACCCTATAGGATCGGCTGGGACCTATGGGGCCTTGTGACCCTGGCCTAATGTGTCCAGGACACTCCCTCATAGGCCCATGCCCCCTCCCGTAAGGTGGGGCCACGTTGGTCCCCTTCCGGAAGGTTCTAGAAGCTTCCGGTACAATACCGATTAACCCGGAACAATTCCGAACTCCAAAAACTGCACTGCCTTATATGAATCTTATTCTCTGGACCGCTCCGGAACCTCTCGTGATGTCCCGGATCCCATCCGAGACTCCGAACAAAAATTCATAAACCAATTATCCAATCTATCCTAGCATCGAGACACGTTAAGTGTGTGACCCTGCGGGTTCGAGAATATGCAGACATGATCTTCTATCAATAATCAACAGCGGGGTATGGGCACCCATATTGACTCCCACACATTCATCGATGATCATATCGGATGAACCACGATGCCAGGATTCAATCAATCCCATATATATATATATTCCCTTCGTCTCGCGATATTTTACTTGCCCGAGATTCGATCGTCGCATGCCGTCATACCTAGTTCAATCTCGTTCACGTAAAGTACTTTACTCGTTCCGTAATCCGATATCACTTTGTGATTAACTCCTTAACCACATGCTTGCAAGCGGTGTTGATATCGATTACGAGTGGGCCCAAGTATCTCTCCGACTTGGGAGGGACAAATTCCATCTTGATACATACAACCCAACAGATACTTTCCGATCACCTGAGAGACACCTTTATGATCACCCTCTCATAGGATGACGTTTGATGACCTCAAAGCTTTCTTCCGATACCAGGGAGTTGTATTATCTCATGGTCTAAGGAATACAATATTTGACATAGGAAAATCTTCGCAAAGATGAACATGATGATACGATCTAATTGCTTTGCTTAGTTTGGGTATGTCCACCATATCATTCTCCAATGATATGATATCATTATCAATTGACAACTCATGTCTATGGTTAGGAAACCTTAACCATCATTGATCAATGAGCTAGTCCATAGAGGCGTACTAGGGACACGGTGTTGTTCACAAACCACACAAGTATTAAAGTTTCCGCTTAATACAATTCTAGCATGGAATATAAACTTTATCATGAACAAGAATTATAATAATAACATCTTTATTATTGCCTCTAGGGCATAATTCCAACACTATTCCCTTCTCCTACTCGTCTCCTACACCTCCTTCTCCTCTCCTCCTCCTCTCTTTCTCCACCTCCTGCTCTCTTTCTTCTCCTCTCCTTCTCCTCTCCTCCTCCTCTCCTGCGATCGCATCGCCCTTATCCGACCGCACCTCCTCCGGTCATGCCCTCCTCTGGCAGCCATGGGCACTACCTCCTACCGCCTCGGCCCGCCTGCACCCGCTCGACGCCAATGAGGACTAACACGGCCATGGCCTCCGACACCTCCTTGCGATGGCCGAAAGAAGATTGAAGTCAGGAACCCGAGCTCTCTCTCCAGGTGCATCGAGAATGATATAATTCTCCCGGTCATGGCTTCAGATTGACCTTGCCCGCTAGGGGAACTCACCAGTTCCCCTTCACGGGGATCCTTGTGCTCTCAAATGGGGAAAACAACTTCTCCCTGCACTTGGACTTGCCCCAGATATCCTTGGAGGCCATGGTACGAGATCGATTGGTGCGGAGATCTAAGGTGATTGTGGGCGCGAGGGAGGAAGACGAGTGAAGGAATGCGGAATGTGATACGTTCATCACGCCCTCACTCCCCTTAAATAGTGGTGCCACCAAAAGAGACGGGGACTACTGATAGGGATATGCCAATCGAGGTATACACACAAGGTGGATGCGACTAGCCAAAGCCCATGGCAAGTGGGATCACTAGTACGACGATTGGAAATCCTGTGACTAAGGAGCATGTCGACTGGAAGCAGAAGGCCTAGAAGCGTAGATAGGCCCAATAATATTAGGTCAAGCCACCGAATCCTTAACCAATTCGGTGTTATCTATGTAAACCCTAGCGATGCATAACTATATAAGCCTCCTTAGGGAACTCTCTATGCATATACTCTCTCATACACCCCATAGTCGTGACTCGTCGCCTAGCAGCCGAGCTCGCCACCATTGTAATCTCTCCAATATCAATACAAACATCAGGAAGTAGGCTCTTTATAAAGGAAATATGTCCTAGAGGCAAATAATAAATGAGTTTATTTAACATATTTCATTGGTTCATAATATTTTTATATCATGCTATAACTGTATCAAGTGGAAACATCGATACATGTGTGATATGTAAACAAACTTGGGTCACTAGTAGCCTCTATTTAACTAGTTTATTGGTCAGTGGATGATCAAGGTTTCTTAATCATGTTGGTGCTTCGGAGCCAATTGACAACGAAGCCATCTTATTGGAGAATGATATGGTGGACAGTTCCCACTAGTGATTGTTCCAACATGATCATATTACAAAGTTCACAGTTGCAATTGTTAGAAACATAGTGACTTATTCCTTAGACCGTGAGACCATATTTAATCACTGTCAACCGATAGTGCTTAGAGAGCATCAAACCTCACTCCGCGAAACGGTGATCATAAAGATGTGATTGGGTACTCAGAGGGACATGTTGAGACGTATGTGTCAAGAGCGAGATTTTTACATCCACGTGATGGAAGATACTCTGAGCCTACTCGGATAAGTTATATCTAAATGTTGCTCAACATGTGACTAGGTGACGGGAACATCACTTATCGGAACAAGTAAAGTAGCATTTGTTGGTAACGAGGTTGAACCCGATATGGTGATATTGATGATCAAATCTCAGACAATGCAAGTATCACAGAGACAAAAGTAACAAGACACATCATTTAAGGTTCAACACGATGGTGACTCGTGGAGTGCATAGGGGTCAACATGGGCATCCTAGGCTGCCCAATGGCCCAGCCGGTTGGGAGTCTTTTCCCCCTCTTTTCCTTGTATTTTTTATTCCCACATGGGGCACTCAAAAGGGAGGGCACACCTCCCTCCACATATATAAAGGGGTTCCCATAGGAGAATTAAAACACACCAATAAGATATTCTAAGACAGATTCCTTAGAGAAAATCTCCTCTCTCTCTAGTTGTCTTTGCAGTGGCACGTTCCTAAGAAAGGACTATACGCACAAAGTCAACGCATCTGTGGCACACTGTTGTGCTCCAGGGATTCTAGCCAGGAGATCCGAGTCCGAGAGTCATTGTCTTGCACCATATGTGTGTGACAACTCGGGGGGGGGAGCTTCACTTGGAGCGACCCGGCCATCGTACAGGACCTGGACAAGGGTGACGTGCGAGGAGCTTTGCGACCTTGAGGTCAGACGGGTACGACTACATCATCCACGCTTCGACATGTGCGTTATATGCTTACGGTCTATAAGGGTATGTAACCGCTGCATTCCTCTGTTACTATATTACTAATAGATAGATCTTGGACAATAAGGGTTTTCCACATAGTAATTTTTTGATTTATGCATCGGAACCCCAATACTTTACCCTAAGGGGGCTAAACCTGGGTAAATTCATGTGGCCGTCCAATCTCGTACCGCGGATGGCTTACTGTCCCTTGCCCCTTTCGACTCAATTGTTACCCCCAGTAGTGACTGTCGTGGACATTCCCACGAAATTTGCATTAGTACCATTCATCACTACTAGGAAAAGGGCTATAGGTAATCCGCACATCCGTGGCTCACATGGTTGAAGTGCCCCACGGGAAAATAGGTGTGGCTCACCTGTGAGCAGTGCCCTACTAGTAACTAGAACAACCATGGCGCACATGGGGTATGTGCGCCACAGATATGTGTGGGCCAGGGGCCTGCCAGCCGCATGCCACATACCCGTAGCGCACATGGGGCGCACTATGCATGTGCGCCACGAATGTGTAAACTTAGACGTATGGCACCTTTCCCTAGTGCCCTATGACTAAGTACCCTGCACCAACTCCACCACCCCACCACCACCACTCCCCCCCCCCCCCCCTGTGGATCGCCTTTTTAGGATTTGCAAAAAATAAAATAAAATGATAAACACTTTTAAAAATAAAATCCTTTCATATTTAGGTAGATAATGTGGTCTAGTTTCTAGGAAAATTAACAAACATGAGTTTCCACTTTTCTGCAAAAAAAGTCATGCCATGGTAAAATGACCGTAACTTTTGCATACGATGTTAAAAATAATCGTATAATATACCAAAATAACAAGAACGAGATTTCGCATCCGCTCGCAACGACCTTGGTCGTTTAGCGATTATTTAGATTTTCAAAATTCGATAAGAGTAAAAAGTTACGGTCAAAAGACTGTTTTTTCCTGTAGAAAAAAAAGATGGCAACTTACCCGTAGCGCACCACTACCTAGTGCGCTACGAGTAAGTTGGGCGGGATTCAAAATTTGAATCCCCACCCCGCCTACCTACCCCTCTTCTTTTCTCTACCCTTCTCTCCTTTTCCTTTTCCTCCCTTTTCCTTTTTCTTTTCCTTCCTTTTCCTTTCCTTCTTCTTCTCATCCTCCTCCTCCTTCTCCTTCTCATTATCCTTCTCCTCCTCCTCCTCCTCCTCCTCCTTCTCTTTCTCCTTCTCCTTCTCCTTCTCCTCCTCCTCTTCCTCCTCCTTGCAGTGAAGATGGTGACGACGGCCTCCTCCTTGCAGTGACAACACGATGACGGGCTCCTTCTTCTTCTTCTTCTTCTTCTTCTTCTTCTTCTTCTTCTTCTTCTTCTTCTTCTTCTTCTTCTTCTCCTCCTTGCAGTGAGGACGGCGACAACAAGCTCCTCCTCCTCCTCCTCCTCCTCCTCCTCCTTCTTCTTCTTCTTCTTCTTCTTCTTCTTCTTCTTCTTCTTCTTCTTCTTCTTCTTCTCCTCCTCCTCCTCCTCCTCCTTCTCCTCCTCCTTCTTGCAGTTCCAACGATGACGAGCTATAGGCGATGGAGGTGACCACTTCAACGAGGTGACGGCGATGACCACTTCGACGAGGCGACGACGACGACGACCCGCATCGACGAGCGACGACACTGACGGCGAGATCTAGATCTCCCGCTTTTTTTTAAATTTTGAAATTTGTATCCGTGGTGCATAACACCTAGTGCGCCACAGTTATCGTTTCATACTCGTGGCGCACAACACATAGTGCGCCACGGTTATATTTTCATAGGCGTGGCGCACCACCTAGTGCGCCACGGCTAACTTTTAGCCGCAACGCGCGCTTTGTGGCCCACCCCTAGTGCGCCACGAATTAGTTGTTTTCTAGTAATGCATGACGCATGAAACTTCTACCATATTCCACAGGAAACTTCCGTCTACAGTGGCAATTCCATGGGATTGAAAACTACCCAAACCTCGTATTTTGGCACAAGACTGAGGCAGAGTTGTGAATCCAAAAAAATGCTCATGTGTCGTCCCTCCAGAAGCAGCACCGGGGCAAAACCCTAGCCGCTGAAAAACCAAGGTCCGGTGTCCTCCCTTGTTTCCACTGCCGCTGGCCAGGGCTGCTGGCCAGGACCGCGGTGGTGACAGGGCTGGTGCTAAAGGTGCTTGGGATGGCATCATGGATGAGGATCACCGGTGACAGTTGGGGACGGTGTTGGTCATCTTCTGCATGCGGGATCTGGGGCAGCAACCTTGATCATGTGATGGCGGCGGTGTTCCATCGGGCATGGCACCCACACAGAGTGGAGATCATCTGCTCATGGCGATGGGACGGCGCCTCGGTCGTGTGGTGGCAGTGGCTTCCCTTGGGAATCCGTGCATGAGGTGGAGGCGGCGACTGTAAGTCCTAGGCACACGAGTAGACCCACCATCGGCACGACCATCGGTCGCCCGGAGGTTCGTGGGAAGGTTGTGCGATGCTCGCGGTCGGCTTAGCTGCGGCAGCGTATGGGCATCTGCTCGGGAAGGAAACCAGCGGGACGATGCGTGCGCCTGGTTCGTTCATAGGCTTGCCTCCTCTTCTTCCAGAGGGGGTCGGACACGGGCAGCGGCGTGGGGACCTACCGATTTTCCCAATAAAGGGGGCGATCCTTCAAGTCTTCTCGCGCCTGGATGGTGCTCTGCTTGATGGCGACTCTCATTTGTAGGCGATGACGAGTTTCGGAAGAACCGTCGGCAATCTCATGGCAGTAGGTTGCCCTCAAGAACCCTGCTGAGAAAGAACATTCAAACAATATAGACTAATAAAAGGGGATAGATTACCAAACTCTCACAAGTTATGTTTCATGATAAAAACAGTTTACAAGTCAACATATCCAAATAACTAAACAAAAGTACAAAGTCTGATATCAGAGTAAACTAATACCTACGACTAACTTCCATGCATGGTACGTTCCTTGGTTATGAAGATACGGAAACGCCTTCCCTCCTGTTCTCACGATTTTGAATTGGAACTTCCAACACCTAGAATTGTCTTGACACTGTTTAATAAAAAAAACTAAGATAATAACTTGATATGCATTATAATGAAGCTCTATGGGCCCAATATCGTTATAGACTTTCTGTGAAACTAGTGTGCGAAAAACTTGTAGTTCAAGTATATGATAATAAGTTGATATGCATTATAATGAAGGTCCGCGGGCCCAATATTGTTATAGACTTTGTGTAAAACTAGTGTGCAAAAAACTTGTAATTTAAGCCATAGTCCACTATTCAAGTATTTGTCTAGTGCAACATGAATTTTAAAGTGAAAGTTTAACTTAACAGTCTTCACCACACCCTGGTATATAAATAATGTTCTATAAAATAAATGATATGATGCGCCTATGAGACTTTGTAGGGATGGTTGTAATTTTCTATTGGAATTTAGGCCCATAGCCAATAAAATTATGCAATCCGCATATATCCCACTCATGAATGGCAAAGGCTAGAACTAAATTTTGGTCCAACATTGCTAGTTGAGATAGAGATGGAGTGGTTTATAAGATGAGTTGTTCTATCTCTACTAAGTGAGTGAGGAGAGAAGTAGCATTCATGCACTTCTCCGCTTCCCACTGATATTTGCATTTTACATCATCATATTTATAACATATAGATTTAGTTTTTATAGTTATATGCATTATTCTTACATTACTTGCACATATTTAGATGATTTATGATACTTTCCTACAAAGTATTTCGTTTTTATATTTAATTCCTTATAGGAGAAAAAACTCTTTTTTTCTTATTTTATTGTTTCAGGGACCTTAATTAAAGAGCTTAATTAATTCGAGGAAAAATACCATAGAAGTTTTTCATCGGAACAAGGACCACGAGAAGAAGTCAATGCGGGGATCCACGAGGCCCCATATAGTCTCCCATGGCACGACCAAAAAGGCATGTCGTGCCATGGGGGCCAATCCGGCCCTCGTGCCTCACCTCGCGTCCCCCTTTTTCCAAGAGGCTATGTATCGCCCAAAAACCTATGCCATAATTTTCTCTAGATTTATACAGGCGACGATGGAGGCAAAAGTTCTTCCCCTACTCCAAGAGTGGGTGGATCTTGCCGCTGCGAAGCCTCCAACAGGGATAAAATCGATCGCCGCCATCATTGTCACCAACTCCTCCTTAGCATAGGGGAGTGTCTATAGAACCATATCCATCAACACCATCATCACCACCATCACATCTCGAGATCAACATCATTCCCCTCATAGTTTGTGCTAGATCTGAACCCTAAATATTTTTCTAGTGATGTGTGCATGATTGTGCATTGAAATTTATTATTTTGTGGTGAAATTATACTTTTAGATTGTGTTGTAATTCATATGCCAAAGGTTATTATCATGTTTCATTGTTTTGAGTAGTTTACCATGTTTCTGAGGGCATATAATGAATTAGTTATGATTTCTATATAAGTATGCTATGTGTATTTTGTTAAGTTTTATTCTTTAATGTTGTTTTATGATGTTAACATGCAAATGTCGACTATATGTACTTCACCTATATGGGTTTGTAGGAATGCACCTTATTGTAATGAAGAGAGTAGTGACTTAGTGAGGGACAGAGATGACATAAACCGTGTCCAGAGACTCAGAGTTACACTAGGGGCTTCTTGATTGGTAGCACCAAAACATTAGGATTTTCTGGACATTTATGCCTTAACGTCTTAGGACCGATCATTAGTGGTGTATTTGCACGTGACAAAATTGCACACTTGAAGCAAAGGCCCCCTAAACATTACTGATGGTGGGCGTGCACACCAGAGGGATGGTGCTCACGGTTCTTGTGGACTTGGGGTGGTTGTTGTCGTCGAAAGCGACAAGAAATTGTGACCATTTGAGCTTCGGGTCGCCTGCCACGGGAAGCGCAATGGCTATACCGCGGGTGAATTTTTTGAGCTGGATATCGGATGGGGGCTTGAGCTGCACCGAGGATGCATGCCATTGTTCGTGACTCCTGGAATCCCCCAGTGTTTTCCTCGGGGAGGTTCTTGTTTCCCTCGCCGAGGTGATGCTGAGCAGCATTGGTCTGGTGACTCGGCTGGTAATTGTTATTGCGGTTGTTCCAGCGGCCGCTGTTTTGGCCGTTGTCACGACCATACCCGTGGTTATTGTCGCGTGCCTCCTACACGCTCACTGCGAAGCTTCTCGATCTCGAAGTTGTTCTCCGTGTTGTGAGAGTGTGCCTTGTGGAAGATGCAGTAAGGGCGATCATCCTTTTTCGTGTCGTCGGTGTTGCGCTAGTGCTTGTAGTCATGTTCAGCTGTGGGCACAACCGTAATTTTGCGCTTGGTCTCCGCGGTTTTGTTTGCCATCTTGATTTTCTTTTCATGGATGCGTGCTTTGCAACTGCGTCGGGGTCGTTGTGTTCGAACTGGCGCCTTTCCTCGGCCTTGGCGCACTTGTCCGCTAGCTCGCAGAGCTTGACCACCAAGCTGAGATCATCATTCATGGAGATCTTCTCAAGCATCTTAATGTCGGTGAAGCCCACAGAGAATATAAAGACGATGGACGCGTTAGTGACCCGCTATACCTTGTTGCGCACTTGGCTGAAGTGATGGATGTATTTGCGGAGCATTTCTCTAGGTTGTTGGGGAACGCCACATAAGTCACTGATCATCAGAGGGCGGTCGTATGTGCCCTTGAAGTTGGCGACGAATTTCTCGCAGAGGTCCTTCCACGAGGTGACGGATTCTGCATGGAGGTTATTCAGCGAGCTGCATCCTTGAGGGCCATTGGAAACCAATTGGCCATGAATTTGTCATCACTGCCCGCAGCTTGGATACCCACGGTGTAGAGTTGTAGAAACTCAATGGGGTTGTCCTTGCCGTCATAGAGAGGGAGAGATCTGGCTTGAACTTGAGAGGCCATACTACCGTGCGCAACTCCTTGGTGAAGGCGAGGCAACTGTTGTTGTACGAGGGTGTGCCCGCCTGCCCGCTGTAGCTTCCTCCGTGATGGTGCACTCCTGGCGCTTGCGTTGTTTCTCGATGGAGACACGGGGGTCTTCCGGATACCTCTCAATGACGCTCTTGGGTCTGGGATAGACGTGCAGTGAGGAATCGTCGTTAGAGCGGGGTGGGACTCTCTCTGGCCCTTGCAAGGCATGATTTTCTCCACCAGTTGGTGATGGCGGTGGTGGTGGTGGAGGAGGAGCGCCCTGCGCGACTTGGCCCTCTTGTGGGGTTTGTGTCATCGGTGAAACCATAGAGCGGGAGCGCGTCGGGCCAACTATCCGACGATGTTGACGATCTCAGCGATGCATTGGATCCATTCATCATGTGCGGCTGGGTCAGGCCTAAAGCGTAGTAGTTCTTGCGCCATGAGCAGCGCAACCTCTAGTGAGGGGTTGCTGTTGCGCCCGCCCTTGGAGACAGACGTAGTTCGGGGGTGGGTGCATTGCTGTTGCACGTCAGGGTCAAGGAGTGTGCCTCATCGTCCCCCTGCTCTTTATGGGGGGTATCGTCATTGGCGTCGCCGGGGTTGTCATTAGGGTTTGGCTTCGTTGCTCCCGCTCGGTTGGCGGCGAGGGCGGCCCGGAGAGTGCGCTCTCTGTGATTTAGTCTGGCAATATCGAAGGAGGAGTGGGAGATGTGCCTCAGCACCTACATGGTGAGCCAAATGTCGAAGATTTGTACTGATAGAGTATGAAGTAGGAACAAATTGACTCAAGGGGCTGAACATGATCTCCCCAAGATCCCTCGGTGACCTTGGCAAGGAACAACAAAAACCATGACAAGAACACACATGGAGTTTACCTAGATGCAGGCCACTGTGTGATGTAAAAACCTACTCCTGCTTGTCTGGATTGCTTGTATCACTTGGCGAGGTTTACAATACAAGGTGCTGATTAAGAGATCAGATCTAGGGTTCCCATCTAGGAGAAAGCTAGGGTTTTCGAGGTGGAAGAGGATCCTTTCTACGGTGCCGCACCCCCTGTCTTATAGGCGCCTCAGTCCTCTTCCTGCCAAATTGGCGGGAAGGATTCCCACATGCCGACAAGGGAGCGGGCAGGTAAGACGAAGATTCTCCTTTATGCCTCCATCATGTTCTCAATGCCCCCTTAGAGGAGGAGGTGGTCCCCTATGGTTGAAGTCCTGTCGGCTACTCTTGTCTTGGAGAAGGGGAAGGTGCTTTTCTTGTAGAGGAAGAAGATTCCTTTCTTACACATCAGGAGCAACCTGGGACAGCTGTCCCAACTAGAGCGATCACCGCTCCTTTGTTCACCTTGTGCGTAGTCCCGTGCGACCTCCTCTCGACTTAGGCATTGTGGCGCGGATACACTCCACATAGACCCTCAGCGAGATATTCCTCGCCTTGCGGGGGGCCTCCAGGAAGAACTGTCTCGCGAGGTACATCCTTTGAAGCATGCTGACGACATCTCCCCAAGGCTTTGTGGCCACCTTGCTGCTGGGGCCAGTAGTAGATGAGCCAGGGCATCCTAGTTGTCAATGGCCCGACAACTATGTGCATCTTAGTTATGAAGAGTCCGGATGTATTATTTAAACTATAAGTAATAAAAACACCCTTTTCTCGAAAAAATACCTCACAGTATACAGTGGCTTTGCCAATCTATTTGCACATGAGCATCCTAGATGAAGGGCTACACGTGTCGCCCCAGACCCAAAGCTATTTTCACTAGTATAATTACTCTACTTGCACAAGAGTGTTTATCACTGATTAGAAAAAAAACCCTGGGAGTTGGATAGTCAAATTATAAAAATATCTTGCGGGGAAGACATAATAAATGACCGTTTAATTAAGATCATATGTACTCCCTTCGTTAGGGATTATAAGGCCTAAGAGTTTTTTTAAAATATTAGGAATTACAAGTCCTTTCTCATTTTTTTAAAATGTATGGTCTTCTTTTTCTTTCTCTTCTCTCATGCATGTATAACTATTGGTGCATCTAATAATCAAGAGAGCGAGTTATTGATTTTCTTAATCCTATCAAAGTGGTTTATAGGCCTTATAATCCCTAACAGAGAGAGTAGTCACGTTACATGAAACAACTATTCATGTTAGTCAGACGGTAGAACGACTGAATTGAATAATAGAAGTTAAAGAGAATAGATAAAAATATATGGCTACATGTGGTTCGATGTAGACCATAATCTTGATAAGATAGTAGAAAAATAAAGAGTTACGCTAAATTTAAGAACAACCGAATGTTATATGTTGATCCAAATTTTATAAAGTATAGACCAACTTCTGACGAGTGGAGCGAGACCCGTCGCCGAAGGCTTGTGGGGGGTGCGGGGGACAACAGTCCCCCGCGGTACGGTACAGATCGTTGAAGACCTAGGTTTTCACCGCTATATAAACCTCTTACAAGCCGTCGGTTGAGATGAGTTGTTGCATCTATGAAATCCTCGGCGTTTAAACACTTCCCAATATGGTGAAGTTTCGCTAGTTGGCGCCCGTGGTTATTTCCTCTCTTTGTTGGAGAGGTTTTCACATTAAATCTGTGTCCCCTTGCTGTGATTTTTCTTTCGTTCTTTATTATCTTCTTGTTGTAACACCGAATAAATGATTTTAACTTAAATTTTCATAACATAGTCTAAAAAATTGACATAGTTACATATTAGACACAAGTTATGTATCTGGAAAATATCATATTCTAATGTGAGTGAAGCAATGGATTTGGACAAGATAAAGCGAAAATGTGCATTGTGTAGTTTCACTAGCTTCCCTATCTCACAATGCTCGATCCATTCCTCACTTCGCTAACGAATCATTTTTTCTAAACATATTATTACCTTGAACCCTACCCTTAATTATATAATTATTCATCTGACCTTCAATCCAAGGTTACAATATTAGAATAGACCATGCAAAATTGATCTATGTAACTGAGCTTCGTCTGAAATGTCCTAATTATTATATAGACATAAAATTAAGTATGGTTAAATATTATAAATATTTCACCCACTAATTGAAGATGATTAAAAGTGTTTTCCTACACACATGATTGTTTTTAATTTACTAGGAAAGTTATGGTGACTAGACCCATATTAATCTTTAACAACATAATGTAAACTTTCTATAGAACCGTACTTGTATTTTCTAGGACATATTCAGGCAATGTTGCCAAAAATTTAAAACTATTTATATATGAAAATATAAATACCTAAATGCTTTGATATATGTAAGATGATGCCCTCACAAATATCTAAAACTTTTGTATTTGCCACGCATGGGGGAAACATGCGCAAAAATATTTGCATCAGACAATTAATACATGCTTAATAGTTTTAATATATTATAATGATGCCCTCTCATTTGCAGGTGTAGAGCGTGGGTGAAAAATAGCAATTTCGCAGATATAATTTGTTCTCACAGAGTCACGGGTAGAAGATAAAAATAACTCAGTTCACCCTCTTTCCTCTTATATTCTTGTTAGTACTAATTGTTTTTTTCGTCTTGAATATGCTTAGCACGGTAGGTAGAAAGAATAACAATGAGATCCAACTCATCTGGTAGGTGCTTCCGGAACAGAACAGGCTAGATCAATCTTCCCTGTCAAGGTCGACAGTTTAGTTGCATTATCACGGCCATATCACTATCACCCGGTCACTGTCACGCCTTAAATCACTCTCGCATTGTTTGAGCTTTCATGCCAGGTCAGGACATGGGAAATTGGCTTCAATTCGCCATTAGGGGAACGGCAGGCAAAGCCAAACGCAATTACTTGGTCTGCGTATGTCGGTGACCTGCAGGTCAGGGCAGATCTCTAAGGAAGTTGAAATGCCCAGTCAGTCGGTCAAACACAACCAAGGTCTTTTTGAAAAGCATGAACTTAAAACTTAGAAATATGAAAAATATAGAAATCGAGATATCATACATGTATCCTGAGTTACAGGAACCAAAACCACAAGAAATTAAAGTATCGTTTGGATGTCACACATGAAAAACGTGGAAATCGTAGCCTTTTCACAGGAAATTAAAGTGTCGTTTGGATCACCACATGTTAGTTTTCTACAACATCCCTATGAAATAGGCTATTCCATATGAGTTCCTTATAATAGTGTCGAAGATGTATATAGGCTACAGTTGGATTTGGACTGTACGGTAGGGTTAGCTGTTTGAGTCGGACACTTGTAACCTGGCCTATTATATAAAGACATCGAGAATAGCCAAAATAGACTAGACGCAAGACAAATTAGACACAAGATCGAGTTTCGGGGACGGTCCGGTTGCGTGGGCGCCGGACCGCGCGTACAGATCTGATGTGTGCAGACACCGTGACGGGCTTGTCGTCGACGGTATTCTGATTATAGTACCAGGGGAGGAGCGCCCATAAAGCATGCCCCGCAGATGTAGGTTTTGCCGAACTGCGTTACCAAACATCGTCTTCTCCGTCTACTTTCTGCAATGATCTAATCATGTATATTGCTAACAAGTGGTATCAGAGCCATCAGGTTACAAGATCGGATTCATGGTGCGGATGATCATAGAGGAAGGCGAGTCGATGGAGGTTCTGGTGGGTAGCGGGCTTCTGTCGAGCGGAGGACTCCGCTCGCTCGGACCTTACGACGCGTTGTTGATGACGGCGGAACACCATCAACAAAGGACGGCATTGATCGCGGGCGTGACGACGCGAGGCGGCCATGTCGTCGAAGCAGATCCGATTGGCAGGCACCGTCGGTTGGATAGCTTGGCACACAAGTTGGGGGAGATCGTACCGACCGGCGCAACATGGTTCGAGCGATCAGACTGGCTGGTTCAACCGGAGAGGCCGGCTCGACGAAAGGAGGCAAGGACCCGACGTGTTTTGATGTCGTCACGGTTATGGTCTCCCAGACGTGCGGGTGTGGACTCTAAGATTTGGAATATCTGGTGGAGTCCAACACGGTTTCAATTCGACACGGCGTGGACCAAATCTATTATGGTGTACACACGGAACAATGAAGGCCGAGTTGGATGACGCAAGGCGTGGCTTGGAGCTTAGGAAAGAGAGTCACGTACGGTTCGGTTTGAAGGGGGAGATAGATCTGAACTATCTCGAGGTCAATAAAAGGAGGGCTGAGGAGGCAACGGAGAGCTCACAAGTTGCTTTGCCCTAAGTTCGAGCACGGAATTCCGGAGGCGAGGCGCGGCGACGCGAAGGCTTTCTTGAACCGGGGAGAGGCTCGTCGGTTGGATCGTCGACCTAAACGATCCGATTAGTGGCTGTCGTGGGAGAGGAGGAGGACGCGATGTCTTCCACCAGTTCGAGGTGACGGTTCGATGGTACGGCAACTTCCGATTTGGTGTCGAGGGTCAAGGATTTCTGGGGCAGCATGGACTCGAGGACAATCAAGACCGACGCGTGAAGCCTGCAAAGTTGGACGCCGATGATCGGCTGAGATGCAAATCGTTTGTCAAGATTTATACTACCGAGCCTAGCTGATCAGGTCATGTACCATGTGATGAACGAGGAGTCGCCGAGTGCAATCTGGAAGACATTGGAGGATCAGTTCCTAGACAAGACTGTGCCCAATAAGTTGTATCTGAAGTAGGAACTATACGGGATGAGGATGGAAGAAGGGGCGAACCTTACTGAACACATCAATACCTTCAACCGTGTGGTCTCGGATCTGGAGAGGATTGGTTCCAAGGTGGAGGACGAGGATAAGGCTTTGCTTATGCTTGTTTCATTGCCAAAATCCTACAAGAGTTTGATGGTTACCCTGACATACGGCAAGTCAAGCATCACTTCAAGCGAGGTACAAACTGCGCTGTTATCATATGATCAATGTGAAAAAAAGACTTCCGAAGAAAGTACTTCCGCCGGTGCTAGTGATGGACAAGAGCTGGTGGTCAAGGGCAATCATGGTGGAAAGGGCAAGAAAAAGAAGGAAAAGCCACAATATCATGATTGTAAGGAATGGGTTCATCAGGAGGTTTTGTCCAACGTATAAGGCTGATGGAGTTGCAAATATTGCTGCTAAATCTACAGCTGATTGACAGTGAAGTTCTGGCTTTGGTAAGCGAATTTTTCGATAAGGTGTGGATGTTGGATTCAGGGAGCTCTTATCATGTGACGTCTAACAAGGAGTGGTTCTCTACCTACAGGCCTGGTGATTTTGGAGCTGTCTATCAAGTCGATGGTACGCCTCAGCGCATCATGGGCATGGGAGATATCAAGATCAAGTCTAAAGATGGTGGTGAAATGATGCTCCAGGATGTTAGATATGTGCCGAGGGCTTGCAAGAATCTAATCTCACTGGGAAAACTCTATAACAACGGTAATACCTATCGTGTTGACAAGGACAAGTTGTCTATGCGGGTCAAGAAGAACAAAAAGCTAGTGCTGAAGGGCAGAAGGACTAGCAATAACCTATACAAGGTGTGTGTGAGCATCGTTCCAGGTGGAGCTAAAGAGAAGCACGATGAGGCGGCAGGATCAGCTGGGTTGACCGGGTCCGATGAGGGCTCGGACGACGGCTCATGCAAGTGAGCAACAAGAAAACCAAGTTCAACATACACTGAGGTGTTCGCGCGAAGACGGCGGTTCCATTCACGACATATTCGCCAAGGTGGAGATTGTTGTAATAGTGTCGAATATGTGTATAGGCTACAATTGGACTGTGCGGTAGGGTTAGGTGTTTGAGTCGGGCACTTGTAACCTGGCCTATTATATAAAGGCATCAGGAGTAGCCAAAATAGACTAGACGCAAGACAGGTTAGACACAAGATCGAGTTTCGAGAACGGTCCGGTGCTCGTGACAGGGGGCGCCGGACCGGCGTGGCGTATTGTAGATCTGATGTGTCTGGACACCGTGACGGGCTTGTCGTCGACGGTAGTCTGATTATAGTAGCAAGGGAGGAGCGCCCGTAAAGCATGCCCCGCAGATGTAGGCTTTGCCGAACTTCATTACCAAACGTCGTCTTCTCCGTCTACTTTCTGCAATGATCTAATCGCGTATATTGCTAACAGATCCTATTCCAGTGTGCTGACGCTGCTCCTTGGAGGTGGAGGTGGGGAGGTGGGTTTCCGGTGGTGGCGGCACTGTCGCCGGCTTGTTACAACATGGCGGCGAGAGCTTTACGGGCCCGTATGGGTTCGGCCGGGTCAGGAGGTCTGGTGTGATCCTACTGCCGTGTCTGTCCGGCTACCGCTATGGCGGTGGAGGCAGTTTCCTCCTGCGCGGCTTCGGGGCTGCCGCACCGGTTCCCTTTTGCTCCTTTCACCCGCCCTCTAGGCCTAGTGGCGGTGGTCGCAGTAAGACGACGTTGGTGGTGTCAAGACCATGTTGGCGCATGTTGGTGGGCGGCATTGTTGGGTGGCGGACTATGGAGCATTCAGGGTAGTGGTTCTTTGGGGGTCGGGAGAAATCTTGGTCGGTTTTCCGACACCGACGAGGTGACGCTGCGGGTGTCGCTATTCCTTCTTGGAGGTCGTCGGGTGTACCCCTTCCCACTCACCTCCGCATACGAGGGAAACCCTAGGACTGGTCCGGGCAGCAGCGTCGTCCTCGTCGCTCTTCTTCTTTAAGGTGTTGCTTGTTACGCGATGCTTCGGTGTTCTAGGCGCGTGGTGGGACTTCTTCGGTGGGTTGCGAACCATCTGCGTGTAGTCGATCTGCCATTGTTAGCATTATTTTCTCTTTTGTTTCTCTTCGTTTTGTTGTACCGGTTTGTCCCTTAGTCGTTGTGCTGTCTGACCCAGCAGCTGTTTCATATATGTGCTTTATTTATAAAACGGACGAAAGACTATTTCGAGAACACATAATTGATCCAAATTCCTATAGGATTAAGAGGACATGCCACTCCAATCCTATGGTTTACATATTCCTGTTTTGAAAATCCTGTGTACGTCTTCTTTTGTTTCAAATGGGTCTAAACTCGTCTGGATCGAAACTTGAAACAGAGAATTTCACAAGAAATTTACAATCAGAATATCTAGTGGATTCAGGCAGCCCCATAAAAAAAGAACAAAATTTTCAGGAAAAAAGACATGATACAGAAGAAAAGCCAAGAAAGGTATCACTAGATATGTTCTCCAGCTCCTACTAGTACTAGTACATTCCATCGCTAATAAGTCTCAGTTCTCTGAATCCGCTAATAAGTCTCAGTTCTCTGAATCTGGATGTTCTTTACAGTACCGATATAGTCATACAAGCCAGCAAAAAGAAGAGATTATATATGCTACATATACACTCCGTGCAGAAGTCGAGGGATAACGTGCAATTGGGGAAATTGGTGGTCCATGGGGAAGAAGATTGGGAACGAACCGTGCCTGTGCAAGATTGCTAGTGTTATGAAGAGAAGGAGAAGAATGAACGCTTGGTGGGCACCCTGCCGACGGCCTTCATGAAGTTGGCGAGCTCCATGACTTTGGCCGTCTTGGTCCCGCGCGCCGCCTCCATCGACGCCCGCTTCTCCTCAGCTTTCCGCCGCGCCCGCGCCACCTCGTTCTGCGCCTTTTCCGTCGCCTTGGCGCGCTCCTCATTCAGCTTCCTCTGCACCCAATTATTCATTTCAGTCGCGTACTCGCGTGATCGATCATCCACCAAAGATCGAACCACAAAATTGATTGGAATTACCTCGATCTTGTTGAGGTAGGCGGTTGCCTTATTGATCTGCTGACTCTCCCACCCGTTAATCACCACCTCCTCCCGCTTGAACTTGTTGTTTATCTTGGCCACCTCCTCAGCCTGCCACGCCGCCACCTTCGCCTCCGCCTCATCCTTCTTAACCTGCCGCACCTCCACCACCTCATCCTCCTCCGCCGCACACGCAGACGCCTGCGGCAGCAGCCTGCCCGTGTCCGCGACCATCGCCAGCGGGCTCGTCTCCAGGTCCAGGCCAGTCTCGTGCTCCCCGATGCGCGCCAGCTGCAGGTCGTTGCTGGAGTCACCGGGGCCAGGGTTGGTGGGTGGGCCTCCCGCGTCCACCATGGCGGTGAACTCGCGGTTCATGCTGGCCATGAACTGCTCGTCGGAGTAGGAGGACAGCGAGCGCTGGCTGGCCACGTCCCAGGAGGGCTGCCGCAGCGGCGCCGGCGCCGGTGACGGGTGGATGTCACGGAAAGTCGTCCCGTCGCCGTCGGCGTCCACGTCCACGTCGTCCTCCGCCGGGGCCGACGGCGTCGCCAGCCGCTGCAGCCGGTCGCTCTCCGACATGGATGAGGTTTACCGGGTCGGATCGGAGATGTTAATTGATACTACAGAGCGCCACGCCGATGGATAAGGATGAGATCCGGTGGGGCGGCGGACCCAGTTCTTGGAGGTGGAGTTGGTGCGTGTATTGCAGACCAGCAGCAGTGGGAGTGGAGGCTAAGGAGTGGGAGGAGAGAAAAAGAAGGAGACGGCACCTGCACGGCCGAGAGGATGACGACCTTGGCGGCCGGCATACGGGGTGACACGTATCCCTCAAAATTGTAGGAGCCTTTAATTCCAGTTTTTCTGGGCTTCTTTGAAAAGCCGTCCTTCTCCAGCTTTCTAGAAAAGTCGGTTTAAAAAAATTACAAACTTTTCAAAATATTAAATTTAAATAAATTTAGAAGCCTTATAAATTTTTTGAACCGGCTTCCCAGAAAGCTGGAGGTAGGGCGGCAAGAACTGGGCCTAGCCACTCTAGTAGTACAGCGTAAAAACAAACCATTCCATCTATTTCAACACCAAATATATGATGGATTTGCTAGTTTTCAGACGCGTGAAAACTTTTTAAGTCTCAGTCGTCTCTTTCACCGTTAAATTTACCTCGTGATTCGTGCAAAATAGAAGTTATATATAAGTTGTAACCTGGGTGTAACTAAAAATTTAATAAGTTACAACTAGGTTGCAACTGAAAATTAATATAAATCTTATGAGTTGCAACTAGGTTACAACTGAGAATTAGCATAAATATTAGGATGACATCAATGACTTAGACATAAAAAGATCTTAGACGCCTGAGATATAGGCACTTTCATATATGATCTACTTATATTAGCAGTAGACCCACGGATAACAAATGGTGGTGCACACCTGGTTAAATCGTATTTTTTCTGCATTTCATTAATAGAAAAGTAATTCACGTGTAGGTAAAAGAACATAAAAAATAAATACTAAAAACCCTGTTTAAGCTAAGATTTTCTCGCTGTGGTCTACTTTGACCGGCATCGCCTACGCGTCCTCGTCATTGTCCGTCAGTTCGAAGAATGGCGGCGGCGACCATAACACCTGTGACCAGTACGCCGCCTGCTATGGAGTCTGCCACCAAGGGCACACAGGGCGCATGAGATGACAGCGCTACATTCGTCCATGCTGGCCATGCTTGCGCAAGACTTGGAGCCTCTTGTCGTTGTGGAGTCACCGGCGGCGTGGCAGGCCGCCCTTGGGCCGGTGCCGATTCCCGCAGGGTAACGACAAGCCCGTCCCAGTGCCCCATTTCCTCGATCTCGGAATTCTCAATAGCGAGCATGAAATCCTCTTCATGGTATAAATCCAGTGGCTATAGGAGGCCTCCTCCTAATTGATGGCCTCCATGTGGGCAAGGAGGCCCGAGTAGTCTCCGTTATCATCGTGGATCTCCTCAACAAGGACGTCGCCACCACCATGCGACAGCGAGGGCTCCTACTCCTTGTCAATGACGCCCTGCTCCAACAGCTGCTCCAACTCGCCCTCGTCATCGTAGTCGTCATTGTTCGGCTAGGCGTCACCGAGGAAGGCGGAGCGACGCCACACGTCGTGCTCCCATCCATGTCGACAACTCCCGTGGCATTGATGGCGGCATAGGAGTCTAGCAACCAGCATTCATGTAGGCGTAGGAGTCAAAGGGGTTCTCATCACGGTAATCAAACTACTGGCATTGATGGATAGAGCAAAAGGCCAGAAGGTGTTAGTCACTGCCAGTGGGCCTAGGACAGAGGCGAGAGGAAAATCACGTGGTTCGCGATCACGCAAACGCATTCTCAGCCCAAATTTGGGGCTCAGAATGGTCGATCTGGGCATGTCGGCTCGGACACGTCGCGTCGTTGGTCCCGTTTGGCTGTCATCTGTCCGGTTGGAACAAAACGATCCGCTTTAGTCTGTTTGGATCATGCCGCTGGAGATGTCCTTAGAGCATCCCCGGTCGCCCCTTTCCTCCCCCCGATAGCCCCCAAATAGGATATGGGGCGCCGGACACAAAAGTTTTGTCTAGCCAGCCCTCATAGTCTTGTTCATCCGGCATGGACTAATACGGTGTCTAGCGTCCCTGGACTCACCACCATCGAATGATTGGTGGCCCTTTTCCTGACAGCAACTCACCACCTTTAATGTGGCGAGTCACTGGGTCGATCAGCTTTAAGTAAAGATGGAGTGGTCTCTCTACGCCAGCCAGCCTTCTCTATGTCTCTACGAGGCCAACTCTTAAATAAAATTCCCGGCATGAATACGCTCACCCATTCCCCTCCTCGCCTAACCATCTCAGCCTTCCAACCTGCAAACCCCTGCTCGTTGTAACTGAAGGGAATATGCCCTGAGAGGCAATAATAAATTGTTTATTATGTGTATTCCAAGTATATGATAGATGTTTATTTTGCATGCTATAATTGTATTAATACGGAAACGTTAATACATGTGTGTTTAATAAACAAACAGAAAGTTCCTAGTTAAGCCTCTCTCATAAACTAGCTCGTTGATTAACAAGATGATCAAGGTTTCCTGATCATGGACATTGGATGTTGTTAATAACGGGATCACAACATTAGTGTAATGATGTGATGAACATTCATCCGAAGTATAGCATTACGATCAAAGTCATTGAGTTTATATTGCTATAACAACTTACGAAGTGATCCTAATCCTTAGACCATGAGATCATGTCAATCACTAACACCTAAGAGTTTCTTGATAACATCAAACGTCACACCGTAACAGGTGATTATAAAGATGGGTTCGAACTAATAAAGTGTTATGTTGAGGCTCATGGATCAAGAGTGAAATTTGTTCATCCCGATGACGGATAGATATACTGGGCCCTCTCGATGATATCACATTGATTAGCTTGCAAGCAAGTGATTTGATCACTAGAATGTTATATCACGGAACGAGAAAAGAGTGCATGTCGAACGAGATCAAACTAGGTATGGAGATACCGATGATCGAATCTCGGACATGTAATATATCGTGAGACAAAGGGATTAAGATACTAGCGTAAAAGGTTCCACGATCACAAGAAAGTCATCGTTGAATGTGTGGGAGTCGGTATGGGTCTCCAGATCCCGCTTCGATTATTGATCCGAGAGGGTCTCGATCATGTCCGCATTATTCACGAACCGTAGGGTGACACACTTAAGAGACACCGACATCCAATTGGAGCAAAAGTTTCATGCCGAAGAATAAACAAGCGCAGGAATTTATTTCACTAGATACCAAAC
The DNA here is from genome assembly GCA_030063025.1 of Avena longiglumis. Lineage (NCBI taxonomy): Eukaryota > Viridiplantae > Streptophyta > Magnoliopsida > Poales > Poaceae > Avena > Avena longiglumis. The sequence continues at coordinate 537,541,168 of CP125976.1, forward strand.
AGGTTTTCGGTGAAATTGCATAAAGTGGTTATGCATGTGAAATAGAATTCTAGCAAGGGGTTATTTGTGAATGTTTGTCATTAAAGTAATTGACAAAATTCTGAATAAAATAAAAGAGTTTTATTTAATGAGAGTTTGCATTAAATTTGGTGGAAATTTAATGGGATCTTTGAGTGGGATTTTGAGTGGAGGAATTTGGAGGAGTTTTGTGAGTGGAGTGTCCACCCACATGAAGAGGGAGGGCAAGGGGCAGCCCCATGCGCTGCCACCCCTTGGGGTTCCCTCCTCCTATAAAAGGAGCCCTCCTCTCACTTCTCACTCACACCTCCTCGTGAAGGATCTCTCTCCTCTAGAATTTATCCCCATGGTCTCGGACTAGCGAGATACATGTTCCGGTGGCTATTCGGCAAGAAAGAGTTGTGCTTCGCTGCATCGCTGGAGCGAGGAGGCGGAGGTTGCTCGGTGCCTCGAACGTGTGTGCGAAAGCACGGATGCGCGCTGATTTGCGGCGCTAGGACTTCCTCTCGATCTTGAGATCGGCAAGAGATCGTCTACATCAACCACGAGTTTGGACTCGTTAAGCTTGTCGGTCTTCAAGGGTATGTTCTCACGGATATACATCCGCCGTTGTTTGTATCTAGTATAAATAGATCTTGGTATATAGTTCACATCGTAGGAAAATTTTTGTTTTCTATGTCGCGAACCCTTCAAGGGTATCGAGCGGATCTATGCGTAGATACTTTACACGGGTAGTACACATATGAGTATGTGGGCGATGATGATCATGTTGTTGCTCCTTTCTTGTGATTTTGGATATTGGTGGCATAGTGGGATGAAGCGGCCGGACAAACTTTACATGTCCTCGCACATGAGACCTGTTCCACGCTTGACATGCAACTAGTTTGCATAAGTGGCTAGCGGTGTCTCTCCTACTATAGTCAATATCTATTTTGCAAGCGAGTTGTCAACAATTTGATTATCCTCGTTGTGGTTCATGTTCGTAGGTAAGAACGGTTCTATCTCGAAAGCCCTAAGCCACGTAAAACTTGCAATGGATAAATTAGAGGCGTCTAGTTTAGATTGTTCTTTGGGCTAGTGTTATGATATGGTAGTGTTGTAAGTAGAAGTATGAGATGATACTCTTACAACACACATAGCGTAAAATCCATAGACGTGGATTTACACATATAGGTATGATAGTGATCATACCACGATGCACATGATAGAGATCATCTGCGGGAACCATATAATTTCACTAATAAACATATGATGTTTGATTGCATCTTATATTGCTTATTTAGCGCTTTGTTAAGCATAATAAGATGATCCCTCATTTAAATATCAAGATAAGAATGTGTTCTTCCTTTAGTATGCACCGATTATGTTTTCGTCGCTCCAAGACATCACGTGATGATCGGGTGTTCTTGGATCCTCGACCATACTTGGTGTAAAAGCAGTTACACACGCAAATACTAAGGTTCTAACTTGGCGAGCCTAGCATGTAGACATGGCCTCGGAACACATCGAAAGGTTAAGCATGAGTCATATAGTTGATATGATGCCCATTTGATGCTCGCTTTGAAGCTACCGAGCTCACGTGATGATCGGACTTGGTGTAGTGGATTTGGTTCATGTAATCACCAAAAGGACACGAGGGATGTCGCTTTTGAGTGGGAGTTCATTCGTAATATAGATTAGTTGAACTCAATCTATCATACACTTAGTCTGAACTTTACAAATTCTGTTGTAGATGGCACCACCGCTTTTAATTTCAATGCGTTCATGGAGAAAGAGAAACTAGCAACGAGCGGTAGCAACTTTACCGAATGGGCCATGAATTTGAGGATTCTCCTCTCTGGCACAAAAGCAATATGTGCTAGAAGCGCCATAGGCCCCCACCTTTGACGATGCCTGACGAGGAGAAGAATGTCTATCGACTCGTCGGAGGACCACAACTTAGTTCATTGCGGCATATTGTATGGGCTAGAGCCGAACTTCAAAGCGTTTCAAAACGGCAATGCTTTTGATACAATGGGTGAGTTGAAAATGATTTTTGACACACATGTCAGTGAGAGCTACAATGCTTGTAAAAGTTCTTTAGCGCATGATGGAAGAGAACAGTTAGTGAGCATGTACTCAAGATGTCGTTACGCCGATAAGCTTGTGTCCTTGGGAATAACGATTCCCATTGACTTAGGCATCCATCGTGTTCTGCAGCCACCTAGCTATAAGAGCTTCGTGATGAACTATAATATGCAAGGCATGAAGAAGTCTCCCGAGCTTCACAATGCTTAAAACGCAGAAGTGGAGATCAAAAGGAACATCAAGTGTTGATGATCAATAGGAACACTGGTTTCAAGAAAGACAAGAAGGAAAACGGAAGGAAGTAAGGCGGCAAGCCTGCTACCGAAAAGAAACCCCGAGTTGGACCTAAGTCCGATACCGAGTGCTACTATTGTAAGGGATCGCCATCGAAGCGAATCGCCCAAGTATCTGGCGCACAAGAAGGCCGGCAAGGCAAACAAAGGTATATATGATATACATGTTATTGATGTGTACTTGACTAGTGCTCGCAGAGCACACGGGTATTTGATACCGTCAGTTGCTAATATTTGTAACTCGAATCGGGGCATGAACAGCGACCGCTAGCAAGGGGTGAGGTCAAGATGCGTCGGCAATGGATCAAACGTTGATGTGATCGCCGTCGAACGCTACCTCCACTTATCGTCGGGATTAGTCATAAACTTAAATAATCATTATTTGGTGCCCGACCGAGCATGAACATTGTATCTGGATCATGTTTGATGCAAAGTGGTTATTCATTCAAATCGAGAACAATGGTTGTTCCATTTATATGAATGAAATCTTTTATGGTCATGCACCAATGTTGAATGGTTTATTTCATTGGATCTCGATGATAATGTTACACATATTCATAATGTTGATGCTAAAAGGATTAAACTTAATGATGATATATCCGCATATATGTGGCAATTGCCGCTAGGTCATATTGGCATTAAACGCATGAAGAAGCTCCATTCGGATGGACTTTTGGAATCACTTGATTATGAATCATTTGATACATGTGAGCCATGCCTTATGGGCAAGATGACTAGAACGCCGCTTTTCGGTTCAATGGAACAGGCGATGATTTATTGGAAATTATACATTCGATGTATGTGGTCCAATGAGTGTGTCGCGAGGTGGATATCGTTATTTTGTTACTTTCACGGATGATTTGAGTAGATACGGTTATATCTACTTGATGAAACACAAGTCTGAAACCTTTGAAAAGTTCAAGGAATTTCGAATGAAGTGGAAAATCATCATAATAGAAAGATCAAATTTCTTGATTCGACCGTGGAGGTGAGTATCTAAGTTACGAGTTTAGCACTCACATGAAAGAGTGTGGAATTGTTTCACAACTCACACTGCCGGAACACCACAATGAAATGGTGTGTCGAACGTCGTAATCGTACTTTATTAGATATGGTTCGATCTATGATGTCTCCGACGGACTTGCCGTTGTCTTTTGGGGTTATGCACTAGAAACCGCTGCATTCACTTTAAATCGGGCACCATCTAAATCCGTTGAAAAGACACCGTATGAATTGTGGTTTGGAAACAAACCTAAGCTGTCATTTCTTAAAGTTTGGGGTTGCGATGTTTATGTGAAGAAACTTCAACCGGATAAACTCGAACCCAAAGCGGAAAAATGCGTCTTCATAGGATACCCTAAAGAAACTATTGGGTATTCCTTCTATCACAGATCCGAGGGCAAGGTTTTTGTTAAGAATGGATCCTTTCTAGAGAAAGAGTTTCGCGCGAAAGGTGTGAGTAGTCGGAAGGTAGAACTCGAAGAGGTTGTGGAACCTTCTCTTCAAAGTATGGCGAGTAGCGCAGCACCGGAAGTTGTTCCGGAGTTGGCTCCACCTGTTGAAGAGGGAACTAATGATAATGATCATGAAACTCCGAAAGAGAGTACCGAACCTCGCAGTCAAACAGACGGCAGCTCCCGTCAGACGGAAATCCTGTCATAAATTTCATGGTTGATGAAAATAATGACCTGCGACATATGAAGAAGCGATGATGAGCCCGGATTCCAACAAATGGTTAGAAGCCATGAAATCCGAGATGGAATCCATGTATGAAAATCAAGTTTGGAACTTGGTGGAATTACCTCACGACCGAAAGGCCGTGGAGAACAAATGGATTTTCAAAAGGAAAACTGATGCTGATGGTAATGTGACCATCTATAAAGCTCGACTTGTCGCAAAGGGGTTTTGACAAATTCAAGGAGTTGACTACGATGAGACTTTCTCTCCCGTAGCGATGCTAAAGTCAGTTAGGATTATGTTAGCAATTGCTGCATATTTCGATTATGAAATATGGCAGATGGATGTCAAAACCGCGTTTCTCAATGGTAATATTGAAGAAGAGTTGTATATGATACAACCAAAGGGTTTTGTCGATCCTAAGGATGCTAACAAGGTGTGCAAGCTTCAGCGATCCATCTATGGATTGAAGCAAGCATCACGGTTGGAATCTCCACTTTGATGAGGTGATCAAAGAGTTTGGATTTGTCCAAACTTATGGAGAAGCTTGTATTTACAAGAAAGTGAGTGGGAGCAATGTGGCATTTCTGATATTATATGTGGATGACATATTATTGATCGGAAATGATATAGAACTTTTAAACAGTGTTAAAAGTTATCTAAACAAAGAAATTTTCAATGAAGGACCTAGGTGAAGCGTCATACATATTAGGCATAAAGATCTATAGAGATAGATCTAGGCGCCTAATAGGGCTATCGCAAAGTACATACCTTGATAAGATTTTAAAGAAGTTTAAAATGGACGGAAGTAAGAAGGGGTTCTTACCTATGTTGCAAGGCAAGACATTGAGTAAGACTCAAAGTCCGGCTTCGGCGGAAGAAAGAGAGATAATGGACAAAGTCCCCTATGCTTCAGCCATAGGCTCTATAATGTACGCCATGCTATGTACAAGACCGGATGTGGCACACGCTATTAGTTTGACTAGTAGGTACCAATCGGATCCAGGTTCGGAACACTGGATAGCGGTCAAGAATATCCTTAAGTACTTACGAAGAACTAAGGATATGTTTCTTGTATACGGAGGTGAAGAAGAGCTCGTCGCTAAGTGTTATGTCGACGCTAGCTTTGACACCGATCCGGATGACTCTAAGTCTCAATCCGGATACGTATTTCTCATGAATGGCGGAGCGGTTAGTTGGAGGAGCTCCAAACAACCTGTGGTAGCGGGATCAACAACGAAGGCCGAATATGTTGCTTTAAGCGGCTCGAGAAGCTTTGGATGAAGGAGTTCATATCCGAACTAGGAGTTGTGGCAAGCGTTGGACCCAATGGTGATCTATTGTGACAACAATGGTGCCATTGCCAATGCCAAAGAGCCAAGGTCTCACAAGCATTCCAAGCATATTAAGCGCCGTTTTCACTCCATCCGCGAGCATGTCAAGGATGGAGATATAAAGATTTGTAAGTACATACGGATCTCAATGTAGCAGATCCGTTGACTAAAACTCTCCTAGAGCAAAACATGATCAACACCGTAACTCAATGGGTGTTAGATATATCACTATGTAACTAGATTATTGTCTCTAGTGCAAGTGGGAGATCAAGGAATATGCCCTGAGAGGCAATAATAAATTGTTTATTATGTGTATTCCAAGTATATGATAGATGTTTATTTTGCATGCTATAATTGTATTAATACGGAAACGTTAATACATGTGTGTTTAATAAACAAACAGAAAGTTCCTAGTTAAGCCTCTCTCATAAACTAGCTCGTTGATTAACAAGATGATCAAGGTTTCCTGATCATGGACATTGGATGTTGTTAATAACGGGATCACAACATTAGTGTAATGATGTGATGAACATTCATCCGATGTATAGCATTACGATCAAAGTCATTGATTTTATATTGCTATAACAACTTACGAAGTGATCCTAATCCTTAGACCATGAGATCATGTCAATCACTAACACCGGAAGAGTTTCTTGATAACATCAAACGTCACACCGTAACAGGGTGATTATAAAGATGGGTTCAGAACTAATAGTGTTATGTTGAGGCTCATGGATCAAGAGTGGAATTTGTTCATCCCGATGACGGATAGATATACTCTGGGCCCTCTCGGTGATATCACATTGATTAGCTTGCAAGCAAGTGATTTGATCACTAGAATGTTATATCACGGGAACGAGAAAAGAGTGCATGTCGGTAACGAGATCAAACTAGGTATGGAGATACCGATGATCGAATCTCGGACATGTAATATATCGTGAGACAAAGGGATTAAGATACTAGCGTAAAAGGTTCCGACGATCACAAGAAAGTCATCGTTGAATGTGTGCGAGTCGATATGGGTCTCCGGATCCGCTTCGATTATTGATCCGAGAGGGTCTCGATCATGTCCGTATTATTCACGAACCGTAGGGTGACACACTTAAGAGACACCGACATCCAATTGGAGCAAAAGTTTCATGCCGAAAAGAATAAACAAGCGGAATTTATTTCACTAGATACAAACAGGTTTTGGTGAAATTGCATAAAGTGGTTATGCATGTGAAATAGAATTCTAGCAAGGTTATTTGTGAATGTTTGTCATTAAAGTAATTGAAAAAATTCTGAATAAAATAAAAGAGTTTTATTTAATGAGAGTTTGCATTAAATTTGGTGGAAATTTAATGGGATCTTTGAGTGAGATTTTGAGTGGAGGAATTTGGAGGAGTTTTGTGAGTGGAGTGTCCACCCACATGAAGAGGGAGGGCAAGGGGCAGCCCCATGCGCGGCCACCCCTTGGGGTTCCCTCCTCCTCCTATAAAAGGAGCCCTCCTCTCACTTCTCACTCACACCTCCTCGTGAAGGATCTCTCTCCCCTCTAGAATTTATCCCCATGGTCTCGGACTAGCGAGATACATGTTCCCGGTGGCTATTCGGCAAGAAAGAGTTGTGCTTCCGCATCGCTGGAGCGAGGCGGAGGTTGCTCGGTGCCTCGAACGTGTGCGAAAGCACGGATGCGCTGATTTGGCGCTAGGACTTCCTCTCGATCTTGAGATCGGCAAGAGATCGTCTACATCAACCACGAGTTTGGACTCGTTAAGCTTTGTCGGTCTTCAAGGGTATGTTCTCTACGGATATACATCCGCCCGTTGTTTGTATCTAGTATAAATAGATCTTGGTATATAGTTCACATCGTAGGAAAATTTTTGTTTTCTATGCTGCGAACCCTTCAGTAACGCCCTCGAATCAGCCCTATATAGATTTTAGTGTTTCCCTCCAAACCCGCATGGAAACAATTTGATGATACCCACCAAGCACTTGCGTGCTGGTGGAAAATGAAGTAATACCATTACACGATAGTTCACGATGAAACCTACAAGAAACGTATATACAACAACGACTCCATCAAGTCAAGAATACAAATATACATTAAAAATATCCAAATCACATTGAAAGCGATACAACATCCAAGTACGGATAAGATGCAAATTGGACTAAGAGTCCTAAAAATAACCAATGGTGTGCATAACCCTGCCCAGGCCAGTCATGATCTAATAATTGTTAATCCCAAGGGTACTGAGAAAGGGCAAAATAAAATGAGGGTAAGTACTGAGGCAAGTACTTAGCGAGGCTTAGAATTAGGCTGCTCTCACCTATAGGTGTATGGGGGACTGTAGCGGCAACAAAGCCTGCACTAAAACAACCTATAGAGACATGAAACAATTGTCGATTATTAGAGAGGAATAAGAGAGACCTATCCGGAACCAACTTGATGCTAGCACCAACCATAATCCATCCTGGGATTTCCCCCTCAAAACCTAACAAGGAAGTCCTTCCGAGGAAAGTCACTCGATTGGCAGTTTTATTATTTCGTTCAATTTTAGTTGCCCAGCTTAAAAGTCAAATTTACAGTGCTACTTTAGTATAAGTTGTCTATGATCGAGAAACAATGCTCCAAGTCATTCATAACCACGGACATGGCTTTCGAAAAGATTTAACCCTGTAGGGGTGCACTAAAGTATCTACACGCACTTCAACCCACTATTTGCTAGATCAGTTAACATAAACCCATCGGTATGTTGGGGGGACTTTAGACACGATGTTTTGTATAACCCAAAGCAAGCATATGGGTGATACATCCAATTTGCATCACCATTCTATATCATAATTTGCCTCTATTCATTGATATATTTCTTATTATGAGGTGTTATTTATGTCTTTTCCTCTGTTTTTGCATGTTGGATGATTCTTGGAGGATGGACTACCGGAGTCAGGTTTCTGATGGAAAAAAGAGGTGTTTTGATGCAATTTCGCGAAGATCAGAAAAATACCAGAAAAATATTGGAAAATTATATTTTCCCAGAAGACGAAGAAATCCAGAAGGGGAGGCGTAACTAGGACACAGGGGGCCCACACCCCCCTAGGCACGGTCCCCCCTGGGCCGCACTTTGTAAAACTGGCGCCTTGTACTTATTGTTTAGCGATCACTTGTACGGGTGGGTCTGGTCGTACCGTTCGCCCATACCGGCCTTGTAAAACTGGCAGTAAGTTTAGGGAAACATAGGGATTCCAAAAATACGAATGAAAAAGGCAAAACAACAATAATAACAACGATAAATCAGGTTTTCAATTTCCTTGTTCATCCAATGGAATGAGTTCACTTGGGTACCTTCATCTCCTTTTAATTTTTGAATCAATTTCTTCTTTTTCCCTTTCAAAAAGGTTGCTCACAAGAAATTGCTAAAACCATTGCAAAGAGGAATTGAAAATTTTCTTTTAGGAGTTCTAGTTCCTGAGGGTATGCAGATGGATGACAATTTTCATAGGATAGCCTCATATAATAGATGAAAAAGTTTCTTCCAATTAGGTGGTTTAATAATAGGAGATTCAAGTAGTGCTTGCTTTAATATGTTGAAAGTAGTAAGACAATTTTCATCAAAATCAAATGTAACAACCTTTTGTACAAGGTTAGTTAGTGGTCTAGAAGTTTTAGAGAAATTCTTAATGAACCTTCTATAAAATCTAGCATGACCTAAGAAACTCCTTATAGCTTTTACATCTCGGGGAGGGGGGAGTCTTTCTATTGCCTCAATCTTTGCCTTATCAACTTCTATGCCTTTGCCTGAAATTTTATGACTAAGTACTATACCTTCTTGAACCATAAATTGAAATTTCTCCCAGTTCAAAACTAGGTTAGTATCTTCACATCTTTGCAAAAATTTATTAAGATTATGGAGACAATAATTAAATAAAGTTCCATAGATAGAAAAATAGTCCATGAACACTTCCATAATATTTTCAACATAATCAGCAAATGTAGCAGTCATACACCTTTGGAAGGTGGAAGGGGCATTGCAAATACCAAAAGGCATACTGCGATAAGCATACAAGCCGAAAGGACAAGTGAAGGTTGTCTTTAGTTGATCATTGGGGTGAACAGCTATCTGAGAAAAACTGGAATAATCGTCTAGATAGCAAAAATGAGAATGCATAGCAAGCCTCTCTAAAGTTTGATCTATAAAAGGTAAAGGGTAATGATCCTTTCTAGTTTCCTTATTATGTTTTCTGTAATCAATACACATCCTATGACCAATAACAGTTCTAGTTGGTACCATCTCATTGTGTTCGTTTTGAACGATAGTAAACCCCACCTTTCTTAGGAGAATAATGCACATGAATTACCCAATCACTTTCCTCCACATGAAAGATTATTCCTGCATCTAATAAGTGTATCACATATTTTCTTACCTCTTGTTTCATGTGAGGTTTAAGTCGCCTTTGAAAATATGCAACCGGTTGAGCTCCTTCTTCCATAAATATTCTGTGAGTGGCTATCGAGGGACTAATCCCTTTCAAGTTGCTCATCGAATACCCAAGAGAATTCTTATGCATCCGGAGAACCATCTTCAAATTTTCCTCCTATTTTTCTACAAGGTTAGAACTTACAATAATAGGGAAATTATTAGTTTCATCAAGAAATCTATATTTTAATTCCTTGGGTAAGGTTTTGAGTGTAGGGGGTGGAAGTGCATCACCCCCTTCCTTATGGGTACTTCATAAATTTGATTCATTTTCGGATCTACCTTAGGGTTTGAGTCAAGATAATCATCAATTCCCATCTTATATATATATTGAGGAATATTATTATTAGCAATTAGGCTCCTTGCTAAATTGTTGTAGGGAGTTTCAATGACTACAGAGGCAAGAATAATGATGTTACCTTCCTCCTCTTGCCCATAATCATATTCTTCCAACTCCTCAATAGCCGGCTTATGATGGAATTTAGAAAAATGGAAATCTATTTTTTCTTCACCAAACTTGAGAGATACAGTTTCTTTCTTCCAGTCAATATTTGCCCCTTTAGTGTTTAAAAAAGTTCTTCCAAAAATAATTGGAAAATAACCATTAGTAGGCATATCAATAAGTACGAAATTAATTGGGTACTTGTATGGTCCAATACAAATTGGGACATCTCTAATTATTCTCATAGGAACTCTGAGTGTTTTATCTGCTAGCATTATAGTCATATTAGTATCCTCTAATTAATATGGTATTATTTCATTTTGGATCTTTAGATAAAAATTGTAAGGGATTACATTAATAGTTGTTCCAATACCATAGAGGCCATAGTAAGAAGATCTACCAAAAGTATAAGGGAGGATAGGTTTACCAACATACTTATCTTTTACCTTTCCTTCAACGAACGGTGAAGCTTCGGTACCTTGCTCTATCACGTTGCAATGTGAAAACATGGTTAGGATATCTTCTTTCGTTGGTTCCCCGGTCTCCTGCATACTTACTTGCTTAGTTCCTCTTTATTGTGCTTCTTATTCTAACATTTTGAGGAACATTCTTATTTCTTCAGACCGTTCTTCGAGTTGCCGAGCCATCATATGTTTTCTTGCAATCCTTGGAAAAGGAAGGGGTTCAACATAAGGGGTATCTCCCTCAATGGCTCCACAAGAGCTACAGTTTTTCTCAGCATCTTTAACTTGCTCGGGTGGTGGAGTGTATTGAAGCCAATCTTTCTTGGGAGCTTCAGTATGTTCTATAAAGGAAAGAAAGATCTGCAAAATAATATCATCATTAAGTTGAAGTTCATTAGCAGTTTCCCTTACCTTACCGAACTCCTTATAAGCATTGATACAATGATATTCGAATTCTATACCTCCTTCGCCGCCTAAATCGAATCCCCAAGTTTCTCTATTGTGACAAATACGTTCTAGGAGTTCCCAAGCTTTAGTTATAGTTAGCTCCATAAAATAACCTCCAGAATTTGTGTCTAGCTCATGTTTAATTTCTTGATTAAGTCCCCCATAGAAAATATGTAAAACATACCATTCAGGTAAATCATGGTGGGGACATTTATTAAGGATGGACTTATACCTTTTGAAGGCCTTTACCAAACCTTTGCCTGGGCGGTTTTTGAAGTTTGTGATTTCCCTTCTTACCTCAGCCGTCTTTACTTTGGGAAAGAATCGAAATATGAATTCTCCTTTGAGCTTTTCCCAAGTATCAATTTTTTCTGTAGGGAAAATTCTATACCAAGCTAAAGTGGTATTGGTTAGAGATTGGCTAAACAATTTAGGTTTTAATTCATTATCTTAATAGCCTCTCAATTTAAGTGTCTAACATAACTTGGTAAAATGCATTAAATGAGTATAAGGATCCTCATACGGATCGTCTCCTACAAAAGTGGTCTCCTTAATAATAGCGATAAAGCAAGGATTAACCTTGTATTATAGTTTGCTCCCACTCGGGAGTTCTTTGACAAGTCCTCTATTGAACTTCCCGAGGTATTTAGTTGCATCGAGATTCATTAGTCCGAGTGCAGTCATGGTGTTTACCTGAAACTATTAAGCAACTTTAGTAAAGAATTAGTAGAATAAGTAACTAAGAACAAAGACCAAACGCGCTTAGCTCCCCGGCAACAACGCCAGAAAATAGCTTGATGATTGCAAATGCGCAGATCAATTGTAGCTAGTTTTGAAATAAGAGTGTCAAACCCACAGAGATATATTTGGTTGAGGTCTTTATGCCCCTCGTCATTGTTTACCAAATGATACTTGTAACCTACCATTGATTTTGAGTAAAGGATGTTTGAAAGGTTTTTGATTGAATGCAAAAAAGTAAATAAAACAAGTAAAATAAAGCAAGTAGTAAAAGCGTTTGGAATAGTGGTTGAACTCAGTAAGGTTAAAGCGTTCTCGGGGATATAGGATACACCACTAGCATATTGTAATTAATCATAATTAGGATAACCTGTTTCTTATGTCATGACATGTGTGGAGAGAGTTCCATAATAAGATGTTCACCACAAGGCTCGTAGGCAATCACTTCCTTGAGACAAAGAATGAGATCATCTCTAAGTAACCATTGCGATGTCTGAGAGCAGTCATCCATACAGACCACCACAAGTAAGGGTCTCCCCATGGATATCGTAATTATCTTAGTGAATCTCTCTTTGTTCCTCCTTTGACCGTGTAGGTTATAAGACAATGCTTGTAGTCACGAATAACAGTAGACATACTCCCAAACACGTCCTAAGGATTTCACCCTCTCTTTAGTCCAGGAGGTAAATGATACGTGGCCGACTACACATACCATCTAAAGAGAGAGATCAAACACAATATCATAAATCAATAGATCATGGACATAAGGAATAGATCATCTTTATTTTATTTCATAATAAAGTTAGGGTTTTTCCGTCTCCCCAAGAATGAAGGAAACTACTCACACATGGAAGCAATCAACAACATCATCATGATCAAATGGATGGATAAAAGTATGGGATTGAATCTAGTGCAACCACAATTGAATCTAAAATTACAACAAGATCTAATGTATGAAAGATGGGGATAGTAATGGTGATAGAGATGCAGCAGTTGATGGTGAAGTAAATGATGCCATGTCCTCCAATGATCCGTGAAGTATCAAGGATTTGCCCTTCTCCAAGTTCCTCCTATAGATCCCTCTATCGAGTGGTTTTTTATGCCTGGAGGTTTTTGTGTATGTTGGATCTTTGATCCGTCTTCGTGAGGTGAAAGTATTTGACCCGGCAGTCATGCTACCACATGGTATGGGGGGAGGTACATGCATGTTTCGCATGTACCAGTGGTCGTTAAGGACCATGTGTCCTCCTCCGCGTATGCCAAACTTCCAGGCGCGAGGAAAAATCAATTAAATGATTTTTATCACTTAAAATATCACATTATAACATAATATGATAGTTCTAATTGATATATACATAAGAGACTTAGTGAATCAGGATCATGTTGAAAAAAGGACAAAAGGTACGTGTAAGCGTAGTAAAATACTAAAAACCCTACTCTACTTGTGCAAAAACAAGAGGTAAATATGTGTAGGGGTTTGTAGCATGGAAAACAAAAATTCTATCGCATGAACACACAAAAGCCAATATCTAATCTACGAGATCGGTGCAACGAGTTCATAGAGTACTAACCCTCGAAGATCCAAATTGTTTAGCGAGATCGGATTATCGTGGTTGATGTAGTCGTATACTTGCCGATCTCAAGATCGCGAAGACGATCCTTCCAGTGCCGCGTTCCGGTGGCACTTCTGCAGTCGGTCACACGTTCGGTACTCGATGAAGACCTTCCTCTCCCTTGTTCCAGCAGGCAGCCGAGGTTGTAGATCTCCTCGCGATTCCAGCAGCACGACGGTGTGGTGGTGGAGGTGGAGGAGTAGATCCCACAAGGCTTCGCCTAACTCGGAACGATTATGGTGGATTAGAGAGAGCCTCGGCGGCGGTTTAGACACCGAGGGGAGGAGGTGGCAGCGGCGGTTTAGAGGGATAGGGCGTCGGCAGCTAGAGGGGCAACCGACGGCCTAGGGTTTGGGGTAAGGGCCAAGGGGGTGCCCCACCCCCTCCTTTTATGGGTGGGATAGGCGGATAGGGGAGGACGAGTCCTCCCCTAACTCCCCTTGGTTGCCAGCGGCAAGGAGGGAGAGGGAAACCTCTCCCATGTAGGTTTCCTCTCCTCCCTCCACTTGGACTTTGACTTTCAATGTTGGGATTTGACTTTTCAAATTGGAGGTTGATTATTCAAACTAGAGTTTGAGTATTTAACTTCCCATTGGCCAGCCAAGTGACCTAGGGTATGATGCAACCATTCTACATTAGCATGACACATTCATGTACCCCCCCTCCGGGGTGGTGGACTTTCTAGAACCTTCCAGAAGATTCTGGTGAAAACACCGAAAACATTTCCTAACCGCAGAATTGGACTTCCCTTACATGAATCTTATTCTCTGGACCATTCCGGATCTCCTCGTGATGTCCTAGATCTAATCTGAGACTCCGGATAACATTCAGTCTCCAACTCATTTCCATATCTATTAAACAACGTCGAATCCTTAAGTGTGCCTCCCTACGGTTCATGAATTATGCAGACATGATCGAGACACTTATCTGATTAATAACCAATAGAGGAATTTGGAAATTCATATGGCTCCCACATATTTCTACGATTACTTCGTGATCAAATGAACCATTTACATACGATACCAATTTCCCTTTGTCTCGCAATACTGTACTTATCCGAGGTTTGATCGTCAGTATCTCTATACCTAGTTCAACCTCGTTACCGATAAGTACTCTTTACTCGTTCCGTGATATGACATCCCTTGTGACCTTGTCACATAATTGCGATCCAATTGGATGACATTCCACCGAGAGGGCCCGGAGTATATCTATCCGTCATATGGATGGACAAATCCCACTCTTGAACCATGTGCCTCAAAACATACTTTCAGAATACCTAATGCCACCTTTATAACCACCCAGTTATGAAAGTGGTTCTTGATGTCATCAAAGCATTCATCCGGTGATGGTGATTAACATGATCTCATGGTCGAAGGATTAGGTTACTATGTATTTGAAAGCTTGTAGCAAACAAACTCTAAATGACTTGATCTTGTTATTAACAACATCTAATCATAGGAGTGTGTCCATCATATCATTCTCCTAATGACATGATATTGTTATTAACAACATGTAATATCCATGATCAGGAAACCATGATCATCTATTAATCAACAAGCTAGTTCAACAAGAGGCTTACTAGGGACTTCTTTTATGTTTACAAAACACACAAGTATTAATGTTTCTGGTTAATATAATTATAGCATGTTATGCAAACATTTATCATAAACACAAAGATATAATAATAACAACTGTTATTATTGCCTATTGGGCATATCTCCAACAATATCCCACTTGCACTAGAGTCAATAATCTAGTTTTGAAAACTTGTGCATTCAACATCTATGGCTTTCAACATCTAGTTTTGAAAACTTGTGCATTCAACATCTATGGCATTGTATAAATTTGGTCCTTTGGTGAGACCTTTAGTTCCATGGGGTTAAAACATGTTGATACAATTGTCGTACAATATATCTTCATAGAACTAGCCCACTATGAATCACACCTAGTTTGATAACAAACTACTTGACACAAATGACCTCTTTTGCTGCTACAATAACAGTCATATGTTGAAATTATGTCCTAGAGGCAATAATAAAGATTTTATTGTTATAATTCTTGTTCATGATAAAGTTTATATTCCATGCTAGAATTGTATATGCGAAAACTTTGATACTTGTGTGGTTTATGAACAACACCGTGTCCCTAGTACGCCTCTATGGACTAGCTCATTGATTAATGATGGTTAAGGTTTCCTAACCATAGACATGAGTTGTCGATTAATAATGAGATCATGTCATTAGGAGAATGATATGATGGATAGACCCAAATCAAGCAGAGCAATTAGATCGTGTCATCGTGTTCATCTTTGCGAAGCTTTTTGTATGTCAAATATTTTATTCCTTAGACCATGAGATAATGCAACTGCCTGGTATCGGAAGAAAGCTTTGAGGTTGTGGCATCCCGCAAAACCACTACTAGAAAATCGCGTTGATTTTTGTGCATTGCATCATCATGACATCAGCATGCATCTAATTGATTAAAACTATTTTGCTAAAAGACCTACTTTGTTTTCTATATTAATATCCTCCCCTCTTTGTTCAAACCAAACCGTCGGTCCAGTTGGATCTTTTATTTGTCTAAAAACTATTTACAAAAGTTTATTTTAAATTAAATAAAAACTTATATTATTTTTAGGGGCAGCCGTTCCGGGCCGATCCGACCCAGTCGGCCACCCCAGTATAAAAATTCCAGCTACCTAAACTCTATTCTACCCAACCCTATTCTACCCAGCCTCCCTCCACCTCACCCCACCCAATCCCCTCTCGCCACCTCACCTCTCATCCCTCCTCCCCACCACTCATCCGCTGCCACCTCACCCCACTCCCTCTCCCACACATGCCACACACGCACCACCCTGCCAGCCGCACACACAACACACACAGACGCACGCCTCGCTCCTCTCCCCATCTCCTCTCCCTTCCACCCTGGCCCCACCCCAGCCTCCACTATCCCTCAGCCGTCCACCAACCGCCTCCCCGTCACGCTCCCTCTGGCCCACCACCCGTCGCCTCCCCGCCTCTCTTCTCGCAGCCGAGCGCCGCCAGGGGCCCCTCTCGCCTTCCTCGTCCTCCTCCCGCGACCCCAGCTTCCTCCTCCCTTCTCTCGAGTGCCAACCACCGCCCTTCTGCCGAGATCACCCGCAGGTGCGGCCCCTCTGCCGCCCGCGCTCAGTTTCCGCCGACCAGCACCTCCCCGGCGCCGGCTTTCTCCCCCGCCGGTCCCCTCCTCCGCGACCGCCTCGCAGTCCCGCGACGCTCCGCTCCCCTCGCCGTCGTGGCCGCCGAGCCCCGCGTCCTCCTGCGCTCACCGGCCGCCGCATGCGGGCTCGCCTCCCTTCTCCCGAGCGGCGCGCCGGCCCTCCGTCCTCGGACGCCTCGCCCTCACCTCTCTGGCGGCTTGTCGCCGGCCTCCTCCACCGCTTGCTGCAGACCCCGCCTCCCCACCTCCTCGCGTCCTTCCGCGTCACACACGCCGCCGCGCTCGCGAAGCTCGACCCAAAGCGGCCGCCGCGGCCCTCTCCCGACCCCGCCACGCAGGGCGCCGCCACCAGGAGGCCCTCCTCCTCCGCGCCCCCCGCTGCCGTCCGCTTCGCCACCACAGAACTCCGGTCGCCGGCGTCCTCTGCGGCCTCCCCCTGAGCCGCGGATTCCCCCAAGCGCCGCCCCCGCAAGCTCTTCTCCTCCTGCCGCCTCCGTGGTCGTCATGGCCTCCCTCGCCTGGCGCCCTCCTCTGAAGCCCTGTTGCCGTCGCCGCTCCTCCGGCAGCCGCGCTGCCCGCGCCCGCCAGCGCCTCTAGCACGCGTCCTTCCCGACATCAACGGCCTGTTGGTTCTCGCTATGCATGTGGTGTAAACGATGTGTGTTTGGTCGGTGGTACCGCTTGTGTACCTACATCAACTAATTCAACCTCGTCCAGAATCGAAGAATCGGTGTGAGGCTCTCAAGACCACGCGACTACGTGAGGGTTCTCATCGCCACCGAGATGCAAGACCAAACACTCGACATGCCAGTCTCCTTCCGAATGCCATGTTCTCCTCACGGATGCCATGATCTTCGCCACGACGCCGAGACCCCGAACACGAAGATCGATCCGTGCATTCGCACCGCCAACTGCTCCTTCCCGGACCCGAAGACCATCGGTCAAGTTCACCACCGACAAAAGACGGATGACAAGTTCTACTTCACGAGCACCGAGCGTCAAGATCGCCTTCGCGGGATACCGCAGGACATCCTTCCCGGGATTTGAAGACCGAACCCTCGGCACGCCAAGACCTTCTCCTCGGGACGCCATGATCTCCTTCACAGATCCGAAGACCCTAAATCTCGGAGTCCGAACCTCGTTCCCCGTCGAAACCTGTCGAACCCCCCCCCCCCGAACCCAAGATCTGCCGAACCCCGATGTGTGAACCTTTTTCCGAGCTTCTATTTTATAATTGCTATATATAAAATTTGTTGCATATAAAATTGCCATGCATGCATACTTGTTATTTGGTTTGGGGTCCTTATGCCGATCCACCTAAATTAAATATGGAGGCCATCTGCGGACGAATCTAGTCTTATATTGGCCTCACTTAAATTTGTGTAGCAAACTGGTAACTTATCTTGCCCTGTTATTACAACATTTAATTTGCGGGGTAGATAAATAACATGAACCATCTAATTAATTGTCGGGACCCCGGTTCCGCTTAATATGTCTAATTGCATCGCACCTTGCCATGTCATACATCATACATGCATCATGCCCGATCTTTTGCCGTAGTATTAAATATTGCATCCGGTGTTTATTCTAGTGTTTTGGTTCTTCGCGGATAAGGCCGTTGAGTTGATGCGAGTGTCGACCCGATCTTCGGATGAACCTTTGACAATGTTTTCAAAGCAGCATCTTCCCTTTCTACCTATCTTACCTTTATAGTATTTATTCCCTCCTGTTGATCTATTGCTATCTGTGTTGCGTTGCTCTAGTTTTCGTACCCGTGATATCCCTTGCAGCCTTATATTGCCTTGGACACATCCTATTACCTGTTGTTTTGGTAGATAGTTGGACCTGCGCGTCGTAGTCGCTTGCTCAAGTGCTGTTGCGTGTCGTCAAGTACCACAGTTGTTGGAGTATTGCCGTATGTTTAAGGTTGGAGATGATCATGGCTTTAATTATTGTTTACTTTAATTATTGTTTAATAACTAAAATTGAAGTAGGTAAATGCAGAGGCACCGGTGGGTGATAGATAATATTTGGTTTCCGACCGCTCACTGGTGTCCCGTAGGACCCCGAGTTCTTGACACCTGTTCCGATATCGAGCGCGCTAACCACATGTGGGATGTATGGGCACCCTCATCGATTTAGTACCTGATTCCAAGTACTGTAATGGGGGCCACAAACTAGTTTGAGGTTTTATTTACTATCCTGTACTTATGCCATGCTTTACTGCTTTATTTACGATTGTGCGAGGAGCACCTGTACTGTTTAGGATCGTGACCCGTTTTCGCTGTATCGACAAGCCCGAGAGTTTCGGGTTCCCAGTCGTTTACAGCCGGCTCCACAAACCCTGAGTCCGTCTCGGAGCCCGACCGACTTTGTTGCGGGTGTACTTAGTGGGGTGGCCCCCTTGTGCTTGCTTTGGGTCTGGGAAACGTCGTGTCCGAAACCCCGTCGACATACCGTTGGGTGTATGTTTTGTGATCTTGTACCTACCTGATCCGACAACAAGGGTGTAGGTGCGTGTGGAAACTTTGGTGCACCTGAGGTTAAATCTTTTCGAGAAGCCGTGTCCGCGGTTATGGACGACTTGGAGCACAGGTCTCGATCATAGACAACTATAACTAAAGTTTACTGCTATAATTTGACTTATATCCGATATGACTAGTAATCAGCTTCACCACAACGGAATGGCTAAATAAAAGTACCAACAACTGCTGGGTTTGGGGATATCTCATGCTAATTGTATCTGACTAGTAAGTGTTGCAACTACAACGGAATGGTTAACTAAAAGTGCCCACTGCTTATTACATCAGGATGACTATCTATACCTGACTAGTAATTACTGCAACGATAACTGAATAAATAAAACTGCCAACTGTGTGAGTTCCTCGGTTGACTTCCTCGTTTGGTCTCGAGGGGGAAATACCAGGATGGGTATGTTTGGTGGTAGTATCAGGTTGGATTCGGATAGGTCTTTCTTATCCCTCTCTGGTAGCCGACAGTTATATCGAGTCTCTATAGGTTGTTTAGTGCATGCTGCGCTGCCGCTTCAGTCCACCATACCTATGTAGGCGAGGACCGCCGAATTCTAGCCTCGCCGTGTACTGGCCTCAGTACTGACCGCTCTCTCTTTTTCCTTTGCCCTTGGTCGGCACCCCTTTTTGTTTAAGCAGGTTTTGAGATCGACGTCGTTAGCAGGGTTACCCTTCCGGCTTGGCCTGGGCAGGGTTATGGACGCCAATGGTTATTCTTCAGGGCTCTTAGCCCCATTTGCATCTTGTCCGTAGTCGGACGCTCTATCATTTTCAAGGTGATTTGGATCTTTGTATATTATCTCTGTATTCTTGACTCATTAGTCGCTGTTATATATATATCTGTTCTGTGGGTCCCATCGAGGACTGTTGTGTAATGTTATTACTTCGTTTTCCACCCGCACGCAAGTGCCTGGTGGGCACCTTTGAATCGTTTCTATGCGGGTTTGGCAGGAATCGCTAAAACTTGCATAGGGACGATTCTGAGGGTGTTACAGAGTGGTATCAGAGCTCAGCAGTTGCGATACCCCACAAGTCCAGCCTGTAGGATAACCTAGCTAACGGCCGAAGTAGAGTGTCAAAACTATTTTTGCAAAATCGGTTGGATAGTTCTGATTAGGTCTGATTTTACTCCTTACCCGACTGCTGCTCTCCTCTCACCTCTGCGTGTTTTGAATCCGCTCTCTTCTCTCTCTTTGAGCCCAGGATTTCTCATGGTTGGGTTTCCGTCGTACCTTCAGGGTTTCGCTTTCTCCCTTTTATAACGGAGGTGCTACGATCATCAAAACTGCAATTTGTCTGTTGTAACCTTCATCCAATCTTTTGTTCTTGAACTCTTTATCTATATGTGTACCTTGCTGGATATCCGTATCGTTGAAAAACATATGAGAAGGACGGGCATTGGTGAAGTTGGAGTATACCTTGAGCATGTGTTGTTCATGCCAATGGAACCATCGCAGAACCTAAGCATTGTGTCTTTTATACGATCTCTGTTGTATCTTCCGGTGTTTTTCGATGTGATGACCTCATCTACATCAGATCCAATGCAGAGCTGGCATCATCCCTTTGTTCCGAATACCGCTTATGAAGATCTCCATTCTAAATTTCGAGAGTTGAGTTGCCTGATTTTCCTATTCATGTATAGAGTTGATAGTTTGGAGTGCAGGATGGTGATCACCCTACCCGACTCTTACTGTTCACTCTTGTACATCGAACTGGTGGATCAATGTAACTTTTCCTCTTCTCATGGAAGTTAGAGGTGGCCTTATCTTTTGATACCTCTACCTTCTTCCTTTGTTTCTCCAGAGTGTTCTCTTAACGAACATGAGCACCTATCTTTGCTGGTGGTGTCGCCGATTTCAAGCTGAGAAAGAACCCTTGTTAGTGGTGTCGCGAGGATCTACCCGAAGCGAGAAGATGCAGATCGCCGACCTTCCTTCCGGTACCATGAGGCGGATCTCGAGGGCGAGATCCATTGTTAGTGGTGTCGAATTGTGGCATCCCGCAAAACCACTACTAGAAAATCGTGTTGATTTTTGTGCATTGCATCATCATGACATCAGCATGCATCTAATTGATTAAAACTATTTTGCTAAAAGACCTACTTTGTTTTCTATATTAATATCCTCCCCTCTTTGTTCAAACCAAACCGTCGGTCCAGTTGGATCTTTTATTTGTCTAAAAACTATTTACAAAAGTTTATTTTAAATTAAATAAAAACTTATATTATTTTTAGGGGCAGCCGTTCCGGGCCGATCCGACCCAGTCGGCCACCCCAGTATAAAAATCCCAGCTACCTAAACTCTATTCTACCCAACCCTATTCTACCCAGCCTCCCTCCACCTCACCCCACCCAATCCCCTCTCGCCACCTCACCTCTCATCCCTCCTCCCCACAACTCATCCACTGCCACCTCACCCCACTCCCTCTCCCACACATGCCACACACGCACCACCCTGCCAGCCGCACACACAACACACACAGACGCACGCCTCGCTCCTCTCCCCATCTCCTCTCACTTCCACCCTGGCCCCACCCCAGCCTCCACTATCCCTCAGCCGTCCACCAACTGCCTCCCCGTCACGCTCCCTCAGGCCCACCACCCGTCGCCTCCCCGCCTCTCTTCTGCAGCCAGCCGCCAGGGCCCTCTCGTCCTCCTCCCGCGACCCCAGCTTCCTCCTCCCTTCTCTCGAGTGCCAACCACCGCCCTTCTGCCGAGATCACCCGCAGGTGCGGCCCCTCTGCCGCCCGCGCTCAGTTTCCGCCGACCGGCCTCCGCCCTCACCTCTCTGGCGGCTTGTCGCGGCCTCCTCCACCGCTGCTGCACTCCCGCCTCCCACCTCGCGTCCTTCCACACGCTCGGCCGCGCGCTCCGCGGCGAAGCTCGACCAGCAGCGGCCGCCGCGGCCCTCTCCCGACCCCGCCACGCAGGGCGCCGCCACCAGGAGGCCCTCCTCCGCGCCCGCTGCCGCCCGCCGCCACCAGAACTCCGGCCGCGTCCTCTGCGGCCTCCCCCTGAGCCGCGGATTCCCCCAAGCGCCGCCCCCGCAAGCTCTTCTCCTCCTGCCGCCTCCGTGGTCGTAATGGCCTCCCTCTTTGGCACCTCCTCTGAGCCACATTGCCGCCGCTCCGGACTGCCAGCGTTATCGCCCGCTGTGCAGCGCCTCTGCTAGCACGCGTCCCTTCCCGTACATCAACGGCCTGTTGGTTCTCTGCTATGCATGTGGTGTAAACGATGTGTGTTTGGTCGGTGGTACTGCTTGTGTACCTACATCAACTAATTCAACCTCGTCCGAGAATCCGAAGAATCGGTGTGAGGCTGTCTGAAGACCACGCGACTACGTGAGGGTTCTCATCGCCACCAGAGATGCAAGACCAAACACTCGACATGCCCAGGTCTCCTTCCCGGAATGCCATGTTCTCCCTCACGGATGCCATGATCTTCGTCACGGACGCCGAGACCCCCGAACACGAAGACTGATCCCGTACCCGGCACCGCGCCAACTGCTCCTTCCCGGACCCGAAGACCATCGGTCAAGTTCACCACCGACAAAAGACGGATGACAAGTTCTACTTCACGAGCACCGAGCGTCAAGATCGCCTTCGCGGGATACCGCAGGACATCCTTCCCGGGATTTGAAGACCGAACCCTCGGCACGCCAAGACCTTCTCCTCGGGACGCCATGATCTCCTTCACAGATCCGAAGACCCTAAATCCCGGAGTCCGAACCTCGTTCCCCGTCGAAACCTGTCGAACCCCGAACCCCCCCCCCGGAACCCAAGATCTGCCGAACCCCGATGTGTGAACCTTTTTCCGAGCTCCTATTTTATAAATGCTATATATAAAACTTGTTGCATATAAAATTGCCATGCATGCATACTTGTTATTTGGTTTGGGGGCCTTATGCCGATCCACCTAAATTAAATATGGAGGCCATCTACGGACGAATCTAGTCTTATATTGGCCTCACTTAAATTTGTGTAGGGAACCGGTAACTTATCTTGCCCTGTTATTACAACATTTAATTTGCGGGGTAGATAAATAACATGAACCATCTAATTAATTGTCGGGACCCCAGTTCCGCTTAATATGTCTAATTGCATCGCCCCTTGCCATGTCATACATCATACATGCATCATGCCCAATCTTTTGCCGTAGTATTAAATATTGCATCCGGTGTTTATTCTAGTGTTTTGGTTCTTCGCGGATAAGGCCGTTGAGTTGATGCGAGTGTCGACCCGATCTTCGGATGAACCTTCGACAATGTTTTCAGGCGAGCATCTTCCCCTTTCTACCTATCTTACTTTTATAGTATTTATTCCCTCCTGTTGATCTATTGCTATCTGTGTTGCGTTGCTCTAGTTTTCGTACCCGTGATATCCCTTGCAGCCTTATATTGCCTTGGACACATCCTATTACCTGTTGTTTTGGTAGATAGTTGGACCTGCGCGTCGTAGTCGCTTGCTCAAGTGCTGTTGCGTGTCGTCAAGTACCACAGTTGTTGGAGTATTGCCGTATGTTTAAGGTTGGAGATGATCATGGCTTTAATTATCGTTTACTTTAATTACTGTTTAATAAATAAAATTGAAGTAGGTAAATGCAAATGCACCGGTGCGTGATAGATAATATTTGGTTTCCGACCGCTCACTGGTGTCCCGTAGGACCCCGAGTTCTTGACACCTGTTCCGAGATCGAGCGCGCTAACCACATGTGGGATGTATGGGCACCCTCATCGATTTAGTACCTGATTCCAAGTACTATAATGGGGGCCACAAACTAGTTTGAGGTTTTATTTACTATCCTGTACTTATGCCATGGTTTACTACTTTATTTACGATTGTGCGAGGAGCACCTGTACTGTTTAGGATCGTGACCCGTTTTCGCTGTATCGACAAGCCCGAGAATTTCGGGTTCCCAGTCGTTTACAGCCGGCTCCACAAACCCTGAGTCTGTCTCGGAGCCCGGCCGACTTTGTTGCGGGTGTACTTAGTGGGGTGGCCCCCCGTGCTTGCTTTGGTGCAGGAAGCGTCATGTCAAAACCCGTCGACATACCGTTGGGTGTATGTTTTGTGATCTTGTACCTACCTGATCCGACAACAAGGGCGTAGGTGCGTGTAGAAACTTTGGTGCACCCCTGCAGGGTTAAATCTTTTCGAGAAGCCGTGTCTGCGATTATGGACGACTTGGAGCACAGGTCTCGATCATAGACAACTATAACTAAAGTTTACTTCTATAATTTGACTTATATCCGATATGACTAGTAATCAGCTTCACCACAACGGAATGGCTAAATAAAAGTACCAACAACTGCTGGGTTTGGGGATATCTCATGCTAATTGTATCTGACTAGTAAGTGTTGCAACTACAACGGAATGGTTAACTAAAAGTGCCCACTGCTTATTACATCAGGATGACTATTTATACCTGACTAGTAATTACTACAACGATAACTGAATAAATAAAACTGCCAACTGTGTGAGTTCCTCGGTTGACTTCCTCGTTTGGTCTTGAGGGGGAAATACCAGGATGGGTATGTTTGGTGGTAGTATCAGGTTGGATTCGGATAGGTCTTTCTTATCCCTCTCTGGTAGCCGACAGTTATATCGAGTCTCTATAGGTTGTTTAGTGCAAGCTGCGCTGCCTCTTCAGTCCACCATACCTATGTAGGCGAGGACCGCCGAATTCTAGCCTCACCGTGTACTGGCCTCAGTACTGACCGCTCTCTCTTTTTACTTTGCCCTTGGTCGGCACCCCTTTTTGTTTAAGCAGGTTTTGAGATCGACGTCGTTAGCAGGGTTACCCTTCTGGCTTGGCCTGGGCAGGGTTATGGACGCCAATGGTTATTCTTCAGGGCTCTTAGCCCCATTTGCATCTTGTCCGTAGTCGGACGCTCTATCATTTTCAAGGTGATTTGGATCTTTGTATATTATCTCTGTATTCTTGACTCATTGAGTCGCTGCTATATATATTTGTTCTGTGGGTCCCATCGAGGACTGTTGTGTAATGTTATTACTTCGTTTTCCACCCGCACGCAAGTGCCTGGTGGGCACCTTTGAATCGTTTCTATGCGGGTTTGGTGGGAATCGCTAAAACTTGCATAGGGCCGATTATGAGGGTGTTACAGAGGTCATCAAACTTCATCCTATGTGAGGGTGATCATAAATGTGTCTCTCAGGTGATCGGAAAGTACTTGTTGGGTTGTATGTATCGAGATGGGATTTGTCCCTCCCAAGTCGGAGAGATATACTTCGGGCCCACTCGGTAATCGATATCAACACCGCTTGCAAGCACGTGGTTAAGGAGTTGATCACAAAGTGATATCGGATTACGGAACAAGTAAAGTACTTGCCGTGAACGAGATTGAACTAGGTATGCCGATACCGACGATCGAATCTCGGGCAAGTAAAATATCGCGTGACGAAGGGAATATATATATGGGATTAATTGAATCCTGGCATCGTGGTTCATCCGATATGATCATCGATGAATATGTGGGAGTCAATATGGGTTTCCAGATCCTGCTGTTGATCACTGATAGAAGATCATGTCTGCATATTCTCGAACCCATAGGGTCACACACTTAACGTGTCTCGACGCTAGGATAGATTGGATAGTTGGTTTATGAGTTTTTGTTCGGAGTCTCGGATGAGATCCAGGACATCATGAGAGGTTTCAGAATGGTACGTAGAATAAGATTCATATAAAGGAAAGCAGGTTTTGGATTTCGGAATCGTTTTGGAATGTTTGGTATTGTACCGGAAGGTTCTAGAAGCTTCTGGAGTGGGACCAACGTGGCCCCACTTGTCGGAGGGGTGCGTGGGCCTACGAGGGAGTGCCCTGGACGCATTGGGATAGGGGAACAAGGCCCCATAGGCCCAGCCGGCCAAAACCCTAGGGGAAACCCTAGGAGTCCTTCTAGAAGGGGGGAAGACTTGCCCCCCACTGCACCCTTGTGGCCGCCGGCCTAGGGCTTGGAGGAGGGGCCAAGGGGGCCGACCAGTCCCCCTATATAAGGTGGGCAGGGGCGCACCCTCCCCTGACCCCAAAACCCTAGCCGCCAGCTGCAGCCCTACCTCTCTCTCTCTCCCGACTGCGTGTAGGCGAAGCCCTGCCGCAGAAACTCTCCACTATTGCACCACGCCGTCGTGCTCTAGATCCAATCTATCTCTCCACCCCACTTGCTGGACCGAGGAAGGAGGAGACGTCGCGGCACCGTACGTGTGCATCTCTCAGAGGCGTCGCCACTTGCGGCGTTGGATCGGATCGGATCGGATCGCGAGGAGGAGAAGGCTAGTTTGACTACATCACCCACGTTCTATTGAACGTTTCCGCTGTGCGATTTATTCAAGGGTATGAAGATCTCATCTATCCCTCTCGTTGATTGCATATCCTAGATTAGATCTTGGCTTTCCCGTTCGCATCCGTAGATTTTTTTTGATTTACTATGCTGCGAAACCCTTTAGTGGTATCAGAGCAAGATCTATGCGTGGATGTGTTTCACGAATAGAACGCAACATGCTTGTTGCGGGCGTTGATGTTTTCTGCTGCAATCCTCTTGTTGTGTATCTCTTATGACGTGAGATAGTAAGATCGAAGCGGTCCAGGCCAACTTTACGCGACCTCGTTCGCGAGACCGGCTCCGCACTTTACGTGTGGCTTGTTCCACACATGCGGCTGGTGGATGCCAGTTTCTCTCACTATAGTTGTCATGGGACTTACATCGGATGTTGGCAACCATAATATCACCGTTGTGGCTTTCCGTAGGTAAGAATCGTTCTTAGCTTGTTACTCCCATAAGCCACGTAAAACATGCAACAACAAAGTAGAGGCGTCTAACTTGTTTTTGCAGGGAGTGTTTCTATGATATGGTATGGCCCAAGATATGATGTGTATGTTGTATGCAATGATCATGTTTTGTAATATTTCACGACTTGCATGTCGATGAGTACACAATCGGCAGGAGCCATATGGTTGTATTTATAATTGTGTATGACCTGTGTGTCAACTTCTTATACGCCATGTAATAGCTTTACTTTATCGCTAAGTAGTTAGCAATAGTTGTAGTTGCTATTCGTCGTGTAGGCAATCATGGTGGAGTGATGGAGATCACGCTGGCACGCACAAGATGGAGATCATTGCACGGAGATTGGCTATACCATGTCACATAAAATTATATGCATGTGATGTTTATCCTTTTATGTATCTTATTATGCTTAGATCGCGACGGTAGCATTATAAGATTATTCCTCAATTAAAGATCAATATAAAATTGTGTTATCCCCATGTATGCACCGTTGCGAAAGTTCGTCGTGTTCAAGCACCTCATGATGATCGGGTGCTATAAACTCTACGTTCACATACAACGGGTGCAAGCTAGTTTTGCACATGCGGAAATACTTGGGTTTGACTTGACGAGCCTAGCATGTACAGACATGGCCTCGGAACACACGAACCGAAAGGTTAAGCATGAGTCATATGAATGATATGATCGACACTTTGTTATCCACCATTGAAACCACATCTCTTCTCGTGAAGATCGGATTAGGTGTGGTGAATTTGGATCATGTTCACTAAACAACTTGAGGGATGTTGAATTTAGTGGGAGTTTATCTAGTAATTTGATTAAGTTGAACTAGTTATCATGAACATAGTCTAAATTGTACTTGCAAATTTTGTAGATCAAATGGCTAAGTCCAACTTCAACTTCAACGTTTTTGCTGAGAAAGAAAAGCTTAAGAACAATGGGTCTATATTCACCAACTGGTTCCGCAATCTGAGAATCATTCTCGCTGGCGGACAAAAGGACTATGTCCTTGAGAAAGCGCTAGGTGACGCCCCTGCTATAGATGCGCCGGCTGATGAAAAAGTTGTTTATCAATCGCGCAAAGATGATTATGGTGTGATTAAGAGCACCATGTTGTTTGCTATGGAATCGGACCTTCAAAATCGTTTTGAGGAGTTCGCCGGGACCTTTGAGATTCTTGAGGAACTGAAAACCATGTTTTAGACTCAGGCCCGTTCTGAGAGATATGAGATCTCTGAGAAATTCTTTAACTGCAAGATGGAGGAAGGGAGTTATGTTAGTGAGCACGCCATTAAGATGTCGGGCTACACTCAACGTCTTGAGCAACTGGACTGCAAGATTCCAGAAGAGCTCAAGATTGACAGAGTTCTGCAATCACTCACTCCTAGCTACAAAGGTTTTTTAGTTACTCACAATCAGATTGGTTCCACTGATACAATCACTGAGCTCTTCGCTAAGATGAAAGCTGTGGAGGTGGATATCAAGAAAGATAATCATGTGTTGATGGTCAACAAGCCCCCTAGTTTTAAGAAAGGTAAGGGTGCAAATAAGTCCTTCAAGAAAGGCAGCGGCAAGCGCGTTGCCCCTGCTAAGAAGAAGCTCAATTCTGGACCTAAGCCGGACATTGAGTGCTTCTATTGCAAGGACAAGGGTCACTGGAAGCGCAACTGTCCGAAGTACTTAGTGGACAAGAAGTCTGGCACCATTAAAGGTATATTTGATATACATGTTATTGATGTTTACCTTACTAGCGCTTGTTGTAGTGCCTGGGTATTTGATACTGGTTCAGTTGCTAATGTTTGTAACTCGAAATAGGAGCTACGGAATAGACGACGGCTAGCAAGGGATGAGGTGACGATGCGCGTTGGCAACAGATCAAGAGTTGATGTGATGGCCGTCGGCACGCTCTCCTTAGTTTTACCTTCGGGATTAGTTTTAAACCTTAATAAATGTTATTAAGTGCCTGCGTTGAGCATGAACATTATATCTGGATCGTGTTTATTGCAAGACGGTTATTCATTTAAATCGGAGAATAATGGTTGTTCCATTTATATGAGTAACATCTTTTATGGTCATGCACCTGCTATGAATGGTTTATTTCTTCTGAATATCAAAAGCAATGAAACACACATCCATAACATTGAGGCTAAGAGATGCAAAATAGATAGTGATAATTCGACTTATTTGTGGCACTGCCGTCTAGGTCATATTGGTGTAAAACACATGAAGAAACTCCATTATAGAATGGACTTTTGGAGTCTCTTGATTTTGAATCATTTGACACGTGCGAGCCGTGCCTCATGGGCAAGATGATCAAAACCCCGTTCTCCGGAATAATGGAGCGAGCAACGGACTTGTTGGAAATCATACATACCGATGTATGCGGACAAATGAGTGTTTCGACGCGCGGTGGATATCGCTATTTTCTCACTTTTACTGATGACTTAAGTAGATATGGGTATATCTATTTAATGAAACATAAATCTGAAACGTTTGAAAAGTTCAAAGAATTTCAGAACGAAGTGGAAAACCATCGTAACAAGAAAATTAAATTTCTACGATCCGATCGTGGAGGTGAATATTTGAGTTATGATTTTCTCACGCATCTTAAAGCAAGCGGAATCGTTTCGCAACTCACGCCACCCGGAACACCACAGCGCAATGGTGTGTCTAAACGCCGGAATCGAACTCTATTAGATATGGTGCGATAGATGATGTCTCTTATAGATTTTCCATTATCATTTTGGGGTTATGCATTAGAAACCGCTGCATTCACTTTAAATAGGGCACCATCTAAATCCTTTGAGACGACACCGTATGAACTATGGTTTGGTGCTAAACCTAAGTTGTCGTTTCTTAAAGTTGGGGGATGCGAAGCTTACGTCAAGAAGTTGATGCCGGACAAGCTCGAACCCAAAGCGGAGAAATGCGTCTTCATAGGATACCCTAAGGAAACGATTGGGTATACCTTCTACCACAGATCCGAAGGAAAAGTGTTTGTTGCAAAGAACGGATCCTTTCTTGAGAAGGAGTTTCTCTCGAAAGAAGTGAGTGGGAGGAAGGTAGAGCTAGACGAGGTTATTGAACCTTCTCTCGAGTTGGAGAGTAGCGCATCACCTGAAATTGTTCCAGTGCCGTCTGCACCAACAAGAGAGGAAGCTAATGATGAGGATCATGAAACTTCGAACGATGCTGCTGCTAAACATCGCAGGTCGACAAGGTCACGTGCCCCTCCTGAGTGGTACGGCAACCCTGTCTTAATTGTCTTGTTGGTAGACAACAGTGAACCTGCGAACTATGAGGAAGCAATGATGAGCCCAGACTCTGAGAAATGGCTAGACGCCATGAAATCCGAATTGGGATCCATGAGCGAAAACCAAGCATGGACTTTGGTGGACCCTCCTAGCGACCGTAAGGCCGTTGAGTGCAAATGGATTTTCAAGAAGAAAACGGACGCAGATGGTAATGTTACTGTCTATAAAGCTCGGCTTGTCGCGAAAGGTTTTTGACAAGTTAAAGGTGTTGACTATGATGAGACTTTCTCTCCCGTAGCGATGTTTAAGTCCATTCAGATTTTATTAGCAATTGCTGCATTTCATGATTATGAAATATGGCAGATGGATGTCAAGACTGCGTTCCTCAATGGAAACATTGATGAAGAGTTGTATATGATGCAGCCCAAAGGTTTTGTCGATCCTAAGGATGCTGATAAGGTGTGCAAACTTCAGCGTTCCATTTATGGACTGAAGCAAGCATCTCGGAGTTGGAACCTTCGTTTTGATCAAGTGATCAAGAGCTTTGGATTTGTTCCAAATTTCTACGAAGCTTGTATCTACAAGAAAGTGAGTGGGAGCTCAGTGACATTTTTAGTACTATATGTGGATGACATATTTATTATTGGAAATGACATTTGTATGCTTAACGATGTGAAGAGTTATTTGAATAAATGTTTTTCAATGAAAGACCTAGGAGAAGCTGCTTATATATTAGGCATCAAAATCTATAGAGATAGACAAAGACGCCTAATAGCTTTAAGCCAAAGTACATATCTAGACAAAGTTCTGAAAAGGTTCAGAATGGATAAGGCAAAGAAAGGTTCAGTGCCCATGTTGTCAGGTAAGATATTGAGCAAGGCTTAGTGTCTAGCTATGGTAAACGATAGATAAACTATGAGCAAAGTGCCATATGCCTCGGCCATAGGTTCTATCATGTATGCCATGCTGTGTACTAGACTGAATGTGTCCAATGCTCTTAGTTTGACGAGCAGATACCAAAGTGATCCAGGACTGGAACACTGGACAGCCGTAAAGAACATCCTAAAGTATTTAAATAGGACTAAAGAAATGTTCTTGGTCTATGGAGGTGATGAGCAGCTCGTCGTAAAAGGTTACGTCGAAGCTAGTTTCGACACCGACCCGGATGATTCTAAATCTCAGATAGGATACAGTTATATTTTGAATGGAGGAGCTGTGAGCTAGAGAAGCTGCAAGCAAAGCGTGATCGCAGGATCTACAGTAGAATCGGAATACATGGCTGCTGCAGAAGCGTCAAGTGAAGGAGTTTTGATTAGGAACTTCATCACTGAGCTTGGTGTGGTTCCAAGTGCCTTGGACCCATTGGAGATATTGTGTGACAACACTGGCGCCATAGCACTGGCTAAGGTACCAAGATATCATCCAAAGACCAAGCACATCAACCACCGGTTTCATATAATTCGATATTATATAACAGATGGAGATGTGAAGATTAGCAAAGTACATACGGATCTGAATGTCGCAGATCCGTTGACTAAACCTCTTCCACGAGCAAAACATGATCAGCACCTTAATGCCATGGGTGTTAGATTGTTGCCAGATGTAAACTAGATTATTGACTCTAGTGCAAGTGGGAGACTGTTGGAATTATGCCCTAGAGGCAATAATAAAGATGTTATTGTTATAATTCTTGTTCATGATAAAGTTATATTCCATGCTAGAATTGTATTAAGCGGAAACTTTGATACTTGTGTGGTTTATGAACAACACCGTGTCCCTAGTACGCCTCTATAGACTAGCTCATTGATTAATGATGGTTAAGGTTTCCTAACCATAGACATGAGTTGTCGATTAATAATGAGATCATGTCATTAGGAGAATGATATGATGGACAGACCCAAATCAAGCAGATAAATTAGATCGTGTCATTGTGTTCATCTTTGCGAAGCTTTTCCTATGTCAAATATTGTATTCCTTAGACCATGAGATAATGCAACTCCCTGGTATCGGAAGAAAGCTTTGAGGTCATCAAACGTCATCCTATGTGAGGGTGATCATAAAGGTGTCTCTCAGGTGATCGGAAAGTACTTGTTGGGTTGTATGTATCGAGATGGGATTTGTCCCTCCCAAGTCGATATCAACACCGCTTGCAAGCACGTGGTTAAGGAGTTGATCACAAAGTGATATCGGATTACGGAACGAGTAAAGTACTTGCCGTGAACGAGATTGAACTAGTTATGCCGATACCGACGATCGAATCTCGGGCAAGTAAAATATCGCGTGACGAAGGGAATATATATATATGGGATTAATTGAATCTTGGCATCGTGGTTCATCCGATATGATCATCGATGAATATGTGGGAGTCAATATGGGTTTCCAGATCCCGTTGTTTATTATTGATAGAAGATCATGTCTGCATATTCTCGAACCCGTAGGGTCACACACTTAACGTGCCTCGACGCTAGGATAGATTGGATAATTGGTTTATGAGTTTTTGTTCGGAGTCTCGGATGAGATCCAGGACATCACGAAAGGTTCCGGGGTCCAGAGAATAAGATTCATATAAAGGAAAGCAGGTTTTGGATTTCGGAATCGTTTCGGAATGTTCAGTATTGTACCAGAAGGTTCTAGAAGCTTCCAGAGTGGGACCAACGTGGCCCCAATTGTCGGAGGGGTGCGTGGGCCTACGAGGAAGTGCTCTGGCCGCATTGGGTCAGGGGCACAAGGCCCCATAGGCCCAGCCGGCCAAAACCCTAGGGGAAACCCTAGGAGACCTTCTCGAAGAGGGGAGAGTTGCCCCCCACTCCACCCTTGTGGCCGCTGGCCTAGGGCTTGGAGGAGGGGGCAAGGGGTCCGGACAGCCCCCTATAAAAGGTGGGCAGGGGGCGCATCCTCCCCGCACCCCAAAACCTTATCCGTCAGCTGCTGCCCTACCTCTCTCTCTCCCGACTGGGTGTAGGCGAAGCCCTGCCGCAGAAACTCTCCACCATTGCACCACGCCGTCGTGCTATATATTGTAGGGTTCGCACCATAGAAAACAAAAAATTTCCTACGATGGGAACTATGTACCAAGATCTATATACTAGATAAAAACAACGGGCGGATGTATATCCGTAGAGAACATACCCTTTAAGACCGACAAATCTTAACGAGTTAAACTCGTGGTTGATGTAGACGATCTCTTGCCGATATCAAGATCGAGAGGAAGTCCTAGCGCCGCAAAGCAGCAACGCATCCGTGCTCGCACACACGTACAAGACACCGGGCAACCTCCGCCTCCTCGCTCCAGCGATGCAGCGGAAGCACAACCCTTTCTTTCCGAATAGCCACCGGGAACATGTATCTCGCTAATCCGAGACCATGGGGGATAAATTGTAGAGGGGGAGAGAGATCCTTCACGAGGAGGTGTTAGAGACAAGTGAGAGGAGGGGCTCCTTTTATAGGAGGAGGGGGGCACCCAAGGGGGTGGCCGCCGGCCATGGGGGCTGCCCCTTCCCCTCCTTCATTCATGTGGGTGGACACTCCACTCACAAAATGTCCCTTCAATTTTCTCCACTCAAAAGTCCACTCAAATTCCCATTAAATTTCCACCAAATTTAATGCAAACTCTCATTAAATAAAACTCTTTTATTTTTATTCAGAATTTTGTCAATAACTTTAATGACAAACATTCACAAATAACCCCTTGCTATAATTCCATTTCACATGCATAACCACTTTATGCAATTTCACCCGAAAACCTGTTTCGGTATCTAGTGAAATAAATTCCTGCGCTTGTTTATTCTTTCACCATGAAACATTTGCTCCAACTGGATGCCAGTGTCCCTTAAGTGTGTCACCCTACGGTTCGCGAATAATGCAGACATGATCGAGACCCTTCTCCGATCAATAATCAGTAGTGGGACCTGGAGATCCATACTGACTCCCACACATTCAACTATGACTTTTCCTATGATCGTCGGAACCTTTTACGCTTGTATCTTAATCCCTTTGTTTCACGATATATTACATGTCCGATATTCGATCATCGGTATCTCCATACCTAGTTTGATCTCGTTACTGACATGCACTCTTTTCTCGTTCGCGTGATATAGCATTCTAGTGATCAAATCACTTGCTTGCAAGCTAACCAATGTGATATCACCGAGAGGGCCCAGAGCATATCTATCCGTCATCGGGATGAACAAATTCCACTCTTGATCCATGATTCTCAACATAACACTTTAGTAGCTTTGAAGCCATATTTATAATCACCCAGTTACGGAGTGACGTTTGATGTCAACAAGAAACTCTTCCGGTGTTATTGATTGGCATGATCTCATGGTCTAAGGATTAGGACTACTTCGTAGTTTGTTTATAGCAATATAAACTCAATGACTTTGATCGTAATGCTATACTTCGGATGAATGTTCATCACACCATCACACTAATGTTGTGATCTCGTTATTAACAACATCTAATGTCTATGATCAGGAAACCGTGATCATCTTGTTAATCAACGAACTAGTTTATGAGAGAGGCATAACTAGGAACTTTCTGTTTGTTTATTAAACACACATGTATTAACGTTTCCGTATTAATACAATTATAGCATGCAAAATAAACATCTATCGTATACTTGGAATACACATAATAAACATTTTATTATTGCCTCTCAAGGCATATTCCCTTCAGTCTCCCACTTGCACTAGAGACAATAATCTAGTTACATTGTGATGTATCTAACACCCATGGAGTTCTGGTGTAGATCATGTTTTTCTCTAGGGAGAGTTTTAGTCAACGGATCTGCTACATTGAGATCTGTATGTACTTTACAAATCTTTATATCTCCATCCTTGACATGCTCGCGGATGGAGTGAAACCGGCGCTTAATATGCTTGGAATGCTTGTGAGACCTTGGCTCTTTGGCATTGGCAATGGCACCATTGTTGTCACAATAGATCACCATTGGGTCCAATGCGTTTGCAACCACACCTAGTTCGGATATGAACTCCTTCATCCAAACTGCTTCCTGAGCCGCTTCTGAAGCAGCAACATATTCGGCCTCCGTTGTTGATCCCGCCACCACAGGTTGTTTGGAGCTCCTCCAACTAACCGTTGCGCCATTCATGAGAAATACGTATCCGGATTGAGACTTAGAGTCATCCGGATCGGTGTCAAAGCTAGCGTCAACATAACACTTAGCGACGGGCTCTTCTTCACCTCCGTATACAAGAAACATATCCTTAGTTCTTCGCAAGTACTTAAGGATATTCTTGACTGCTTTCCAGTGTTCTAAACCTGGATTCGATTGGTACCTACTAGTCAAACTAATAGCATGTGCCACATCCGGTCTTGTACATAGCATGGCGTACATTATAGAGCCTATGGCTGAATCATAGGGGACCTTGTCCATTATCTCTCTTTCTTCCATGGCCGGACTTTGAGTCTTACTCAATGTCGTGCCTTGTGTCATAGGTAAGAACCCCTTCTTACTATTTTCCATTTTAAACTTCTTTAAAATCTTATCAAGGTATGTACTTTGCGATAGCCCTATTAGGCGCCTAGATCTATCTCTATAGATCTTTATGCCTAATATGTATGACGCTTCACCTAGGTCCTTCATTGAAAATTTGTTTAGATAACTTTTAACACACCGTTTAAAGATCTATATCATTTCCGATTAATAATATGTCATCCACATATAATATCGAAATGCCACATTGCTCCCACTCACTTTCTTGTAAATACAAGCTTCTCCATAAGTTTGGACAAATCCAAACTCTTTGATCACCTCATCAAAGCGGAGATTCCAACTTGATGCTTGCTTCAATCCATAGATGGATCATCAAGCTTGCACACCTTGTTAGCATCCTTAGGATCGACAAAACCCTTTGGTTGTATCATATACAACTCTTCTTCAATATTACCATTGAGAAAGCGGTTTTGAAATCCATCTACCATATCTCATAATCGAAATATGCAGCAATTGCTAACATAATCCTAACGACTTTAGCATCGCTACGGAGAGAATGTCTCATCGTAGTCAACTCCTTGAATTTGTCGAAACCCTTTGTGACAAGTCGAGCTTTATAGCGGTTACATTACCATCGACATCAGTTTTCCTTTTGAAAATCCATTTGTTCTCCACGGCCTTTCGGTCGTGAGGTAAGTTCACCAAGTTCCAAACTTGATTTTCATACATGGATTCCATCTCGGATTTCATGGCTTCTAACCATTTGTTGGAATCCGGGCTCATCATCGCTTCTTCATACGTCTCAGGGTCATCATTTTCATCAACCATGAAATTCATGACAGATTTTCGTCTGACTCGGGGAGCATGCGTCTGCTTGACTGCGAGGTTCGGTAGTACTCTCTTTGAGTTTCATGATCATTATCATTAGTTCCCTCTTCACAGTGGAGCCAACTCCGGAACAACTTCCGTGCTGCGCTACTCGCCATACTTTGAAGAGAAGGTTCAATAACCTCTTGAGTTCTACGTTCGACTACTCACACCTTCATGAGAAAATCT
Organism: Avena longiglumis; assembly: GCA_030063025.1. Lineage (NCBI taxonomy): Eukaryota > Viridiplantae > Streptophyta > Magnoliopsida > Poales > Poaceae > Avena > Avena longiglumis. Next base: position 537,578,023 of record CP125976.1, read on the forward strand.
TTCTCTAGAAAGGATCTATTCTTGGCAAAAAAAACCTTGCCGTCGGATTTGTGATAGAAGGAATACCCAATAGTTTCCTTAGGGTATCCTATGAAGACGCATTTTCCGCTTTGGGTTCGAGTTTATCCGGTTGAAGTTTCTTCACATAAACATCGCATCCCCAAACTTTAAGAAATGATGACTTAGGTTTGTTTCCAAACCACAATTCATCGGTGTCTTCTCAACGGATTTAGATGGTGCCCGATTTAAAGTGAATGCAGGTTTCTAGTGCATAGCCCCAAAATGACAACGGCAAGTCCGTCGGAGACATCATAGATTGAACCATATCTAATAAAATGCGATTCTGACGTTCGACACACCATCTCATTGTGGTGTTCCGAGTGTGAGTTGTGAAACAATTCCACACTCTTTCATGTGAGTGCTAAACTCGTAACTTAAATACTCACCTCCACGGTCGGACCGTAGAAATTTGATCTTTCTATTACGATGATTTTCCACTTCATTCTAAAATTCCTTGAACTTTTCAAAGGTTTCAGACTTGTGTTTCATCAAGTAGATATAACCGTATCTACTGAAATCATCCGTGAAAGTAACAAAATAACGATATCCACCTCGCGCCGACACACTCATTGGACCGCATACATCAGAATGTATGATTTCCAATAAATCTGTCGCCCGTTCCATTGAACCGGAAAACGGCGTTCTAGTCATCTTTCCCATAAGGCATGGCTCACATGTATCAAATGATTCATAATCAAGTGATTCCAAAAGTCCATCCGAATGGAGCTTCTTCATGCGTTTAACGCCAATATGACCTAGACGGCAGTGCCACATATATGCGGATATATCATCATTTAGTTTAATCCTTTTAGCATCAACATTATGAATATGTGTAACATTATTATCGAGATCCAAAAGAAATAAACCATTCATCATCGGTGCATGACCATAAAATATTTCATTCATATAAATGGAACAACCATTGTTCTCGGATTTAAATGAATAACCACTTCGCATCAAACACGATCCAGATACAATGTTCATGCTTAGTGGGCACCGGATAACAATTATTCAAGTTTATAACTAATACCGACGGCAAGTGGAGAGGCGGCGTTAAACGGCGATCACATCAACGCTTGATCCATTGCCGACGCATCTTGACCTCATCCCTTGCTAGCGGTCGCTTGTTCGAGCCCACGATTCGAGTTACAAATATTAGCAACGGTATCAAATACCCAGGTGCTCTGCGAGCACTAGTCAAGTACACATCAATAACATGTATATCATATATACCTTTGTTTGCCTTGCCGGCTTTCTGCGCCAAATACTTGGGGCGATTGCGCTTCGATGGCTGATCCTTACAATAGTAGCACTCGGTATCGGACTTAGGTCCAACTCGGTTTCTTTTCGAGCACGCACAGGCTTGCCGCCTTACTTCCTTCCGTTTTCCCTTCTTGTCTTTCTTGAAACCGGTGTTCCTATTGATCATCAAAAACTTGATGTTCCTTTTGATCTCCATACTGCGGTTTTAAGCATTGATGTAAGCTCGGGAGACTTCTTCATGCCTTGCATATTATAGTTCATCACAAAGCTCTTATAGCTAGGTGGCGTAGGACCGGAACACGATGGATGCCTAAGTCAATGGGAATCGATATTCCCAAGGACACAAGCTTATCAGCGTAACCCGACATCTTGAGTACATGCTCACTAACGGAGCTGTGCTCTTCCATCATGCAGCTAAAGAACTTTTCTGAAGCGTTGTAGCTCTCTACAGCAGCATGTGTGTCGAAAATCATTTTCAACTCACCCATTGTATCAAAAGCATTGCCATTTTCGAAACGCTTTCCAAGTTCTGGCTCTAGCCCATACAATATGCCGCAATGAACTAAGTTGTGGTCCTCCTGACGAGTTTGGTAGACATTCTTATCCTCGTCAGGGGCATCATCTAAAGGTGGGGGGCCTAACGGCGCTTCTAGCACATATTTCTTTTGTGCAGCAGAGAGGAGAATCCTCAAATTCATGGCCCATTCGGTAAAGTTGCTACCGTTCGTTGCAAGTTTCTCTTTCTCCATGAACACATTGAAATTAAAAGCAGGTGGTGCCATCTACAACAGAATTTGTAAAGATTAGACTAAGTGTATGATAGATTGAGTTCAACTAATCCATATTACGAATGAACTCCCACTCAAAAACAACATCCCTCGTGCCTTTTTGGTGATTACATGAACCAAATCCTCTACACCAAGTCCGATCATCACGTGAGTCGGTGTAGCTTCAAAGGCGAGCATCAAATGGGCATCATATCAACTATATGACTCATGCTTAACCTTTCGGTCCGTGTTCCGAGGCCATGTCTATACATGCTAGGCTCGCCAAGTTAGAACCTTAGTATTCGCGTGCGTAACTGTTTTACACCCGAAATATGGTCGTGGATCCAAGAACACCCGATCATCACGTGATGTCTTGGAGCGACGAAAAACATAATCGGTGCATACTAAAGGAAGAACACATTCTTATCTTGATATTTAAAAGAGGGATCATCTTATTATGCTAACAAAGCGCTAAACAAGCAATATAAGATGCTATCAAACATCACATGTTTATTAGTGAAATGATATGGTTCCCGCATATGATCTCTATCATGTGCACCGTGGTATGATTACTATCATACCTATATGTGTAAGTCCAAGGTCTATGGAGATTACACGCTATGTGTGTTGTAAGAGTATCATCTCATACTTCTACTTACAACACTACCATATCATAACACTAGCCCAGCAACAATCTAAACTAGACGCCTCTAATTTATCCATTGCAAGTTTTACGTGGCTTAGGGCTTTCGAGATAGAACCGTTCTTAACTACGAAGATGAACCACAACGAGGATAACCAAATTGTTGACAACTCGCTTGCAAAATAGATATTGACTATAGTAGGAGAGACAGACACCCGCTAGCCACTTATGCAAACTAGTTGCATGTCAAGCGTGGAACAGGTCTCATGTGCGAGGACATGTAAAGTTTGTCCGGGCTGCTTCATCCCACTATGCCACCAATATCCAAAATTACAACAAAGGAGCAACAACATGATCATCATCGCCCACATACTCATATGTGTACTACCCATGTAAAGTATCTACGCATAGATCCGGCTCTGATACCACTGTAGGGTTCGCAGCATAGAAAACAAAAAAATTCCTACGATGGGAACTATGTACCAAGATCTATCTACTAGATACAAACAACTGGCGGATGTATATCCGTAGAGAACATACCCTTGAAGACCGACAAATCTTAACGAGTTCAACTCGTGGTTGATGTAGAGGATCTCTTGCCGATCTCAAGATCGAGAGGAAGTCCTAGCGCCGCAAAGCAGCAGCGCATCCGTGCTCGCACACACGTACAAGACACCGGGCAACCTCCGCCACCTCGCTCCAGCGATGCAGCGGAAGCACAACCCTTTCTTGCCGAATAGCCACCGGGAACATGTATCTCGCTATTCCAAGACCATGGGGGATAAATTCTAGAGGGGGAGAGAGATCCTTCACGAGGAGGTGTGAGAGACAAGTGAGAGGAGGGGCTCCTTTTATAGGAGGAGGGGGGCACCCAAGGGGGTGGCCGCCAGCCATGGGGGCTGCCCCTTCCACTCCTTCATTCATGTGGTTGGACACTCCACTCACAAAATGTCCCTTCAATTTTCTCCACTCAAAAGTCCACTCAAATTCCCATTAAATTTCCACCAAATTTAATGCAAACTATCATTAAATAAAACTCTTTTATTTTTATTCAGAATTTTGTCAATTACTTTAATGACAAACATTCACAAATAACCCCTTGCTAGAATTCCATTTCACATGCATAACCACTTTATGCAATTTCACCCGAAAACCTGTTTCGGTATCTAGTGAAATAAATTCCTGCGCTTGTTTATTCTTTCGGCATGAAACATTTGCTCCAAATGGATGCCAGTGTCCCTTAAGTGTGTCACCCTACGGTTCGCGAATAATGCGGACATGATCGAGACCCTTCTCCGATCAATAATCGATGCAGGACACGGAGATCCATCGACTCCCACACATTCAACGATGACTTTTCCGTGATCGGAACCTTTTACGCTTGTATCTTAATCCCTTTGTTTCACGATATATTACATGTCCGAGATTCGATCATCGGTATCTCCATACCTAGTTTGATCTCGTTACTGACATGCACTCTTTTCTCGTTCCCGTGATATAGCATTCTAGTGATCAAATCACTTGCTTGCAAGCTAACCAATGTGATATCACCGAGAGGGCCCAGAGCATATCTATCCGTCATCGGGATGAACAAATTCCACTCTTGATCCATGATTCTCAATATAACACTTTAGTATCTTTGAAGCCATCTTTATAATCACCCAGTTACGGAGTGACGTTTGATGTCAACAAGAAACTCTTCCGGTGTTAGTGATTGGCATGATCTCATGGTCTAAGGATTAGGACTACTTCGTAGTTTGTTTATAGCAATATAAACTCAATGACTTTGATCGTAATGCTATACTACGGATGCATGTTCATCACACCATCACACTAATGTTGTGATCTCGTTATTAACAACATCCAATGTCTATGATCAGGAAACCGTGATCATCTTGCTAATCAACGAACTAGTTTATGAGAGAGGCATAACTAGGAACTTTCTGTTTGTTTATTAAACACACATGTATTAACGTTTCCGTATTAATACAATTATAGCATGCAAAATAAACATCTATCATATACTTGGAATACACATAATAAACATTTTATTATTGCCTCTCAGGGCATATTCCCTTCATAGATCCAATCTATCTCTCCACCCCACTTGCTGGACCGAGGAAGGAGGAGACGTCGCGGCACCGTACGTGTGCATCTCTCGGAGGCATTGCCACTTACGGCGTTGGACCGGATCGGATCGCGAGGAGGAGAAGGCTAGTTCGACTACATCACCCACGTTCTATTGAACGTTTCCGCTGTGCGATTTCTTCAAGGGTATGAAGATCTCATCTATCCCTCTCGTTGATTGCATCTCCTAGATTAGATCTTGGCTTTCCCGTTCGCATCCGTAGAATTTTTTTGATTTACTATGCTGCGAAACCCTTCATCATATACTTAGCCTTTTGTTATAGTATCCGTCACAATGTCTTAACTTTGGAACTCATCCAAATTCGTTATGGAACTTTCTTTTCATTACATTGTGACACCCATAGTTTAAATTGAGATAAACTTAATTTGTATCTTGTGACAAAACTAGTATCAATGTAATACTTTAAAATGAACTATCTATCTATTTGTCATCTCAACAAAATAACATATTCTTAGTTCTTCCAAATATAAGAATATCCTTACTATCATCTTATGAATCATTCTCGTATATGCTCATAACATTTAGAGCATAGGACATATCTGAATGTGTACATATCACGGTATGGTTAATCAAAATATTCTTGTGATTTCACTCACCAAGTGTCAAAAACACTTGAATTTTGATTCAATCATTCCTGTGCGACAAGAACCTTTCTTGTAGTTTCTATATTGAACTATTTCAATATCTCATATATGTACTCTCGGCACAAACATATTAGCGTCTCAATCTATCCATATAGACATTGACCCCAAATATTCGGGTTTTGGCCAAGTATTTCATCGAAATGAAATTCTTAACATGTGTCAATAAAAGATACACTATTTCCAATCAACAATATGTCCTTCACATAATGTATTAGAACTATTTCTTAGCGCTCCTACATAATTTCTTGCAAATGCAAGCATCTTCATCATATCCTGATGAAATTAAACCCTTTAATAGTTTCATCACGGTGAAGATTCCAACTCCGCTATGCTTACTTCAGCAATTAAAGTTTGCATGCCCTTTTAGCATCCTTTGAATTAACAAAACCATTTTGATTGTGTCATGTACATGTCCTAGGTAACCATTCTATTAGAAGAACCTTGTTTTGTTTGTTCAACTTCCATATAACAAAATTATATGTAGTGGTTGCTACATTAATTCGTACAAACTAAATATCGCCATGAAAGATCAAATCTTGTCATAATCAACTACTTGAACATTGTCGTAAAATTTTCAATGATATGTAGACTATTTCATAGATGTGAAACATCCATGTCTATTTCTTTATAGATCCAAATACGACTATAAGGCCTTACACCTTTCCAGAGGGTCTTTCAAGTTCAAATCTTGATTTCTCGTGTATGAAACTATCATGAATTTTATGGCTTCAAGACATTTGACGGAGTCAGGGCCCATCATCGCTTCTTTGCATATAGTCGGTTCATCATTGTCAAACAACAATGATTTACTCTCAAATCTTAGTATTTAATTATTTACCCGACCTACTAGGTTAAATAGGAACTTAGACCTCCGTGACCACAAATTTTGAGGCACGTTAGCCATGAGCAATGTTGCTGCCTCCAGGACACTTTCCGGTGCTGCGCAACTCAGCACATATAGCTAAAGTTCAATCACTTTATCAAAGTTCTATTGTCCTCCCAGTTAACTTTTCATGAAAAATTCCTTCTAAAGAAACTTGACATTCTAAGCAACAAACACTTTTGTCTTTGGTGTTATGGAGGAATTCCCATTGGTTATTCAAAATAATCTACAAAGACATGTTCATCCAACTTTGGTTGAGAACATCTTACTTATGCCTAGCATACCAAAATTTAAAAAAGGACAACTTCGGTTATATCCCAGACCATAACTTTATATGGTGTCACTTCAACGGATCATGATGGTGCTCTTTTGAGTGTAAAAGCGGCAGTCACTAAAGCTTTTAATCTTTAAAATATAATGGTAGTTTTATAATTTGCACCTTTGATCTTACTATGTCAAACAAGGTTTCATTATATATCTCAAACACTCCATACTACTATGGTATTTTTGGGAAACATAAATATATGGAATGATTCCTAAAATCTTAGGTGTTATGCTAAACCTATAACTCAAATATCTTCCTTTATGATCAAATCATAAATTATATATTTTCTTGTTACAATGATTTTCCACTTCATCTTGAAAGTCTTTGAACATTTTTAAATGTTTCATACTTCTTCCTCATTAAGTAAATATACACATGTATTCACTCAAATTTTCGGACAAAGCATATGAAGTTGAAATCCATCGCCCACAACTACACATAGTGGACTACATACATCAATATGTACAAATTCCAATAATCTAGTCGTTCGTTCTTATTTAGCCTTTGAACAAAGTTTTAATTATCTCTAGGAAAGTCTCACAAGTGTCATTTGATCAAAATCAAAAGACTCCAAAATTCCATCAACATGGAGTTTTTTTATGTTTTCTTTCCAATATAATTTAAACGATGATATCACTTCTTAAGTGATCTTTTAATCATTTGTCTTTCAAAATTTTTAGCATTAGTTTTATGGACATGATTTATCCAACTAGATTTGTAAATCATCCATATTTTATGGATTACGGCAATTATTTGAACAACCCTTTTGTTCTCATCATACATGATCGAATTATCAATTATTAAAACAAATCTTGAAGGTAAGATTTGATGTTAACGAGCAACATAGCAACACTTTGTTTGTGTTCTATGAACATCATCACCATTCTCTTGCTAGTTATTTAGGCCATTGCAGTTCATGAATTGTGTTTTTTTGTATGACATTTCATACCAACAAATCTGTTATCCAGTACCCAAGAACCACATTGTTTAACAAGAGAATACAACCATAACATGTATATCATCTATATACCTGAGCTGAACAATTCTAGTCTTTTCTTTTATTGCCAAATATTTCTGAGATTCTCTTTCAGCATTTCCTTTTATTTTTAAAAGAATCTATCAACATCAACAGTGGCACCATACACATGACACATAGTCCGAAGTGTGTATAGTCAAATACTAATGTCTTTGGACTTGTACTTTGAATTAGATCACCATCATTAAATGTTTGGCATTCTTTCAAATTCCATTCTTTAGTAATCTTTTAGTGTAGTAAACATTTTACCTACATCTTATATTCATCCTTATCATGGCAATTTTCATGATCAAGCTACTTTAGCTTATAACAGTGAATCACGAGTATAATGTTGCTCTCCAAAACCTTTTGGAGGATTAGGACGACTAGCGTCTCCAACCTTTTGCAAATTCTCATAAAATATGAGAACATAATTTTTGCCATATTATACTCTATCATGTTGCAACCAAAACATCATTTCAGATATCGCAATATCTTCCACATATGATGGTTTCTGAAACAATTCTTTCAGCTCCTAGATAATCTTGATATTAAAACAATCTTTTGAATATCTAGAATCATGGAGACAAACATGATACTTATATACTAACACTGGAATTGTTACTCTTGATTTAATACTAATTATTAAACTTCAAGGAGTAAACAGAGTTTGCTGAAAGTTTGTAATGGGACTTCTAAACTTTAGATTGACACTCAAAACAATACGATACCAATTTGTAAAGTAACTATCCATAATTCTATAGTTCTATTATCTCAATTAAAACTAAGCGTAAGGTGGTGAACGGATGCCAATGACTACAACAACTATGCAAATTCACTTTGATTTAATTTATGATAAATTGTGTTCAACTTTAATCATATTATTATTTGAACTCCCACTCAAAACAACATCCCTCGAGTTGTTTTGGTGATTACACGAACCAAATCCACTACACCAAGTCCGATCATCATGAGAGATGATGTAGATTAGGCGAACAATCAACATGTTCATCATACCATCCATATGACTCATGCTAGGCTCGTCAAGGTTAACCTTAGTATCTGCATGTGCAAATCTGGATTGCACCCGTTGTATGCACACATAGAATATATCACACCCGATCATCACGTGATGCTTCAAAATGACGAGTCTTAGCGACCATGCCTACTGATGACTCCTTGGTGGCGCCAGATAACTTGGTGCTTGATGTGGAGTCTTGTTGGGAACCCCAAGAGCAAGGTGTGAAGATGTGGCATCCCGCAAAAACCACTACTAGAAAATCGCGTTGAATTTGTGCATTGCATCGTCATCATCATGCATTGTTTGCCAAAACTATTTTCGCAAAGCCCGTTTTGTTTTCTAAAACGCCCCATCTTTATTCAAACGCCAAACCCCGGGGCTCCGGAGTATTTTGTTTTGTTGTTATCGGTTTGCAAATGGTCCAATTAAAGTAAATAAAATGTTAAAATATTTTTGTGGGGCAGTCGAACGGGCCGAGTAGACCCGAACGACCACCCCTGTTTTTAAAACGGTCCAACCAATCCCACCCCTTTTTCCTAAACTCACCCAACTAACCTACCCAGCCTCCACCTCACCCTGCCCAATCTCCTCTCGCCACGCCACCCCCTCCCCTAGCCAATCAAAACCGCCACGTGGCCCAGCCACCCTCTCTCTCTCGGCTCTCTATCCCTCCCTACCACCCACTTTGCACAGCACCTCTCCTCTGTCCTCCGCCGCCTCCCTTCTCTCGCCCTCCGCCGGCCCGCCTCGCCCACCATCCTCGCCGGACCCCCTCCTCATGAGCTTGGCCGCCTCGGCCAGCCATCCTCGCCGCCACTGCCGTCGCCTCTCCGGCGCCCCTCCTCCGCTCGCCTCGGCCAGGTCGCCCGCCGCTCCCTCCGACCGCCTCTCCGCCAGGACGACGTCCTCCGCCGCCCTGCAGCGCCTCCTCATCGCCCAGCCGAGCCTCCCCGCCGACCGCATCCGCCTCTGCAGCCGGCCAGCCCCTGCCTCCGGGCTCGCTGCAGCCACTGCCGTCGCGCCCGCCGGCCTCCGGCCGACCCACGACCTCCCAGACCCGGCCTCTCCGCCTCGCCCTCGACCCTCCGCCTCCGCCCAGCCCATGAGCCGCCGGCTGACCTCGCCGCGCTACCCGCCTCACCTCACATCCCGCGTCCCGGCCCCGTGCCCGCCCGCTCAGCGCCCTCGCCTCCCAAGCCCTTCGCCACACCACGCTCTGCTCCGCCTCCCGGCCCTCTCGGCAGCGCCGCCGGAGGTCGCCCGCGTCACCGCCCGCCTCCGTCGAGCCCAGCGCCGCCGGCCCCCTCCTCCGCGACCACCGCCACGAACTACCTTTGCCTCCCCGCCAGGAAGCCGCCCGGGGCCCGCCTCCTTCCCGCCGCCTGCGTCGTCGACCGAGCCGCCGTCGCCATCAGCCTCTACCGTGCTCCGTTGGTGTTCCCTGCTCGCGCCTGACCGCCCAGGAGACCTCCTGATGTCCCTGCCTACCTCGGTGTCTGCCTCGGAATCTTGTTCGTGCGAACCAACTCGTGAACCAGAAGACCCCGACCCACCAAGATCTTCGTCCTGGACACCGTGCGGCAACACCTATGTCACGGATTCCGAAGATCCACGGATGCGCCAAGATCTACAACGGAACGCCAAGTTCTTCCACGTGGGCCCATTGAACCAAAAACCGACCCCGTGACGAGTGCATCGACCCCCGACCCGAAGATGCCCAGAACACAAGTTCGCCTTCTCGAACGCCAGGAACTCCTTCATGGACATCGATGAGCGAACCCCGGTGCGTCAAGCTCGCCTTCCCGACCGTCAGGGTCCACGACATGGAATCGCCAGGATCATCCCCAGAACGCCAAGATTGCCACGAGAACGCCCCGAATGTTGACACCGACTCGAAGGCGCGAGCCCGACAAGACCCTCGCAACAGCAAGATCGACCCCGTGGGGCCCGACAAGATCGGCACGACTACAAGAACGGCATCCGACCGGAAGGATCCGATGCGCCCCCGGCGCCGAACCAAGTCCTGCTTCCCGGATGCCGAGGTCACCGACACAGGACAACAAGACCTACCCCCGCTATCCGAGAACGCTCCCGTCGAGACCGATCCCGTCGCACCCCCGGACCAAGATCCGCCGGACCCTGGACCCTGTCGAACCCCGAACCCCAGAACCCCAAGATCGTCGAGAACCCTAATGTGTGAACCCCTCCCCGAAAACCCTAATTTTATAACATAATAACAACTTGATGCATATTGAATTGTCATTCTCGCATGCATATCATTGGTTTGGGGGCCTTATGCCGATTCACCTAATAATTAAATATGGGGCCCATATGCGGGCAAATCTAGTCTTATATTGGCCTCATTTAAACATGTGTAGCGAACCGTTGCCATCTATGGTCTTGCTATATAACATTTAAATTGCGGGATAGATAAATAACATGAACCACCTAATTAATTGTCGGGACCCCGGTTCCGCTTAATATGACCTAATTGCATCGCACCTTGCCATGTCATTCATCATGCATGCATCATGCCGATCTTTTGCCTTAGTATTAAATAGTGCATCCGGTGTTTCTTCTAGTGTTTTGCTTCTTCGCGGATAAGGCCGTTGAGTTGATGTGAGCTTCGCCCCGATCTTCGGTTGGACCATCGGCAATGTTTTCAGGCGAGCATCTCCCCCTTTTCTACCTATCTTACTTTTATAGCATTTATTCCCTCATGTTGATCTATTGCTATATGTGTTGCGATGCTTTAGTTTCCGTACCTGTGAGATACCGTGCAGCCCTATATTGCCTTGGACACACCCTATTGCCTGTTGTTTAGTAGATAGTTGGACTTGCGCGTCGTAGTTGCTTGCTCAAGTGCTGATGTGTGTCGTCATATGCCACAGTTGCTAAGGTATTGCCGCATGTTGATGTTGGAGATGATTCTAGTTTTACTTATCGTCACTTTAATTTCTGTTTAACAACTAAAATTGAAATAAGCAGAGGCATCGGTGGGTGATAGAAAATATTTGGTTTCCGAACGCCCACTTGTGTCCCGTAAGACCCCGAGTACTTGATACCTGTTCCTTGATTTATCGCGCTATCCACATCCGGGAGGTATATGGGACCCCCAGCCGAGCTTGATTCTCTTATTTCTTGGGGCCACAAACTAGTTTGAGGTTTTATTTACGATCATGTACTTATGCCATGCTACTTTCATTTAAATTTAAATTGAGGAGCACACACTGTCTTGCTTAGGATCGGGACACGATTCATGGTGTCGACAAGCCCAGCCACACTTTCGGGTTCCTAGTCGCTCACACCATATACCCAAACCTTGAGCCCGTCCTTCGAGTCACCGCTGCGGATCGCTACTTAAGAGGTGGCCTCAAATATTTCTCACTCGTGATTGTTCAATCGTGAAAGTTCATTTGACGTTGGGTTTTGATTTGTTTTTCCGAGGTTGATCGGCGTGTGTTGCTATTGGTGCACCCGTGTCCGTGTCATGGATATGGACGACTTGGAGCACAGTATCTCGATCATAGACAAGCATAACTAAAGTTTATTGCTATAAATTTGACTTATAATGACTAGTAATCAGCTTCACTATAATGGAATGGCTAATTAATACTGCCCACAACTGCTTGTTTGGAGTGTCGCTTGCGACCATTGTACCTGACTAGTAAGTATTGCAACTACAACGAAATGGCTGAATAAAAGTACCAACAACTGCTGGGGTTTGGGTTTATCTCATGCTATTCATACCTGATTAGTAAGTGATACAACTATAACGGAATGGTTAATTAAAAGGGCCCACTGCTTATTTTATCAGGACGATTAACTAAACGACTAGTAATTGTTGCAACGATAATCAATAAGTAAAGCGCCAATGTGGGTTCCTCGGTTGACTTCCTCGTTTGGTCTCGAGGGAAACACCAGATGGGTTTGTTTGGTGTTAGCTTCAGTTGGATCCGGATAGGTCACTCTTATCCTCTCGATAACCGCCCGGTTGTATCGAGTCTCTATAGGTTGTTTAGTGCATGCTACCGCTGCAGTCCACCATACCTATGTAGGCGAGGACGCGAATTCTAGCATCGCTGTCTTGGCCTCGATCGACGCTCCTTCTTTTTCCTTTGCCTTTTGTCGGCACCTTTTGTTTAAGCAGGTTTTGAGATCGACGCCGTTAGCGGGTTACCCTTCCGGCTTGGCACAGGCAGGGTTATGGACGCCATTGGTTATTCTTGAGGCTCTTAGCCCCATTTGCTTCTTGTCCGCAATCGGACGCTCTACCGCTTTCAAGGTGATTTGGATCTTGTATATTATATCTGTATTCTTGACTCATGGAGTCATTTGTTATATATCTGTTCTGTGGGTCCCCTCGAGGACTGTTGTGTAATGTTATTACTTCGTTTTCCACCCGCACGAAAGTGCCTGGTGGGCACCTTTGAATCGTTTCTATGCGGGTTTGGCGAATTTTGCTCAAACTTGCATAGGTCTGATTCTGAGGGTGTTACAGAAGAGCACAACAACAAGTCTTCCCTCAGTTGAGACCGAGGTTATCGAACCAGAAGGAGGAAGGAAATGTCACACAGGTGTTGCAAGCAACACGGAGACCTGCACAACACAAACTCAAGACTTTGCCCCAACGAATCAGTGAGGTTGTCAAGCTCACCGGTTTGCTGTAACAAAGGATTAAACGTATGGTGTGGAAGGTAATGGTTTGCAGCAAGTAAACAAGTAACAGTGAAAGATGTATCAATGGTAAAGATTGGACCGGGGTCCATAGTTCACTATAGGTGCTCTCCTTAGATAGACAACATGGCATGAAGGGTAAACAAATTACAGCGGGGCAATTGACAGGAACTGAGCAAGGCATAACAATGCAATTACTAGTCAGAAAGATCCTATGAGCCTGATTGGGAAATACAACAATATACATAGACCTTCATCCAACTACATCTATGACTAGAAGTCCACCTTCAGGTTATCATCCGAACCCCCTCCAGTATTAAGTTGCAAGAAACAGACAACTTCTTTAAGCAAAGTGTGTAAGGTAAATAGTCCACATGTTCCATGAACAAGAGACCGTTATTTTCTCCCTAGTAGCAACAACACATCTACAACCGAAGAGATTTCTGTCACTTCCCTTGGAAACTAGAGGCATGAACCACTATCGAGCATAAATACACCCTCTTGGAGTCACTAGCAACTACTTGGCCAAGATAACCACTAGCAACGGAGAGCATGCAAGATCACAAACAACACAGACATGATAGAATCATAAAGACAAAACCATTAATCAAACCAACATAATAATCTCAATATCCATCATATCCCCACAAACACAACATGCATGATTACAAATAGATTAGATCTTGATCATGAACGGAGCTCAGAAGATCTATACATGAAAGCACAAAGGAGGAGATACAACCATCTAGCTACTACATGGACCCATAGTCTAAGGTGGAACTACTCACACATCATACCGAAGAGAAGGCCTCCGGGATGATCTCCCCTACGGCAAGGTGCCTGGAAGAACTTCAGATCCCCCCGATCTAGGGACGATGGTGGAGGCGGCTACAGACGGTTTCGTGGATTTCTGATCGGGTACTCAGGATTTCTGTATCGGGGGCTTCTTATAGGCGAAGGGGCGAGACCGGGAGGCAGCCAGGGCCACCAAACCCTAGCCAGGCACCTGCCCCCGCGCCTGGGGTGGGTCTGGCCCCCCTGGCTGTCCCCTCCGACTCTCCTCTGGACTTCTTGTTCCCCACGGAAAGTAATTGACTTTGACGTTTGTCCTGTCCAATTCCGAGAATATTTCTTTACTTACTTTTCTGAAACCAAAAACATCAGAAAATAGGCATCTGGCACTGTTGCAACTTGTTAATAGGTTAGTACCAGAAAACATGTAAAAAGCACCTCAAAGTGTAGACAAGCAAAGCAAAGTAGATACAAAACAAGCATGGAGCATCAAAAATTATAGATACGTTTACAACGTATCACCTACTAAGGACAAACACTTTATAACTTGATATTTAGTGAGAGGGATCATCTTATAATGCTACCGTCACGATCTAAGCAATACAAGATGCATAAAAAGGATTAACATCACATGCAATTCATAATATGTGATATGATATGACCTTTCTTATTGTGCCTTCGATCTCCATCTCCAAAGCACGAACATGATCTCCATCATCACCAGCGTGGCGTCAAGGTAAATGGCGCCGCTGCATGGTTGTCCTCCACCAGCAGCAACTATTACAACTAGTTTGATGAATAGACATGCAGGTCTTAAACGAAATTTAAAGACAACCATAAGGCTCATACCGGTTGCCAACTTACAATAAGGATCATTGCATACATCATATATAATCACAATCATGGCCATATCACATCACAACACAAGCCCTGCAAAAACAAGTTAGTGTTGGAGATATGCCCAAGAGGCAATAATAAAGAGGTTATTATCATATCTTCATGCTTATGATAAATGTTTACATACCATGCTATAATTGTATTAACCGGAAACATTAATACTTGTGTGATTTGTAAACATAAAAGAGTCCCTAGTAAAGCCTCTTGTCAAACTAGCTTGTTGGTTAATATATGATCATGGTTTCCTGATCATGAACATTGAGATGTTATTAATAACAAGATCATATCATTAGGATAATGGTGTGATGGACATACTCCTATAGATAAGTGTAGCATAAAGATCAAGTCATTTCAATAGTTCGTTTGCTATAAGCTTTCTGATACATAGTAACCTAATTACTTCGACCATGATGACATCAAACACCACACCGTAACTGGGTGGCTATAAAGGTGGGATTGAGTGTTCGGAAAGTATGCGTTGAGGCACATGGATCAAGAGTGGGATTTGTCCATCCATATGACGGATAGATATACTCTAGGTCCTCTCGGTGGAATGTCATCCAATTAGCTTGCAAGCATATGACTGGCTCACAAGGGATCACATATCACGGGAACGAGAAAAGAGTACTTATCGGTAACGAGGTTGAAGTAGGTATGCAGAGATAGCGACGATCAAACCTTGGATAAGTAAACTATCACGAGACAAAGGGAAACTGGTATCGTATGTAAGTGCTTCATTCGATTGCAAAGTAATCGTATACATATGTGGGAGCCATATGAATTTCCAGATTCCTCTCTTGGTTATTGATCGGAGAAGTGTCTCGGTCATGTCCGCGTAATTCACGAACCGTAGGTAGACACACTTAAGGATTCGATGTTGTTTAGTAGATATGGAATGTAAGTAGGGAGACCAAATGTTGTTCGGAGTCTCGGATAGGATCCGGGATATCATGAGGAGATCCGGAATGGTCCGAAAAATAAGATTCATATAAGGAAAGTCCGATTTCGGAGTTCGGGAATGATTTTGATGTTTTCATCGGAGAGGTTCTAGAAGGGTCTAGAAGGTTCACCAGACCGGAAGGGGAATGGTTCATGAATGTGTCATGGTTAAGTGGAATGATTGGATCATGTCCTAGGTCAGTTGGTTGGATGTTTGCAAGAGAGAAATAAAGCTCTAAATTGAAAGTCAAAAGGGAGGTTTGAAAAGTCAAACTGGAACAATAGTTTCCTAGTGGAAAAAGGAAAGAGTCCTTCCTTCTCTCCAACTTGGATTTGGGGAAGGATTCAAACTCCCCTCTCCCAAGCTGCCCTCCCTCTCATAAATAGAGGGGAGGGGATGCCCCAAGAGCACACAACCAGCCCTCCCCACCTTGCGCCGCTGCCGCACAAGCCGCCAAGTGCCGTCGTGCCACCGCCAAGCGCCGCCGCGCCGCCGCCGGTCCATCGTCGTCGCCCTAGCCGCCTCCGAATCCACCTCCTCCTCTCCGGCCTTCTAAACCATAGATCGTCGGAAACCCTAGATCCACCATAACCTGCTCCGGCTTAGGCGAAGCCCTGCAGGATTTTCCCTCTACTTCTGACACCACGTCGTCGTGCTGCCGGAATCATGAGGGGAGAACTACAACCTCCGCTGCCTACTGGAACAAGGGAGAGGAAGGTCTTCATCGAGTACCGAACATGTGACCGACTGCGGAAGCACTGTCGGAACACAGCGCCGGAAGGATCGTCTACGCGATATTGAGATCGGCAAGTGTACGACTACATCATCCACGAGAATATGCTCTCATTAACCGCTTTGGAATCTTCGAGGGTGAGTAATCAAATCGACTTGTTGCTATAATCTAGTAGATAGATCTTGGCTTGTTTGTATGCATGCGGTAGAAAATTTTTGTTTTCCATGATACGAACCCCTACAGTGGTATCAGAGCCGTGTCTATATGTAGATCTGTTGCACGAGTAGAACACAATGGTCATTATGGGCGTTGATGCTTTTGTCGTCGATTGCTTATTGTGTACTTTGCATCTTGTGGGATGGTGGGATGAAGCGGCTCGGGCTAACCTTACATGACATCGTTCATGAGACTTGCTCCACGCTTGAAATGCAACTTGTATTGCATAAGTGGCTTTAGGGGTTCCTGTTTCTCCCAACATAGTGAAGATTCAATTTACAACGGGTAATTGACAATACTAGTATCAACGTTGTCGTTCTTGTTCATAAGTTAGAACGACACTTACTGAAAGCCCCAAACCACGTAAAAAATGCAAAGAAAATTAGAGGCGTCTAACTCTGTATTGTAGGGGTGTGTTGTGATGTGATATGGCCATGATTGTGATTATATATGATGTATGCAATGTTCCTTATTGTAAGTCGACAACCGGCAGGAGCCTTATGGTTGTCTTTTAATTTCGTTAAGACCTGCGTGTCTGTTACTCAAGGTAGTTGTAATAGTTGATGCTGGTGGACGACAACCATGAAGCGGCGCCATTGTCCTTGACGCCATACTGGTGATGATGGAGATCATGTTCGTGCTTGAAGATGGAGATCGGAAGCACAAGAAGAAAGGCCATATTGTATCACATATTATGAATTGCATGTGATGTTAATACTTTTATGCATCTTGTATTGCTTAGATCGCGATGGTAGCATTATAAGATGATCCCTCGCACAAAATTTCAAGTTATAAAGTGTCCGTCCTTAGTAAGCACCGTTGCTAAAGCTCGTTGTTTCGAAGCACCACGTGATGATCGGGTGTGTTAGATTCTGCGAGTGTATACAATGGGAGCAAGCCATATTTACTCATGCGGAAGCTAAGGTTTGATCTTGACGAGCCTAGCATGTACACACATGGTCTTGGAACACGGAATACCGAAAGGTAAAGCATAAGTCATATAGATGATATGATGAACATGATGATTGTTCGCCTTTGAAACTATATCATGTCACGTGATGATCGGACTTGGTGTAGTGAATTTGGTTCGTGTGATCACTAAAACAATGTGAGGGATGTTGTTTTGAGTGGGAGTTCGACAACAATATGATTAAAAGTTGAACACTATTTATCATAAATTAAATCAAAGTGAATTTGCATAGTTGTTGTAGTCATTGGCATCCGTTTACCACCTTGCGCTTAGTTATAATTGAGATAATAGAACTATAGAATTCTGGTTAGTTACTTTACGAACTGGTATCGTATTGTTTTAAAGTGTTAATCTAAAGTTTAAAAGTCCTATTGCCAACTTTCAGTAAGTTCCGGTTACTCCGTGAAGTTTAATAATTGGTATTAAATCAAGAGTAGCAATTCCAGTGTTAGTATATAAGTATCATGTTTATCTCCATGATTCTTGATATTCAAAAGATTGTTTTAATATCAAGGTTATCTAGGAGCTGGAAGAATTGTTTCAGAAACCATCATATGTGGAAGATATTGCGATATCTGAAACAATGTTTTGTTTACAACATGATAGAGTACAATATGGCAAAGTTTATGTTCTCATATTTGATGAGAATTTGCAAAAGGTTGGAGACGGTGGTCGTCCTAATCCTCCAAAAGGTTTTGGAGAGCAATATTATACTCGCAATTCACCCTTATAAGCTAAAGTAGCTTGATCATGAATAGTTCCATGATAAGGATGGATGTTTGATGTAGGTAAAATGTTTACTACACTAAAAGATTACTAAAGAATGGAATTTGAAAGAACACCAAACATTTGATGATGGTGATCTACTTCAAAGTGCAAGTCCAAAGACAATGGTATTTAACTATACATGCTTTGGACTATGTGTCATCTGTATGACTTCACTATTGATGTTGATAGATTATTTCAAACAGAAAAGGAAATACTGAAAGGGAATCTCATAAATATATGGCAGAAAAGAAAAGACTAGAATTGTTTAGCTTGGGTATATAGAGGATATACATGTTAAGGCTATATTCTTTGCTTATTAAACAATGTGGTTCTTAAGTATTGGATACTGAATTTGTTGGTATGAATAGTCATACGAAACAGCACAATTCATGAACTACAATGGTCTAAGTAACTAGAAAAATAATATGTGATGATGTTCATCGAAACAAATAAAGGGTTGTTGTGTTGCTCGTTAACATCAAAGCTTGCCTTCAAGATTTGTTTTATCAGGTATTATGAGAACAAAATGGTTGTTCAAATAATTTCCTTAATCCATAAAAGATGGATGATTTACAAATCTCATTGTAGAAATCACATCCATAAAACTATTGCTAAAATTGTCGAAAGACAAATTGATTGAAAGATCACTTAGGAAGTGACATCGCCGTTTAAATTATATTGGAAAGAAAACATGAAGAAACTCCATGTGGATGGAATTTTGGAGTCTTTTGATTTTTGATCAAATGATGCTTGTGAAACTTTCCTAGAGATAATTAAAACTCCGTTCGTAGGCCAAAAGGGAACGAATTACTAGATTATTGGAATTTTTACATATTTGATGTATGAAGTCCATTACGTGTAGTCAAGAGAGATGGATTTCAACTTCATATGCTTTCTTCGAAAATTTGAGTGAATATATGAATATTTACTTAATAAGGATGAAGTGTGAAACATTTTAAAAGTTCAAAGACTTTCAAGATGAAGTGCAAAATCAATGTAACAAGAAAATAACGAATTTATGATGGGATCATAAAGGAAGATATTTGAGTTACAAGTTTAGCATAAAACCTTTGATTTGAGAAATCGTTCCGTGGATTTTCATTTCTCGAAACACCAGAAGAGTATGGAGAGTTCGAGATATGTAATTAAACCTTGTTTGACATGGTAAGATTAAAGGTGTAATTTATAAAACTGCCATTAAATTTTAACGATTAAAGATTTAGAGACTACCGCTTTTCCACTAAAAAGAGCTCCATCATGATCTGTTGAAATGACACCATATAAAGTTATGGTTTGGGATAAAACCCAAGTTGTCCTTTCTTAAACATTGGTATGCTATGCATAAAATATATGTCTACTACCAAAGTCGGATGAACATGTCTTTGTATGTTATTTTGAATAATCGTTGAGTATTCCTCCATAACACCGAAGACAAAAATGTTTGTCGCTTAGAACGTCAAGTTTCTTTGATAAGGAATTTTCCGTGAAAAGTTAAGTGGGAGGACAATAGAACTTTGATAAGGTTAAACAAACCTTAGCTATATGTGCAAAGTTGCGCAGCACCGAAAAGTGTTCTAAAGGCAGCAACAATGCTCATGACTCATGTGCCTCAAAGGTTGTGGTTACGGAGGTCTGAGTTCCTATTGAACCAAGTAGGTCAGGTAAATAATAAAATACCAAGATTTGAGAGTTAAATCATTATTTGACAATAATGATCCAACTACATGCAATGAAGCGGTGATGGGCCCTGACTCCGTCAAATGGTTTGAAGCCATAAAATCCGTGATAGTTCCATATACAAGAGATCAAGCTTTGAACTTGAAAGACCCTCTGAAAAGGTGCAAGACCCTATAGTCGTATTTGGATCTATAAAGAAATAGACATGGATGTTTCACATCTATGAAATTATCGACATGTCGGGAAAGAGTTCACGACAATATTCAAATAGTTGACTATGACAAGATCCGATCTTTCATTAAGTGGTATTTAGTCTAGACGGATTAATGTAGCAACCACTACATATAATTTTTTTATGTGATAGTTGAATAAACAAAACAAGTTCTTCTAATAGAATGGTTACCTAGGACGTGTGCATGACACGGTCCAAAGGGTTTTGTTAATTCAAAGGATGCTAAAATGCAAACTTCAATGGTTGAAGTAAGCATCGCGGAGTTGGAATCTCCACTATGATGAAACTGTTAAAAGAGTTTAATTTCATCGGAGATGATGAAGATGCTTTCATATGCAAGAAATTAAGTGGGAGCGCTAAGACATATTTCTAATAAATTATGTGGAAGACATATTGTTGATTGGAAATTATGTATATTTTTATTGACACAGGTTAAGAATTTCATCTCGATGAAAGGCTTAGGCAGAACCCGAATATTTGGCATCAATGTCTATATGGATAAATTGTTATGCCAATATGGTTATGCCAGAAGTACATAGATGAGATATTGAATGAGTTCATTATAGAAACTACAAGAAATGTTCTTGTTGCACATAAAGGATTGAATCGAAATTCAAGTGCATTGACACTTGGTAAGTGAAACAAAGATTCAAGTATAGACTGATACTTGATGTATGAAATCACAAAAAGTATTTATATCAATCATACTAAGATATGTACAAATCCAGATATGTACTATGCTCTAAATGTTATGAGCATTTACCAGAATGATTCATAAGATGATCATTGGATGATAGTAAGGATATTATTATGATCTTTTGGAAGAACTAAGAATATATTATTTTGTAGAGATGACAAATAGATGATTAGTTCATTGTAAAAGTACTACATTGATACTAGTTTTGTCACAATGTACAAATTA
Source organism: Avena longiglumis (assembly GCA_030063025.1). Taxonomy (NCBI): domain Eukaryota; kingdom Viridiplantae; phylum Streptophyta; class Magnoliopsida; order Poales; family Poaceae; genus Avena; species Avena longiglumis. Next base: position 537,599,617 of record CP125976.1, read on the forward strand.
AGTTTATCTCAATCTAAACTAAGGGTGGCACAATATAATGGAAAGCAAATTCCATAATGGATTTGGATGAGTTCCAAAGTTAAGACATTGTGACAGATACTACAACAAAAGGCTAGGTATATGAATGCTATTATAGCAGCAAAAGAGGGCATTTGTGTCAAGTAGTTTGTTATCAAACTAGGTGTAATTCACAGCGGGATAGTACTATGAAGATATATTGTACGACAATATTGTCAACATGTTTTAACCCCAAGGAACTAAAGGTCTCACCAAAGGACCAAATTTATACAAAGCCATCTCATTAGAGAATGAGTGATGCGTATAGACGCAAAGACATGCAATTACACATGGACCTGAAAGTGTCGTATCCGAAGATCAGTTGACCACTAGCAATCGTGTACATACAACACCAGAAAGCTATAGGTGTTGAATACACAAAGATTTGAAACTAGATTATTGTCTCTAGTGCAAGTGGGAGACTGTTGGAGATATGCCCAAGAGGCAATAATAAAGAGGTTATTATCATATTTTCATGCTTACGATAAATGTTTATATACCATGCTATAATTGTATTAACCGGAAACATTAATACTTGTGTGATTTGTAAACATAAAAGAGTCCCTAGTAAAGCCTCTTGTTAAACTAGCTTGTTGGTTAATATATGATCATGGTTTCCTGATCATGAACATTGAGATGTTATTAACAACAAGATCATATCATTAGGAGAATGGTGTGATGGACATACTCCTATAGATAAGTGTAACATAAAGATCAATCATTTCAATAGTTCGTTTGCTATAAGCTTTCTGATACATAGTAACCTAATTCCTTTGACCATGAGATCATTCTAATCACCATCACTAGATGGATGTTTTGATGACATCAAACACCACACCGTAACTGGGTGGCTATAAAGGTGGCATTGAGTGTTCGGAAAGTATGTGTTGAGGCACATGGATCAAGAGTGGGATTTGTCCATCCATATGACGGATAGATATACTCTGGGCCCTCTCGGTGGAATGTCATCCAATTAGCTTGCAAGCATGTGACTGGCTCACAAGGTATCACATATCACGGGAACAAAAAAAGAGTACTTATCGGTAACGAGGTTGAACTAGGTATGCAGAGATACCGACGATCAAACCTTGGATAAGTAAACTATCGCAAGACAAAGGGAAATTGGTATCGTATGTAAGTAGTTCATTCGATCGCAAAGTAATTGTAGAAATATGTGGGAGCCATATGAATTTCCAGATTCCTCTATTGGTTATTGGTCGGAGAAGTGTCTCAGTCATGTCCGTGTAATTCACAAACTGTAGGGAGACACACTTAAGGATTCGATGTTGTTTAGTAGATATGGAATGTAAGTAGGGAGACTGAATGTTGTTCGGAGTCTCGGATAGGATCCGGGATATCATGAGGAGATCCAGAATGGTCCGGAGAATAAGATTCATATAAGGAAAGTCCGATTCCGGAGTTCGGGAATGATTTCGATGTTTTCATCGGAGAGGTTCTAGAAGGGTCTAGAAGGTTCACCAGACCGGAAGGGGAATGGTTCATGAATGTTTCATGGTTAAGTGGAATGATTGGATCATGTCCTAGGTCACTTGGTTGGGCATTTTCAAGAGAGAAATAAAGCTCTAAATTGAAAGTCAAAAGGGAGGTTTGAAAAGTCAAACTGGAACAATAGTTTCCTAGTGGAAAAAGGAAAGAGTCCTTCCTTCTCTCCAACTTGGATTTGGGGAAGGATTCAAACTCCCCTCTCCCAATATGCCCCCCTCTCATAAATAGAGGGGAGGGGATGCCCCAAGAACACACAACCAGCCCTCCCCACCTTGCGTCGCCGCCGCACAAGCCGCCAAGCGCCACCGCGCCGCTGCCGCCAAGCGCCGCCGCCGGTCCGTCACCATCGCCCTAGCCGCCGCCGACTCCACCTCCTCCTCTCCGTCCTTCTAAACCCTAGATCGCCGGAAACCCTAGGTCCACCATAACCTTCTCAGGCTTAGGCGAAGCCCTACATGATTTTCCCTCTACTTCTGACACCACGCCGTCGTGCTGCCGGAATCGCGAGGGGAGAACTACAACCTCCGCTGCCTGCTGGAACAAGGGAGAGAAAGGTCTTCATCGAGTACCGAACGTGTGACCGACTGTGGAAGCGCTACCGGAACGCAACGCCGGAAGGATCTTCTACGCGATCTTGAGATCGGCAAGTGTACGACTACATCATCCACGAGAATCTGCTCTCGTTAACCGCTTTGGAATCTTCGAGGGTGAGTACTCTAATCGACTCGTTGCTATAATCTAGTAGATATATCTTGGCTTGTTTGTATGCATGCGGTAGAAATTTTTTGTTTTCCATGCTAGAACCCCTACAGTTATATGCCTCTAATTTTCTTTGCAAGTTTTACGTGGCTGGGGCTTTCGCATAAGAACTGTTCTAACTTATGAACATGAACCACAATATTAATACAAGTATTGTCAAGTGCCCATTGTAAATTGAATCTTCACTATGGTGGGAGAGATAGACACCCGCAAAGCCACTTGTGCAATGCAAGTTGCACGTTGAGCGTCGAGCAAGCCTCATGTATGATGACATGTAAGGTTAGCCCGGGCCGCTTCTGTGGCATCCCGCAAAACCACTACTAGAAAATCGCGTTGAATTTGTGCATTGCATCGTCATCATCATGCATTGTTTGCCAAAACTATTTTCGCAAAGCCGTTTTGTTTTCTAAAACGCCCCGTCTTTTATTCAAACGCCAAACCGGGTCCCCGGAATATTTTGTTTTGTTGCTATCGGGTTGCAAACGGCCCAATTAATTAAATAAAAGTTTTATTTATTTTGTTAGGGGCTGTCGAACGGGCCGGTTTAGCCCGAACGACCGCCCCAGATTTAAATCGGTCCAACTGCACCCGCCTCCTAAATCCTAGACCTACCCAGGAAACTACCCACCCCAGCCTCCACATCACTCCTACCTATCAGGACACGCCACCTCAGCTCCCCCTCTCCCTCACCCAATCAATCTCTGCCACTTGTCCCTCCCTCTCTCTCCTTGGACCCTCTCAACCCACCAAACGCACCCAGCACACTACACCCACACAACCCCAGCCTCTCCTTTTCCCCACAGCCTTGGGCCCCCGTCCCGTCCCTGCACCCACAGTCCACCACGGGCCACGTCCCCTGGACCTGGTCCAACCCGACCGCCCCCGGACCACCACTCCCCCACGCTGGCACGCTGCCCACGCTTGATCCTTGCCCAGGCCCCACGCGCCAGTCTCACCGCTCCTCACCTCGGCTGCCCACCAACCACCTCCGTCCGCTCTGCCCAATCCCCAACCCCTCTCCCGTCGCCTCGAGCACCCGCCCCGCTTCTACCAGTGCCGCTTGACCTCCGCCGACGATCCCGCGCCTCCCACCTGCAGCCGCCGTGCTCCTCCTCGGCCACCGCCCATCGCCGGCCCGATCACCAGCGCCCAGGCCAAGCTCAGCCGCCCTAGCCTCGCCAGCTGCTGCTCCTCCGCCTTGCAGCGCTACCTGCCCCTCTCCAGCGGCGCCAGCGTCCCCGGCACCACTCGCCGCCCGCTACCATCCTCGCCACCGAGCCCTCGCGTCACTCGCATCCTCCCGCGTCCGCTCGGCTTCCTCGCCAGGCCGATCGCCAACCGTCCCAAACCTCGCGTCGCCGCTGCCAGCCCGCCATGCCGCCGCTCGCAGCACGCCGGCGTCCTCCGGCTCTGCCGAGTCCGCGCCTCGGCCCGCGGTGTCGCGAGCCCGCTGGCAGTCCCGTCGCCTGGGTCCCCTCGAGCTCCTCTTCCTGCGGCCTCTCCGGCGCCTCGGCCTGCCGGGCCCAGGACCGCGTCGGCCTCGACCCCCCTGCCCCGCGTGTTCCGCTGCGTCTGGCAAGCCCCGCAAGCCGGCCCTGCCACCGTCGCTCTGCCCTCTGCTTCGATTCGTGGCCCTAGCGGCGTTGGCCCCGCCTCAAGATCTGCCTGCTACATGTTTTGCGGTCCGATGAGGAACGTCGATGACCATCGGCGCCAAGCCCAAGTTCGACACCGGCAAACCCGAAAACCGCTAGAAGAACCATCGACCAGGTCGTCTACAAGGACGCCAAGCTCGTCAAGATCCCGAACGCCGAGGTCGTCTACACGGAACGCCTAGATCTTCTCGGGACATCGAGTTCGCCATCACGGAGGACAAGCACGCCTTCATGGAACCGCAGGCACAGAAACCGCAAGACCTTCTGCCCGGATACTGCAAGTAACCCCCTCGAGGACGCAGGGATTCTCCCTCGGACGCCAAGGCCTCCGCCATGGAATCAACAAGATCATCACGGAACGCCGAGTACTTCTTTCGGAACGCCATGATCTTCTACACGACCCCGAAGACCGCGAGTGCGACAAGAACGACACCGAACCAAATCCTTCCCGGTATCTGAGAACGCTTCCGCCGAGCCCCGAACCCAGATCCGTCGAACCCTAGACCCTGGACCCTGAGACCGACCCCGAACCCCGGAACCCCAAGATCGTCGACCACCCCTAATGTGTGAACCCTTCCCGAAACCCTATTTCATAACATAATAACAACTGTTGCATATTAATCATTCATCTCGCATGCATATCATTGGGTTGGGGCCTTATGCCGGTTCACCTAATAATTAAATATGGGGCCCATATGCGGGCAAATCTAGCCTTATATTGGCCTCATTTAAACTTGTGTAGCGAACCGGTATCTTATCTTGCCTTGTTAAAACAACATTTAATTTGAGGGGCTTCTAAATAACTTGAACCACCTAATTAACTGTCGGGACCCCGGTTCCGCTTAATATGACCTAAATTGCATCGCATCTTTGCCATGCCATACATCATACATGCATCATGCCGATCTTCTGCCGTGTATTAAATATTGCATCCGGTGTTCCTTCTAGTGTTTTGCTTCTTCGCGGATAAGGCCGTTGAGTTGATGTGAGCTTCGCCCCGATCTTCGGATGAACCTTTCGACAATGTTTTCAAAGAGCATCTCCCCTTTCTACCTATCTTACTTTTATAGTCTTTATTCCCTCCTGTTGATCTATTGCTATACGTGTTGCGATGCTTTAGTTTCCGTTTGTGATATACCGCAGCCCTATATTGCCTTGGACACACCCTATTGCTGTTGTTGGTAGATAGTTGGACTTATGGCGTCGTCGTTGCTTGCTCAAGTGCTGATGCGTGTCGCCATATGCCACAGTTGCTGATGAATTGCCGCATGTTGATGATGGAGATGATGCTAGTTTTACTTATTGTCACTTTAATTTCTGTTTAACAACTAAAATTGAATAAGCGGAGGCATCGGTGGGTGATAGATAATATTTGGTTTCGAACGCCCACTTGTGTCCGTGAGACCCAGTACTTGATACATTCCTTGATTTATCGCGCTATCCACATATGGGAGTATGGGCCCCCAGCGAGCTTGATTCCGTCTTATTTCTTGGGGCCACAACTAGTTTGGGGCTTTATTACTATCATGTACTTATGCCATGCTTCTTTGCTTTATTTACGATTGTAAGTCTTTGCATTGTCTTTATTTTAGGCGGGATGTTTTCGCGGTATCGGCAGGTCCCGATTGGGGATCTGCATCGTTCTGACCATCGACGCAGACCTTGAGTCCGTCTCGAGCTAGCTTACCGTTGCGGGTAGCTTAATGGGGTGGCCCCTGAAATATTTCTGAATCTTGCGATTGCTCGTCATTGAGACCTCGTTGGGTTTTGATTTGGTTTTTCGAGGTTGATCGTGTGTGTGTTGCTATTGGTGCACCCGGGTTAAAACTTTCTGAAAGCCGTGTCCGCGGTTATGGACGACTTGGAGCACAGTATCTCGATCATAGACAAGCATAACTAAAGTTTACTGCTCTAAATTTGACTTATAATGACTAGTAATCAGCTTCACTATAATGGAATGGCTAAATAATACTGCCCACAATTGCATGTTTGGATGTCGCTTGCGACAATTGTACCTGACTAGTAAATCTTGCAACTACAACGGAATGGCTGAATAAAAGTACCAACAACTGCTGGGTTTTTGGGTTATCTCATGATAAATGTATTTGATTAGTAATTGTTGCAACTACAACGGAATGGTCAACTAAAAGTGCCCACTGTTTACTTTACCAGGATGATTATCTAAACCTGACTAGTAATTGCTGCAACGATAACTGAGTAAATAAAACTGCCAACGGTGTGAGTTCCTCGGTTGACTTCCTCGTTTGGTCTCGAGGGGGAAACACCAGGATGGGTTTGTTTGGTGCTAGCTTCAGGTTGGATCCGGTTAGGACAATCTCATCCCTCTCTGATAACCGCCAGTTGTATCGAGTCTCTATAGGTTGTTTAGTGCATGCTGCCGCTGCCGCTTGATCCCATACCTATGTAGGCGAGACCGCGAATTATAGCCTCGTGTCTTGGCCTCGATCTTGACGCTCCTTCTTTTACCTTTGCCCTTGTCGGCACCCCTTTTGTTAAGCAGGTTTTGAGATCGACGCCGTTAGCAGGGTTACCCTTCCGGCTTGGCCTGGGCAGGGTTATGGACGCCATTGGTTATTCTTCAGGGCTCTTAGCCCCATTTGCATCTTGTCCGTAGCTGGACGCTCTACCGTTTTCGAGGTGATTTGGATCTTTGTATATTATATCTGTATTCTTGGCTCCTTGAGTCGCTGTTATATATATCCGTTCTGTGGGTCCCATCGAGGACTGTTGTGTAATGTTATTACTTCGTTCTCCACCCGCACGAAAGTGCCTGGTGGGCACCTTTGAATCGTTTCTATGCGGGTTTGGTGAATTTTGCCCAAACTTGCATAGTTCCGATTCCGAGGGTGTTACAGCTTCATCCCACCATCTCGCAATATGCAAAGCACACAAAAAGCAATCGACAACAAAAGCATCAACACCCACAATAACCATTGTGTTCTACTCGTGCAACAGATCTACACATAGACATGGCTCTGATACCACTGTAGGGGTTTGTAGCATGGAAAACAAAAAAATTCTATCGCATGAACACACAAAAGCAAAGATCTAGTCTACAAGATCGGTGCAACGAGTTTATAGAGTACTAACCCTTGAAAATCCAAAGCGTTTAATGAGATCGGATTCTCGTGGTTGATGTAGTCGTTCACTTGCCGATCTCAAGATCGCGAATACGATCCTTCCAGCGTCGCGTTCCAGCAGTGCTTCTGTAGTCGGTCACATGTTCGGTACTCGATGAAGACCTTCCTCTCCCTTGTTCCAGCAGGCACCAGAGGTTGTATATTTCCTCGCGATTCCAGCAACACGACGGTGTGGTGGTGGAGGTGGAGGAGTAGATCCCGTAGGGCTTCGCCTAAGCCGGAACAAGTATGGTGGATTAGAGAGAGCCTCAGCGGCTAGGGTTTAGAAACTGAGGGGAGGAGGTGGCGGTGGCGGTGGCTAGGGTTTAGACTAGGCGGCACAGTGGTTTAGAGGGGTAGGGAGCCAACGGCTAGAGGGGCAGGCGGCGGCCTAGGGTTTGGGGTGAGGGCCAAGGGGGCGCCCCACCCCCTCCTTTTATGGGTGGGAGAGGCGGATAGTGGAGGCCGAGTCCTCCCCTAACTCCCCTTGGTGGCCGACGGCAAGGAGGGAGAGGGAAACCTCTCCCATGTAGGTTTCCTCTCCTCCCTCCACTTGGACTTTGACTTTCAATGTTGGGATTTGACTTTTCAAATTGGAGTTTGACTATTCAAACTAGAGTTTGGTTATTTCTCTACCCATTGCGCAGCCAAGTGACCTAGGGTATGATGTAACCATTACACATTGGCATGGCACATTCATGTACCCCCGCTCCAGGGTGGTGGACTTTCTAGAACCTTCCAGAAGATTCTGGTGAAAACACCGAAAACATTTCCGAACCCCGGAATTGGACTTTCCTTATATGAATCTTATTCTTCGGACCATTCCAGATCTCATCATGATGTCCCAGATCCAATCCGAGTCTCCGAACAACATTCGGTCTCCAACTCATTTCCATATCTACTAACCAACATCGTATCCTTAAGTGTGTCTTCCTACGGTTTGTGAATTATGCAGACATGATCGAGACACTTCCCTGATCAATAACCAATAGAGGAATCTGGAAATTCATATGGCTCTCACATATTTCTACAATTACTTCATGATCAAATGAACCATTTACATACGATACCAATTTTCCTTTGTCTCGTGATACTTTACTTATCCGAGGTTTGATCGTCGGTATCTCTATACCTAGTTCAACCTCGTTACCGATAAGTACTCTTTACTTGTTTCATGATATGACATCCCTTGTGACCTTGTCACATGCTTTCAAGCCAATTGGATGACATTCCACCGAGAGGGCCCGGAGTATATCTATCCGTCATATGGATGGAAAAATCCCACTCTTGATCCATGTGCCTCAATGCATACTTTCAGAATACCTAATGACACCTTTATAACCACCCAGTTATGGAAATAGTGCTTGATGTCATCAAAGCATTCATCCTATGATGGTGATTAACATGATCTCATTGTCGAAGGATTAGGTTACTATGTATTTGAAAGCTTGTAGCAAACGAACTCTAAATGACTTGATCTTACGCTACGCTTAATATAGGAGTGTGTCCCTCATATCATTCTCCTAATGACATGATCTTGTTATTAACAACTGATGACCCACAAGTATAGGGGATCGCAACAGTCTTCGCGGGTAGTATTACCCAATTTATTGATTCGACACAAGGGGATCCAAAGAATACTTGCAAGCCTTAACAACTGAGTTGTCAGTTCAGCTGCACCTGGAAATAGTTCTTGCTCACATAAGTTTATCAGTAGCAACAGCAACAGTGAAACATGAGCAATAATGTGATAAGATAAGATGGGATTGATCACGGTAGGCATAGGGATGGATGTACGGGCGTTGCATGGACGAGTCTAAACATGTAACTTAAAGATCTAGGGCATTGTAGATAACTAATAACAAGCATCCAAGTATTAAACAATCCTATGCATGTGCTCCAAATATAGTCATACGTGCTCGCAATGAGATCTTGCACAACATCTTCTGTCCAGCCAGCCAGTGGCAGCGGGGCCTCTAGGGAACTACTGGAAATTAAGGTGCTCCTTTTAATAGAGCACCGGATCAAAGCATTAACACTCCGTGAACATATGTGATCCTCACACCATAGCCACCCCCTCCGATTGTCCCAATTATTATCACTTTGGGGCCCTTGGATCCGGATAATGATATGTGTACACAACTTGCAGATAAGATCACAAACAATACTATCATAATGATTCAATAATAAGTTCAGATCTAAGATCATGGCACTTGGGCCCTAGTGACAAGCATTAAGAACAACAAGTTGCAACAAAGTCAAATAACACTAATAGAGATACTAGGCACTATGCCCTAACAGATCTTATTCGATTACATGATAGAACTCATCCAATCCCTACCATCCCCAAGCCTATAGTGGGGGATTACTCACTCATGGATGAGGGAAACATCGGTGGTTGATGGAGATGCGTTGGTGATGACGATGGCGATGATCCTCTCAAAATTCCCCGTCCCGGCAGGGTGCCAGAACGGAGTTTCTAGATCCGAATCTTGGTTTCTGGTGGCGGCGGCGGAGTGGAACTCTTTCTGGAAAAACTATCAACCCCCTCGGTTTTTAGGTCGAAAGGCAACTTATAGGCACAAAGGGCGGACGAGGGGGTTCCTGGGGTGGGTGTGGGCCCCCAGGACTCCTCTCCGTCTCGTCTTCTGGCTCCGTGGATCTTCTGGTGAAATATAATTTTTGGCATATTTTCTGGGATTTTTCCTGATAGTTCATTTTCTGCACAAAAATAAGACTCCAAGGTAATTCTGCTGAAAACAGCGTCAATCCGTGTTAGTTGTATCCAAATCACACAAGTTTAGAGGAGAAACAATAGCAAAGTGTTCGAGAAAGTAGATACATTTTGGACATATCAACTCCCCCCAGGCTTAGCTTATTGCTTTTCCTCAAGCAATTCTGTTGAAAACTGAGTGTGATAAAAGAACTTTCACAAACACTTTGCTTCATATGATGTAAATATTCTCAGCACAGGAGTAGATGCTTAGACAATTCATAATAAGGAGTATGCAACTAAGTCTACTCAATAGTCATTGCAAGCTATGAAGAGAAACCAACTCAATAATAATAAGTAGCATGAAACATAAACATAAGCAACATTGCAATGCTCATAATAAGGTATGATAGAGTGGTATCTCGCTTTCCTTTGTTTGAAGAGCACAATATAAATGCCAAGGCACCTCTGAAGTTCACATGAAGACTAGAAGTAAAGTATCAGAGATACAAGCATCAAAGTCATGACATAATTAACCAAGTTTTGGAACAAAAACAAGAATGAAAACTATGCTCTCAAGAAGGTGCTCATAGAATAAGTGGTGACTCAACAAAGTTGTGAAAACAGTTTTGTAAAGGTTTGAAAGGCTTCCAAATGCTGAAAGGAAGGTACTCATTAGCTTTGAGCTCTCATTTCCCCTATCATAGGCATCTTCATGTGGTTAAGGTGAAAGTGAGGTCCACTCTGAATCATATGCTTGACATACCATAAACTGGAAATCCCAAGTCCCTTGAGTACGAGGGTCGCTCTGCATGCTACTCAACTTTGGTCACCTGAAAGTTCTTGTCATTGTAAATACATGTATATCATCGAGAACCGCCAACGGGGTACCCCTTGCACATGGTACAGGAGCTTTCCCATAACCAAAATGACAAGGCAAGCAGACAATGAGCATCTCAGTAATCTTTTTATTTACCATATGCATAGCTTTTTATTGAGGATACTTCATAGATGCTCATTATGGTGATGCTACAAGTTTCCACCATGATTAGGCATGGCTTAGGCTAGCGGCCCAGGCGTTTCTCTAACACAATGTATAAACTCCATAAACTCACAACCTCCCCTTTTATTTCACATCGTCGACATCCGTAAACAAAAGAGCAAGGAATCAACTGGATGAGATATCCAAAAAGTGCTGAAAGCGTTCCCCGTGACAGCACGGTTCTGCTGACTCCCAGCATATAATTAGCAAGCATATAACTTTCATGGATAGGTCACGATGGTTCAGAATTATTAAGCACAAAGAATAAAGTGTGCCATCAAGTTCGTGAGAGATTTACTAACTAACTTTCTCAAAACAGACAAACATTTTATTTTGGAAGAAAACACGGCATATATAAAATATACACTAAAGTAGCAAATGATGCTAATAGGTAGGTATGGTGGACACAGCTAGCAATATTGGTTTTGGGGAGTTGGAAGCACAGGTAGAGCACATACTCAGTGCAAGTGAAGGCTATCAATAGAGATGGAGCGACAAACGAGAGAGCAATAGCTTCATAATCATGCTTTGTAGAGGGAGTGTCACAACCTTTAAACTATAAGGTGGAGTCCCCTGTGTTTACAATGCTAGTCCCTGGATCAATAGCTAGCATCCACAGTTAAGATGTAATATCAAGAAACAAAGGTCATAATACAACTTTATAACCAGGAATAACATAATTTTATTACATCTTACATAGCTCATTTGGCTATTACATTACATTGCAGCAGAATATCTATAAGCATGGGGTCCTTCATATTCAAAGTGCCACAGGAAGACATGTTGGTTGTAGACTTTGTAATCCTAATCAACACACATCACTAAATCAATCAAACCTGCAACATACAAGTTACAGCCACAAGGGTCAATACATTTGAATTGTATTGGCAAGTGATACTATGGTAGTATAGTGGAGTCTATCATCTATATGCATTTGGCTAAGTGGAGTTGAGGCTTGCATTGCTCAAAATAGATTTTCCTTATCATTTTGAAAACACTAAATTTTAGCTTGACAAAATCATTTTTCTCAATCAAAGATTGAAGATCCTTTAACCCTTGTTCAAACCACAAGTTTTTAACTTAGAAATTTGAATGATGAGATTCTTGATTGCTTCCATGTCTTGATGCTCAAATTGTCCTTTACCAGGGACATGGCTAAGTACTTAGATTTTACACTCTGCAGAGGTGGTGCACTTTCCCCACAAGACTTGGTTTCCCAAGACAAGATCTTTCAGAAGCCTTCCCTTAGACCAAAATGGACGCGCTCCAACCTATCAAACTCAACCACCCACTGTCCATATGGCTAAGTTCTTGCAACCTATATGATCTAGGCAGAGCCCATAATGCCAAGTGGTTGCACTTGAAGCTTCTCAACATTTGACATCTCAAATCTCTTTGTTCCTGGGTGGCCATCCACAAGTGAGATACACAAGGTAAACCATAGACATGGGCCTTGTGAACCACTCAACCAAAATCCACCAAGCAATTACCATTCCACCCAGGTGATTCATTAACTTAGTTGTTTTATTAAACAAAAACACAAGTCCTCAGACTTAGAAATTTTCCATAGTGTGAATATATATTCCACCCATGTTTTCTATTAGCTAAGCTAAGAAATGATAGTAGTAGGTATCCTGACTTAGGAATTTCTACTAAGGTTTCATCTACTAGGATTTCCTATAGCAAGGTTTATACTTAGCAAAATTCCATGCAAGTTTTACTTAGAGAAAATCAATAATGCATAGTGAAAGTAATGGGACAAAAAGTATGAAGCATCACTTGCCTTTTTGGTAGAGGGTATAGGTTCACTCCTTGTCCTTGCAACAATCACACTCTTCAAGTCACTACAATTCAATCAAGCAAGGCACAAACTCAATCTACCAATCAAGCAAAACAGCACATAAAATGACAAAGTCAAAGTAATGCATTGTTTGATAAAGTGGTTCCTAATGGGTCATAAACATTTGAAAGCACCTAATGGTCATTTTCTAAAGTGGCAAAGTCATTTTCAAGAGGTTTCACTTCCTAAACCATTTTCAAAACAAAGTATCATTTTATGTGGTGTAGAAATGTTTTTACTAAGGCATTAATCTATAGGGTTCATCAAATACATTTTCAAACCATAAAACTTGGTGTTTGGGGTCAGAGAGTTTAAAACAAAACATTTTCCAAAGGTTTTCTTCCAAAACCATTTTTAATAAATAAACCACATTTCTATTTGACTAGAAATGGTTTTAAATCAAAGAATCATTATTTTGTTTCACCAAATACATTTTTGAATCCACAAAGTGTTTCCTATGGTCAGTAGGTTCAAAATACACCAATTGCAAAAGATTTTATCCCCAAAATCATTTTTGAATAATTTTCACATTCTTAACAAGCATACAAAAGTTTCTGCAAAAACAATCATTTTAACAGAAGCTTTTTGCTAAACAAAAGGCATGGTTGGCTAGGGCTTGTTCCACTGATTCCATTGATATAAAATTTGTAATTTTTGGACATGTGGATCAAAAGTTATAAGGGTTTCAAAATGGATTTTAAATCTGATTTCAAATTCTATTTTAAACAGAAACTGGCCACGCGTCGCGCCGCGATTGGTCGGTACCGCTTCGTGAGGATCGATCGCTGTGGAGCGTTAGATCAAAGTGGGATCGCACGGCACAGATCGCATACCCCTTCGGTTTTAAGTAGTCCTATCTAAGCCTCAGGATCAAGATCCAACGGTCCTAGTCTAATGACCTAGAACTGGCGGCGCTGGACTCTGTCGCGCGGTGGCGGCGGCTTGACAGTGGCGTTGCCGGCGTTGCAGGAAGCGAGAAGGAGGTAGAGGGTGCTCACCTGGTTCGCTAATCGATGCTGATGCTCAACGTGCTCTCGGGAAAGCAGGGGGCATACGAGGGTAGCGATAATTTCTCGCCGGAGTTCCTTCTGGCGACGGCGTGCTCTGGTGCTGTCGGAGATGATCCTACAAGGTGCGACAGGATGCGAAACAGGGGGCATTAGAAGCGCGAAGGAACGCTGGGTGTAGCGGTGTCCTCTAGAGAAAGGGGAAAGGACGGGGCTTACGGGGAGGGTCACCGGAGCTGATGTGGTTAGGCGGTGGCGCTCAGTCGAAGACGTTGCCGAGCTTGCAGGGCACTCGCGGCCGAGCTGAGGCCACAGAGAGATGCGCCAGGGTCTGAGGAACTTTCCCGCGTGCTCGGATGGCAAGGGGTGGCGCGAGGTTGCCGGAATCGTCGTCGGAGTGTCGTCGGGCAGTGGGTGATGTCTGGCGAAATTCGGCAGCCTGGGGGCAAGAGAGGTCTGGCGACAGAGGGGAACCAGAGAGGGGAGAGGGACGCTTAAATGCGCACGGTCACGGGGCTGATTCAATGCGTGATTAAGACGTATTACGCCGAATTTATTCCGTCTACAACGGCCGGCGAGGGGGAAGCGTAGTCCGCGGGTGGGGAAGAAGAGAACGTGGCTGTGGGGCCTAGTGTCAGCGAGAAAGGGAGTGAGGGGGAGGGGTCCACTTGTCAGTGTCCTCGCGGGTTATACGTGGTGAAGAAAAGCGGTTGGGCGAGGCAAGGTGGGACTGGGATGTTGGGCTGGCCGGCTGGGCTGGCTGGTTTCCCTTTTTTTTTGTTCTGAATCTATTTTTCCATTTTCCAAATCAATTTCTGTATTTGAAAAAGAAACAAACAAATCAACAACAAAATAATCATTCAAACAATTCAAACAATCACCATACTTGTGTTGAATTTGGTTCTGTTTATCAACATAAACCAAAATTCAAAATCAAATAATATTTTTATTTTAGAGTCCATTTATAATTAAATAAAATGGACACTAGTTAATAAATTAGATGGGTTTTAATTTATTTAAAAACTCCATTTGAAATCCAAATATTTTCAAAACCAAATCAGTAGGTTTTATTTGAAAATAAAAGATATTTGGAAAACTTGTTTAAAATAAAATAACATTTTATTTTAGGTTCCATTATTAATTAAATAAAATGGACCTTGGTTATTAAATCAAATAGGATTTGTTTTATTAATATCTTTATTTTGAAATCTAAAATAAAACCAAAAACACTTCAGTAGTTTTTATTTGAGAATATAAAATACTTGGAAAACTTATTTAAAACAAAATAAATAAGTTTTGGTGTTTATTTAAAATGGGAAAAGCCTTTACTTAAATAAAATTGGATATTAAATCCTTATTATTTTATTTAAATAAACCTCTACTCTTTTAATCAAAACAAAACATTTTATTTCAAAAACTTGGCCAAGGTTTAATTTGGCTCTATAAAATAATCTTTATTTATAAATCCACCTTTTCTTTTGAAAACCAAATCTTTTATTAAAAGATCCAAAATAGTAATTCCAAATATTTTTAGCTTTATTGCTTATTTAACTTTTTAAATCCCTTTAGGATTTTTATTGGATCCAATATCAAAATAGGTTTGAAAGTTTTCCAATTGGATTCAAAAAGTTTCTTCTTACCCTGAAAATCAACAAGGTTTTATTTTATTCATTTATTTTTCACATTACAAGATTTGGAAAATCTTGGGATGTGACATGCTTGCAACAAAACAAGACTAATTATGTCATGAAAGTGATACAAGAACTCTGAGGCATAATAGATCATCGAGTCTTACTGACTATTGATTAGTCATATGCATGCGTGAGCATGTGCCAAGTCGATTCACATGAACAGTCAGAGGAGGATACCACAATATCATACCAAAGTATGAATAACAAATGCAAGCAAACATTCATATGACATTCTACAAACTATTAGCAAGCTGGAGCTAATCATAGACAAGCAAGAACTACTAAGCATCCAAAATGACATACACCTTACACAAACATGCTAAGCATGCTCACAATGAAGAGTATATGTACAAAAATGAAACAAATAGAGTTTGTTACCAGCCTCTTACCATACCACAAGTTGTCTTAATCTTCATTATTAACCTTCACTTGTGTGACTTGAATAATTATCATGAAACCAAAATCCAGTATGGACAGCTAAACCCTGCAAAGAACTCACAAAACCAAAGAATACCAACAAATATTTTTGGTGTTTTCGAAATTTTAGATACAAGCAAACAAAGAAAAAACAAACAAAGCAAAAATATTTTTGGATTTTTCTTTTAAGGCAAACCAAAGCAAAGAAACAAACCAAGAGAAACAACGAAATTATTTTTGGTATTTTTGTGTTTTTGAGAAAGAAGCAACAAAAACCAAACCGAAAGCGAAACAATGGATATACAAAGAACCGACCGAACATGATATTTATATGAGTGTGATGTCAGTATACCTCTCCCCAAGCTTAGGATTTTGGCCTAAGTGGGGCTCAATAGCGCGGATAGTACCCCCATGCTGGTGGGTCATCATAGAAATGATCATAGTCAGGCACCTGCGATGAAGAAGAAGACGTGCCCCCAATCGAATGAGGGCTGCTGGTATGAAGACTCTCCCAAGTTGGAGGGCTGAACCGAATTGTCTTCGGCATCCTCTTCAACATTCTCCTCTTGTTGGGAAAGTTCCTCCACATAAGTGTCAACCTCCTCCTCTGTAAGCGACCATCCTTGCTTGCTATCAAAGTTAAACAAAGCAGGTGCAGGCAAATAAACTATTTTCTCAGTCCTACCCTTTCTCCGACCTTGCTGGGCAAAAGATAATTCATATGGTAAACTTCTCACATAAGCCCCCAAGGAAACAAAACCATGTTGAATCATGCATTCAAAATCAAGCCTCTCTATGGGGAACTGAAAATCTGAATAATGAGGCTCTAAACCATGGAAAGCTAGCAACCTAGAAGCAATGAGACATCCACAAATTCCACCCTTCTCACGGTTGGTGGTGAGACGGTGAGCTATCAGCGCACCCAGGCTATAAGATCTATTCCTATTCAGAGCAGCTGCGATAAAAGCTAGATCAAAAGAAGATAACTTTCTAGCAATCTGTCTAGCAAGAACACACTTGGTAATGAAATAGGCAAAGTATCTAATATCTAGGAGCTGAATGTTCCGAATTTTACCACTTTCCTTTGAGAAGTCGAAACCTTGGAAACTCTCAGCATATAAATCCACAAGTGACTTGGGCCTCTCCTTTATCTTCTCACAAGATCCCCACTGAGGTACTCTAATTGCTGCACAGAAATCAACAAAAGGCAGGTCGACATATATATTATATATTTTGTAATGGATCATGGGATTAGATGTAGACCAAGTGAACCAGAAATCCTGCACAAAAGCCATGGTTAACTTAACATATTGGAATGGTTCACCTTCAACAAAGTGTTCCAACCCTGCATTTGTAATCAAAGTTTGGAAATCTTGGAGGATCCCGCAGCTCTCATAAATTCATGGCATGGATATATGGAAGGAAAAAACTGCCTCCTCATGATGAACCTTCATTGGCTCATGCACCATCAAGTCATATTGATTCAGTGCATAAGCACTCATCTTCCATGCTGAAATTTTTAGACAACCATCAAACCAAGTGATTTCTAAGTTGATAAATGATGAGCAACTACTATAGGAACTTGCTAGAGGACTACACATGCATCAAAACAAAGTTTCTAAACATATAACAAGCATGCAAGCTCAAACAACCTGACACCTATAAAAGCAAAATACTCAAGATACAATCTACCAATCACAAATCTACTTGGACAAGTGGAGGAGGCACATACCAAGGAACAATCCCTCCAAAAAACAGCACTTGAGATGGGCTGAACAAGGAGATCAAAAATCACGAGCAAGAATAGCAGGAACTTGATCTTGAGTAAGTTTTCCGGTGTTTTTTGGGAGAGAGAAAGAAGATGGCTTTGAGGAGGCATCCTAGAGGGGGCCAGGTGGGCCAGACCCCCCCCCCCCCAGGTGTTGCCACCTGGTAGGTCACGCCTACCATAGGTGTGGTGGCCTGGGATGGACCCCTGGGTCACTTCAGGTGCCTCTCTGCCCCTTTTTTCGAGAAAAAAATATTTTGAATTTTCTGGGATTTTTTGGGAAACTTTATTGTTGGCCAATTTTCAGGGTATAAAAATTGATTTTCTCGCAGAAACAGTTTTTTCAGAAGAAGCAAAAGCAAACCAAAATCCAAACTACATGAGCTCTAAGAAAATCAAACAAGCAAACAACTAGCAAAACTAAAGCTAAAGAAAATACTAGGAAGGAGAAAAGTAAAAGAAAGCAAGTATAACCATAGTGGAAACATTATTTTGTTCATTAAAATCCTTTTGTTAACAAGGTTGATCAAGTATTATTACCAAAACAATCTTATATGAAGCAAAACTTTGCATTCCACAAGGTGATTATGTTACCTCATACTTGATAGCAATGGTCCCAATCATAATAGTTTCAAAATTTTCTTGTGGAATGGGACAATATATTTCTCCAACCTTGATGCTCTCAATATTTTGAATGGAATTCAGGCAATACCTCTTAACAACCTTCTTGGGGAAATAGACAGTGTGCTCTTTTTCATTAATATTGAATGTTACTTTTTCTTGATTACAATTGATGACAGCACCTGCAGTATTAAGAAAAGGTCTCCCAAGAATAATAGACATATTATCATCTTCAGGCATTTCAAGCACAACAAAATCAGTTAAGACCATGCAATTATGAGCAACTTGAACAGGAACATCCTTACATATACCAACATGAATAGTAGTTGACTTATCAGCCATTTGCAAAGAAATATCAGTTGGTATCAACTTTTCTAGCTGGAGTCTCTTAGAGAGAGAAAAAGGCATAACACTAACTCCAGCTCCCAAATTCTAACATAATTATTCTTAATGGAGCAAGGAATAGTTGGTATACCTGGATCACCAAGTTTCGTTGGAACCTTACCATTGAAGGAGTAATTAGCAAGCAAAGTAGAAATCTCCTCATTATGAATCTTCCTTTTATTAGAGACAATATCCTTCATATACTTTGAATAAGGAGGCAACTTAATAGCATCAGTCAAAGGAATTTGCAAGAATAAAGGCTTCATCCATTCACAAAACTTGTTGTAGTGTTCTTCCTCCTTTGACTTGTGTTTCTTACCTGGAAAAGGCATAGGTTTCTGCATCCAAGGTTCTCTCTCTTTACCATGTTTATTAGCAATAATCAGGAGACTCATTTTTATCATTACCACTCTCAGTTTCAGCATCAGAGACAGATATACTATTAGGATCTACATCAGGTTCAAATTGTTCCTCAACTCTCTTATGTTTCTTTTTCTTCCTCTTATGAGGACTACCACTATCTTCACCTTGTTGGAAATCCTGCTCTATTCTTTTAGGGTGTCCTTTAGGATATAAAGGATCTTGAGTAGCTATACCACTCCTAGTTCTAATTCCATAAGCATGTTTATCTCCTGAAGCATTAACTAGCATATCCTTTTGTAGCTTAGCAAGTTGATCAAGTTGAGTTTGAACCATTTGAAAGTGTTTACAAAGCATTTTAATATCATTAGAAGTTCTTTCCGCAATATCTTTCAACTCATGGATAGCTCTAGAGTTTTCCAACAAATGATTCTGAACTTGTTTATTAAAATACCCTTGCTTAACAATAAATGTGTCAAGTTCCTCTAAGCATTGATCAGGAGGCTTACCATAAGGAATATCACCTTCATCAAAGTGTTGGAGAGAGTGTACCTCAATAGTAAATGAGTGGGGAATTGGCTTACATAATTCTTCTATAGGAGGTAGATTCTCACATCTTCAGCTCTAATACCTTTCTCCTTTAGACACTTCTTAGCTTCCTTCATCACTTCATCATTTAATGCAATAACTCCCATCTTCTTTGTTTTTGGTGCTGGAATTGGTTCAGGAACAACTGGTTCAAAAGTAATAGGCTCAGGTGTATTTAGCTCAGTTGAAGTACAATCATCATAATTCTTACTTATCTTAGCCATTAATTCTTCAGCATCTGTAGGAGTCGTTTTCCTGAAAACACAATCAGTAAAGCTATCTAGGTAGGTCCTAGAATCATCAGTTAGTCCATTATAATAAATATCAAGAAGCTCATTCTTAGGTAATGGACATCTAGGATGTGCATGAATCAAGGCACAGAACCTTTTCCATGACTCAGGCAATTTCTCTTCTTCTCCCTATTTAAAATAAAAAAGTCTCTGCAAAGCAGCATGTCTAGCACTGGGAGGAAAATATTTCTGGAAGAAAGAAGCAATTAAGCAATCAGGACTATCGATGGAACTAGGAGGTAATCTATTAAACCAATCCCTAGCTTCTCCTTTTAGTGAAAAAGGGAAGATCTTAGTAACAAAGTACTTGCGCATCTTAAAATCATTAGAGAACAAAGCACTCATAGTAGAAAGCTCATTCATATGAGCCACACCACTCTCATTTTTAGTCCCACGGAAAGGTTCTTTCTCAACAATATCTAAATAAGATAAATCAATATAGAAATCATAGTCTTCATCTTTAATATCTATGGGAGAAGTGGCAAACTTAGGATCAGAGGACAACTTAGGCATAATAGCACGTCTAGCAAGGAGACTCTTAACAGCACTAGTACCGTGTGTGTTTCGGCACTCTTCAACAAAATCATCAGTGAACTCAATGTAACCATCATTAATATCATAACTCTCACTAGCCTCAGGTGAGCTAACAGGTGTAACAGTGTCTTCACTAGGAGTTTCAGTATTTCCTAGACTAGCATAGTAGCATCTAGAAAATGACCTAATGAACCACTCGCATCAAGCATAGTAGAAGTAACATCATGAGTATCAAAAGCAGTTCCAGACTCAGCAGTAGTAGCAGTGTGTGTAGCATGTGTATGTGGCGGTGGTGTAACAAGCTTACTTATAACAAACAGTGAATCAAGAGCAGCAGAGGTGTTTAGGACTGTACCTCTTCTTGTAGTGGATGGTAAAATAGGGAACTTTCCATCACGAGACTTCCCCATGATGAAAGGAGTAGCAGTGAACAATAATAGATCCAAGTGAACTTACAAATAAAGCTATGCTCCCCGGCAACGGTGCCAGAAAATAGTCTTGATGACCCACAAGTATAGGGGATCGCAACAGTCCTCGCGGGTAGTATTACCCAATTTATTGATTCGACACAAGAGGAGCCAAAGAATACTTGCAAGCCTTAACAACTGATTTGTTAGTTCAGCTACACCTGGAAATAGTTCTTGCTCACATAAGTTTATCAGTAGCAACAGCAACAGTGAAACAGGAGCAATAGTAACAATAACGGTAACAGTATGATTCGAGTGCGGTAGGCATAGGGAGGGATGGACGGGCATTGCATGGACAAGTCTAAACATGTAACTTAAAGATCTAGGGCATTGTAGATAAATAATAACAAGCATCCAAGTACTAAACAATCCTAGGAATGTGCTCCAAATATAGTCATACGTGCTCGCAATGAGAACTTGCACAACATATTCTGTCCATCCATCCCGTGGCAGCGGTCCCTCTAGGGAACTACTGGCAATTAAGGTGTTCCTTTTAATAGAGCACCGGAGCAAAGCATTAACACTCTGTGAACACATGTGATCCTCACACCATAGCCATCCCCTCCGGTTGTCCCAATTATTGTCACTTTGGAGCCTTTGGATCCGGACAATGATATGTGTACACAACTTGCAGATAAGATCACAAACAATACTATCATAATGATTCAATAATAAGTTTAAATCTGAGATCATGGCAGTCGGACCCTAGTGACAAGCATTAAGCACAACAATTTGCAACAAAGTCAAATAGCACTAATAGAGATACTAGGCACTATGCCCTAACAGATCTTATTCGATTACATGATAGAACTCATCAATCTCTACCATCCCCAAGCCTACAGCAGGGGATTACTCACTCATGGATGAGGGAAACATCGGTGGTTGATGGAGATGCGTTGGTGATGACGATGGCGATGATCCTCTCCAAATTCCCCGTCCCGGCAGGGTGCCAGAACGGAGTTTCTGGATCCGAATCTTGGTTTCTGGTGGCGGCGGCAGAGCAGAACTCTTTCTAGAAAAAACTATCGAACCCCCTTGTTTTTAGGTCGAAAGGCAACTTATAGGCGCAGAGGGAGGCCGAGGGGGTTCCTGGGGTGGCTGCACCCCCTCCAGGCACGACCAGTGGTGGGCTCGCGCCTGGGGTGGGTGTGCCCCCCCCAGGCCTCCTCTCCGTCTCGTCTTCTGGCTCCGTGGATCTTCTGGTGAAATATAATTTTTGGCATATTTTCCGGGATTTTTCCTGATAGTTCATTTTTTGCACAAAAACAAGACACCAAGGTAATTCTGCTGAAAATATCGTCAGTTCGTGTTAGTTGTATCCAAATCACACAAGTTTAGAGGAGAAACAATAGCAAAGTGTTCGATAAAGTAGATACATTTTGGACGTATCAACAACATCTAATGTCCATTATTAGGAAACCATGATCATCTATTAATCAACAAGCTAGTTCAACAAGAGGCTTACTAGGGACTTCTTTTATGTTTACAAAACACAAAAGTATTAATGTTGTCGGTTAATACAAGTATAGTATGTTATACAAACATTTATCATAAAAACAAAGATATAATGATAATAACTATTATTGCCTCTTGGGCATATCTCCAACAATATGCTTCTATTTTGAACTCATCAAGGGCCTAGGAAGTGACAAGGTAGTACCAGCCAGAAGTTCCATTCAGAGATGATCGGTACTTCCGACCGGTACTACCGGTCAACTTCTAACTCAAGTTTCGATAAATATGCACCCTCAAAACAGTGAGCTTACTGAACGCTTCCCAGGGGGATCAGAACTTGGCCGGTACTTATTCCGGTACTACCGTCGATGCCAGCCTTGCAAAGATCTACGGCCGGAACTACCGGTGCATAAACGACACCTCCCTTCAAAGGAAGAAATAGCTCGAAACCTCAAACAGATTGCTCTCTCGCTGAAGGTTGTGGAGGTGCAAATATGGTTTGTGCAAGAAACATGATTCCCCACATCCTTCCGATGTGGACCCTCTCTTGACAGTATGGCCTCCTAAAACAACAAAATAAAGAGAAATGCAAAACAAGAGGCACCATCTTCATGAGTCTTTAAGATATGAGGCCACACACCAATGTGCACATGAATAAAACCTGCAACTTAGGCACACGATTAAACTACAAGTGGGGTTTTCATCAACACCAAAACACTTAGAGAGATCAATGCCCTTTCAGCTCTTTTAGAACAACCGCCGGTGGAAGTGGAAATGCAGAAGCCTAAGTGTAGATGGTCTAAACCTCTAGCTGGGTGGAATATGATTAATATTAATGGCTCTATCAATGAAGCTACAAAGGAAGCTAGATCGGGATGAGATAAGGACATTCGTTGAAGCTGGGTGCTCTAAGCATCAATGAGTAGGGGACCCTTTCATAAGTGAATTACTCGCTTGTCGTCAAGGTCTAGAGGCGGCAGCAAGAATAGGGTTATCAAAAGTGATCATACAAACCGATTGCTCCTCACTTGTCAAGCTTTGGCATGAGGATGGCCATGTGTGCTCGGAGGGAGCGCATATTCTTGAGGAGATGAAGATTATATGCTCGAGTTTCTAGGACTTCAAGCTTCTATTTATAGGGCATGATGCAAATGGTGCAGCACATAGATGTGTCATAGAAGCCTTAGGCATGTTAGATCATGTTCGCTAAGATGTAGTTTCTGGTTTTGTTCTTCAGTTTGACTGTACCCACTGTCCCGTTTAAATAAAGCAGTGGATTACTTAAAAACGATTGCACCTATTCTAGACTCCATCAAAAGATAATAAAACTTGACAACATGTTGTAAAAATCTGGATGCTAAGTAAATTCATGCTGCCTCAGAAACATTTGTTTCATATAAGTACACACTCAACCGTGTCCTATTTCTTCATAGAGAATTAGGTTTTCTCTTAAAATAGCAGTTATATTACTTGCACTTTAACTTGTATTTACTTTTCCTTATATTTACTTTTCTGCAAACTATGAATCTAAAAATACAAAACCTTGCATATTTTATTATTATACTTGTTAAATCTACTAACCAATACATTTATCTCGTGGGTTCGACACTCTTTCATATTCGAAAGGTAGAACAATTCATCCTCTGCGCGTGTGGCTTATCATCCGCTTCGCCACGCCTTGTCTTGCCACGACGTGCCACGGGTTGTGGGTTGCGGGAGTGAGCCGAGCCGAGCTCATATCCGTGCATCTCGTATATATTTTGTTGTTTGAAAAATTAATTATGTATTAAGTACGAGTTATTAACGGACACATTGTCTTAAAAATTTGCATTAATTTCGGATCGTGGGCTACCCCCATGTTCTACCTGACCTCCACTATAAACCCCATACATGGTACATGCCACATGCGGCTACCTACTTATAGAACTTTTCATTGTTGTCATCGTCTTCCCCATCCCATCTTCTGGCGTATACTGAAGGACGGGACAGTAGGCATTCGGAACCTCATCTCTTGTAGAGATGTATGGACGAGGGGCGATCGGGTTTTTGAAGAGCGCTCTAGTGTGACTACTGGCAACACGATGTTGTCGGCGACGACTTCTTTCCTAGCGCCAACAACCTCTCTAACAACCTCAACATGGCTGACAACATCGATGTGAACGTTGTTGCTACCGTAGTTGCTACTCAGTATGCACCTTACATGACTTTGATCTTTCTCTTTTAGATTTTGCTAGTTTGTCGTTCTAGAGTTCGTAGATGTCGGTTTAGCATGTTTACATGTAATCTGTTCATGTAGTTTGTTAGTCTACACGATTAGTTTAATTATTTTTCATATAATCATGTTTTATCAGTTATTTATTCATATTAAATTATATGGTTCGTTGCCTATATTTTTAACAGGTAGAAGAGCAACACTTATAAAAGGTCAAACTTTTTATCCACTAGTAATATTGGACGACTAAACATCCAACTCTATGTACATGTCATGTAAGTAAAAAATGGAGCTTTAATATTTTTCTGGATTTGGTACTCGCTCTAACCCATATTTTCTGGATTAGTGTCTAGATTCATTTAAATCTAGAAAAATTTGAGTCAACTAATATGGGTTAGAGGAAGTAGATGAAATAAGATGTGACCCATGAGACACCCAAGAGTTACCGCCAAAACCAAATGTTATCCGCTCAAGAAGAAAACGGTAAATGTTGCCCACAGAAAAGTCGATTGGATTTGAAATACACACCTGCTTCCCGAATCCCGATGATAATCTTACTGTGTACGACCCACTCTGATTGGACGGGTCCTACCAAGCTCACCTTGGTTGTGTGGTTCACTGATCTTCTACCTTGCAATTGGCAAGATGTAACTGCACGAGGAGCCAGGAGTCGGATTGTGCGAATGCAACTTCTGTTTCACCCTCTTCGATCCATCCATCCATCCAATCGACGTCGCCATTAACAACGACCAGCAACTACTAGCACCAATATTATCTACAGTCGTTCTACAGAAATGCAACTTTATCCATGGTGCACCCTCCCCTCCCAACCATTGCACAACGTCGCCATCAACCTCCCAGTATAAAGTCCCCGTACAGAAAGATCCGCAGCAAGACTTCTCCCGCGCGATTTCCTACCGCTTCACCCTCCTGCCTGCCACCATGGCCCAGGAACGGCAGCCTCTCCTCCAGAACGGCGGCGCCGGCAATGCCGCCGCCGCCGCCGACTGCTCGCCGGCTCTGCTGCCGTCCCTGGCCAGGTCCGTGCTCAAGTTCCTCATGTGGGCGGTGTTCCTCACCTGGGCCGCCGGGATCTTCTTCTACCCGACCAAGCCCGCGCAGGCGGCGCTCGGGCAGTTGACGGCGGCTACCAAGCGGTCCGTCTTCGGCAAGACCGGTACGCGGGCCTTGAAGAATTTCAGCCCCCTTCTCGCCCTTCCGTCGAAAGCAGGGGAATGCAGGTGCAGAATTGAATTGGGTTCCTGATTTCCCCTTGCATTTCCTGGTTCTTGCAGGGGCCGTTTTTCTCGCCTTCAGCGCGCCGGTTCTGATTGTCGCTGCTCTGGCCTATGTGTACATCTCCGCCTTCCCTGGCGATCACGTCGAGTAAGTATTCTTCGAGATGTAATCCGCAGCGAATCAGACGAGTCTCTTTCCTTTTCCTGAATTGATATGTACAACTGGCATTGAACACTAGTAGTTCAGACTTCAGAGTACTTGTTGATTCAGTCAACTCGAATTCTCTGGACAGTAGGTGTGCTCATTATGAATTTCTGGTATGAAAAAACAGCATGGTGGATTCAATTCTAACCCACAGTAGAAGTTCAGAACATTACAATACACATGTTTTCCCTGAAATTTCTATAAGAATGCCCCCCTGCTTCATGCTCCCTACAGCTTATCTTTGCTTACCTTCTCTATGATACCAGAAAGAAGAAGCTGAGGTCACTGAGTTTCCGTCTCTGGACTTTTCCTGTTCTTATCGATGGTCCGTTTGGGGTTGTCTCCGCAGTTGAATTCATCGGGATTCTCCTGTTTATCCTTTATCTTTTCTTCTCGGTGACCTATTATATGGTTGATAGTGTGACCTTCGTCTCGACGTTTCACGCGCGCGTGCTTAAAAGCAGGTATGTCGTAGTACTACTAGTAGTAGTAGTATAATTTATGAAGGAAACCTTTTAGTCAAGAATGTCACACATGCCAGTCCTACTACTGATCAATAAATCATTTTTTCATATTTATTGTTATTGAGCCTGGAAACATAAATAGTACCTTTATATTTAGTGCTACCATATTAATATCATCACTGAGGCTAAAATGATGAGAATTGCATGTTAGTGTTAACTACCTTTATTCCGTAAAAAATCCGTATAAATATTTCCTTAGGTCAAACAATGTAAATTTTGACCAAGGTTATAGAAATTTTTATTGAGAACTATGATACTATATGGACAAAATATGAAAAATTATGTCATGATGTATCTAATGATATGGATTTGGCATGGTAAATGTTGATAGTTTTTTTCTAAAAATTTGGTCAGAATTTTTGACCTTTAAATAATTATACGCCTTATTTGAGGTAGTACATGATTAGTAACTCTAGAGCCTGAAGTACTAGTAATACTCTGTAACTGAATTTAACTGAAGTTATGACATTCAGAAAAGATTTCTGCAGACGATGAAGGATATAAATATATAGTTATCCACATAGTTATCACTTAATTGTCCTAGAAATCAAAAGGAAACACACACATGTCTAATTCAGTAACTTGTACATGTCAAATATCTATTGATACGAGTTCTGATGGTACCTCGTTGTCGTATGGCTGATTCAAAATTTTCAGTGAGAATGCTACTATTGAGTGTTGAGACAGATATTTACCATCTCAACACAGTTCTAAGATAGTGCAGGTTTTGCCTTGCAGTGAGTTGGTACTGGTTGTGATGGGTCTTCGTTTCGGGATAGTTGGATTGTTCTGCATGATCTTCCTCTTCCTCCCTGTGTCAAGGGGTTCAGTTCTTCTCCGGCTCATCGATATTCCATTTGAGCATGCTGCTAGATACCATGTCTGGCTGGGGCATCTTACGATGGCTCTCTTTACACTGCATGGTCTCTGCTATGTGGTCTCATGGTCCCTTGCGGGGTGCCTAATTCAAGACGTAAGTACAAAATGATACTATAAAAGTTGACGGTAATTATCTGCAACTGCCAGTGTCATGTGTGTTTTTCTTCATATTGTTATGGTAAATAAGCGATCATCATGTGCGTAAATAATAGACAGGGCATATACTTCCTCCTTTCAGAAACAACTGACTTAGGTTTGTCTAGATTCGAATGTATTTAGACGCGTTTTAATGTCTAGACAAACTCAAGTCACTTATTTCTGAACGGAGGGAGTATATGTGACCGGCAGCTATTTCAGGTCTCAATAAAGTATATCTGAATTTTATTAAGAGTGGTATGTACTTGGCCTTGTAGCTGGTCAAATGGAAGGAAACCGGAGTGGCAAACTTAGCCGGTGTGATCAGCTTGGCAGTTGGTCTATTGATGTGGGCGACATCGCTTCGCCCAGTACGACAGAGGTTCTTCGAGCTCTTCTTCTACACCCACCAGCTCTACGTTGTCTTCATCGTCTTCCTGGTGCTCCATGTCGGCGACTCTGTTTTCAGCATCGCGGCGGGCGCCGTCTTCCTCTTCATGCTCGACCGCTTCCTGAGGTTCTGGCAGTCCAGGACCAAAGTAGACATCGTTTCCGCCGCCTGCCGCCCCTGCGGGACTGTGGAGCTAGTCTTCTCAAAGCCACCAAGTAAAAAATCGAGCACCTCCCATCGCAGTATGTTCGTCAGAGTTTAATTTTGGGCGTTGGTTGGTTTGCGCAGGTCTCAGGTACAATGCTCTCAGCTTCATCTTCGTTCAGGTGCGCGAGCTGTCGTTCCTGCAGTGGCACCCGTTCAGCGTGTCCTCCAGCCCCATGGATGGGAGGTACCACATCTCGATCCTCGTCAAAGCTCTTGGCACATGGACTGACACTCTGAAGAGCGTCATCAACGATGTCGAGGAGAAGAAGACCAGGGGCAATTCTGATCAGCCACAAACCGGTCGCATAACCGCCTCCATTGAAGGGCCGTATGGGCACGAATCACCCTACCACCTGATGTAAGCTGTTCCTGACGGTTTGATTTGAAACAGTAGAAAAGTTCAGACCAGAGACTTATTT
Source organism: Avena longiglumis (assembly GCA_030063025.1). Taxonomy (NCBI): domain Eukaryota; kingdom Viridiplantae; phylum Streptophyta; class Magnoliopsida; order Poales; family Poaceae; genus Avena; species Avena longiglumis. The sequence goes on from CP125976.1 coordinate 537,628,121, forward strand.
GTTTGTGTTGTGTGCCTTCCTTTTTCAGGTACGAAAACCTCATCCTGGTGGCAGGAGGCGTTGGCATATCGCCCTTCGTGGCGATTTTGAGCGACATAATCCACAGGATCGAGCAAGGGATGCCATGCGCGCCCAAGAATGTGCTGGTCCTGTGGTCAGTTAAGAAATCGACAGAGCTTTCTCTCCTGTCGGCCGTCGATGCTCAGTCCGTCAGCTCATCAGTCTCTGACAGATTGCATCTGGACATCCAGGCATTTGTCACCCAAGAATCCGAGCCTCCATTGGTAAGAACATTTACTTCACCGTTGACATCCAGCAATTGTCTCGTGTTTTTTTTATCCATCCAAAGCAGCTGTATGCTTCGGTTGGCAACAAGATTTGGTTTGTTCGTTTCAATGATTCCATTTCAACGGCAATATGCATGACTTTACAGGAGGACGGCATTGTGGAAGGTGAGCAGAAAGTCCCCGGCATATTCGTGAAGAACGGGGCGGCCATGTCCGGGCTGGTCGGCACCGGCGACAACTTCTGGGCGGCCATGTACTTCGCGGCGTCCACCCTCGGCTCCGTCCTGACGTACGTGCTGGTGCAGGTGTACTACGTGAAGCGCTTCAACGTGTACGCCTGGTGGCACCTGGGCCTCTTGCTCCTGCTGTGCATGGCCGCCGGCGTCGCCCTCCCCGGAGGGCTCGTCGTCCTCCTCTGGCACCTCTCCGAGAAGCGGCGGATGCAGTACGACAGGTGGGAAACCGACGCCGGCGCCGGCGCCCGCGCGGACGGTGCCGATGCCGAACACACGACGAACGGGGCCAGTCTCGCCGCCCTGCGGACGACGCGGTACGGGTGCCGTCCAAAGTTCCAAGGTAACGTGCTTAGCCTGAAACTATCTTCAGCATCTGTTGATGTATCACGATCGATGGTGATGAGTTTGGATACTTGGAATCTTGGATCGTTCGTTTCGTCGCAGCGGAATTCGAGGCGTTCGCGGAGCGGGCCGGCGGCGCGTCGGCGGACGTGGGCGTGCTGGTGTGCGGGCCGTCGGGGCTGCAGACCAGCGTGGCGAGGGAGTGCAGGTCACAGAACCTTCGCCGCCGTGGCTCAAAGAGCGGCGCCGTGTTCCATTTCAACAGCCACAGCTTCGATCTCTAAGGCTCTCTAGCCCAACCTAGCTAGCAGCTGGTGATGGTGCGCACCAGTTCTTCACACAACTGTAATTATGCACCGCGTACAGCTCATAATTTGTACAGATGAACTAGACGAGCAGCGCCAGATGTGTCCCCAGTTAAGATGTTAAGTGAGATCCCACTTAAATCTCATTTATAGTGCATTTCGTTATTTCTAGTTCAACTAAATCACTATAAGCGGAATTTAGGTGGGATTGTTATGGATCATGTCTGTAAGTATGGCATAAAGGTGAATGTAAATTAATGATCCTGTGAATGCATAGTTTGACTGTTTTGCTAATTCTAAGTTGAGAATTAAGTCAGGCCAGGGTAACTCATTGATTTGCATTGTGATTCATGCATCTTGTGAGATGTAAATGAAGTGGCAATTGAGACTTTTCAATTGTAAATAGGATTGGAACTGAAATTTACTACTAGTTGTAAGGCTGGTCTTAGTGCTAGTATCATAAGGTGTATCATGCATGTCAACTTGGCAAAAATCTGATGTAGCATGATAATTAATGAAGAGAAAGAGATGGTTAAAGTATCATAGGTAGATACTGTATCATAGCATATAAAATTAAAAATCATAGTGGCAAGTAAATCTTGTACATGAATTTTATATAGAGATTCTACAAATTAATAAATATACCCTACTATGATACTACTATATGATACAATGCACTAGACATAGTATCATACACTAGTATCATGTACATGATACTAGTATTATGATACTCCCACTATGACCAGCCTAATTGGTGTTATAACTAAGATATTTTTAGTTGCAACTGAGATTTTTTTCTCAGATTAAGCGAGGAGACAGATCAAGTTGGTAATTCTTTTCCTTAAGGGAGGAGAGAGATCAGGTTGGTGGTTCCTTTTCTTATTCCTAACCTACAGACCCATCTGTACATTGATCAGTATGTAAACAATCCCACCAGGGGGTAATAGGGAATGGAGTTAGTCTACAATATAGATCATTGGCTATCCTCTGCTGATCCTCCAGGGGTACCCATGACAGCCACCTCATTTTTGTCAATTTTTTCCTAAGCCACAACTTCTCTTGAAAGCATATAAGGAGGAAATTGAGATTAATAATGGTGAGCCATCTCACTTTTGTCAAAGTTTGTCCTAAGTACCGACAACTCTTGAAAGCACATGAGGAGAAACTTCAAAGCATTGCTCGGATCCCTGAGCCTGCTAATGGTGAGCCACCTCACCCTTCACTTCCTTGAGTAATTGTATACCTGAGTAGAGCTACAATCATCTCCACATTGCTCGAACAGAGCCTTTACAACGACAATTAGATGGATTTTCTTAAAATATTTTGTCAGTTTATACAATAGTCTTGATGAGCTCACACATCTTCTCAAGTACGAAGGTCGAAATGAAAGGCATCCATTTCATGGTCCCCTTCACTACATCCTTATCTTCCATGTCGGTCTTGTGCGCCTTCTTGTCCTTGGTAATCTTTGCCACAACATGTGCAACAACCTCCT